>CP126891.1:3087500-3687500 GCA_030440675.1 Furcifer pardalis | reverse complement strand
GTGCAGATGCACAAAAGTACAAAGGCTGCTAATTTGTTTCATGAGCTGCTGAGAATGAGAAGCACTGGATGGGTTGTTTGCATTAAAAAATCAATTAACCCTCCTGTGCTTGTTGAGGTTGTATGCTTTGCACAAGAAAAACGATGCTAGTCTTTGCATAGAAATTGTGGAAAAAAACCAAGTCTCTTGTGTTGCTTTCCTTCCAGTGCAAGAGCAAGACAAGACTTGGTTTTTTATCACAATTTCTATGCAAAAACTAGCATTGTTTTTCTTGTGCAGAGCATACAACCTCAACAAGCACAAGAGGGTTAACTGACTTGTTTTTTATGCAAACAACCCATCCAGTGCTTCTCATTCCTAGCAGCTCATGAAACAAAGTATCAGCCTTTGTACTTTTGTGCAACTGCACAATTTGTAGGAAAAGGGAAGAGAACACTTGCTCACATAAATAGTATATATCTTGCTAACATTGTCTATCCACATGGCAGTTGTTCTATCCAGCCCACATTTAGTTTGTTTGGTAATCATAGTACAGCTGACATTTTGTTAAAAGCTTTGCTAGAAGTCGAGATATATTATGTCTACAGCATTCCCAACATTTGCCACATAAATTATCTGATTAAAATGTGAGATAAAATTAATCTGGCAGGATTTGTTCTTGACACTCTGGAGGAAAGTGACCATGATTCTTGATTTCAAAGGAACCAAAAGTAGAATGCATTTGCATGTGTATGCTAGATTTTGAGAAATTGAATTTTAATAAACTGAGAAGAAGAATACGTAAAGGCCCATGGCAGGAGATACTACTAGGAAAAATAATTTAAGATGGGTAGGGGGGAAACTAAGACAAATAGATGAAAGATAGCAAAAGGAAGGAAGGAAGGAAGGAAGGAAGGAAGGAAGGAAGGAAGGAAGGAAGGAAGGAAGGAAGGACCGACCGACCGACCGACCGACCGACCGACCGACCGACCGACCGACCGACCGACCGAACCAATGAACCAACGAACCAACGAACCAACGAACCAACCAACAAACAAACAAACAAACAAACAAACAAACAAACAAACAAACAAACAAACAAATGTTGATTTGCACAAAGCTCAAAAAAGACCTAAAAATAAATAATAACATGTATAGAAAATAGAAGGAAGGCTTTGCTACCAAGGAAGAATACAGAAAAACAGCAAAGAATTGCCGTGTTGTGTTAGGATGGTAAAAACCTGACAATAAGCTTAAGTTAGAAAGAGATATAAAAGCAACAAAAAAGCATTTATCAGGTATTTGTGAAGCAGAAGACAGAGGGGAGAAAATAGCAGCTCTCTCGCTATAGAGATGGGAAAACGATAACAGACAACCAAGAAAATCCAGAAGTGTTCAATTTCTACTTTTGCTTGGTCTTTTCCCAAAAGACGGATCTGTTTTTTATCATCTCAAAGTACAGGACACATAATAACGGGCTCAAGTTACAGGGAGGTGATGAGCTCTCCAGTGCTTGAGGCATTCAAGAGGAAATTAGACAACCATCTGTGAGGTATACTTTGATTTGAATTCCTGCATTGAGTGAGATGTTGGGCTCAATGGCCTTATATGCCCCTTCTAACTCTATTATCCCATGGTTCTATGATTCTAAGATCTGATGACAGAAGCTGCTTTGATAACAAGGAATCAAATTAGGGAATGTCATGGCACGAAGCAGAAGGAATGGAAGAGAAAGGGTTTGCCTGGTGACAGAGGCATGATTATTTTTTCCTCTTCACCTCATGCTCCACCCTCCTTTTTAAAAAAAAATGGTGAGTGGGGAAAACCTCCTTCACTGAAAACTAAGCAAGGTGATGAAATATAGGTGAAGATGGAGAAAATGAAGAGTTGTGAAGAACAGAATCTGAGCAAGAAGAAAAACAGAAAATCTTGTGTCAGTTGTCAAGACTAGTGTTTGTTTGTTAAAGGTTTCCTCAGTTATTCTGTCCCGCTTTATTGCGGGATATATCTCTTTCTTTATTTTGTTGAAATGAATCCTGTGCTCCTAGAGGAATAAACAGTATAGAAATCATAGAATCCTAGAAGAACTGAGTTGGAAGGGGCCTTTTAGACTATCAGGTCCACTCCTTGCTCAATGCAGTAATCCGAATCAAAGCAGATCTGATAGAGGGTTGTCCAATTCTCTCTTGAATGCTTCCAGCGTTGGAGTGCTCAGCACCTCTCCAGGCAGTTGGTTCCACTGTCATACTGCTCTAACCATTAAGAGGTTTTTCCAGATATTCAGTTTCTACCTGACTTCCTTTAGCTTGATTAAATAAACTGTTTGAGGCAGGAATATTTGCTAAATATATTTTACTGCAAGAAGAATGTGGAGGAGTAATGAGGTTATCTATCAAAACTGGTCTGGTAATGCATTTACAGCGGGGAACCAGCAGTCTGGCCCAGTCAGCTGTCTGAGGGGATGTGGTCAGACCCATGGATTATAAAGGTTGAGAACCCCATGCTGAGCCTGATGGCAGGAAGATTGGCAGGTCTGCAGTTCAAGACCCAAGTGTGGTGGAGTGAATTCCCCATTGTCTGTCCCAGCTCCTGCCAACCTAGCAGTTTGAAAGCAAGAAACTGCAAACAGATAAATAGGTACTGCTTTGGTGGGAAGGATAACAGCATCTAGTCATGCCTGCCACGTGGCCAGGGAAACATCTGAAGATACAGACATCACTGGCACTTGGGCAGTAAATGGAGATGAGCACCGACTCCTAGACATGACTTGCTTTTGAGCAAGGGAGACCTTTGCCAAAGAAAAACTTACATTCTACTTTTCACACTGATAAAACAGGTTTCCATTAGTGGGAGACTTCGCTTTGTGTTTAAGCAAATGCTGAAAACAAGCATTTAGACCTCACACCTCAAAACTGAAAGACTGGGGACTCAGTGGGTGGAAGGAAGGATTTGAAGTGTGTGGCGTGTGTCACACTGACAACTCCTCCTCACATTTAGTGTTCAGATGCAGATGTGGAAGACCTGCCTCTGGCTTATAATGTGATGGAATGTTCCATACTGCCTTTTAGGGTCCATGATGTTAAGTTCTGTGATCTTTAGAAGCACATAATGGAATAATCCAACACCCTCTGTGATACACACAAGGGTAGATTGGCCCCTACCAGTTGGAGTTTTATGAGCATTGTTGCCTATGCTGCTGGATGTTTTAGTTCTATACTGCTACAGTAAACGGAGTTTGTTTAAATCTCCTTTTGAGCTAAATGCTGATCTAAGGACAGATGTTCTCTGACTCTACACAAGAGGAGTTGAATGTCCTACTCCAGAACCCCACAGAAATGTATACAGTGAAAGATGGAGTTGAAAGATAGGAATGGAATCGTATATTTCCAGTAGTCTAAACATTTTCCCTCTAGGCATGAAATTCCTTTCAAGCTCCATGGCTAACCAGTCAGACTTGCAAATGAAGCCTGCTTTTGCTTCTCAATGACCCATCACAAAGCAAAAGCAAGCTCATCTATAGTTTTTGAAATTGGGCCCTGTTTGTGTTAGAATTAAAAACAACATGCATTTTATCGCTTAACAATATGCTAACTGTATCATCTAATCTGTGCTTTATACATACATATATATCAACAAAATATTACCCTCCAGGACCTCCCAATAAGACTGTCAACAGTTATACTTAGCAGCATCTAGGCTCTCCTGGATAGAATTGTTGCAATTTTCTTTATCCCTCCCATTAAGATTTCTTTCAAACTATCAAATTATTCATGTTTCCCAAATATAGAGCCTTACTAGGAGGTCCCAGGAGGGGAAAAATACAATGACATCTTCTGTTGATAAGAAAGCTGGTCTCTTCAGCATCTTTTCTCCTTCAATTACAACAACTTCCTGTGATTGTGAAGAAGATGGCTTAATGTGTTATAATTGAAACGATTTTACTGTCCAAAGCTGTTCCAACTAATGTTTTGATGACAGAAAAAGTACTGGTCAATTTGACAACTTAATGTGACACTTGGGGTCATTTGAACTTCTTTATGCCATTGCCTGCCATAATTGCTCATCACTCTATGTTCTCTCTTCCTCTGATCTTATGATGGTGGTAAGGACATAAGAGTACAATGAGACAGGTGTGTGTCCATCTGTCTTTCTCTCTGTCTGCTAGTCTAACTAAAATACTTCCTTTGTGGGTGAGCAAAGACAGCCCTAGCTAATTGATAGAAGGTTTAGAGACACATCTATGGTGGAAATTACATTAATGGTCAAATTCACAAATGCAAAGTCCTCACCTAAACTAGTGGCATGATTGAGAAGCTTTGGTTGAAACCTCCCCTTTCATCAATGAGTTCACTAGATTTGTTGTTGTTCAGTCACATAGTCGATTCCGACCCTTTGCGACCCCATGGACCATTGCCTGCCAGGCACTTCTGTCCTCCACCATCCTCTGCAACCCACCCAGCTCTGTGCCCATTGCATCTACAATACCATCTAGCCATCTCGTTTTTGGCCATCCCCTTCTTTTTTGCCCTCCACATTTCCTGGCATCAAGGCTTTCTCAGGTGAATCCTCTCTTCTCATTTGATGTCCAAAGTACTTTAGCTTCATCTTTACTATTTGACCTTCTAAGGAGTAGTCAGGGTTGCTTTCTTCTAAGATCAACCAATTTGTTCACTAGATAACTTCAGGTAAACTGTCATTTGCAATAATGTTACTCTGCCTTTTAAACAATTCTGCAAGACCTTTGAGACCGTTGCCATGGCGAGTGGGCGGTGACATAAATCTAAATAAATAAATATATAAATATATACAAAGCACAGATTAAATAATAAAAAGTTCCGTGCTCATTTTAATCGGTCCGAACTGTAGGTATGACAAAAATATGAAATGAAATGGTTCAAATTTTTAGTTCAGATTGCAAGATATTATTTATTGTGAAATTTTGCTTCCCCAAAAAATGCCGCCCACCACCACCACCGCTACGCTACACCACTGCTGCTAAACATAATCATTAATAAAGATATGAATGTTCAGTGTGTTTCCTAAATTTATTACATGGACAATCTTTTAAGCAGCCCTGCTTGCATTTTCAGAACTGAGGAAATGAGAAATGGAGTCTCCACTGGGAAGGCAAGGAGTGCAGTTAAACTATACTATTTTTTAAAAAAACCCACTTCTTTGATTTCTAACTCATAATATATTGTTAAACTAGAGCTAAAAAATTGTGGCTTGTAAAGATGCTGTTTTGTTCCTGCTCTTAATATGTGAGAGGGTTTTCAAGGAAGCATATTCACATCTGGTGTGTATGTCAACAGGAACCTCTTGAAGGGGGACAAGATCTAATGCCACTGGAGGTCAAAACTCTAAGTTGTCCCACCGGCACTTCTGTATAAAGCTGTTCTTTGTAGATATGGCCTCCATCCCTTTTAGGGCCCACCTCTTTGTGGGTGGTATCTTACCTTGTGGCACCCAGAAGAAGAAAAGGGAGGCGTCGATATCAAAGAATCCCACAGACACACATCAGAGAGCTTGTGCGAGGAGACAAACACAATTTTTTTTTTAGAGAGCCTGAGAATTCTTGACCCAAGTCATGATCAAAAGAAAACATTAAATGTCATGTCATTTCTGGTCTCCTCAATGGTGTTGGATTATTATTTTTCAGCCTCATCTTCATTAGAATCAAAGTATCCTTGTTTGGAAGGTGGCAGGATTAAGGAAAGTGTGTGTGTGTGTGTGTGTGTGTGTGTGTGTGTGTGTGTGTGTGTGTGTGTGTGTGTGTGTGTGTGTGTGTGTGTGTGTGTGTGTGTGTGTGTGTGTGTGTGTGTAGTTGTTTTCTTGGGGGGAGGGGGGTCATTTTCACCACATCCCTTCAAAATGAGATCATCTATTTCATTATCATGCGGCCTGAATTGATGAAGCAAATAATAATAATAATAATAATAATAATAATAATAATAATAATAATAATAATAATAATAATAATAATAATAATAATAATAATAATAATAATAATAATAATAATATGCACATTTCTGTATCTTTACCCTTATGAATATTTCAAAACCATGCATGTGTGAGGCGGCAGAAGGAGTGGGGGAGTATTTGGCCATTGGGGACCTGAGCAAAGGCTTATCACCGGGCTTCCCATTCATATATAGATATATTCCTTTCCAGTGAAGGACTTCCCTCTCTTTCTGCCCACCCAAGGCTTCTCTCCGCCTTCCTCCATCCCAGGGTGTCATTTAAAAAAATCTAATGCCAAGAGTAGGGACTTGGCAAGGTTTGTGATATAATTTGCAATCTGTGGTGTTTGCCAGCTAGGCCTCATCCCCCCCCCCCCCTCCTTTCCTCTCCATCTCTCACTCTCTTTCTCTCTCTCTCTCTCTCTCTTTTTTTAACCAGTCTGCCTTCTGGAGTCAATAGGGGGCATTCCTCAACTGTCTAAAAGAAAAATAGGAGAATACTAATTAGAATTCTATTGCTGGTAGTCTCCCAATTGCTGTGCTTATGGTTTTCAAGCGCCTTTTGTTGGAATTAAATTGCCAACTTTCTCTTCTGTCTCCCACCCACCTCACACCACACGGTCGCTGACCAGTGGCTTCAAAACCCTCTTCTCCGTTGCATGGAGCAAGGAAAAGAGGAGAACAGAAGAAGGGGTGCATTATTTTGCCAAAAAGACAAAGAGCAATCGAGGAATTGTGATTGTGATGGGAAATCTGAGGGAATGTTGAAATTGTGCTGTTGTTGTTGTTTTTTAAAAAAAATTCCTAGTATGTTTGCTCACTGTTCGACTCCTATCACTCTGACAGGCAGCAGAGGGTGGGGAAGGAGGGGGACACGCAATATTGGCATGAAGCAAAGACCCACTGCCCCCTTAGCCTGACACTGAAATTCTGGGGGATAGCCGGCATGCTTTTTCTCCAGCTCTAAGCCAGATGGTTGAAACTTGTATGAAACCTTCGGATGAGATCACAGGGCTTGTTCATAGCAGAACACACAACAACTACAGTACTGTTATTCTGTTAATACCTCCTTTTGTGTGTCGTTGTGGGAGGCAGAGAGGGGGAAAACTGGGGAGCAGGAGGGGAAGAAGGACAGCCAATGGATCTGTCATAAATGCAAAGAAGAATTGAGAGAAGGGGGAGAGAGAGATCATATATAACATTCATTTGCTTTCAAACCCATTTCCCCCTCCTGTTTTTCCCCCTTTTAATGAAGTCTTCTCGGATTAAAATGCCACCGCAAACTGTGAACTTGTGCAACCCAGATGCTCTGGTGTGGGTGTATGTTTTGCGAGTTGCCCAGTGAAATGTATGTCGGAAAGTTCTACCATATGGGTAGCATTTTATCATTCTGCAATAAGAGAACAAGGATGCCTTGGTAGGTTTCCATTTAAAACAGCACAAAATGTCACCAGATCATGATATTCAAGAAATTTGAGCGATGGCACCCCTGACTCATTAGAGACAGATTCACTGTGGCTTGATCTCAAACATTTATAGTGTTTTCTTAACACGTAAGCCAAATAATTCCCATTGTATTTGAATTTGTTGTTTGTAAAGAACTGTGCCTTTGATTAATCTGTCCTCTGACAATTTATCTACAGAGCACTGCTCCCACCTTCAATACTTTCTATAATTTTCTCAAATGCATGGCTTTTCCTATCAAATTTGCTCTTCTCTATTATCGATCGTTTTTTTAACTACTCAATGATAGTTTTCTTTTCTTTTGATTTGAAAAATTAGCTGCCTGGCTTTATATGTGACCCTTCACTAAACAAGATCATAGATGAACCTACCGAATCCACACAAAGAAGATATTAAGAAGCAAAAACCCTTAAGCCAACTCTACCCAACCCAAAACCACATCAGAAATAAATGGGGGCTAACCAAAGTTGTAGAATGAGAATGCAAGATTCATTGGGCCTAGCATTATTATTATAATGTGTATGTGCTCACTCAGAGTATGGTTTATATAAATGCTTTTGACATTTTACTTAACAGGATGAATAAGCCATGTTGAATTATACTTCGTGACATGTCTAACGAAGAAATAAAACATTGCACTAGTAAAAGTCAGCAAGAAGTCCTTCTGCCCTGTAGTCATATGAAAAATGCTACAAGAATATTTTTTAAAAATATTTGTCTTTACTCTTTATTATTTATTGTTGTCCATTCTCCAAAAACACAAGCAGTAACATGATTTTTCATTACTGGGGACCTTCTGAATTGCTTAGACACGCACGGTTGCTACATCTCTGTCATCATTACTTGCATTGTATTGCTACGATTAAAAATTAACCACAAAGACATTTTAATGTTTTTTTTAATTGTTTTGGCTTTGTTTCTTCTTCCTCTTTGTAATCTTCCCAAACTGCCATCCACTCTTTATTGTTCTGAATGTTGCCCAAAAATCCTGTCTAATCAGGTTGTCGCCCCCAACACACACACACACACACACAGTCACAGCTCAAAGGCATGAAGAGGTGAGCAGGCAGAAGTCCTTCTCCACCCATTAGCTCTTGAGGGCTGCTATATCTTTTTAATTAACAGTGTGTAACAAAAGTAACCTTTCCCAGCCTCCACACGCCATGAATATTTTATTTGCATGACTATAAAGTCCACAAATAATTTGATTATAATTTGTGGTACTGACAATCGTAGGACAAGTGTGGGGTTCCAGGGATGGGGGATCCCATGTGGGGTGGTTAGTCTAGGGATACTACCCTTGACGACACCCCCAGATACTGTTTTTAGTTTATGAATTTTAAATTTTTATATTGATGTGTTTTATTCTGTGCTGTAAGCCGCCCAGAGTCGGGCTTGCCCGATTGGGGCGGGTTAGCAAGTGTGAGAAATAAATAAATAAATAAATAAAATAATCGTGCACTGGAGACGTGTATTTAGGGCACCGTTTCTTAAGTTCTCAAGTAGAACATAGCACTCCCAAAAAGTTGTGCTTTGATGTCCGTGGAAACCCTGACGCCGGGCTTGCTTATATCTCTTTCAGTTACTTTCCCGATTCCAAGCCTTCACAAATCCAGCCCTCCTTCATCTGTTCTTGTTATAAAAAGTGGCAGGAGGCGAAGCCGCAGAATGACCTATAAGATGGCACCTGTCACCAGTCTGATTTCTCCTGCCTTAAGCAGGCCAAATTTTGCCTGAACCCTCTATGGCCTCTGTCATATCCTCATTTTCCCTTCCTCTCTTAGCTCTCCTCCTTAATCCCGTTTGCACAGGCTGAAGCAGCATTTATCCAGCCTCCAAACCTTTATTTCCCCTCACTTTCATTTTTCTCCATCCTCTAAGAAGCCAAAGTAAAACTAATTTGAAATCTCTGTACAGAATTTAAACAGAAAAATATCTCTCCAATGTAGCTCTTCCTTCCTTCCTTCCTTCCTTCCTTCCTTCCTTCCTTCCTTCTTTCTTTCTTTCCTTCCTTCTTTCTTTCTTTCCTTTTTTCTTTCTTTCTTTCTTTCCTTCCTTCATTCTTTCTTTCTTTATTCCTTTCTTCCTTCCTTTCCTTCTTTCTTTCTTTCCTTCCTTCTTTTCTTCTTTCTTTTCTTCTTTCTTGCCTTCTTTCTTTCCTTCTTCCTTCCTTCCTTCCTTTCCTTCTTTCCTTCATTCTTTCTTTCCTTCATTTTTTCTTTCCTTCTTTCTTTCTCACTACACTTCTATCTAAGGGATAGGTGATATTTCTCCCCCACATTGGGTGTGGAGAATAATTGATTAGAGTGGTGCAGATGAGCATTCAGAATCCAAGATTAATTCAAGTCCCAAAGGTGAACGAGTTTATTAGTGTTCCAGTGATGCTGTTTTACTTAATGGGAAGATAACATCACAGGCAGCTGATATAAACAGCAAGCTAGCTTGCAAAGATCAATCTGTTGTCTTCCAGGGGAAAATAGCTTGGGGCCCCTCCCTCTTGTCCATATACCGAGAGGTAAACATCCAGGCCGAACTTGGGACTGTTGATGGGTTCCTCACTTATAATGAGTGAGTTCTATATTTTCTCAACTGCTGTTCTTTTCATTACTTGGCATGCAATTGCTTTAATCTGTTTTAAAGTGTGTTCATTTTTGTGCTTTCATGTGTACGTTTTCTTCTTATTAATTTATTTATTTAATGGTGAACCTTCATGGGTTTCAGTTTGGGAAAAGGCAGGATCTAGATTAAAGCTGAACAAACAAGCAAACTAAACTAAACTTCATAAAAACAATGTGAATCAGGGTTTGGTGACTTATACGTCAGCAGTCACTCTTATTTATTTATTTGTTTGTTTTTTAAAGTCACCTGAGACTCTGTTTCCAAATGATAGAAACAAAGAGTGCAATTTTCCCAATTAGATGTTCATATTTTGACATGCATGCTGTTGTTCATACTTATTATTTATGGTCTCTTGGTAGGCAGAAGGGCACAGGAGAACCACAGAGTGTTTGTGGTTACCACTAGCACATTAGAAGGCCTCAGATAGATAATCCATGGTAGACAGAAAAAAGGACACAAAGACTGAAATACAGTAACTTTGTTTGAATTTTTTATGATAATGCAGTATACCACCTAGACTTCTTCTTTTTTTGTACTACCGTACGCTACTGGTTGAGATTCATTGATCTAGAAAGTCTAAATATTATTTTGTAAAAGCCCATGGATCTTGACATCCAGAAAGCCAAACATAGCCCTCTTCTCATGTTCTAGCTATCCCTGATCCCCAGGGTGATGCCAACTTCTTGTTCTAAATCCTTGGTTTTATAATGCTGGCTTTATAGTCCTTCGATCACAGCCAATACAGAGATAACTGATGCTTGAACCTTTGATAGCTCTAGGCCATTCATACCTCCTCCAGCCATTCGGTGAAAAGACAGAGAGAAAGGTCCGTTTATCATCCAAAGAGTGGAAATGCAACACCCAAAAGGGAGATGAAGATTTGCATGATGTTTTGCTCATTTGAAGAGAGAGAGAGAGAGAAATGCCAGTTTTGAAAATGTTTCTGTAACTTAAATAGAGATAGATGGCATCTCCTATAAATGAGGAGGCAGGAGACCCTGGTAATTCTGGTGGATTTCAGTATGAATCGTATAACTCTGTTCCAAACTCTAGTCTCCAAATAGGTTCAGCACCTTGGATAGTGTCTTTAAGTCTGGACTAACCCACAGTAGATTCATCACCCACAGTCACACACCACAAAATCAAAGTCAGTCATTTCTACTGTAGGGAAGAGTATGACTAGGAGATTGTTTTTCCTTCTTAATCTACTGTTCTTATGTTAATTACTGCTAAGAACGTTAAGGCCCCTGCTCTCCCCTCATAAGGCTGGACTTGGATTAGAAAGCCTACTTCAAACAGAAGGTGCTTCCAAATAAAGAACTGGGCTTTGGAAGTGGGATTTAGCTTAGTTGCACTGAAGCCTAGCTTAGTGATATCGAAGTAGAGATGATGAAAAGCAAAGGTTAGTGAAGCTGAGGTTTGTAAAGAGTATATCAAATGCATCCACTATATAATTGCAATTGTTGAGCAAATGCCGTTCAAATAAGAACATTATGGCACATATTACAAATATCTCATTAGTTTAAAGAAACAACTGTCAAACCATATTCACTTAGTTTTGGGGTTTGGGATTTTTTAAACTCCTGCTTCCATAATATTTTATTGTTCATACCACCTGATTAGTAAAAGTCCATCTGTAAAAGAAAAAGAAAAATTACTGTGTCAAAGCTTCATGAATAGCAGCAGTAGAGTGGCAACAGGACTGTATAGTAGATTGTGCAGGTGACATTATTGAGAGTGACAGACATACACCCAAGAGTCTTTTCATCCATTTGGGACTGGCTATCATAGGCTTGAAGGGTGTGTCATTGGACTACAGCTCCTATGTGGGGTACATGGACTATGATGGATATAAATGACGGGATTTACAGGCAGTATAATCCAGAGTAATGTGAAATGTACTATTTTCACTTGCCAGGGCTGTCCCACAATATTTTGCTGCCTGGAACAAAGGTCAAGATGGTGCTTGTCTTAGTTCTGGGTGTTTTCCTTTAGTTGCCATATCCATTCCAGATATTGGCTATCATCATGGTGATAGTTTTCCTGTTCTTAACTCCTCAGAACAGTTCTTCTAAGGACATCCCATGCCAGTCTCTAAGGTTGGTTAGCCATAAAGTCCATCTAGATCCAGGGTCTCTCTTTGCAGGGATCTTCCCTTGCATAGTGAGTTGGAGTATTCTATACTTAATGTCTTTCCTCATTATATGTCCAATGTATTCGAGGACTCTCTTCTTTAGAGAGGGATTTGGGGAATCAACAGGCAATCATGAAATGGAAGTCTTCAAAAATTGTATTTATTGTTTTTATATACATATTTGTATTTTTGTATTTGTATTTCGATTTATATGCCGCCCCACTCGCACAGCGACTCTGGGCAGCTTACAGAAGAAACAGTTACAGTTACATAGCACATTCCATAGCATTAAAAAAACAATTACAGATATCACATAGTAAATTACAAATATCACATATACAGTATATATATCTCTCCAATAACAATTGCAATTATAAAACATTAGGACATCCTAAGAAATAAATCAAAGATACTATAATATAAATCAATACAGCATCAAAATTAAATAAGCAACAGTATCAAGCAACAATCAAAAATTTCTATATGTATATATTATATACATATAATACTTTTACACAATAGGTTTAAATTGTAATAACTTTGTTTTAATTAATTGTAGGCTGCCATCTTGTGCTGTGACATTGTTTCACCTACCAGTTATTGGTCTCAAGTAAATCTATATGCCACACTATTACTGTTGTGTATATGATTGCATGAGTAATGAATTGTACAGATGATATAAATCTTTTAATATGAACCTATTTATTTTTACTTTGGTTTTTCCAAGGATCGTCAATAGAAATTTTTAAAAAGAACATATCTGCACACCACACTGAGCACCCTAACTAAGGAATCAAGAGTTAATTAAAAGGTTTGAGTAGCAGTGATTAATTGTTTACATCTAACTACATCAATATGCCAGCTTTATTCCACTTCAAGTGTGATGGCAGTTTCTGAAGATTCCTGGCAGTTGGGAGTTTCTGGGACTCAATAAATAAATAAATAAATAAATAAATAAATAAATAAATATGAAATACAAAAAAGGAAAAACAAAACAAAATAAAAATTCCTATTAAATTCTGTGAAAGATCTATTACAATTCTGCTAAAGCCAACTTTAACTCTACTAAACATCCAAGAAAAGTGAAGAGCCTATGCTTTAGGAAGTGAACAAAGGTGGAGTTTTAAAAAACAGTGAAAAAAGCTAAATACAGAAAGGAAAGGATAGAATGTCAAGCTGCAAACTAGAAAAACAAGTCTATGCATGGTCAATGTTTGAAAAACATAAAAGCCAAGGCTGACCCAAAAAGACATGGGAATGGTAAAGAGCAGGAGATTTGAAGAAGGAATGGAAGGATTTATCTTGGCAGCTCAGGAACAAGAGCTGCCAACAAATTGCATGAAGACAAAAATACAGCACGTATCCAACAATAGCAAATGCTGGCTTTGTAATGAAAAGGATGAAACAGTAGATCATCTGATCAGTGGATATAGCAAAGTTGCAAAAATTATTCATTGGAAGTTTTGCCAGAAGTTTGGATTCAAATGCAGTAAATATCATTGGGAACATCAGATAGAAAAAGTTTGAGAAAATTTATTTATTTATTTATTTAATCAAATTTATATTCCACCCTACTCGCACAGGCAACTCAGGGCGGAGCACAACCGACATATAATGCACAGTTAAAAACTCTAAAAAGAACAAAATAAGAGTCAAGATCCTGTGGGACTTTGACATTCAAACAGATAGACATCTAACTCATGGCACACCTGTTATAACTACTGTGGAAAAGAAGACATTGCAATACCAGGAGATGCATGAATTGAAGACAAACAACTGGATAAAATCACAAAATACTGTATCGTGAATTGCAAATTGAAATTGAGCATCTATGGAGGAAGAAATTTGTTCTTCTACCCATAGTGACAGGAGCCTTTGGAGCAATACCTGAAGAACTCTTTAGATATTTGGAAATTTTGTTTTGTTCCACTATACCAGATGTAGATGGACTTAACTGCAGTCTTTCAAAACCATAGGCTTTCTACCCATCTCCCATTCACCCATCATTCCAGAGACATTTCCAAAAAAATAGGAGAGTTTGCAGTAGACAACTGAAGGACTTGCTTAAATACATTGCATCTTCAACTGTGATGGCATATCAATAGTTCCCTCTCTCTCTTTCTCTCCCCTGTGGAGCAGATGGAATGAAACAGTTGCCCACAGCACTCTGGTGGGCTCTCAGTGGGAAGTGGAAATATGTTTGTAAAGGCCCTGGTGAACTGCCAAAACTGAGAGGTGTGGTAGTGTAACTGATGGTTGGAGACAGGCCCTTGAGCAAACCAGGCCATGTTTAGACTTCAGAGGTTGGAGAGGGAAGGGCTTGGACACCATGGGGAGGCAACGTTGGGCCAGAAATGGGGAAGTGGGAAGAGATGGGAGAAGTCCTATGAGTCTGGAACCAGTAAAGCAAAAACTCTCATAGCTGTTTTTAATACAGAGAATCTAGCACGGGTTGACTAATTGAAATAGATGTGCTAAAGCAAATCTTCACAAATTGTGTCATGCAATTTTTTGAGAGTGGAATGGTGTGTGTGTAATGACTGCATCATTTCACTGGATATATTATCTTCCCTGGGTTCCAAGATGTGGTAGACTAATAGGTGTTTGGAGTAAAAAAGAAACAAATGGTAAATAAGACTTTCATAGAGTTCCTCTTGGTTCCATCAGGAAGTTAGCAGCTATCTTAGGTCACTTGCTTGAGAGCTTGTTGCATCTGACTTTAGAGTTCAGTGCTCATCTCCATTTACAGCCAAAGAGCCAAGCGCTGTCTGCGTTTGCAGATGTTTCCATGGACAGGTGGCAGGCATGACTAGACATTGGAGTGCATGGAATGCTGTTTATCTTCCCACCAAAGTGGTACCTATTTATCCAATTGCAATTTCTTGCTTTCGAACTGAATGAATGCAATAAAAAGTGACAGTTCCTCATTATGACATCTGTGTGGTGTCAGCTGATCTTTGAAGGGCTCACATGACAACCTCACTCACATCATCATAATCTACAAATCAACCATTTGATTCACAGTTGAGGACTGGAATAATATTAAAAGTTCAAGGCCTAACCAAGGACCTAAGAATTGTTGAGGTAACGTCTGAGTATATATGCAGTTCCTAGGAGAGATTTTTTTTTTTTTTTAGAGTTAGGATGTTCAAGTCCAATAAGTTCAAAAATTCCAAATATCTAGGGAGTCCTTTAGGTATTGCTCCAAGGGATCCAATCACTATTGGTGCAACAACAGATTTCTTCCTCCATAAATGCTTAACTTCAATTTGCAAATCATGATATTTTGTTATTTTCTCCAGTTGTTTGTCTTCAATTCTTGCATCTCCTGGTATAGCAATGTCAATAAACCAGACCTTCTTCTTTTCCACAACAGTTATATCAGGTGTGTTGTGAGGCAGAGTCTATCTGTTTGAATTTTAAAGTCCTACAGGATCTTGACTTTCTTATTTTCTACAACTTTCTCTACTTGATGTTGCCAATAATTTTTACTGCTTTCAAACCCAAACTTCTGGCATAGTTTCCAGTGAAAAATTTTTGCAACTCTGTTAATGGTGTTGCAAATAATCGATCTGTGAAATTTTACTGCATCCACTGATCAGATTATCTACTGTTTCATCCTTTTCATTACAAAGCCAGCATTTGCTCTTGTTGGAAACATGCTGTATTTTTGTCTTCATGCAATTTGTTGGCAACACTTGTTCCTGAGCTGCCGAGATAAATCCTTCTGTTTCCTTCTTCAAAACTCCTGCTCTTAACCATCCCCATGTCAGCTTTGGGTCAGCCTTGCCTTTTAAGTTTTTCAATGTTTTTCATGCATAGGCTCTTTTTTTTCCAGTTTGCAGCTCAACTTTCTATCCTTTCTTTTCTGTTTTCAAAAGTTCTCCTTTGTTCACTTCCTGAAGCATAGGATCTTCACTTTTCTTAATTTAGTCATTCAAGCTGTGTTTTTCTTCCTCTACTGTCTATTTCACCTGTAGGAGTCCTCTGACACCCTCAGATCTTGGTAAGTACAAATGGTCAACATCAATTTTGGGGTGCAGGGCATGATGCATTAGCTTCCTTGTTTTTCTGTCTTGGTTGTCTAATTCCATTTGGGACAATCAATTATTCCAGCTGAATAGCGTATAAGAGGCACTGCCCTGGTATTAATTGCCTTGATGATATTGTCTCCACTCAGTTTTGACCTCAAGATTTTCTGGACCTGCTTTATGTATTTTGTAGAAGTAGTTCTTTTAACTTGGTTGTAGCAGGCCAGAAGCTTCCAGAACTCCCAGGTACTTGTATCCCTCTTCTGATGTTATTGCTTTGATACATTCTTCATTATCTAACTCAAATCCACCACCTTTGACAATTTTGCCTCCCTCCCTTAACAGTAATTCTTGCATACTTGACTATTCCAAATTGCATTCCTATGTGTTTACTAAATTTATTTGTACTTTCCAGTAGTGTACTTAATTCAGCTCTTGTCTTTCCAAACAATTTTAGGTCATCCATATAGAGCAAATGTGAAACCTTCAGTCCTTTCTTAGCCAATTCATATGCACAGTTTGTTCTATTTAGAATAGTTAACACAAATAGCAAAAGTGATAGTGAGTCACCTTGGAAAATTCCATGCTTAATTTCAACTTCACCATATTCTTCACCACAGTCCATTAACTTTACTCGTCATAGCTTCATTGAAGTCTTCATGAAGTGTTGAATGTTGTTGCTAATTCCAAAAACATCAAGGCATTTCTCAATCCAGCTGTGAGGAACTGAATCAAATGCCTTTTTATAGTCAATCCAAGCCATAAGCAAATTTGTTCACCTTTTCTTTGAATTCTTCAAAACCAATTTGTCAAGTAAAAGTTGATCTTTGGTTCCTCTTGAGTTTTTGCAGCACCCTTTCTGTTCTACAGAAAACAAATGGTTCTTTTTCAAATGTGTTTCAATTACCAGAAGCCCAAGTCAGTGCACCCGCTGATCAGGGCTTCTGGGAATTGAAGTCCAAGAACATCTGGAGAGCCAAGTTTGCTGACCCCTGCACTGGTGTAACATCAAGGTTAAGAAAGGCTGAGCACAGAAGAATAGATGACTTCAAGCTGTGTTGCTGGAAAAGGGTCCTCTGGACTGCAAGGAGATAAAATCTGTCAGTCCTTGGAAAGACAAATACTGAAGCTCAAATATTTTGGCCACCAAATAAGAAGAAATAACCCACTGGAGGAGGAGGCCCTGATGCTAGGAAAGATCGAAGGCAATTGTGGGGCAGCAGAGGATGAGATGGTTAGACAGTATTGTTGACATTGTGGAGGTGGATCTAGGTGGACTCCAGAGGATGATGGACTCCAGAGGAGGCTGATGTGCTATGTTTATGGGGTCACGAGAGTCAGACTCAATGATGTGACTGAACAACAACAAATAGAGACAGATCAATACATTACTATGAATCACATTTGTGTTCTTTGCTCAAAAATAGGGGATACTATTATCTGTACACTAGCCCTCCAGAAACATCCATCAGGTTAATGTAAAAAAAAGAAAAACCCTAAAAGTTACAACTGATGGAATTTCTGAGTTGGTCATTCAGGAGAAAGCTTGAGTTTCCTCAAAACTAGCTTTTGAACAGTATGTTTTTACACTGGTCTGAACTCAGCTTGGTGCTTCTCCCTGTTGTCTATGGAACGTTGCTGGTATTTACAAGCCACATTTCCTGAACATCTGTATGTGCTTGATCAGCATCAGTGAATAGGTCTGTGGCAAATTTTGCACATTTGCATTTAACTTCAAATTTATTTATTTATTTATTATTTCAATTTATATGCCGCCCTACTTGGTGAAAACCAATGGTTAATTAGTTGTACTGCAGCCAAAACATTTGAAATTTGATGCTGATGGGACTCAAGGTTGACTCAGCCTTCCATCCAAATGAAGTAGGTAAAACAAGTACCTTGCACATTGGGAGCAAAATGTTAATTACCTCTAGATACTCAAGTATAAGCCTAGTTTTTCAGTACTAAAAAGGAGGTCAAAAAAATGGACTCTACTTATATTCGAGTCACTGAGTGTGATGGAAATAGGTAGCCTTCACCACCCACTTATCCCGTCCTGTTGTCAGCGCATCTCAATTGGCATGGAGAAAACTCCTTTCTGCTGCATCTTATTTTCATGTACCATTTTTTTTAATCATTGAAACTCACTAGCAGCTGCTGCATTTGCCACCCTTGGCTTATATTCGGGTCAATCTATTTTCCTGGTTTCTCAGGTCAAAATTAGGTGCCTTGGCTTATTCGGGTCGGCTGATACTTGAGTATATACAGTAAATTGTGAACCCACCAGAGTGTGCACTGAACACTTCTTCTTCCTTGTCTAGGCCAGATGTGAATCTGCCAAATTGAAGGCACCCTTTGGTGAGTTCATTCTGCAGTTCCTTTCACCTGAGCTGGCGTGAAAAAGAATAAGCATTATGGGGAGGTATATAAGTATAATTGCGAATAGCTATTCTTTCTTATAAACACTAAACAAAGATGTGATATCTTCAGGAGAGGGGAATTACAATCTTGTCTTTTTGATCTTCTTTCCAATGTGTTAAATGTAAAGTCTCATCTGAGCTGATACTGAAGGAAAAAGAAGGCAGCCCAAATGAATGAACTGTAACCTAAAAGATTGTCTGTTGCCTCTATTTGCAAGAAGCAAAATCACACAGCGATTTCTCCCCCTGCCAAGGAATAAACCCTTCCATGACTTCCTCTCCCCTCCCCACCTTTTCTTTCCCTTGTTCTCCTCCTCCTTCTATAGGGCCGTCCTAGTCAGAGAATTAGGAAGGCAAGATCAAATGCATGTCAGAGTAAGGAAATTGAGAGAGTGCAAACTTCACCAATTGCTCAGGGACAATGATTCTGAAAGATTAACCCACCCTCTCAATTAACACCTCACATGAAAATCCTGGCAAGGTCATGGGATCTGTGCTGCAAATCGGTCAATCAGCGGTTGCCGGCTTCCATACAAACCCAGATCGAATGCAGAATTAACAGTGTTCCCCAAGCCCTCGCTCACAGCCTCGCCTCAAATTAAGTCCTTGCATGGAGGAGATACGAAAAGCATTTCTAATTAGGGTCTGAGGTTACTGGTTAAAACGCCGTCAAGCCGTCTCACAGCCATTCTTTGCCATGTGGTATGTGTGTGTGGCGGGGCTCTTTCCCCCCATATATCATTTTAATTAAACTCAGATACTATTTAATTCCTACCTGCATATATTTAAGGCTACTTGAATGCAGACCCGATAAAATATATTGCTGATCCCCACTTAGGTGCCACAAGGACTTATTAAAGGGAGGGTGACCATCTCCTAGATCTTTGTAGGTCTCGGCACAATAATTAGTTTCCCCCTTTCCTCCATCAAGTCAAAAGCATAATATATTTTTCCGTCTCCTGTAAATAGATTTCTTCTTCTTTTTTCTTTCCTTGTGAAACCTTGGCTCCACCATTCTCTTTACAAAGTTATAATTAGAATGCTTCAGTTGCCTGTCAGTTGGCCTGTTAAAATTCATTTCACATACTTGTTACTTCCTTAAAATCTCAGTCTTTTCTGGAACTCTATGTATTGACACTTGAAATGGTCTTCTTCCACCCACTTACCCAAAAAGACATTCCCCTCCAGTGGTGGGCAGAAACATTTTCACACACACCCGGGAGGAGGGGTAGCAAAATTGGGTGGCCTCTGGGTGGAGGGGGGGTGAAATTAGGTGGGCTTCGGGCAGGGGGGTAGCTAAATTGGGTGGTCACCCCCACCCCCCTGCCATCAGGTTTTGTCCCTGCAAGTGGTTCAAGGTCTCCCTTGCTCAAAAGTCATATACAACTCTAGGGTGCAGTGTTCATCTCCATTTACAGCCAAAGAGCCAGTGCTGCCTGTGTTTGCAGATGTATACATGGCAATATGGCAGGGATGACTAGATTGCCCATGATGTAGGCTCCACCCTTGATGTAAGCTCCACCCACAACATAGGCTCCACCCACAGTGTGGTAGCAAATTTTGCTGCCCACCACTGGTCCCTTCCCTTCTCTCCCCCCATGCTTCATGGAAATATAATAGGGTTCTTTCCCATGAACTGGGGAAGATGCGTGGCTTTTGACAAATTTCTGATTGCTTATTAGGAATTTGAGTACATTGCTGACTACAGCTGCAAGGGTATGATTAGCAACCTGGATCCCTGCCACCTATTTTTTAAAATATATTTTGTTATCCCTTTAAGCCCCCAAGTCAAGCTTCTCACATACAAAAGTCAAGTTGTGTCATTCCAGAATGTCCATCAGGGCCACTCAGAGAATAGCAGGCATCTTCAAAAATTAATGAAAAGTACATCTCTTCCCATAGTTTCTCATCCACCATGAAGTCTGCTGAGATGCCTCGGTGTGATTCATGACTCTGGCCTGGTCCTTTTTTGTGTGTGACTTAAGCAGAACAGACTAAATTCTTTCATCTGAATGGGCTAAAGGAAAGGTGAGCAAGCTATGGCCTTAGATATAATGTACTGTATATACTCGAGTATAAGCCTAGTTTTTCAGTCCCAAAAATGAGCCCCAAAAAGGGGAAATGGCTTATCCCTGGGTCAATGACCACGAGAGTCCCAAAACCACATCAGATTGAGACATGCCAAAAATTTAATTAATTTTACCATATTTTCATGTATTTTGATTACTGAAACTCACCAGCAGCTGCTGCATTTCCCACCCTCGGCTTATACTCATGTCAATCTATTTTCCTGGATTTTCAGGTCAAAATTAGGTACCTCAGCTTATATTCGGGTTGGCTGATACTCGAGTATATATGATCTCTAGGAACAATCATTTAAGAACTCTGGCAACAGCTATCTATCTATATCTCAGCAGAGTCCAGAGTGGGAGACAGGAGATCCAAGACAGGAGGAGAAGGAGAAGAGGTGGTAGATCAGTAAGATAGGAGGAGAAAAGGAAAAAGATAGGAAATAAATGGAAAAAGAAGAAGTATTATCAGATAGAAAGAATAAGAGGATGGAGGAGTGGAAGAAAGATAAAGGTACTGGAAGGGAAGAAGATGGGAAAGGAAAAAGAAAATGGACAAAAATTGAGAGGAAGAAGGAAAGAGAGACATCTTAGCAGACAGAGAATTAGAAATGCAGATAAAAGGAGGAGGATTATGGGGGAGAAAGAATGTGCAGAAGAAGTGGTAGAATAAAGAGCAGTGGCAGCAAAAAGAAAAAAGGAAGGAAGGAAAAGAGAAGGGATGAAAAGAAGAGGGGAAGAAAGAGAAAGTGAGGTGGTAGCATAGAGAGAGAAAGAGAGGGAGAAGGAAGAAGTGGTGGAACAAAGAAGAGGAGAAGGGGAAATGGATGGCAAGGAGAGAGAGGAGAATGAGAAAGTGTGACAGATATAGAGACAGAAAAATGGAACAAGAATTAAAATTATTGTGGTAAAGAAAAAAATGCATTTATTACTGCTTTAAAAACCTGGGCCTGGATGGATGAATCTGTCAGTTTCAGGTTGGTTTCTCCCATACAATCTTAACTTTCTTCTCATCTCAATGTGAAAGAAAAAGAAAGTGAATTGAGGTAAAATTTCTACGTTTATTTTTTTAAAAAAATCAAAATATAATACCCCCTTCCCCCTTCTCATTAAGAAAAAGCCCCACAGTCATTAATCCCAAGAACCTTTTGCTCCATCAAAACTTGAAAATTTTAAATTTTGCTACCAAGTATTATCCAAAATGATCCCCCAGTTCCTAGCTTTATTCTTGGCTAGTTGTTAGATTGGAGCTATCCAGGGTGCTGTTTTCCTATGCTGAAGGTTCGAGTGTCTAAATGACTCTGTGATCTTCACACATCTCTATTCCATATGTACTCAGCTAATGGTCAGCACATCCAAAAATGAAAGAGTAATTGCTCGTTTAGCACCTATAATACTCAGCATTTTGACATCAGAGGTCTATCTACAAGAACAGCTCATCAAAAAGTAACACTGTTCCGATGCACTTGAATTTGGACAGAGAACCAACTCGCATGTTCTTGATTTCTGGTATTTCTGAATTTTGTGAAATGCTGTGATTGTGGCAGCAGTTCACAAATAATAAGTGCAGCTTTATGAGCTAATCATATAGGAGAAACACAGAGAGCTTTCCCGTAAACGAAATTCTATTGTTAGCCTGGACATGTTACCTTGAAGATGTATGGATACATGATATATCTTTGATGCCATACTGAAAACATGCAAAAACGTTTTATTTAAGGATTCACTTTTTAAATAGTAGAGGGAGGTATTAAACATTGGAAGGTTCATTGCACCAGCTCAAGCCATTCATCCAACACATTCAACATTGTTTTCCAGCATTTTACTCGGGCCTATCAGAGAGTAAACAAAACAAGACAAAAGTGTTGTGGCACCTTAAAGACTAACTCCTATATTTTATTGTTAGCTTTTGTGGATCAAGTTCACTTCATCAGACATAAGAGTGAGATTTCATGGCATTAATTTATACATGTCAAG
The DNA here is from genome assembly GCA_030440675.1 of Furcifer pardalis. NCBI lineage: Eukaryota > Metazoa > Chordata > Lepidosauria > Squamata > Chamaeleonidae > Furcifer > Furcifer pardalis. The sequence continues at coordinate 3,664,847 of CP126891.1, read as the reverse complement.
TACAATTAATTCCACAAAGTCTCACTCTTATGTCTGACAAAGTGGACTTGATTCACCCAAGCTAACATTAAAATACAGGAGTTAATATTTAAGGTGCCAAAATGTTGTTGGTTTTATGTCTTTTGTTTTATTTACCCTCTGGTATGATTGCATAAACTAACATAGCTACCACTTCAAGAATGTCAACTATTTAGGCTTAGTAGAAGATGCTATATATTGAACACAGGAGCTTTTCTATGACTATGGGGATGCGGAGAGTAACCACCCAGGAAAGTAACTTTTCTAGGTGCTACTTTGCATGCCCTTCCCCTGCAAAGTGGAGAAGGCTGCTACACAAGGAGAAGGAGGCAAAGCCTTACAATAGTCCTAAGGAATCACCTGTAGCTGATTTCTCAGCTGCAATCTACAACATTCTGATGTGCTTGGCTCAGCTCCATCGCTCCCATTGGAGCTTGCTGGCTGTGCTCCTGTCATTTCTTGATCAAGTTCATTCTGTCCTGCAGTACTCAGGAATCGAACTGCTGGCCTCTTTCTAAGCTTTGGTAATGCAGAAATCTGCGCCCAGGCATCCACCTCCCTGATCAACTGCCACCACCACCATCCTGTCTTTCTGGCTTCTTAAATGATCGGTGCTTTCCTTCCTCTTACATGTTCAAAGCATAACAAATGTACTTGGTACGTTCTGAATGCTAAAGCACGCCAGTGACGTCAACCAAAAGCCAAGCAAAATGGAGGGGGGAGAGAGAGACAGACAGCAATTTAAGAGTATTCAAAATTGGCAGAGGTCCTCTGCCTTGTGATTTAATTTAATAGATTTATATGCCCCCCCCCATATTTTAAATAAAGTGGTACCTCACTTAAAGAGCATAATGCATTCCATGTGATTGCTCTTTAAGCGAGTTTGCTCTTTAAGCGAAACACCATTGTAAGTGACCAATTGTGACTTCTGGCAGGGAGGGGATTGCAAACCCCAATTTAGTTGTTAAGTGAGTTTTTGGTTGGTTTTTGTTGTTAAGAGAGGCAACCATTCAGAGAAAATTCTGCTCTTTAAGTGAGTTAGTCTCTAAGGAAGGCACTCTTTATGCAAGATTTTACTGTATTGTTTGCACTGGGGGGAAATTTTGTTCTGGGCAAATTTTGATCATTAAGGATAGAATGCCATTAAGATATGATGGGATGTAGCCTGACGTTGGGGATCAAACGAGGTGGTTCCTCTGCCACAACCATCTTTCCTGGCATTTGTTTACCACAATCTTCACAACTATATTGCAGTAGATTGACATTGCACTTGTGCATTTCTTTTTTGCCTCCAGTGATGGAATGAAAGGGGTAGGACTCAGACAGTAGACAAATGTTCGTCCCAGGGGAGTTACAAAGCAAAAAGAAAAGGGAAGGGAATGGCATGGATTATTTGGGATGGAGATCATGAAATTAAAATTAAGGTGGGGGAGGGATAATTTCTTATATATTTGCTTTTAATAAGAACTTTCAAAACTTTCATACCATTTTCACATTTGGAAAATGAATTTGAGACTAAAGACAAAGATAAAGGTCTCCCTTGCTCAAAAGCCAGTCATATCTAACTCTAGGGTGTGGTGCTCATCTTCATTTATAGCCAAAGTGCCAATGCTGTCTGTGTCCTCAGATACTTCTGTGGTCATGTGGCCAGCATGACTAGACACTGGATTGCATGGAATGTTGTTACCTTTCCTGCCGAAACTGTACCTTTTTATCTACTTGCAAATTCTTGCTTTTGAACTGCTAGGGTGACAGGAGCTGGGACAGATGACAGGAGCTCACAGCATTGTTCAGCACTTTGGTCTCAAACTGCTGACCTGCCGACCTTCCGGTTGTCACGTCAAGAGTGCTGGGTCGTCAACTGTAAACTGAAATGAGCATCACCCCCTAGATTTGGGCATGACTGGCTTTTGAGCAAGGGAAACCTTTACCTTACCTACCACACCACATTGTCTCCCTGAAGCCAGAAATGTATTCGCCAGTGGCAAGCAGCCTTGCAACAAACGTAATCTCTACACCGATACTATGTCAAGTCTGTCTATGCCCTTCAGACCGACAGAACAATCAACATTACATAAATGGGAATTCTCTCTCTGTCTCTCTCTTATTTGGAGCAGCAGATGGCCTCCAGCTCATTTTTATTCTTTCCACTCTCAAATAGAGGCTGTCATGTCAATGTTAACTTCGACAAGTTTCTAATGTGTCTTATGTACCTTGGAACTTAGTGGTCACTAAATCCACTCAATTTAACTGTGTTACTTTGAAAAGACAATTTGTTCCCAGACTCAGAGAAGGAGGGGGAGAACGTGCATGACCAGCGCATAGAACAAATCAGTGCCTCTCCATCTGTCATGGCAAAAAGAGGCAAATGAGATTAATAGTGAAAGGTTCCCTTATGTATGCCTCCTCCCAAAACATATATCGTATTCTGAGGAAGACACTAACAAAACAATCTGGAAACAAATGCTCGTGTATCAGAGAGATTGATGGGGAATTAATGGGTGCCTTCTCCTGCTTCAGAAACGAAAGACACCGCCTCACCCCTCTGATGCATTGGCCAGTACAAATTTCGTGGAAGAAAGGGCTGACCACTGGATTGGATCACTACAAACTAGACCTGAGAAAGATTTGAGATAGCATCTGGGTTGCACATTGTGGAAGGTTATGAGACAAGCTGCCCAGCAATGGCTTCACAACATAGTTGTAGTTTGTAATTGAGAGAGTTATGGCCAACCTTGGCACTCCAGGTGTTCTTGGTCTTCAATTCCTAGAAGCCCAGGTCAACATAACTGCTGATCAGGGCTTCTGGGAATTGAAGTTCAAGAACTTCTGGAGTGCCAAGGCTGGCTATCACTGTTATAGACAGTTCAGATACTATGTTTGGGACCAGCAGGAATCTGAAAAGGCTGTCATGGGTGGCATAATTATTATATTATACTGTATTACTTTTGATTATGTTATATGTATGGATTCTGTGAACCGCCCTGAGTCGGTATATAAATCAAATGAATGAATGAATGAATGAATGAATGAATGAATTATGTTTCCCAATTCACAGCTTCTCTAGACAGTGATTTTGCACATCTCTATGGGGTAATTGTTCACCAAATACCATTTATGAGGCCCCACTAGTGCTCAGCTGTGAGGGAATTCAGGGAGCGATCCTTTACACAGCCCAGCATTTCAACATTGGCCTGTTCTGGTGTGAGATTGGTGCTGCTCTTCTCGTGGACTTCCCACTGCCTGCTACTGCCCCCAGAGAAGGAAGAAAGGGGGAGAAAGAGAAGGAGGAAGAGGAAATGTGGAGAAATATAGAAGGAAATATACATAAAGATGGAGGAAGAAGCTGTATGCCAGTGGGTGAACAACAGACAGGTGGCAGTGGTAATTTATTGGGAATGGTCTTTCCCTTCCCAACACTGGTCCAGGAAGAACTTTGCCAGTCCCCATCTACAGCCCTAGTAAAGATGATTGTATCCTTCTACTTGTAATCTGGCCTTCCAGCTAACAAGGTGAGCTTCTTAACCATTGAGCCACTGCAGTCCCAATTAATAATAATTTCATGTCAGAAATTATTCTGAGCTGAAAGGATTTTTGTGGAAGAAACTCCAGTCAGAGAACGCCCAAATGAGGCTCCTTTCATGTCCCCAAAAGCTGGGACAGAGATGGGTACTCAAACCGTCATGCAGTACTTAGGTCTCAAACTGCCAACTTGCCAGCCTTCCAGCTAACAGAGTGAGCTTCTTAACCACATTATTGAAGAAGGGCATGGCAACAATAGGATAAAAAGAATGAAAAATGGTCAGGGTAAAACAATGAAGGGAAAGCAACAGATCTGATGTAATACAGTCATGCGGAATGCAGGGAAAGCAAATGAATGAAAACCAATAAAATAGGCTTATGTGGCAGACAGAAAACATGAAAAATATGAAAAGCCTTAGTAAGTCTAACTTGATTAGAGTATTGAACTGTATCTACCCTACAAAATTATAGTGAATTGATGCCAATTTAAGTAACATGTCTTCATCCTAAGAAATCAAGGGATTTGTAGTTTGGCAAGATAGGTGAAGATACATTCTCACACCTGAGTTTCCTTTTTGAATAAATTTCCTATGAAAAGGAATGTTAAGCAATATGAATCTATCTATCCATTGAATTGATACACTTTTTCATAATGGTCAGCTCTAAACCTCCAGGTGTTTCAGTCTGTAAAATTTTGGTGCCTGTTAGATGGGAAATGTACAAACCGGAGATGCTAAAACAACTCTCTGGTCTGCCATCAAAATCAATGAATGAAAAATGGGAAGAATAAAAATGGAAGATCTAGTGAGAGCAATATGGATTAGGGGTTTCTTTCATAAAACAAAATACCGACCCCTTCTGTCTCAAGCTCCAGAATGGGGGAAAGGGAGGGGTTGATAGAGGAATAGACAGAAGGGGATAGAGAAAATTTCAAAAAATGTTTTAAAGATTATTTGGAGTTAGTCTTTTTTCTCTCAAATCTAAGCCAAGACCCACTCAATGGGCAAATGTTGTGGGTGAGTCAGAACTTTAGAAATGTGGCCATAGTATTGGTTGGGGAATCTTGGGATTTGTAGTACAATGGGGGGGGGGGAGTAATGTTTGCCAACCTGTGTTGTGGACACAGGGGATACTATTGACGACAAAGCTCTACCATCCTCACCTGAGCTTTCTTTACTGCCTGAGCTGCGAGAAGCACTGAGAAAGCGGCTTTGCATTTCCATTAAACCTTTCCCCTCTCAGTTTAGGCTGCCGAGAAAATTGACCACCAATGTCAATTGTGGTAACGGCGGTTCATAGGATGTCAGAAGCTGAAAACTGTGAAGTGGAAAGATGTTGAAAATGAGGGAACATGTCAGAGAGAAGAGCCTATACATTTGCCCTTGGTTATTAGAGCTGTTTAGGCAAAAAGAAGAAGAAGCCCATTTGCATGACCAATATTGACAAAACTAAGGCATTTTCTATCACGTTGTTAGCATATTTGCTGGATATTTTCACAAAACTCCTATCACAAGCAGAGAAGGGATATGTTAAAGAAATAATTACTTCCCCTCAGCAACCAAGACAGGAGACAGACAAGAGAGAGAGAGGAAATAAACTGAAGGATTTCAGTGAGTACAGTAGTTGGTTTTTTTCTTGGAGTAAGCACAGTAATTTCTTTTGTTCCAGCCATTGAGGTAGGTTTTTTTAAAAACATCATTACATATATTTAAAAGCAATTTTCCCCACTTTTTATTTTATCATTTTATTTTATTTTATGTGGACATGACAGCGGGGAAAGCAAACAAAACATTCCATAATATATATATATATATATATATATATATATATATATACCTTTGAATATTTTCTCTTGCTACTCATATTTTTGCAAAGCATAGCTCAGTTTTATAGAATAGCTTTTCTAGCCTGCAAAGCACTGTTCAGTTCTGAGCAAGGTATTTAAAATTTAGCCATCTTTGTATCTTCTATCACTGATCAGAACCAATAACTACAATAGTTGGGTAAGACAAGTCGCAAAGTCCAGTTTACTTTGTTTCTCCAGAGGGGCTGTATTTATTTATTTTTTATTTTATTTTATTTGTTGAATTTATATAACTGCCCTTTTCGCCTAAGCCACTCAGGGCGGCTCACAAGGTCAGTTAAAACCTATACCCAATGCTAATTAAAACTAAATACTATAAAACTATCTAAAAACATTTATAAAGCCTCCCCAATCCCCTTAAAAAGAAGGACTAAATAAATGTATATAACTTCATTAATACAATGAATAAATAACTAAATAATAACTAAATAGATTAATACAATAAATAAAGCAATAAAGCTGTGGTACTGTAAATCAATTCTGACATGATAGCACATAATATAACATTTCATATGTATTATCTCTTTGTAATTCTCACTGGGCCTTGATGGTGGTAGGATTCTAGTACAAATAAAAGGAACTTCTTCAAGGTTTGGCAACAACCTTACGAGTTAGGCTAGCTATCTCCAGTCTCAACGTAACTGCTATATATATCACGCTGACTTTCTGAGCCAGACCAGTATATATTCCATATTTTCCACCATGACCACAGTAACTCCCACTACAAGTTTGGTAGTATACAGGCCCATGTCCTTACACAAGCCCATGTCTCTATGCTTTCTCAAACATATATTTGTTTGTTTGTTTAAATTTATATACCACTCTTCTGGCTTAGAAGGCCACCCATGGGTTACATAACTGCCCCCTTTTTGTTTGACTTTGTGCTACCCATTTCCACCTGTCCTAAATTTCAACTGTAGAGGATTTGAATGTTTAATTCACAGGCTAGCTCTTACTGACCATGGATGCAAAATGATGGATGGTTGGATGGATGGATGGAAGGAAGGAAGGAAGGAAGGAAGAAAGGGAGGGAGGGAGGGAGGAAGGAAGGAAGAAAGAAAGAAAGAAAGAAAGAAAGAAAGAAAGAAAGAAAGAAAGAAAGAAAGAAAGAAAGAAAGAAAGAAAGAAAGAAAGAAAGAAAGAAAGAAAGAAAGAAAGAAAAAGGAAGGAAGGAAGCACTAGCATCTCTTCTCTTGAGGAAACATTTTGACAGTTCTTTGCCAAAAATAACATAAACACTGCACCAACTTTGCCACTAACTGTTGAAAATGGAAGGAAATAGCAAAGTTAAAGAGCATTAATGCATTCTATACATATTCAAAATACTTCAAAGGAAGGATGAGTAAAACATTGGCAAAAAATAAATAAATCCAAGCAAGGGTCTGCAGACTTTTCTCTGTAACTTCCACCTTTATTTGCATGTGTAGGCTTTATTATGGAAATGGACATAATTTAGTGCAGGGATTAAACAAAAGTGCTCCAGCTCATCATGAACCCAAACCTGGTCTCTTCCACGAGGTCAGGATCACTGTTCTCCATGGTGTAATCTTGCATAGAGAATGCCTAGTTGGGTGGTAGACTTGTTGAGCAATCTATCTGAACCCATCTCAGGATTCAATGTGTAAACATAAATGTGTGAGAATACCAGACAAGAAAGCACACTCTGCATCACCTCTACACTTCACCTATCCTAACCAGGGGATTACAGGAATTGCACACAAAAAGGTAATGCTCCACATCTTATCACAAATTTTCTGGAGAATGCATTGGATGGAGTCTTACTGGAGTGGAGCAGTACAGACTTCAGTCCATGCTGGGAGAAGGTAAAATTGGCTCTGACTACACAGGGCTTTGTTGACAAGGACATCTTGGCTTTCAATGGGGTGGTGAACCTAGAGAGAAGCCACCATTACAAGATGGAAGCTCACCTGTATGTACAAAGCCTCATATTCTATAAAACCTTCTGAGGCCAGAACTAACCTGAAGAATAATTAATAACTGGAGGAAAATATCATCTGATGAATCCATGCCTAGAAGGCCCATAATGTGTATATTTGTTGTTGTTCAGTCGCACAGTCGATTCCGACCCTTTGCGATGACCCCATGGACCACTGTCCGCCAGGCACTTCTGTCCTCCACCATCCTCCTTAACTCACTCAGTTTTGTGCCTATTGTGTCTACAATACCATCTAGCCATTTCATTTTTGGCCACCTCCTTCTTCTAAATTTAAGTCCAAGTTGTTTCTTCAAACCATACCTTAGCTAGTTCAGGTGGCACAGAGTTCCAAGGTATAATTTGCATGAAGCTTCCTCACTTGGCTAAGACTCAAACTCAATTAAAGTGTGGCTTTAAAAATAAATAAAGATTAAACCTGACTATACAATTAGAATATTCATCCAATTACAAGAAGTAACTATGAGGCAATATTTCTGAAATTTAACAGCATTTCTTTAAAGTGGTGAAAAAATGCCCACTTCGTTTTAATCATTACCCCACTGTCAACTGCAAAAACAATTGCATATGGCATTAAAATCCATTATAATATAGTACTTTACACCTAGCTATGTACCTGCTCTCAAATTCATATGTCTATAAATTAACCACACGTGCTGGCTATCACTTTGGATCACTTTGTCATGTGTTAGTAGAAAAGCAGTGCGAGGAACAACAGACTTCTTTTAGAACAAAAATTCCTTTGTTTAATCTAAACAACCAAACTGTTTGTCAGACATAAAGGGGGAAAATAGATGCGAACAAATTACTCCTTTGGTTTAAGGCCTTTTTTTTTTTACAGATCCTCTCAAAGGAGCTGGCTGTTCTAAACTCTAAAGCAGGGATTCTCAACCTGAAGCCCATGGGCCGAATGTGGCCTGCTGTGCCATTTCATGTGGCCCCCACCACCTCCACCACACCAGGAAGTGCCATGTGGTAGAGGAAGGGCAAAATGGCTGTCCAGATCCTGAAGCTGTCTGAGGGAGCATAACCTGGCCCTTGATTTAAAAAGGTTGAGAACTCCTACTCTAAAGCCTATTATGAACATATGACGCTGCCTTCTTTTGATAGATCATGCCTTGAGTCATTGTGATTAGCATGTCCACTTTTGACTCTCATCTAGAGAATCCAAGTTCTTCCTGGGGCTCTTAACATGAGCTGAGTTCACTATCCATATACTGTATGCCTACTTATCAATGATCTCAGAATCATACAATCACTGAATTGGAAGGGTCCAACCTTCTGCTCAATGCAGGAATCCGAATCAAAGTGGATGTGACAGATGGTTGTCTAATTCTCTCTTGAGTGCTTCTACTGCTGGAGTGCTCACCACCTCCTGAGGTCATTGGTTCCATTATCGTACTGCCTTAACCATTAAGACGTTTTCCCTGATATTCAGCCTATATCTGGCTTCCTGTAGTTTGAGCCCGCTATTACACATCTTGAAATCTGGGATGATGGAGAATAGATCCTTCCCTTCTTCTTTATGATTATCTTTCAGGTATTTGAAGAGCGCTATCATATCCCATCTTAGTCTCCTCTTCTCAAGGCTAAACAGCTAATATTATTTAATTTGATTGGGAAATATAAAATATCTGAAAGTATAGTAAAATGGTGCTACGTCCTCTCTATTTAGCCTGCAGGAAACGGAATATTACATTCAGAAAATTTTGTTATTATTTTTCATTCTATTTAATTATACCTCAAAAGTATTTTGTTGCAACAGGGTCATTCAGCACAATTCCTATAATATGTGAATGGAAATGCCTGATTCCCTGTTTTCTTCTCACATAGTGCTTACTTCAAAATGCAATTGTTTCTTTAGTTATGAATATGTTCTTTGAAGTTCAAATATTAAATTACATTTTTAAGAGATCTATAAACCATTTCTTCTTCCTGCAACTCTAAATATATGTATATTATGGTAGCGTAACTTATTTTGACTCTGTGATCAGCATTTTTCCCCCAGAGGAGATTTCGAGGGGGGAAAGATATCTCTCCTCTGCAACTCAAAAGTAATTTCAGCAGCAAAAGTAGATTAAATATCCACCATATTAGTCACACAGCATTAGATGGAATTGGATTGACTGGGAACAGGTCAAAGAGTTGCTGAAGGTTTTAGCCTACCAGAGGAGCAATAAAATTGAACCATACTTAAAATCATTAGCTATAAACCCTTTGATATGAGATCCTAACTTCCCATGATCATACTGGGAGCTCCCTCAAGCACCAGGCAAAGTTTCAAAACAACAACCCAGGCTTTCCTCATTTAAAGGCTAATGTGTTTTCTCTCTTGTAAATGTTTAAATAAAGTGCAGGGGCAAAGAGGAAAAAGTGGATATATTCCATGTTGCCATTCGGGAACAAATCAGTTAAGAAAATGAAAAGCACCACTGACCATGAAAACTGATTCATAAAACAGAAAGAGCTTATGAAAGTTCTGCTACCATTTTCCAGACAAAAAGTGCAGGAGGGGGAGAGAGAGATTGCAAACTAGGAATCAGCAACTAACTGGGGCCAAATGTTGTATTGAATAAGAACTTTAAAAGGGGAGTATATAGCCTCATTTGAGAGTTAAGAAACGTATGTTATGCTATACTCGAAAGGAGGAATATGTAACTCCTCTGTGTTAGGTCAATCTTAGAAGAAATCAACCCTGACTGCTCCTTAGAAGGTCAAATAGTGAAGATGAAGCTAGAGTACTTTGGACATCAAATGAGAACGGAGAATTCACTTGAGAAGGCCTTGATGCTGGGAAAGGTGGAGGGCAAAAGAAGAAGGGGGCAGCAGAAAATGAGATGGCTAAATGGTATTGTTGATGCAACAGGCACAAAGCTGGGCAGGTTGAGAGGGATGGTGAAGGATATTGGTGCCTGGCGTGTGATGGTCCATGGGGTCGCAAAGGGTCGGAACCGAACCAACTGTATGACTGAACAACAACTGTGTTAAGTGGGAACAGCAAAAGAGGCTTCAGGTAAATACTCTACTGTTTCGTCTTGAAATCTCTTTTGTCGTCTGATCAACCATATGTGAAGATTTGTTTTTTAAAAAATTCTGCCTTTCCCCGATTTTTTGCTTCTTTCCTTTCTTTCTGTAATTGGACAGTTATCATTTTAATGATGTATCACAACCACATGTGTTGCAAAATAAAAATAAAAAGATCCAACTAATAACAATGAATTTCCTCCAGAACCAGTGTGATATAGCTATTAAATAGCTGTCAGGATATTATCAAGAAACCATGTCCAAATCTTCATTCATGAGGCTCAGTCTGTAACTTTGAACCATATCTTCCTTCTTGGCCTAAACTGCCAAAGAAGAAGAAATGCAATTCTTTGAGAAACATGAATTATATTGAGCTTCTAGAAGGATGAGCAGGCCATGAACAGACTTTGCAATCCTTGTAAACTACCCACCCATCTAAATGTATAAGCCCCACTCGTCACATTTTCTGTAGTGTTAACTAGCTTTTGCAAACATACAAGGAAGAGAGAGTGTTCTCGCCTGCCTCTTCCAACGTAACTTCCTTGCATGGAAAGCAACAACTTCCTGAACCTTGATTCCCCATATCCAACTCTAGTGTTTGGTGCTCATCTCTGTTTATAGCCAAAGAGCCAGTGCTCTCTGCATCTGCAGATGTTTCTGTGGTCATGTGGCGGGCATGAGTGCTGTTTACCTTCCCACTGAAGTGGTCCCTATTTATCTACTTGCAATTTCTTGCTATCGAGCTGCTAGGTTTGCAGGAGCTGGGACAGAAACAGGAGAGTCTTGAACTGTTGACCTTCCAGTCATCAAGTCCAGCCTCTTAACCACTAAACCACTGCAGATAAGATGAGACACACTGGGAAGGGGGGAATCAATCACAATAGAAGATGAAGGTAGCAGAGAAAAACCTAAGATCAGATGGGTTGCCTCACCTGAAGAAGCCACACCCTTTAATATGAAACAACTGAGCAAAATTTTTGCTGACAGGACCTTCTGAAGATTCTTAATTTATAAGGGTCTCTATAAATCACAAATAAGTTGATGTCATATATCAACAGAGCAAAGCCAACACAACCCCAGATAAGCAGCCTAATGAACGTGCACATTGATCAAAGGATACTGCATTTTGGTTGGAAAATTATTTATTTATTTGAAATTATTTATATTATTTATAAACTGGGGTGAGTATAGGATAAAGTGACCATCTCTGGACCCTCCCCAGCCAGTGGAGCTGGCAGGCTGGCCAAAGATCACCGCCGCCACCACAGCTGTTCCACAGCTAGTCCCTCCCTGTCGGGAAGGGATAAAGACTCTCTTGATTGTATTGTATTTTCACTTTCATGTTAGATTTATTGACTGTATTGTAGATTTATTGAATGTATTGATTGTATTGCATTATTTTGTTATATTTATATTATGTTGTATTTATATTTTATATTATAATACAGTACAATCAGACCAGCGTGGTTCTGGAGTGAGGATGGCAGCCTAAGGCACCAGTAAAGAATTGGGGTGTTGGAAGAAGGAATTTAAATCTTGGTAAATGTTCCCTCACAGTCTCACACACAGAGAGAGCAGTGGGAGGGAGTCAGAAGAACAATTACCTCTCAAACAGACAGAGAGATGCCTAAGGTGTTTTTTTAAAAACTAGTTTCCTATTTAAAAGAAAGAATGATTTCCACCTGAGAGAAAAGAGATAAAAGGAAGACTCCTCGCAACTAATAGCCAGCTGACACGCTTCTGTTGATTTTCTACATTTCTTCCCTGCTCATCCTGGAAATGACAGGAATAATTAAAGTTGTTAACTAGACTGGGTGATGCGTCAGTCAAAGAAAATATCACTCTTATAATTTCTCTCGGTGCAACACCACAATCCAAAGAAAGGTGCTAGAAATGAATCCTTCTCCCAGCCGGCGAGAAAAGATTTATTCATATGAGGGAGAAGGAAAGAGAGAGAAAAGGCAAGACATGGACAAGATTGCAAGGAAAAGTGGGACAACAAACTTTCTAATATGTTTGCCAAAGTACAAAGTAATCTGATTCACATTGTTTAGTTCAGCGAGGGCAGTGGAAATAGGCTGGAGAGTATTAAAATGGTACATTAGCCGAATCTATTAATTTCCCCCATATTTCCACCCCCTAAGGTACTAGAAACGATATTAGGGCAATATTAGGTTATGTTAACGGCTTTGTGGGTGTAGAACTCTGCATGCAATCCTGGATCGCCGACTTGTAATTAAGGAAAATCAGGGAATGAACTCCTTCACATCAGCAGAGCCTCTGCCTAAGCAAGGGGGCACTGAATACCCCACACACGCAAGTACCAGAAAGAAAAGAACCACGTGCAGCACAAAACATTGGTTAGAAGGTGAGAATAAACAGGATTTTAGCTATAGAGCAGTGACGGCGACCCTTTTAGAGACTGGTTGCCCAAACTCAACAGGCTGTTGTCTGCACCACAGAGGGGTGGGGTGAACTTTGTGCTGGGGGGAAGGAGGAAGCGCTCCCATTGGGATGATGGGCAGAGGGGCGGGGCAAACTCTGTGCTGGGGTGACAGTGTGTGTGCCCACAGAGAGAGCTCTGAGTGCCACCTCTGGGACAGATGCCATAGGTTCACCACCATGTTTATGCACTATGTGCCTCTAGAAGGAGTGATAATGGTAAGAACAGGTGGTTAGATCACCTTTTGTTCCTCCATGACTTACACATTTGTAGAATCAATAAAATGGTCTCTCTCTCTCTCTCTCTCTCTCTCTCTCTCTCTCTCTCTCTCTCTCTCTCTCACACACACACACACACACACACACACACACACACACACACACACACTAATTACCATCAAGTGCAGAGGCAGCTTAGTAGATAAGAAACTGAGTTTTATGACCAGAAGGTCAGCAGATCAGTAGTTCAAGACCTGAGTGCTGCTAGAAGGAGTGAGTTCCTGTTGTCTGTCTCAGCTCCTGCCAACCTAGCAATTTGAAAGCAAGAAATTACAAGTAGATCAAAAGATACCACTTTGGTGGGAAAGGTAATAACATTCCCTGCACTTCACCAGCTAATCATGTGTGCCACATGACCACAGAACAGATAGTGCTGGCTCTTTGGCTATAAATGGAGATGATCATCATTGCCTAGAGTCAGACACAACTGGCTTTCAAGTAAGAGAGACCTTTACATACATAGCAATACAATGCATTTAACTTTCAGATAGCTGAAATAAAATTGGTTACACAACCACAACAGCTGCCTCACATCACCCACCACTGTAGAAGCTGGAAAGAGACTACAAGGGCAGAGGCTATGAGACGTCTATTACGGAACAAAGACATCCATGAGATATCCATGAGTTACTCTCACTCTGTGTTATAACAGTAGAGAAGGAGGCAATTGTGGTGCCATCTCACCCCAAACACACATAATCCTCTTTGATTTTTGAAGCAAAGCAAGACAGGCCTGGCCAGTGCTTGGCTGGGTGGAGACAGCCAAGTAGTATCGGGGATCTCCAGAAAGGACTGGCCCAAATTGTGGACAGCCTCTGTTTCTAGATAAGTCATTAGATTGATGGAATGCTTTTGATTTTTACTTCATCTTTTCTTCCTAGGGGTTAATCCTATATGTTTTTCCAAGAGTTCACCCTGAAAACAGAAAAGCACCTGTCTTCGAGTTAGATTTGTTCAAACTCAGGAGGAGCCAAATACATTTAAAGAAGGATGTTTTAAGTGAAAGGCGAGCAACTGAATAGATAAGAGTAGGAAGTCAGTGGCTTCTAGCTACATAAAGGTAAAGGTCTCCCTTTCTCAAAAGCCAGTCTTGTCCAACTATAGGTTATGATGCTCGTCTCTGTTTACAGCAGTGGTTCCCAACGTGGGTCACACGCCCCACACAAGGGACTTCAATTCACAGAAGCCTACACCAGTACATTGACTGATCAGTGCTTCGGGGATTTAGGCTTCTGGGAATTGATGTCCCCCTGCCAAAGAGCCAGTGCTATCTGCATCTGTAGATGTTTCCACTGTCATGTGGCTGGGATGACTAGACATCAGAGCAGACTGAACACTGTTACCTTTCCCGCAATTCCTTGCATTCGAACAGCTAGGTTGGCAATAGCTGGGGCACTCACTCTGTCCTACAGCACTCGGGTCTTAACCTGCTGACCTGGCCATCTTCCGGTCATCAAGCTTAATTATGTAATTTCAGTACATCACCTATTATGGATTATTTAAAGATTGTGTGGCGGGGTGGGGGTGGGGGACTTAACCTTTTTTAAAATTTATTTTTAACCAAAAGAATTAAGTTCTAAAATTGTTTTTGAGGCTTTAGGTGTTTTTCTTAAACTATATTTTGTCTTGTTAATTTTGATAATGAGCATATGGATAACTTTTTCTTTTTAAGAGCCGCATACCAAAACAACAAACCACAAGCTACTATGTTGGAAGGGTTTTCGCTGTGTTTTTAAAGGACTCTCTATGTGGGAGGTAATGCAGAATCCAGAGACGACTAGCAGCTCTTCGGGGTCATGTTTCTTTCTTTCTTCCACCCCCTTCCCTGCTTTTCCTAGCTGTGAAATTTAGCTGTGGCTAAAATTACTGGTTTCTTTGCACAGATTGCGGACGGGAGAGAATGCCTGATCTTCCCCCTGTCCTCAGTCCATTTTCAATCTTGGACAGCTTATTTTAGTTTCTTAAAATGGTGTGGGGGCCCTTGGATTCCACTTTAAAAGTTTCTCGCCTACTTAGCCAAGAAACACAAAGTGTTGGTTGAAGTATAAACACAAGGTCCTTTTTCCTTTCTTTCTTTCTTTCTTTCTGACCACTCTTGGTGGGATGGGATAGTGTTGTTAGTTTATGTGAAAGAAAAATAGCACAGACCCTTTGGGCTGGGAGAGAGGGAGTGGAATTAGATTAAGTCTTTTGTGTCAGCCTCAATGCTAAGGGGAATTAGCCAGAGTTGTAGGCACTTAAAGGGTCTCTCATGCTAAAGCTTATCTCAGATTTTACACAATAAACATTTGAATATCAACAGTGTTTTGCAACTAGCTGCACTAATGTATAAACTTCTCTCTTTTGAAACTCCCAAATCCCCCCCTAATGTTCAGTATTCCCTCTAAATAAACTTGTCGAGCCTATTGCAGGAAATACCCTGTCCAGGGAGAGGGTTTGATTTTGCTTTCCCCTCTTTCCTTTATATACTCTCTCTCTCTCTTTTAATCCACCAATATAAATACTCCCATATGATTAGCCAGTTTAAGAACTTCAGAGGTTCTGATTTCTCTGTAATTCACCTTTTTATTTCTTCCATCTGTACTTGCAGCTCACCTAAAACTGAAAGAAGTGTGCATAGCTTCACTAATCTTAAATTGGGATGATAGTGAAATCAAAAGGGGGAGGGGAGAGAAAGAGAGAGAAGAAAGAGACACATTGGATTTCCCTAGTTTTTCTTTCAATACCCTCCTCTTCAAAGAAAAGCTCAGACAAGTAGCACATGGATTTCTTCAGATATCCGCTATGTTTCTTACCCAAAGTCAGCAACCCATTGAAAGTTTGGAAGGAAGACCAAGAGGATGATATGAAAGGAGACAGACAGCTGGACACATCTCAGCTGGAGTTGCCTC
This sequence comes from Furcifer pardalis, assembly GCA_030440675.1. Lineage (NCBI taxonomy): Eukaryota > Metazoa > Chordata > Lepidosauria > Squamata > Chamaeleonidae > Furcifer > Furcifer pardalis. The sequence goes on along the minus strand of CP126891.1, from coordinate 3,648,853 downwards.
GGCTTCAATGGATCTTGATGTCATTAACATTTAAGTGAGCGCTCTAAATTAGTTCTAGGTTCTGGAATTTTGTTACGTCACTGACAGCAAATTCACGCTGACACAATCAGTCTCTTTTGTCATGCTTGGGGGCTCTAATCAACAAACATGGAATGAAGATTAGCATTTTCTTTTCTCGCTGATTCCAAAGTTAATTTTTGGCATAACCTTGCTTTGGTTTTCCCCAGCCAAACTTTGAATGGTGCAATGGGGGGTGGGGGGTATGAGAGAAGATCGACTAGAGGACATCAACTAAAGATCAACTAAAGGAAAGCTTATTTCTTACATATATATTTAATAAAAACGCCTTCTTTGCACAGTTCTTCGATGGCCATGAAATGGAAGCCAATGCATACTTATGCTATAACCTACATTTCTTATCTGTCAAGTGTTTCTTTGCAAATATCCCAGGACACACCGAGTCTAGTTGTCTCATAGCTAGCAAAAGCAGCAAAGAGTTCTGTGATACCTTAAAACCTGACACATTTTATTTGCCATAAATAGTCATGAGCATCATGAGATGAAATTGATAATACTGTTCCATTGGTTATAATCTTTTGAAGGGTTTACCCGTGACTTGTGTGTTAAACATGTTGTTGCTCTCCCAAGAATATCCATTTGATCAGTACTATTTAAAGTATTTTTCTACCTAGAATAATTTTTTTAGAGTCATCTCTCTCTTTCTGTCTTTATCTCTCTCTTTTTTTCTTTTTTGGGCTATAGGGAGAGGGAGGGGGAGAGAAATGAAGACCTCACTAGCCTGTCCAGTTCTGAAGAAGGTTGAAGCTGCTTGCCTATTGAATTTGATACAATAATGTGTAGATGAATAAAGTTATCTTCACTTTTGAATGGGATAGTGTCAGTGGGAGGGCAAGAAGGAAAAGACGTGGGATCTGAAAAGAATACTTGGAGGGGGAGAAAGAACTTGAAGGTCAGAGTCCAGCTGCTTTGAATGGCAAGAATACAAACAAAACTCTGGACAGGCCTAAATAAGGACAACCGTAGGCATACATATGGCTGGGGTCCCTTGCTTCAAGTAGCTTATTCTATGAACCCCACATTTCTATAGGCCAAGAGCATTTTTTTAAAGGTTTCTCACCGATGCAACCATAGAATGGTTAGGACCATGGGCACAGATTCTTGCTACTTTTACTGGTGTGGATGACATGTGCCAGCAAAGGTAGGCAACAGAAACGACACAGAAACAACCGGGGCAGGAGGGGGAGAAAAGAATCAGCAAGGTCTAAGAATGAGGGTTGCTTAGAAGTACTATGATGAATTGTGCATGATTTGTCTTTCTGAACCTTGCCTGAACACTGATGAAATAATTAGACAGTAACTTGTACTTCCATGCGCGTCTTGAGGGAGGAAAGCAGCTCTTCTTGTTAGGCTAATAAGGCAAAACATTCAATAGTCAGTTATTTATTTTGGACAAATTGTTTTAGGGTATTGGAGTTGGTCAAGGCAGAAAGCCTCTGATAGTTTTGGGACATTGTCAACCTGTTTTCTCATCTTGCGCTCAGAGTGTGGTGTTGTATTCTTTGAATTATTCCAAATTTCAGCTTGATTAATGTTGTTTTAAGTGGTAAAATAGAAGGCAGGAAGCTCTTCTGGTGGATTGTTTTGTTCAGGATTTCTTTTTCTTTTTTTTTTTTTTGGGGGGGGGAAATCTCTGTTCAGGGCAGCATTTCACAGGCCAGAGGCAAAGTTCCTTCTCTGGTTAGCACATGCCAGTAACTTCAAAAATAGCAAGAAATATTTGAATATTACAGTGTGCAGCTACAATATAAAGCTAACTTGAAGGTGTTTTTGTTTTGACTACAGCAAGCTATGTTTTGTTCAAAACAACAGTTAAAAGTTCTGTTCACCTCATACAATGTGGCATTCAAGTTGCCAAAAAGCAGCGCACATTGAACTGGTTTCATATTTTGTGGCATGGAGAAAGACCGTGTGCGTTTTATTTTCCTCACATTGGAGAAATAAATTCAAGCCATTTCATCTTTGGTTGTAGCTTTTTATTTTCCAAGGCTTGCAGCTGAAATTTAATCGGTGGCATTACGGGAAGAAACCTAGGAGGCTAAAGAGTGGGAAACGGTTAAAAAATCCGAATCTGGAAGAGCAAAGAATCCCTTTAAATCAGTAACACAAGAAAAGTAATGAGTGGCTTATCCAGCAGGTGTGATCAATGTGGGCAAATGTCCCGAAGTGTCTATCTTTTGTCGATTGCTGATTTTGAGTTTGAGCCAACCTATGCTAGAAATCCAGGGATTAATCTGAAGGTTTAAATGGGAGGTTTAAATGGTTTAGCCACAGGTTGGGCTAGTCTTTATTAGAATGACAGTTGAGATGTGTTTCTTTGCACATACCTCTTCCCCCTCTCCCTCCTCCTCCTCTACCACCACACAGTTGGATGGGTCCCTCTTACATATTGTATCTTACAATTAGGCTGTTGACAGCTCTATTATGTTGACAGCTGAAGGAGAGTTACACAGGGAATTATGCAGAAAAGTCTGATGTTCAGTGCAGATGTCTTTCAAGAAATGGCTGATGGTCCCATGTGCTCATAGATATGCCACCGAGCTCTCCTCCAGGACTCGAGACCATTCAAGCTAGGAATGACAACATGCAGAGGCACCAAAAAAAAAAAAACAACTTGTTCCGGCAACTTTTGGAAAGATTAGGAGCCTGTCAGGAGGATGTCAGTGGAGGCTGAAAGATGGTTTTTCGGAAGCTGTTTTGAGTTAATAATTAATAGCTCCCTTCTTTTGATAGCTCTTTTATATGGGAATGCAGCTGGCTCTGAATCAACCACAAAGGGAAGCTGATTTTGTTGGTTATTAATTTTGATTTGCTTAGCTGACAATTTCAGTGCCCCATCATCACAGCCACCTTCATCAAACCCTGGTAGAAGGTTTTGGATTAGCCACACTAATTGGCCCATTTCAGAAACTTGTATACATATGTGTGTATGTAAATTCACATTACACAAGCTTCTGGGGGAAGACAAGCCACCACAGTCATTGCAAGAAACAGTTGGGTGAAGGAGCCAGTTCCTCTATTTGTACAAACTAGACATATATGGTGGGAAGTTGAGTCTATGTTTTTTTTTGGGAGAAATTTGATTCTGTCATTTGCATGATCCTGTTGCTTCTTGTTAAACTTTTATTCTAAATGATATTGTGGAAAGTCATCAATTTAAAGATGAGTATACTTTATGGTTCCAGAGTTTGACACACAACTGAACATTCAGGAAGTCCAAAGAGTGCCTTGGTTGTTCGCTGTGAGAAACCTATCATTAGGACTGTTCATGTGCTATCTCTGTCATGCCCATTGATGGAGAGAATATCAGCACAGTTTGATACCTAAGATATCATGGCTGATTTTCTAAAACACGACCATCTGCACATGGAAAGAATCCACTCTTGTGCACATTTCATTCCTGTTCTATCAGACAACTCCGTTGTTTAAATGCCAATGAAATAACTCTCTCTTCCAATTAAACTTTTATTCTGAGTAGATAGATGGATGCTGTATAGAGTAATTGGTATACACCATTTAAAGTAAGAGGTACCCAGGCCCAAATTCTGGTGAAACAATTAGGGTGTGCACAAGATCTCAGTAACATTCTCATATCTTTTCTTTCCATTCCAATGTCTGAAAGGGAGAATCTTTCTAATACTCATAGTATTTAAAAACTCTGCCAGCATATTTCATAGAATTCAAACTTAGGATATGAATCCTACCTGTCTTTCACACTAGTTTTCTTAACATTTCCTAACCTTAAATTAATTACACTTTCTGAGATCTGGTCAATTTCTTGTTATTCATATCTTGCAAAATCCATCTTTTCTGGTATATAGAGAAGTAGGGGAAAGAGTAACACTTCTTTTTTTTTGTAATCTTTATTACAAAATACTTTTATTTACCAACAAGGTTTCTGTGCAGTTTTTGAAAAAAAAGTATACAATGCATGATATTTGGCAAGGGCACATAATGATAAAAGGTACATAACCATACAGCTGTAAAATATCTATCCCTCTTTGAACACTACAAGATGAAAATGAAAAGGTTCCTTTTGTAAACTGAGATGCTCATACTTCTACCTTACATATTTACTTGGTAGCCCCAGTGAGCAAAATGCCTACAGATTATATGCTCTTGTTTCAATTACATTTGAAAAGGAGAGGACTTCTAACAATATTGTTAGAGTAAATACTTCTTTTTTCCTCAAAAGGACGCCTCTGAACAATACTATGTCATTCTTAGAGATGTCAGAAAATTGAGTGACTTGGAGAAGGGGAAGGAAAAGATTGAGGGGGGGGTGTATATTCCAAGGTTTCAACTCTTCCAATGTAACTGGACATTCTGCTAATTTTTGATAAGGGTCCTCTGTGCTCTCTGCTTTTGTTTTGCAAATTTAAACTCAAGAGTTTGTATTCCAAAGCTGTATATTGTGTTGTGGGTTAACAGTATTGCAAGAATCTGGTTTTCACCTTTGTAACACTATCTTTGATTGTATAGTCTTTAAAATGTATTTATATGTTTTGTAATTGTCCTAACTCCCAAGGAGGAGATAAGTTTTGGTTTTTGTTGTTGTTGTTTTGAAGACTGCTGCTTTCACAACTTGTGCACAAACACATGTGGTTTCTGAAGACTCAGTTTAGAAACCCGAAGTAGATTTCTTGGGGAGGGGGGGGGGAATCACCTTTTCACTCTAGGGATTACTTGCCATTTTTAAATTCTTTTTTTAAAAAACCACCAATGAGAGTCTTGCAGTGACATGTATGAAGGCTGCATCTGTGTCCTTGTCTGTTTACAACACGGGGGTCAGGGAAAAGAGAGCATTTTGGTCTTTTTGAATATGCAATTATAAATTGAGTTAGACTTGACAATTTGTCAGAGCATTCTATGGAAGGGACATCTTACATCTTCTGGGCCAGAGACTTTTCATGTTTAGAGCAATTGAAACTATCCCCATATTCAAGCACTTTGTCCAAAGGGGATGGTCTCCTTGTCATTATACCTATCAACAGAAAGGGAGTCATGTACATGAATGTGAAACAGGTAACAGATGTTATTGCTTTTGGCTGTGATTCGGAAATCAATTAAGCCAGAAGTTCTTCATTAAATTTAAGAAAATGCCAGAGAATCAAAATTATAACTGACATACCGTTTGGTCAACTGTCGATACTATTCAGCTGAACTTGCTAAAACCAAAGCATTCCTACTTTTGCAGTTTGCCAAATCAGTGTACAGTCATTGTGGTTTAAATTTGCTTATGTATTCAGCTAATTAGTATCCAAGAAGGTTATTAGGAAATATTTTAGAGTTCATGTCCATCTCATCACAAATCTCAAAATAATTCAACATTGACTTATATTTGCACTAAACGCTGCAGCATAAATTCCGCTTATTACTTGTGACTTTGGCAGATCAAAGTTATCTAGAAGTAAAATAAAATAATCAGCCAGGAATTTTTATAAACTATTCCTCTAAATTCTGGTTCACACAGTCATTTCCTACTAGTTTCATGTCTTCAGAAGATGACCTATGTAGCATTTAAACCAAACTCACAGACACTCTGGCTGTTTCAGCAACCATCTTTTTCTTTTTTTGCAAGTGAAGGGAGAAAATAATTGTGAATAATATGGATTTATGAAAATCTGAAGTACCTAATTTTGATCAAGAGATAACTGGACAGAAATATTGAGAACTATGAATTTAACCATTTTTAAAAAATGTTCTCCTTAAGCATTTGCAGAAATCCTTTAGGTTCTTTGCAATACCTTCAAAGAGATTTCATTTTTTCTAAAATACAAAAGGATAATAAAACACAGAATACTTTAAAAGGAGAGATTGAATTCATCTTTTCAGATTCCTAATAACATTATGTAACATGCCCAGATGAGACTAGAATTCTTGCCTCCCTGTACTTTGCAAAGAAAGAATAATACATTCCTACAACTTTGATTTTCTATCACAAGACCTTGACATAAAACAGAATGAGAAGCAACCAGCTTTTATATTCATATAGTATCAAGCTACACTTTAATTTATTCTTATTCTTATTCTTATTCTTATTCTTATTCTTATTCTTATTCTTATTCTTATTCTTATTCTTATTCTTATTCTTATTCTTATTCTTATTCTTATTCTTATTCTTATTCTTATTCTTATTCTTATTCTTATTCTTATTCTTATTCTTATTCTTATTTGAAAATCAGCTTTGTAAATATCCCCCCTAAATACCAAAAAGTTTGCTTTAGGAAAGAAAAGTATGAATTCTGTAGAGCCCATCTGCTTAGCTATATATATTTTTTCTTGAGGAAAGAAAAATCAAATTGCAGGGTGTTCCCTCTGCGATTTATAATAGCAATTGGATTCCAGAAATTATGGTCAGAATTTCCACTTTATTTAAAGGGGGGAAATAAAACCATGTCAATGCATTTCTTGCATTATATATTTGTTCCTTACAGCCCACGACAGCTGCATGCACTCATCATAATTTGGCCTCACAGGTCCTTGCACAAACGAATGGGCAGGAAGGAGTCGGGACCCTGTATGCTATCCTTCTGCTGCTCCTTCAATTTTATTTTACCTCTTCCTTCCCAAGCCTGGCGGCATACCTGACTTCTCATTTTCGTAACCGGTAGCGCAGTGGGCTCCGGTATAATTGTTTGAAATGTTTGTGCTTGAAAATAAAAGCTATGTTAATAGGACCTGGGTGGGAAGCTTTTCTGTCTGGGTGGCTGATATGTCTTTGTTTTTGTTTGATGAAAATTATTAATACCACAGAAATGGGCTTGAGACCACTTACATGAGACATGTACCTATCTTTCTTTTGTTAAAACCAGTGATCCATTAAGGCTTTTCTCTCTTTTTTCCAAGCTGTGAGCCTAGTGGGTAGTTAAGTATGTGTAAGAATGAAGGTGGGGGGTAGATTTAGCTGGATAAAAGATTGCTTGATATCTTGAGGTCTTTTGAAGACTTTTATAAGCTTAAAGACACTCGGGGTGAATGCACGCCACTTTCTTCCCCCTTTACCTCTCAACATTAGGGAAGTTTGTTAACTTGTGTTTCAATTAGGGAATAATTATTAATTATACTAATTACATGTTTAGTGTGGAGCGGGGGAGAGAAGCACTCCTACTTTGCAGGAAAGTTAAGTCTGAGACTGCGGTTGTGGATTTCAAGGATGAAAGGCTGTTGCGAGCTTTTTGACGCTGGTACTTTACATCAGATTTTTGAGTGTCCAGAGTTAATCGTTAGAAGGAAAACCCCTGCATGGAAATGTTTGAGAATAAAGAAAGAAATACCACACCATGGATGGATTTTAAATCACAGAATAAGAAAAACCAACATTTGTTTGTTGTTTTAAAGAAATTATGTCCAGATTAGATTCCCTCCCCCCAATAGGATTTTTTTCAGCTAATGTTGATGTAGTCCAATAATCACCATTAAGTAATATGGAGAAATCTTTTAATAAGTTTTTTTAATGTGTGTACATGCAGAAAAAAACATATTATAATCAATAAGCCCAATTCTAATAACTTTTTTTAAAAAATTATGAAAGAAATAGTAATCTATTTTTGTCATGTTTTCACTCTTTTCAGACTCTTGAGTGGCGGGAAGAACCTTTTTCTTTCTATATAAGTTTATCCACCCAATTCAGGAAAGTTTGATTACTTTTACTATCATTAGATCCCGATATAGATAGAGCATTCCACTGGGAACGTCTCCTACATACTTTTGTGTTAACATTATAGGTTACATCTGAATGAAGAAAGCTTTATTCTTGTTCTTTTGTCCATATATGACCAACTATTTCTGGTGAAAACCTAACTTTAGTTTCACATAGCATTAGTACAAAAACAACCATTTTTGTAAAAACTACATGAAATTCTTCAACATATTTGCCCCTGTCTCATAACTAAATGGAAAAGGTCTCAAAGGAATGAAGTATGAAGCATGACTTTTCTATGGAGAAATCACAACCATTTATAACCATCTCTGCCTCTTGAACGTCTTTCCTGTACCATTATTGTTTTTTTAACCATAATACAGCAGCACAAAAATTAAGAAGAAATAATTATATCACCAAACAAGCTGTTCACTGATAATATTAAAATATGCTTAAAATACTTAGGTGTTTAAGGGGATGATGTGAAACTGGTAAACAGATATAAGCAATTTATAAAGCACCAAATTTTAAGTTAATATGAGTATTTTAACATTAACTAAGATTGTTAATTATTGTTTAAGTTTAAATCTCCCTCTACAACATTCTTTCTGATTTCCGATAATTAAGAGGAAATTTAATCCATCCAAAGTATGTACAATTAAATCAGATATAAGCAGATGAAATTATTGTCTATATTTCTGATTCCACGCAGCTGCCAAAGGCCCACCTCCTAATTTAAGTAAATTAACGTGGATACTGAAATCTACTTACTAAGATCTTGATTTCAGATTTTGAGATACAATTTCTGTTTATTCAATAAACACCAAGCTGTGGGTATGATGTGAGTGGAAATAGATGAGGAATTACTATTTATCTGCATGAGTATAATTTTCTTAATATTATGTAGTTTTGAATGTTAGAAATAGGTTTGTTTGTATCTATAAGGTTTGATCTCTATGGTTTACATGCACTGTTAGAAACATAAATTGTTCTGTTTAGAATAGGTGGAAAAGAGATAACACTAAAACTATACTTTGAAAAACAGAAATTGGAAAGTAAATTGCAAAAATTATTTTTGAAATTAAAAGTCGAAAAGCTCTCTGTTGCAATTTAAAATAATGTTTACAGAAAAGAAACTTCAGCTGTACATTATTTGAATAAGTATTTAATTCAGATGCACTTTCTATTTTCAAAAAAATTCACAAAAACTTAATCCCAATTCGAGAACAATGTCCAATGCTAACAAACAAGGCATCAATAGTAGCTGCTTTCTGTTTTTTGTGAAGCTACTGCTTAAATATATTTGCTGGGAAAACAGGAACTTTTAGGATCAGTTACTTGAAATAGCATTTTGCAAATCACAGAATTATTATTATTATTATTTTACTTTTTCCCTGGCAACTTTCCATACCAAAAATCCCATTCCCCCAGAACTGCCTAATAAATGTATCTTTCTTTTGCTGGTCAGAAAGAGAGAGATAGAGAAACAAGAAGAATTGCTTCTCTGGATCCAAGTAAGGCAAAACTATTTTGCTATTGATAAAAAGTCATAAAAAATAAATCTGGCTTAAGAATACATTCATGCTTTATGCGTTCTTCACATAAGCTCTTGAAGGGGACAATTCTGAATTTTTTATATAAGTGAAATTGTCATTTCCGTAAACATAATATTATTAGGCAAGATGACATTACTCATAAACAATAGTAAGTTCATAAACCTGTGTGGTTGATTCTGAGTTATAGACTTAGAGATCTGTCCCATTGAAAATAGGGTTACTCACAAGTAAATAAATCCTAGAATGCAACTTGGACTATCAGCAAACAAAGTTCTGTTGAATTTTAACAGATGATCTACATTCTACCTATTCTATTCCCCCACCCCCCAGAACAATTAAACATATATTGCTTCCTTGTGATTTGTCATTGGATTGTCTTCTAGAGCTGTTATCATCTTTTCCAGTCTTGTTCTCAATCTTACGCAAAAGGGAATAAAAACCTATTGATAATATCACAAACTTAGTATTTTAAATATTACAGAGAGAATCTCTCATTTAATTGTGACTGTGTTTAATTTCTGGGATGTATTTATATACAGCACAATCCTGTACATGTTTACTGAAGTCAATGAGATTTATTGCTAGGTGAGGTCTCAGGCTTCAACCCTGAATGCATTTACTCAGAAGTGAACACCATTAAACCTAATGGTACTTAGGTAGAAATTTATATGTTTTGGATATCACTCAAAGTCTGTAGACAAGCAGCAGTGACAAGACCATATAAGGTTTTACCAAAAAAAAATATATATATATTTCATTTTGAACCAGACTGTTTGTGTGGAAGCATGAGATAAGTAGCAGTTGTTTAAATCTTTAAAATAATATATCACATTGAGTGGCATGAAATTTTTGATGCTACACTCATTGGTAGGGTTTATAAAGGAAGAAGGAAAAGAAACTATATTTTTACTTGTGGACTTTGAGGTTCATGTTAATAGGAATTCTTGATGCTGGTATTGAGAGAAAGGAGAGTAGCAGATTATTATGTAGTAAACCTCAGAAACAAGACACCATGAGACAATATAGGCCAAAAAATATGCCATATGAAAGTGGCAAAACCTCTCTTTGTAAAGAAAAATTGACGACAATGTTTGAAGGATCATTTGGCTACAGATTGGACAATGCCACGTCAAGGTCCTGGCCATATTGCGTACAACAGAATGCTTAGTAGAGTTTTCCGTCTACATGTTGCATTTCCAGGCAGGCTAAAATTCTCCCAGACAACTTCACATTTCCGAAAAAAGGAGAATTGGAGAGCTGCCATTGCTTTTAAAAAGTACTAAATTCTATGACAGTAAAGAAGGCGTCTGAAGGACATGAACTTCACATTATGTCCTTATGGCCTGTGTTTTGTAAGAGAAGATGCCTCTTTTCTGATTTCTTGCATTCAATGAGACTTTTGTTTCAATGAAGTGATTCTCCCCTCCCTCCAAGAACCGACAATGAATTGTCAAAGAATTGTGGGGCTCATCTGTCTGGAAGGCCCACGGTTTCAACAAACACCCTGTCATCTCGCTAATTTGAGTGTGCAAGTAAAAACACAGAGATATTCATTGTGACGGGTTGGCCAAAGTTGCTTTCTTTTCAAGGACAGCCTCTAATTCTAGAACCTTGTCGCTATTCAGAACAGATGCTCCTTATTCAGATCAGTCCAGCTCTATTGAACCGTGCCTGCCAGACACTTTGGTATTCCAGCATGCCTGATTTTTGAAATTCTGATCCAACAACCCCTTGTTAACCATATCAGGACTTACATTAGGAACTGCCTCTCCACGGCAGTCAGAACTCCCTTTGAGGTCATTGGGAGGTGCATTGGAGTAAGAAGTGGGGTCAGAATAATATCGACCTCTGATGACTGGATCTAATGCTTCACTCTGGAAAGTCTTAAGACTTTTTATTAGCAGCCAACATGGCTAAGATATCAGAATTCAAAGAGGTGAGCTAGCGGGTCTACAGAGTTAACTGCCACTTATGGACTTCAATAGTCAGTGGGGAGAGAAAAATCTAACTTTCCCCCCCTCCCTTAGACACCACTCTACTTTGATTAAAGAGACTGGTTTTCGTGCGGGTTTTCAAATAAATAGTGTTAGCAATGAATTCTTTATTCTTATGACTTGGCTGCAAATATTATAGGGTACATTTCTCCAAGGGGAAATTCCAGAATATATATTGGGTTATTGTCATCACTAGGGTTATTGCTTCATGTTACTTCATGTAGTATTTACAAACAAATTGCTGATATAATGCCTTTCTGCCTTAAAAAAAATAAGAATTAAAACAGAGGATTGCAAACTTATGGGAAATTTAAAACCAGCAAATGCCAAGCTGAACGCTGCCTTCCTTATATTTATGAGGAATGGGATGGATTGTAGCCTCCATTGCAAAATAATCCCATAACTTAGAGTGCTACCACAGAAAAGCTCCTGTCCTGTCTTTATATCCATTAATACTCTTCTGGTGGTGAAAGACACAGTGGGGGATAATTGCTGGCTATGGACAAGTTCATTTGAGCATTGACAGCATTTCACATATCCTCACTGTAAGCCTTATGGATCTTGCAATCTAAAAATTAGGGGCGATGAAGGAAGGCTAATATCAGGGTGAGGGGGAGAAACAAATGTGAGATGCCAAGAAAACAATGAAAGTTAAAAGAGAGGGATAAACCATTATACTTAAATGCTTCCATATGTTTTAAGACACCAAAGCCGTTATATTCACTTTGTTCTCTCCCAATACCAAGAAATGTTCAGTGGAGGGAACCTAGATGTTAATTCGGTTGTGTCATAGGATCAGGAGTTTTGCATCCAGAACAAGTTCATATCTTTGCTGCTCCACAAGTATCCTGGCCGGCCAAACAGCACATACACCCACTGGCTGCTATCTGATGAAAGATAGTGGTGAACAAGCAAGCAGCGAGTTTCTGTGACAATGGAGATATTCCTCACCCGCAACATTGGCAGGTCCTTCAGTTAAATAAATCACTAGTGTTACATCATAGACTTAGTAATAATTGTAACACTATTAATCTTAAATACTAATTTTACTGCTTCTTAACTCTGAGCAGAAATACTCCTTTTAAAATATATTTTAAATACAGTATCCTCATTTTAATTTCTGTTCTTTTTGCTGTACTATGCTGGTCTTGTTGTTGTTCAGTCACACAGTCGATTCCGACCCTTTGCGACCCTATGGTCTTGGACCTTAATAAAAAGTGATTGAGATCTTTTGCTTGCTATGTCCCAATACTGCTGGAATTGTATCTACTTGAGTTGGTCATCTAGGTCCTTGATGGTGAACCTTGGCACTCCAGGTGTTCTTGGATTTCAATTACCAGAAGCCCATGTCAGCACTCCTGCTGATCAGGGCTTCTGGGAATTGAAGTTCAAGAACTGCTGGAATGCCAAGGTTTGCCATCACTGTTCTAGGTTGAAAAATGAAGGTTTGGATGCTGTGAAATGTGAAGGAGCCCATCTTAAACTAAATTCCATGGTTCATAATTATTTTAATAGGTTTTCTATAACCTTTATGCTCCACAAGTGTCATTTCTTTTCAACTCTTTTGGTCTTTGGCACAAGAGCTTCTTTGAAAGAAGTGTCCATTCAAAAGAAAGCTTTCACTTCACACAAGCATACCTATTTTCATTGGGGGGGGGATGTTGGGGAGTTGTGGAGTGGTTATCTAAAAGACCTTCAACTCAGCCTGCCCTTCCTTTTGCTGCCTTGAATTCACTCATTCGGCAATGGATGAAACAAAAAGTAGTAAACAGGTGCAAAGCATTAAGGGGGGGAAATATGCTACATTTCAGGTTGAACTACAAAGTCTGTTAGTACAAAGCTCAGCCAACGATTGCCAATGCTGCCTGATCTCCAGGAAGTGGAAACACAATTGTTGGGTGGGGGGAAGATTTGTTTTTTGATATAAATAACAACCTTGACAGAAAGCTCTCTAGATTCCTTTGTGGACAGGAGAACCCCCTCCCTCTACAGTTGGAATACATAAAGCAAAAGAGACATGCTACATCAATATCATGTTCCAGGAGACCTTGTACCTTGAGTAATGTTGTCTCTTCCCCTCCTCACTTTCTCATATGACTGCCACCGCCATGCTATGTGCATTACATTTTCTCTGTTTCTCACTTTCTCTGTCAATTCAAGCAACAACAAAAAAGGTCTCAAGCTTACTAATGTCCAGTGGTGAACAAGCAAGCAGTGAGTTTCTGTGACAATGGAGATGTTCCTCAATAGGACCAGCCCTACCACTTGGCAGAAAAAAATGATGTATATTCATTGGGATAGAGCAGCAACAAGATGCATCAGAAGAGAGCTCGGTCCCATTCATCCTGCCCTGTAATCCTTACGTTGCTGTCAGTGTAGCTCTCTTTTAGGGTAAGGAGTGCTGGATTGGACTTCCTGGGTGGGGTGTGTGTGGGGGGAATATGTCACATGGGACTAAACACAGACCACCAGCCCATAATCATTTACTGTCAAATAAGGAATCTTTCTGGTGAGCGGAAATGCTCACCATTTCTAAAACTCTCCCCAACAGAAAATCAGGTAGGATAAAATGGAATCCGCCTGAAAGAAGGTAGCAGGTGATTCTGCAAGTAAGACCTTACAACATTGTCTGGAAATGCCACTGCAAGGAAGGGGGGAAAGGAACAAAACCAGAACTAACTGTAGCTCTGGTTGACTTTGCTTTCCCTTCACTAACCATCCATCTATTTAGTTCAGAGGGCCACCAGCTGCAATTGACAGCAGCCATGTGCTAGGGTTGCCACAGGACTAAAAAATATCTTTGTTTTTGCTGTCCCATTCAGTCAACATAACAATTATGAAGGTGTTTTATCAAATGTGGTGACGACTAATGTAAAACTGGGCAGGTAGCTAACAAATTACCCAAGAGTGAAGAGTATAAAGGAAAGGCCAACAAGATCAACATGAGACAACATGTATCTTGAAGGTAATCTTCAACGCAGTAATCTGAGATGTGGCTCACAGAAAGGACCCACAAAGGAGCTGTGTGGCTTCTAAGAGAAGCAACACCTCAGTTGTGTTATTCTTCAAACCAGTATGAGCCCTGGCAGGTTCTGTTGGGCATTTGGGAGAAACTGGATGAATACGTTTCCTAATGGCCAAGCTGAGGGAACCTAGCTGAAGGAATTTGTGACTGAGCGGCTGTCTTCACAGAGAAATAGCCCACTGTTTGGGCAGGGTTAGTCCAATCACATTCACAGTTCGGCCAGTCTGCCCCAAACCTGCCCCATTTTGAGACCCAGTTAGGTAAGTGCATGCTGAGGATAGAATAAAATACAGCAGGGACTGCATTATAGTTGACCAGAGGTCATCCGTAACATGGTTTTTACCCCCTGGTCCCCAAAGACTCTTGAACATAACAAGTAATCAGGCAATCAACAGCAGGCATGGGGGTAGAGGTTGAGTTGCTATGGCCTTTACCTCCACACTGCCTGCCACTGATAGGAGTCAGCAGCAGGCCTGATGTCAAAGCCAAACCGGGTTTTCTCCACCACCTACAAAGGGCTGCCCCTTTCTTGCAATTTTTTCCCACTTTCATGTCCAGGTCAAACTTTAAATTACCAAAATGAAGCCACCTTCTTGGCTTTGCCATTGGCCAAACTTAAATCATCATCGGTACGTATTTCCAGTAGTAATTGGCAGACCAGTAAATGAGCCAGATTCTGTATTGCTCCACATTCACACCACATGTTCTTGTCCACCAGCAGCCCCCACTTGTGCATGTAGGTCTTGCATTTAGGGACTCTGGTTCTCAGCCTATTCAGAGTCCTCCAAGTGATGTAGGGGAGGTTGGGTTCTTCAGCTATATCCTCCTTTAATGTTAACCCCCCCCCCCTTGGATTGATTGGACTCCAGTCGAAAGAGCCTCCTCGAAGATGGTGGTATTATTGAGCCATAATCTGGTATAACCTGGTAACAGCAACCTTGTGTTGCCGGCTAATCTTCCTCTCACTGGATCATGCAAAAGGAACTGCAGAATGAACTCACCAAGAGTTCATTCTTTGCTATGCACATTATTGTTTTCAGCAGTCGTTCACCTCTACATTGGCTTAAACCAGTAAATGTACAATTTTAATACTGAAGAGGTCTTTCCACCAAGTCTTCTCAAAGCTCTCCATATATAAAAATTGTGAGTATATCTTTGACCTGAGTTGCTGGCGAGCCTGTTTGGAAATCTACAGTAATTGAAGCAATGAGTCTTGTAGGGTGTAAAGAGTAATATGGATTCCTGTCCATTTTATCATTTCCCCCCAGAACTCATTTCTCCCGTAAAAGAAACAACACAAAGTATCTTAATCCACTGCTGTGCAATTTTTCAGGCATCACAATTTGCATTAAAGAGCATCATCCAGACAATGATCTAAAAGAGGGCTGCTCAAACTATGGGCCACGGGGTTGATCCGGCTCCTGATGCCAATTCATCTGGCCCACAAAGCCCGTACGGGGGGATTTTACTTCCACTTCCGGGAGCAACGAGGGCTTGGTCAGCTGGATGAATGTGTGACTGGCCCCCTGAACCATGTGAGCAGCCCACGGCCCAAAATGTTTGGGCACCCTTGATCTAAAACATATAATGATATATAGCAGCAACCAGCTACAGGTCCATCTACTGCTTACACTCTGGAGGAAATAAAATAAACAAAATAAACATTAAGCAGGTGGGGAAAATGATTCTTACTTCTCACTGCGATTTGGATCTTTTATGAAGATGTATGGTTAGGGGTCAACAACTTTTGCTTGCCAAACAAAACCAGGCTGGTGAATGCTACAAAAGGGTGCACATCTCAGATAACTTTGTAGTTTGGGATGTACTCGGGAAAAGTGAATAACTGAAGGCTTTTCTTTGCTTCAAAGCATCAGAAGAAGCTATGTATCATATCTGTGTTTAAGTGAAGGGTCTTAGAATGGTATTTTCCAGTTAGCGGAAACACCTGTCAGTTGCTCCTGCAAAAAATCAGAGGATATATTTGGTTTTCTCTGAAAGGAATCCCTCTTTTTCCCATAGGTAAAAGTAAAGGTCTCCCTTGCATGAAAGCCAGTCGTGTCTGACTCTAGCAGTGGTGCTCATCTCTGTTGACAGCCAAAGAGCAGCGCTGTCTGCATCTACAGATGTTTCTGTGGTCATGTGGCAGGCATGACTAGATGCTGGAGTGTATGGAATGCTGTTACCTTTCCTGCCGAAGCAATGCCTAGTTATCTATGCCCCAGTCTGTTGGCTCATTTGAACCCCCTCTCTCTGTTTGTCTTGTTTTAGCTTTTTTTCTTTTTTAAATAATCTTTTAATCTTGATTTTATGTTGTGTTTTTATTGTGTTTTAGGTGTTGAGAGTTGTGTTAGCTGCCCTGGGTCTTGTTGAGGAGGATGGCATAAAAGTTTGCTTAAATAAATAAATAAATAAATAAATAAATAAATAAATAAATAAATAAAATTTGTCGCTTTCAAACGGTTCGGTTGACAGGAGCTGGGGCAGACGACAGGAGCTCACTTTGTCATCCATACTCGGGTCGTGCAGTACTCCGGTCTCAAACTGCTAACCTGCCAACCATATGAAAGGGATTTCTCACTCCTTTTCATCTTAGCAGTAACTTCCCTGAATGTAGGTGCTGCTGGCAAACTTCCTTTCATTCTGCATTTGATTATGGGAGGCAAGTGCCTCCCTTCATGTGCTACGCTGCTTGCCGACGTGCAGAGCTTTGAAGAAACGGTGTGTCTACAAGGAAAACATATTGAAAGATAGCAAGAACGTTACCCTTAATGTATGATTTGACGGTATCATTTCACGAGCATCTGCTTTGTTAGGGGACGCATCTTTCAGAAGGCTAGAAGGGAAGGATTTCCTTTAAACAAAGGCTTTTCCAGTCTTCTCTAAGAATATACTTTGCATAGCTAATTGGTGATAGAGGAGGATAGTCTGTGCTTCTATCTTCATTTTTAAAACATTCTCTCTCTTAAAAAAAAAAACACACACACACACAAGAGATAGAGAATTCTGCCTGATTGGCATTTTTGAGCCTGAGAAGAAGCAACAGTGAATTCGGAGAGGATACCCAGACAAAGGACTAATATTTTATCAGCATGCCTGCTTGGTGCCCTCTCCGCACACAATAGCTCAGAGCAGCCGTGAACGGTAAGCGGATGAAGCAGTAAGCGGTGTATGATCTGATGAGTTCAGCGACGCTGGGGAGGGGTGATGGCAGTGACAGGGTGGAGAGGAGGAGGCATGGCGGCCTTTGCCTCTCCTCAGAGTCAAATTAAAAACCTCCCAGCAATTGGCGTATCTATTCACCCCCCCCCCTCAGATGCTGTAATTGATGATGGCCAGTTAAGTCCTGTCTTGCCACCCTGATGTGGAGGGCTGGGGTGTCCCTGGCTTCCTTTTAATCCAGCCCTCACCAAAGTCCCATTCTAAAGACCTTAGTAGAGGGTCGGGAAATGGGTACAAGGAAACAGATAACAGAATGTAAGCAGTCAAGGCCTAAGAAGCTTTGGCAGATAAACCTGACAGACTCAGCTCTTGTAGGCTGCTGAGATGCTCATGGGTGGGTGAGCTTTTTATTGCTCTCTTTCAGATAGGATACCTTCTTGTGATGTAGGGCACGCCATTCCACAAGTAGCCGAGAGATCTGAATGGTCAACGCATCTGTTCATCTCACGCAACTCTGCAAATCCCAGGAGACCTTCCTGTGGTTTGGGTCAAGTTTTAAAAAAAAACCCCAAAGGCACAACATGATCTAAAAGCTTGATTGAAAAGCTCTTTAAGAGGTAGCAGAATAGACAGGAGGAGTTGCCTGGATTCTGTGCCTTATTTTCCTGGCCAAGAAATCTTCCGTGCTCTGGAAGAGGGACAAAAATGGAATCCAAACTTTTCCAGCTCGTGAGATTAAGAGACTGTCTGCTGTAATGCGACAACATCTGAAAGGCACATCAGGGGAGAGCTGCTTTCAAACTACGGAGGAAATAAAGCAAACAGAGTCAGGCTTTTGATCTGCTGTCCAAATCTAAATATTACGAGATTTTTGTAAAATGTCATTTTGTGTCAGACAAATTTCTGGTGTGTTTCTACTAATTGGCTTCCCGAATGAATGTTAAAATGCTTTCCACATTTACTCACAAATAAATTGAGCACTAGTCTAGGCAGGTTGAGATAGAATGCATGTATTTGCTTAGCTTTGATGTGCATTTTTTTAAAATGAAAATAAGATTCAAGGGAACAAGTTGATGTGACTGAAAATAGAAACAGCATCACTGCATTATTATAAAAAAAAATCCATGAAATTAAATGAAAATCAAAGTCAGCTGAACAGAAGCAGGATGGAGAACAGAAAAAGCTTCAGTCCCCAAAAGATGCCTGAAAAAAGACATTAGGAATGGTGTTTTAGCCATTTACCCAAAGTCAAGCAGCAGTGAGAGCCAAGATGGACTTTCTTAGGCAAGGTATGTCCAGAATCTTGGAGCCACCACTAAAAAGATCCCATGTCTTAAGCCTTCTGTCTTAGTTCAGAAGATGAAGAGGTACATTCATTTTTTCTTTTAAGTTCAGAAGATAACTAGCGGTGTAGTAAACCTCCCCAGGAATTGATGTCTTTTTGGAAAGTAAAGAGTTAATAAGTATGGAGTATATAATAATTAATGGAACAATGTAGACAATCCCACAATCACAGATGAGATTGCATTAGTTTATTTGTATTATTATGAACTAAATAATTGGATATAAACTGAGAATGACACTGTATCCTTTTTTAATTTTTTTTTCTTTACATTGTTTATTATTGGGTTTTCATTGGGTTTTTTAAACCAATTTTTTTAAAGGAGATAACTGGTGGTGTAGTGGGAGATACTGAAGAAGAAATAATCATCACTTCCACATCCTGGGGGGAAAACCTACAAAAATGGGTTGGTGTTTTGGGGCATGCTGGATCTCTGCACCAGATTAAATTCCAAACAGAACCTACCAGGTTCAACCGGACTGATGTAAGGAACAACACAGTTCTGTTCCAGGGCGAAGTGGATGGGCATGTCAGTTTATGTCCAGAACATAAATATTTTAGGGAGGAGCACAAATTGCTTCAGCATTTATCTTTTCTCTTCTCCCCCCCCCCAAGCAAAATTTAAAGGTACAGTACCTGGTAAGCAAAACCCTACAGCTAGCTTTCTGCAACTTGACAGCTTGATTCCCTTATTAGTAAAGGTAAAGGTTGCCCTTGCTCGAAAGCCAGTCGCGTCCAATTCTAGGGTTCAGTGCTCATCTCTGTTTACAGCCAAAGAGCCAGTGCTATCTGCATCTGGAGATGTTTCTGTGGACATGCTAGTACACAGAATGCTGTTTACCTTCCCACCAATGTGGTCCCTATTTATCTACTTGCAATTTCTTGCTTTTGAACTGCTAGGTTGGCAGGAGCTGGGACAGAGACGGGAGCTCACTCCGTCCAGCAGTACCTGGGAATCGAACTCTGACCTTCCATTCATTGAGTTCAGCATCTTAACCACTTGAGCCCCTGCAGTCCTAACAAGTAAAGCAAGTTATACCTCCTGAAATTTCTTCCTCTACCCTATTATTCAAGGTATCAGAGATCTGTTCTCTATTCCATTTGATGCCCCTGTTTCATTTGTATGTTAAAAAGGGCAATGGGGATAGATTGCTATGTCATGTGATATGGCTCTATCATCATCATCATCTTCTTCTTCTTCTTCTTCTTCTTCTTCTTCCGTGTCCATCATGCAGCACTTAAGAATTGAACTTTGACCTTCCAATTATTGAGTTCAGCGTCTTAACCACTTGAGCCACTGCAGTCCCTGATTCCCTTATGAAGAGTCCCTTGTGTCCCAAATGTGTCATGTACATCAGTGGAGAGAGAGAGAAAGAGAGGGGTGGTTTTTCAATGAAAGACAAAGAGAGATTTTAAAATTCAAATTGGATTCTCGGCATAAATCACATTAGATGAGGGTACAAATCACTCCAGACTCATTTGAGATATATTTCAAATCAGGGGACCTTCTCTTGACTATAGCAAAAAAGGAGTTCCAGAAAGTTTAGTCTCTACTATGGTCATTGTTGATACATTCAGATATGTAGCCTTGGGGGGGGGGGAGCAAGACAAAAACAATAATTTATTTGCACTACAACTGCTGTCATTTGAGTTGGATTTGCTGCATGGGGACACAACATATGTGGATGACACCCAGTCGAAGGATGCTGGCTCTCAATGATCTAAGATTCTACCTCAACAACCTCTGCCTGTACTGTGTTCACCGCTCTATTCATTCTGTCTCTTGGTCACAGCCTGGCCAACTGACCCCGAGCCCACGGCTCATTCGGCCTATGGAAAGGAAAAGAAAAGAAGCAAAAAGAAGATTGTGATTTGTAGCAATACTCTGAACAATGTCATTTCATTCTAGGAATGCTGTTCAGGTTTGCAAAACGGAAGGACGTATTTTTTTTTCTCATTTTATCTCTAAGCTCACCAATTTGAGATTGGAGGGGCCAAGATTCCTCTGTAGATGTTTCTGTTGACATGTGGCAGGCATGGAAAGCTGTTTACCTTCCCACAGAAGTGGTATCTATTTATCTACCTGCAATTTCTTGCTTTCAAACTGCTAGGTTGGTAGGAGCTGGGACAGAGACAGGAACTCATTCTGTCGTGCAGCACATGGTTCTCAAACTGCTGACCTGCCGACCTTCCAGTTGTCGAGTTCAGTGTCTTACCCACTAAGGACCTGCAAAATCTTTCACCTCATCAATACTTATAGCTCTCCTCTGCAGTGAGCTGTTTTTTGAATTTTGTCGTCCTCATTTCTCATTGTCAAGGCTTCCCAAGCATATGCCTTTGAAAAAGTGGCACTATGCGCATATTTTTGCCACCAAACATCTGTTTACTGTGATGCTTTTAACCGCTGTGTGTGCAAACTTCTTAATGACAGGTAGTGTTCAGAGGCACAGTGTGGGAGTTCCCAGTGTTAAAAAGAAAACACTACTTCTTCGCTATCTCCTACGAATAAAAGTCTTGAAAGAATTATCTTGACAGTGGGAAGTGAATGGTTCAGCTCTGCTCCTGTAGAGATGCTCTAACAGTAGGGAGGAAGAAAACAGGGGAGGGGGAGAATGCAGTCTATCAGACATGATGTATGTTTATACTCTACTGCATAGAGAGTTCTCAGCATTAGGAAATCTATAACATGAATTATTCTAACTGATTTATTCCAATGCCGTAAGGACCTCATTCTGCGTTTCCTTGGCAGGGTCAGGGTATCAGACACATCTGAAAGTTTATCTAGTGCCCCAGCATCTGACTGACAAGGTGCCCCCATACAGACTTTAGACACGGACATGGGGATTGCTACACACACACACACACCTTGTTTGAGGTTAGCTGTAGCAAATGTCTCTCAATGCACAGGCTTTCTCAATGCATAATACACTCCATATCTCTATCTGGCATATGGCTCTATTGATCCAAGCCTGCTACTTACAATATTTTGAAGTCGTCTTTACGCTGTTCCAGGTCTCAACTGTGTCTGATCTGTGTATTCTCTCTCTCTATCACGCACTCTTTCTGGATCTAAGACAGGAGATGCTTAACCATCCCCATTCACTGCATTATTATATATAAAAAATACAGTGATGGCCCCTGCAAAGATAACCAGATTTATTTTGGCATCGCTTTTTGAAGATTATAATCCTCTTCCTCCGATGCATGGAGCCTGGCTCTTCTATCCCTATGTCTAAAGGACCATTTCCCAAACTATGTTCCATGGAACACTGGTGTTCCATAGAAGGGGAACAAGTGTCCTGTGGGGGGGAAATATGAAATCCTGGCAAAACTCATTGTCAAATGTGTAATGCCAGAAAGTTTGTTTTGCATCCATCCTTTTGGTGTGGTGCATCCGCTTGCAAGAGAAGTTTGTTCTGCGACCATTTGCAAATCAGTAGGGGCTGGCTTCCTAGCAACGATAGTAAAGGTAAAAGTCACCCTTGCTTGAAAGCCAGTCATATCTGACTCTAGGGTTCAGTGCTCATCTCTGTTTATAGCCAAAGAGCCAGTGCTGTCTGCGTTTGCAGACGTTTCTGTGTACATGTGGCACCGGAGTCCACAGAACGCTGTTCACCTTCCCACCGAAGTGATACCTGTTTATTTACACTTAATGTCTTGCTTTCAAACTGCTAGGTTGGCAGGAGCTGGGAGAGAGATGGGAGCTCGCTCTGTTGTGC
This sequence comes from Furcifer pardalis, assembly GCA_030440675.1. Classification (NCBI taxonomy): domain Eukaryota; kingdom Metazoa; phylum Chordata; class Lepidosauria; order Squamata; family Chamaeleonidae; genus Furcifer; species Furcifer pardalis. Next base: position 3,626,338 of record CP126891.1, on the reverse strand, counting down.
AGTACTCAGGTACTGAACTCTGACCTTCCAGTCTTCAAATATGACTATGGCTTCAGAAACCTGGATATCTCAAGTTTCTTTGATGGGTTCAGAGAGCTGAGAGATTTAGTAAACAGTGCCATGATCCAATCTAATATCTATCCAATATCAAAAACTCTGTACCTGATGTGTATTAATGGATGCTTTGAAGTCTCACTCTTACGTCTGATGAAGTGGACTTGATCCACAAAAGCTAACATTAAAATACAACCATTAGTCTTTAAAGTACCACAACGTTTTTGTCTTGTTTACTCTCTGATATGCTTGAAACACAGACTAACATGGCTACCATTTCAAAAAATTCTAAAATATAACAGTTAGTCTTTAAGGTGCCACAACAGTTTTGTCTTCTTCATTTGGCTGTTTTAGTTTTGTTTTGTTTCTTGTTGATATTCTTGCACAGACTAATACAGCGACCACTTTGAACGCTAGCGTATCTAGACTTCCTAAGTGCTGGAGAAATGCAGCTAATTAACAAGTGTCACTTCTTACAGGCGGTGATTGCTTTTTCCACCTCCCTTCCATGAATGTAGAGCTTATTTGAAACAAGTCTCTCGCACTCGGCTTATTGGTTTTTATGTCTCATTTATGCAAGATTTTCTTGTTTATAATTTCAGGCTCTCTTTCCTTTCCCTTGATAAGCCTTAGGCCTGCTTTTCTAGCATCATTTTTTTTTAAAGAAAAGATTCTGATGGATGAACACTGATTTAGTCGGAGCTAATTGGAAAATTCCGATTACCCTGCTTTTCCATTTAAATTTAAATTAAATATATATATATATATATACATATATATAAATATATATATACACACACACACACACACACACTCATTCACACACACACACACACACACACACTCGTCCGTATGTGTGTCCATGTGTGTACTCATGTCTATGCATGCTTGAAAGTGTGCTAGACAGAAGTCTGAACAAAATAGGTTTTCTAAATTGGTGCAAAGTGTACTTAATATTGATTGCTGTGTTATTTCAAGAACTATTGAGAATCAGATACATGTAATTAGGCTTTCTTTGAAATCTAAAAAAAATCAAAAGGAAGAAGCTGGGGCAGGAGAAGATCAATATATTAACCTGGCTGTAGAGAAAGACAAAGTAAATGAAACACATCTTTACCAATTTACCAAGTGAATATTCTGGAAGAAACATATTAACTTGTAGTGAGTGCATCTCTCTCTCTCTCTCATTCTGTCTCTCTCTCATTCTGTCTCTCTCTGTGTGTGTCTCTTTCTGTCTCTGTGTTTCTGTATATGTAATTTTAGAACGGCATGGTTTTACTTGACATTTTGAAGGCAGATGAATAAAGTGAGTTCCATGCAATGCTAGATAGAGTTTTAAGAATACAGTAAAACACCGGATAACGATTGGATCGGATAACGCTAAAATCGCATAATGTTAAGTAATCTGGGGAGGAGAATTGGATTGAATAACGTTAAGGTCCTATGGGATGGATCGGATAACAACCGCTAAAGCCTGTGTGGTTACAATGTATCTCTGTGGAGCTTTAACGTTATCCGATCCACCCCATAGGATTTTAACATGGATCGGATAACATTAAAAATCAGATAACACCAAGACTTGTGGGACCAAGTTTTAGCGTTATCCGGTGTTTTACTGTACTGGATAACAGGATAGACAAGGGACAGTAAAGAGAGAGAGAGAGAGAGTACAATCTCATTTAATTAGGTACCCCAAACAAATATCTTTGTTTTTCCCATTAACTAAGGAGTGTTTGCATTTCTTTCAGCTGGTGCCCTCTTAGCTATTCTTCTTTTAAAGCAGTGTTTCTCCACCTTTTGTTTGTGGACCTCAATTCCCAGAAGCCTAAATTGACACATTGGCTGATCAGCGCTTTGGGGAATTGACTTAGGCTTCTGGGAATTGAAGTCCAAAAACCAAAGGTTGTGAAACATTGGTTTAAAGCATTTGAACAGTTTTGCATATGCTTTATCTTTCATTGTGCAGATTCTCAAGGTGAGATGTGTTGACTCTTGCCGTAAGTCTTGGAAGGCGTGAAAATGGGGCTGCAGGGGCTCAAGTCACTATGACGCTGACGGGGAGGCGGAAGGTCAGCAGTTCGATTCCTGAGTACTGCAGGACAGAATGATCTCCCATCTTTGTCCCAGCTCCTGCCAACCTAGCAGTTCGAAAGCAAGAAATTGCAAGTAGATCAATAGGGACCACTTCGGTGGGAAGGTGAACAGCGTTCCATACACTCCAGTGTCTAGTCATGCCTGCCACATGACCATGGAAATGTCTGCAGAAGCAGACAGCGCTGGCTCTTTGGCTATGAAACAGAGATGAGCACTGACCCCTAGAGTCAGATACGACTGGCTTTCAAGCAAGGGAAACCTTTACCTTTTAACCATTGACTCCCTTATGCCTACAGGGGTGGGGGGGGCAATCTTATATCCCTTGGATTTGTTGTCATCCATCTTTGAGTAGCAGTACTTTTAGAGAAACTCAGTTGAACACAAGAACAGAAAGCAATTGAACACCGCTGGTTGTCACTTTCAACCCTCAACTTAAACACCTCACACACATAATGAGGGATCTCCAACCCGTCTTGGACAAGAATACTTCAGTTTCCAAAGCCCTTGGTGACAGACCGCTACTTGCTTATAGACAACCCTCCAATCTCAAACAACTATTGACACACAACAGACTACACAAAAGTGAAACAGAAATGGGAACTAGACCATGCTGCAAACCCAGATGTCATCTATGCCCTTACATTCACTCTGGAAACAGTATTACTGGACCCTTTGGCACCACACATAACATTAAAGGCAATTTTATTTCTTCTTCTGCCAATGTGATTTATGCCATCTCTTGCCAAAAATGTCCTTCTGTGCTATATGTAGGACAAACAGGACAATCTTTGCACAAAAGAATTAATGGACAAAAATCAGACATCCAGAAACCTGTCTCAAACTACTTCAGTCTACCTGGACACTTTATCCAAGACCTGAAAGTTGCAATTCTGAAATAGAAAAATTACAAGACTAGGATCCAAAGAGAGACAACAGACATCAAATACATCCATCTGTTGGACACCCATCACAGAGGCTTAAATATTAGCCAAGGGTTTCTGAGGCATTATCACATTTGATACACAGATTGCTATAAACTGCTATATATTTTATATACTATATTTTGGTGTATTATACCACCTTCACTAGCAAATTATCTTTTACAACATGAGCACAACAGGATGTGCCCACACAAGTAAGAGGTTAAACCAGTAAGAGGTTAAACAAGTAAGAGGTTAAATTCATTAGCATATGCTCTGCTTGGCAACTTCAAACTTTCAATATTGAAAATGGGACATTTAAAACTAATCTAAATAATCATTTGTTACTGCTAGTTGTAGGAATCTGTATTGATATCCATGCTTATCTGTCATTCTGCTTGACTACTCTTTACCTCATTACTTTGTAACCCATTTACCTTGTCATGTCTTGACCCCTGCATCTGGTGTATATAAACCATACCTGGAAATTTTACTCCTTTGTCTGAAGAAATGGACTTGATCCATGAAAGCTCACAGTAAAAATAAAGCAGGTAGTCTTTAAAGTGCTGCAGTGTTTTTGTTTTATTTATTTTATTTTTCTGATATGCCAGTTGCACACAAAGTATTCTCCCACTAAGCCGCACTCTTTCATACTGAGTGATGTTTTCCAGAGCTTTTTGCAAACCAGTTCTTAGCATGACACTTTATTTTACCATGTTTTTTATTTACCAACAGTTTGTAAACTCTCCTGCTCTTCAGTTTTTAACAGGAAATCCTGGGAGAACTATACACATGTTATGGATGACTGTCAGTCTCCCCTTGATTGTTTTTATGTACCTCTATATTTGGAAAGATGGCTTTCTGTTTGGTCCTGTGATGAAGAGAACATTGTCAATTTCTGCTCTCTGTATTCTTGTCATTTTCAGACAACTGCTTATCACACACTGTCTCCCTTGCTGTGATTTCTCCATAGGAGGGTCTCAATTTGACTGAGCCCCTGTTCAGCAGAACACTTAATGTAATGCTGAAACCAAGATCTAAAGGAAAGCAAGGGATATCAAGTCATCTGAAAAGCAGGCTACATTCACAAACCTTAATCTGTCCTTCTGTGTCTTTTGCTGTGACGACAAACCTCTCATGGCCACATTTGAGAGAAGCCCAGACACCATAATTTCCCTAAATTACCAGTTGGCACTCTTCCTTTGGCAGACCATAATTCCACATGGAGAACTCAGACAAACCTATAATGAATGGCATTGCCTTAATGTCAACCACTGCACTGAAAAAAAGTTTCCACTCAAGAAGTCAATGTCCTTAAAACACACATACACTGCCTGAAAGACTTGTCATATAAATGCAAGGGAAAGAAGTAAAGGAGTCACTAGACTTAATACTAACCAGGGGCATATTGGAAATTTGGAAGAATAAGAAGTACATCGTGGCATTCCCAGATATAAACCAGATTGGCCCCATAAGGAGAACCTTAACAAGAAGGCAATATCATGGCTAGACGGTATTGTAGATGCAATGGGCACAGAGCTGGATGGGTTGAGGAGGATGGTGGAGGACAGAGGTGCCTGGCAGGCAATGGTCCATAGGGTCGCAAAGGGTCAGAATTGACTGTGTGATTGAACAACAACAAATATCATCAAATGAGGAGTTTATTTTTGTAAAGTTATTGTTTCTTAATTATCCATTCTGGACCAAATTATCTTCAAATAGTTTGTATTACAATAGGATATACAATTTTTAAGGAAACATGTTTCTCTCCTAGCTGCTATGAGGACTGCAGTTAAATTCATAGCACAGAAGGAAGAGGGGGAGAGAAAAGTGGCAGATGATGTCATGGTTCCTACTATATGCATTGATGCAAGCTAGGAGTTCCTTTGGTGACCCTTGAGTGGCCCTTTCAAATATATGTCCTAGGTATCAGATAAGTATGTTTAGAACAGCTCTGTGTTAGAACTAGGGGACTTGAAGATGTCTGCAGAATGCTCAAAGGTAGAGACCTTGTTTCACATAATCTGGACTTCCATGTGAGGCTGGTTGGCCAAGGTACAAGAAGGAGTAGAGCTTCTTGGACTGAGGATCAAAGACATATTTATTGAGACTCATTTGTGCAAGATTCAGAATTATAGTAAAACCCCGGGGTTACGATGGAGGTCAGTTCCAACAGCCTCCGTTATAACCCAAAAAAATTGTAACCTAAAACATCCACAGGGATGCACTAAAAAATAAAAAAAAGGTCCTGAATTTATCGTTGTAAACTGAAAAAAAAATACATTAAAAATTGCAAACCGGGACAGCATTTCCATAGGATTTGCCGTTATAAACCGCAACAAACCTAAACCAAGGCGGTTGTAACCTGGGGTTTTACTGTTCTTAGAACTGTACCATTCAATCTGAGCCCTATCCACTTCTTGTCCCACCCCAATTATGACAACTAATTTTAGCCTCTTCTTATCTCAAACCAATGATCTATGGAAATTAATGTGACTCAAGTTTCCACATCCAGCATCCCTAGATATCTCTTTCTTCTGCATCTTACTATCCCCTGTTAGTTCTTCATCCTATATTAGCCCTATTTGGGCATTCTATTTTTAAATTATGTAGAAGTCACTAGAGACAATGCTTTCTCTGTGTCCCTTTGCCACTTAACTTTCTTCAACTGACAGGGAAAGAAAGCATAATGTTAACAGTGGCTAATATGCAGCTGCAGATGGTCTTCATGGTAGTCGGTATAGCTACAAACTCAAAAATTTAAAAAAAATTCAGGTGCCTGTATTGTTTCATATTTATAAACCAGTTCTGATCTATCCTTCTCAGGTGTAGGTTGTTTGTAATCTTCTTCTTTTGTGCCTAGGTCAGACTTTAACCTGCCAAAATGAAGTGACCTTTGGTGAATTCATTCTGCAGTTCCTTTCACTTGACCTAGTGTGAGAAAGATTAGCCAGCAAAACAAGATTGCTGTTGCCTGGGTGTACACTCAATTGAGGTTCAAAAATACCACAATCTTCAAGGAGGCTCTTTCTGTGAACCCAGGTTGTAATACATGTCATTCTCAACTGTTCCTTTAAGACAAAATTTACCCTCCAACACTTTACATCAACACCAGCTTCCACCCCAGCTACCAGGAGGAAGAGACAAGTCTTGGAATTGGAGGTAAAGAACATGATTATCTCTGCTAATCAGAATATCTGGACTCTTTGATCTACTGAGGTCTGGTGTAGAAATGCAGTTATCTTCAGTGATACTTTGCATGACCAGGAACCCTAATAATGCAACATGCAATAAAGATTTGTGGCCGTAACACTTGAATACAGCTACATGTTCTCTAAAAGACCTTTCCATCAATATGAGGATTTTGGAAATGAAGGGGCAGAGCTGAACAGAACTTGGAATGTTACTTTCTGTGCCTATTGCTCTCTGAATTCAGCGACCGGCATGGATGGAGATAAATGCTGCGACTTCTGCTAGGCAATTTTGAAATAGATAAATTGAATAAGGTACCCACAGCTGGTGGCTTGAGTTCACTTCTAAACATCAGGATCTGGGTCCTCAAGGTATGGCTAGGATGAGACTAAAGACCATCTACTGCTTACATTGGTAGAAGATCTATACTGGCTATTCAAGGTCTTCATACAGATGGTTTTGAAGCACCAAACCTTCCCTGCACTCAGGGACAAACGCTGGATATGTTACTGTGGCTCTTATCAGGACATTGCCCCCTAAGCTTCCTGTCATACACAAGCTTCCCGAAATCAAATTTTCTAGAAGGGACACATTTTTGCATTCAGTGGGGAAATCAAAATGCCAGAAGCTGTCTCTGATTCTACATTATAATGACTTAGACGATAGCATCACCAGGCGTCGTGCGTGAAACTACCGATACCGGATAACAAGATCAGCTCGACTTGGTGTCCTTTCCTAGGATTCCCTGTGATTTTTCTCCCTTCTGCCCTTCTTTCACTCCATACTGCCAATCTGTCTTTGCTTTCTCAAAGTGGCAGTCAGAGAGATTAATGTGTAATTCCTGAAGATCTTGAGACTAGCCTGGTATGTTACGAAACAGCCCTCCTATCTCTTTATTACACCCACCCACCCAACCTCTCCAGTTCTAATATCTAAGGACTCCAGTTTATTTAAATGTAATAATCTTCTCAGTATTCTTGTCTGAGGCAGGAAGCTTCAGCTGCTACCTTTTCCAAAAAAGAACCAGTGAAAGGGGAATGCTCTACAGAGTGAGGGAAAATAAACTGAGGTGTTGCATTTTACCTGAGACCGATGTTGTTTGATGCCTGCTTAAAATGTGACCCTGCTCTATGGAGAGGGATGTGGTGGCTTAGCAGTTAAGACACTGAACTTGACAACTGTAAGGTCAACAGTTCAAGACCCAAGTGCTGTGTGGCAGAGTGACAGCCTGTCATCTGTCCCAGATCTTGTCAACCTAACAGTTCGAAAGCAAAAAAATTGCAAGTAGATAAATAGATACTGCTTTGGTGGAAAAGTAACAGCATTCTGTACCTAGTCATGGCTAGCATACCAGGATGACTATAGTTCTGATGGTGACCCAAGAAATAACTACAACATATGTCATTACAATACATTGTGCTTGTTTTTCAAAATAAACCCTTCGCCAAACACAAGTCATTGCTGACTATCTTGCTTAAAGAGAGTCATTGCTTTTAGCTGTAATCATTTCAGCTCTCCTCCAATATAAACAGTACAATCTTTGGCAAAGCTCCTATCAGACCATTTAGTGTCTACTGTAATACTCTATTAAGCAGGAAGATTATATCCCCTGGCTTTCCAGTTCAAAAGTTCATACTGCACTGCTCTATTTTTAGCCAGCTTTGCCCTGCCTCTCTTTCACAAGGAAGAGCAGAAATTGGAACTAAAATGCCATAGACACAGAGGATACAGTAGCTTGTAATATTGGGGTGGAAAGGATAGGGGATTATGTAAAACTTGAAATACATGTGATAGCATCAATATTGACCCCAGTGATGAGTGAACTGTTTAAGATTATGTCAAAAAATATTTGTACTAGTACACATTTATGTTATACTTTTAATTGATGATAATTTTAGTTATATTTTTACTTTCTATATTTGCATTTTTCTTTCCTTTTTTTCTTCGTAAGTGATTACATTTTAAAAAGGGGAGTGACAAAAGCCAAAGAAATATTTCTGTTCTTGTTAATCATACCTTCAAGTATACAAACGGTGCAGTAAGATGTGAAGTAGAGTACAGTCAAACCTCGCATAAAGAGCGCCTCACTTAGAGACTAACTCGCTTAAAGAGCAGGATTTTCTCTGAATGTTTGCCTCACTTAACAACTAAAACCAACCAAAAACTCACTTAACAACTAAATTGGGGTTCACAATTTCCCTCCCCCCCCAACCGCCAGAAGTCACAAGTGGTCACTTACAATGGTGTTTCACTTAAAGAGAAAACTTGCTTAAAGAGCAATACCGTGGAATGCATGATGCTCTTTAAGCAAGGTACCACTGTAGTTTGTTGTGGCAGCTTTTGTAGACTTACTTACAAGACCAGAGAGGATTTATATATACTGTAAATAAAAATCATATATATCTGTGACATTTTGCTCCATGCTCAATGGATAATGTGGATAAGATCAATGGAAGCTGGTGTATCCCGTGTCCATAAGGCTCCAGATTTTCTTTAAACGTCTCAAGAGCTCTCCAAGGTTCTGAACCCTATTCCCCAAAAAGGTTATACATTTGGGATAGCTTGTTTAATATTCAAGCTAAAAGTTAAAGCAAAGTCATTGCCCCATGAGCATAGCCATAGAGTCACCAGCCTACATTAGAGTAGACTATATGCATCAGAGATATTGGAGATGTTATAAATGCGTATGCATCTGAGTGAAAATTACTGTTGTATGCCATTGAGCTTTATTTGCATAAACAAGATGAGCCACTGTGTAAATATATGATTAGAAGGAAAGAGCATCTTGAGTATGTTCTTGTGAATTCCCCATTACAGTAACATACCAGAATCAAAGTATCTTCCAAAGCAAACATACAGCTGTATCTATTAAAACTTGGTATCACTGGTTCATAACTGACCATGTAATTAATCAAGGTTCTGTTATTTACATATACATATGCAGAACAAAAAAGAATATCTTCCAATTACAAGGGAATAGACTTCATTTAAATGTTTGGCCTATTTGCCTGACTCTAATGTCAGTGAGCAAAGTAACAAGCTATTTAACAAGATTGTGGTATCTTCTTCTTTGAAGGAGGACATGGAACCCTCTATGGTCTTTTGCCTTGGGGCAAAGATTTCAGCTAGAAACCCCTTGGGATCCTTTCAAAATCTACACTTCTGGCTGTCCTTTTGAAAGCAAATGGAAAACATCTGTTGACGATCTCCTTGTGACCTTTTGCTATAAGGTGGAGAACACCCACCCAGCTGCTTTATCAGCTGGGAAGTCACCCAAAATGAGGATCTTGGCAAACAACAGTTCTGACTTGTGACAAAGGCACATCACAATTATGGCATGAATGCCATGATCCATTTCAAGAGAGGGCCATTAAAATGATGGTACATAATAAGTGGACGATGCTGACATTACTGCAAAGATCATCATCTGATCAGTATTCTTTTGATGCTAATTTTTTCCTAATTATCTAGAGAGAGAGAGAGACTGAGAGAGGAAGAAATGCTGTAATTAGATCTCATGAATTGAATGCAATGAGGAGAGAGTGTCATAGCTTTACCTTTTGTGTGCTGCCCTCAACCTTCCCGTGCAGACAAGAAGCTCTTCTTGGGGAAATACATTTGCCGTGGAAACACCCAAGGAGTGAGGACAGGGCTATTCCCTTGACGTTTATTTAAGAATATCTGAACAAAATGAGAAGAAGAGAGAAATAAAGACAGACCAGAAGGTTAGTGTAGGGCAGGGGTAGCCAACCTTGGTGCTCCAGGTGTTCTTGAACTTCAGTTCCCAGAAGTCCTGATCAGCTGGTGTTCTGATGTGGGCTCCTGGTAATTGAAGTCCAAGAACACCCGGATCACCAAGATTGGCCACCCCTGGTGTAGGGGTTTGTTTGTGGGAGATTATTTCTTCCTGGACTCCTCCAAATGTTGTGCTGACCATAAAAATGCCTTCTAAATCAGGGTGCCCAAACTATGGCCCACAGGCTGGATCTGGCCCCTGATGTCAGGGGCTGAATCTGGCCCATGGGCCATAGTTTGGGCACCCCTGCTCTAAATGGACAAAGAAGACCCGAAGTTGCTAGAAGGTCACTTCCAGTTTTGTGTTTTGTTTTTTTTTGTTGCTAAAAATTATTCTTTTGAGTTTGGGACGTATGTCTGTATTTGGATTCCTACACTTCAAAAAATGGGGTATGCAGAACTCTTGCCATTGGATGTAAGGACCGCATTTTTTAGTGCACTCAAACAAGCAAATGGGCAAGCTGACAGCACCCATAAAAAACACTTCTTCTTCTTCTTCAAGTGCTGTATCCAATTCTGAATATTGGCTGTCATCATGGCGATCAACCATGAAGATTGTCCTGCGAACAATATGCAGTAATGCAGTAGTCTTTCATTTGCCTTCTGCATCACAGCATGACACCCATACCACTCATTCAGTTCCACGAATCACTTTCTTGTCCTGAGCCCTTTTGGAACACAAAGTCTTTATAGAAAACACTATAGGAAAAAAATCTCACATGCTAAACATAAGGATCAATTGAGCATTCTTCTTTCTGACATCTCATTTTTCCTCTGCAGGGATTTCTGTTATTATTTTAAGTGGCATGGGAATATTCAATAGCACAACCTTGCATCTGTAGCTCGAAATTGTGCCATCCTGAAACATCTTTAACACATGATATCAGGCCCAGTTTCATGCAAACCGGCCCTGATAGCCAATCCAGAGAAGACAAATCCTCTTCTAAGTTACCTGGTTCTGCTACAAAAATAGACTTCAATTGAAAGGTGCTGAAGGAGCTGCTTTGATAGCAGTCTGCCCTCCACATTTAATTACTCCACAATTTCTCCATCAGTACTTCAAAGCCACATTCTAATCTATACCAATACCTTCTCTCTTTATCTGTAACTGGCCTGCAAGCTGAAAAGAAATCGCATTTGGGAACACTGTCAAATATTTCAGGAAACAATAGCTGAAAGGAGATGCTTCTACTTCATTCAGACTAACCTCCATAATAAAAAAAGGATAGTGTATTAATTTAAAATAATTTAAAAAGAGATCATTTGCCTTTTTATTTTATTTTTTTGCTAATGTAGCTCCATCTCTCATTTGAAACTCAAGGCTGGGATGGCTCAGCTGCCATATTTTACTGTCTTCATTTCTGTGCAATGTGCACAAGGTGAAGGTGAGGATTATCAAAAGACCAGCCACAGAATTGCAAAGAAACCTTGACTTCTGCTGATTATATTAGTATAGCTCAAATTAACCTTCAGTAGAGGAAGCTTCTGTTTCTCCAGGTATATAGCTGATGCCTTATACTAGGCTTTCAAAACAAAAACAAACACCGAAACGCATTCTCTGAAATGAATACAAGATTCAAGGATGCAGTCCCCCCTTTTATTTTTCTCTTCCAATTAGCGGGGGGAAACAATAGATGGAAAGGTGCAGCTACAAGGGCCCTTTAAAGGGAAACTCATCCCTTTTGTTTGTTCCTTCAAACAAACAAACAAAAAGAAGTACAGTAATTGGGAGCAGCACACTCCTAGTGTTTCTGGTCTGCCTGCCAGCCCACAATTGTGAATAATCTGGACCGGCACACTGCTGATGTAGTTTATGGCATGTGGTCAACTCAACTATTATTGTACTGGTCTGCATCTACTCTATAAAACAGCATATGCTCTCGTTAAAGTGACTGGTCTCAAATGTCTAAGGTTCTGTCCTCAATTATGTTTCTCTCTAGCTTTCTAGTATGCTTCCACTTGGTGTATTCCACATGCTTACCTACATTCACAGCTAGAGTTGCCATAATTCTCTCCCACAAAACCGGGTCAGAAATATACCTGGCAAAAATGGGCAGGTTATCTACAAAATAGGGACTGCAGTGACTCAAGTCACTAAGACACTGACTGGGAGGGGGAGGCAGAAGGTCAGCAGTTCGATTCCTGAGTACAGCAGGACAGAATGAGCTCCAGTCTCTGTCCCAGCTCCTGCCAACCTAGCAGTTTGAAAGCAAGAAATTGCAAGGAGATAAACAGGGACCACTTCGGTGGGAAGGTAACAGCATTCCGTGCGCTCTAGTCATGCCTGCCCCTTGATCACGGAAATGTCTGCAGAAGCAGACAGTGCTGGCTCTTCGACTTTGAAACAGAGATGAGCACTGACCCCTAGAGTCGGATACGACTGGCTTTCGAGCAAGGGAAACCTTTACCTTTACCTATCTACAAAATAGCCTTCTTTGAAACAAACATAATACAAAGAAAGCTATAAAACACTTTCACATTAAATATATCAATATATAAATGAATTTATTTACAACAGTTAATTCTTATTGTAAGATGATCTGTTGTACTTCTGAGATGTTGCATCACAGTCAACTCTTGATGTCCTCAGTTCCAGGAAACACACTGGTCATACTTATCTGGCAGTGGTGTGAGGCGAGGACACTAAGATTTGTCTCCAGGTATACTCCAACTCAAACATGGCAGGAAACCACTCATTTGATGGCAAGATTTTGAATTTATTTTAATGGCGTGTTATAATACACAATCAATAAGTTTTAAAAATCCAGGACTTTAACATGATTTTTAATGTACTGGCAGAGACAAATTTTCCAACTTTGAACCCAGGACAGTCCTGGTTTTCCGGGATGTATGGCAACCCTATTCACAGCCATCAGATGTGTGGTGAGAGAAAGGTGGATTTAAGAATCTGCCGTTTTGCTTTTTGTACAACTTTTCAATGTGATTAGGGTCCCACATACATTTCTTTCAGAAGGTCTTCTTGGTTCTTTACATATATGTATTTCCCCCTAACAGTTTTATTACTTAAATCTAAACGTACTGCTAGATGCTTTTGAGATAAGACAAAGACCTTTTCTGTAGTTTGTCCCCAGTACTAGGTGTTTAGCGGTTGTTATCCGATCCATCCCATAGGACCTTAACGTTATTCGATGCAATTCTCCTCCCCAAATTACTTAACGTTATGTGATTTTAGCGTTTTCTGAGATAAACGTGTATATATATATATATACTGTCCATAGACAGTAATATTATAAACTTATTATAAAGAAATGTGTAATTTAGTAATATGGAAATTGCTCTTTATAGCAGAGAAAAAAATTCCTTTCTTCTTGGTTTGTATATTTATGGGGGGGGGTGTTTTTTATATAATGTTTGTTCGGCTGTTTGATCTTTTCTTTTTCTTTTGTATGTTATATCTTAAAATTTAATTAAAAAATTATAAACACACACAGAGACACAATAAACAGGAAATAGCAGCATGCTTGGACTGTTCTCAAAGTTTGCTGAGGTGCCAATTAGAACTTGGGAAATTTAAAGGAAGGAAGGAAGGAATGTTCCAAAGATAGTTCTTTTTTAATGTTTTTATTTTAAAAAATTAAACACACACACACATATTAAAATATACAACAAATTTAAATAATATTTAAAAAAAGATTGAGATATGTTTGAAAATAAATACTAAAGACAACGTTAACAAGGACTATTTGGTTGCCACAGAAAGATAAAATGCAATTGGAGATGAAAATAGATATCTAGAGAGAAGTGACTAGAAGAGACTTATAGAGAAAAACATAGCTGGATGCATCTCTGGATAAGAACCTTCATGTTAAGGATTGGAGAATACTGTTGTCTTGCTTATCTATCTAAGACGGTTGGAGGGTGTCTATCAACTCAAGTAGATGGTGATGAGTTGTATGTAAATTAAGTATCAGTTGGTTGCTTCTACTTCTGGTTGTAATCCATTTAATTAGAGATGCTCTGAAGAATGAACTTGGGAGAGAGGGGAATTTTTGAGCTGCAGAAGATCAGCTCTAACACTCAGTGATCACTCATCCACTTCCTTTCAGATTATGACTCTGGATTAAACAGTGGGAATGTATTAAAGGGGAGACGGAGGGTTGTGCAACATCATTCCAGATATCAACGACTTGTTTTTGTTGTTCTTTTCATCATTATTGTCATCAACAACATCAAAATCATCGTAGTTTCGATCATTGTCATCATCCTCCCCATAATGGTCATTGTCATCATCATCAACAGCAGCAGGTAAAGGTAAATGTCACCCTTGCTCAAAAGCTAGTCATATCCGACTCTAGGGTTCAGTGCTCACCTCTGTTTATAACCAAAGAGCCAGCGGTGTCTGTGTCTGCAGACATTTCCATGGACATGTGACAGACATGACTAAACACTGGAGTGCCTGGAACACTGTTTATCTTCCCGTTGAAGTGGTCCCTATTTATCTATTTGCAATGTCTTGCTTTCAAACTGCTAGGTTGGCACGATCTGGGACAGACACGAGAGCACACTCGGTCATGTAACACTCAGGTCTTGAACTGCTGACCTGACCTGCTGACCTTCCAGTCATCAAGTTCCCATAGTTCCACAGCAGCAATGCAAAATGTGTATCTCCGTGTGCCTAATTCTACAATAGCTATGGTATTAATGACACCTGATTCTTGAGAGAGATACTAAAATAAATATTTAAAATATTTAAAAGTGTCTCGATTTACATAATGCAATTTCCTATAGGTTCGCTTTGATTTATGTTAAAAAAAAATCATTTTCCCTGTGGGTTTGCTTCAATTTACATAAAAATTCATTTCCCTATGGGTTTGCTTTGAGTTATGTAAAAAACCCACATTTACGTAAAAGCTTATGGAGTGGATTTTTACATAAGTCGAGATTTATATATACATACATATATATATACAAAAATAATTATTTCATCACCAAAAATGAAGCTTTAAATTAACAATCTTTAAAAAGTTCCCAAACATATTTTATAAAACAGCCTTTATTTTTCTTACTATGTCGACTGCAAAATAAATAGATAGTTGTAGTTCTTTTGGATTTCAGGAAAAACATCACAAACAACGGGAACTCAAACTACACTGAGCTTATTTTGCAGGTTATCCAAATATTTGGAATACAGACGTAGCTTTCTCTCCCCCCCCCCTTTTCTCTCTTTTTAAATCACTTTTCCCCTCCCGCCCAGGACAGCTGTGATCTTCTCCCATCAAGCCCTTGTCACTGCCTTTCAGCCCAAATGTAAGTGATATGATTAAAGAACATGGCATCTTGTATAATTGGTCATAATCATTACCTAAGGAGCAAAGGGAGAGGGCTACAGAAGGCTGACAACAGCAACATCTGCTTTGAAGTGACACGTCACTCAAGCATGTCCAAAGACAGCGTGGAATGGGCAGGTGGAGAAGAGTGAGGTTGGATGAGGGACAGTACAAAGTTAAAATAAATTGGTAAACTCAGTAAGGAAACGGGGGGAAGAGTTATCTCTCCAAGAGTTACCTCCTATGTCAACTGGAGTGACTCAAAAGGCTCCAAGTTATTTTTCCCAAACATGTGGAGAGATATAAAGAGATGTAAAATGTCTTATTAGAGGTGACCTAAGGAATGCAGTGGATCAAGTGGTTAAGATGCTGAACTCGATGACAGGAAGGTCCAGTGGTGGGATTCAAAAAATTTTACTACCTACTCTGTGGGCGTGGTATGGTGGGCATGGCCAGGGAGAAAGCCTTGCATTATTTCAAAATGTGGATGGGTGAGGCCAGGCAGAATTTATGCTACCGGTTCTGGTGAACAGGGGCGAACCTGCTGAATCCCACCACTCTTTTGCTGAGAGTGTGTTGAACAAAACTGGTTTGTTGTTGTTGTTGTTGAGTCACACAGTCGATTCCGACCCTTTGCGATGTCCCCATGGACCACTGTCCTCCAGGCACCTCTGCCCTCCACCATCCTCCTCAACCCACCCAGCTTTGTGCGCATTGCATCCACAATACCATCTAGCCTTCCCATTTTTGGCCACCACCTTCTTCTTTTGCCCTCAACCTTTCCCAGCATTAAGGCTTTCTCAAGTGAATCCTCTCTTCTCATTTGATGTCCAAAGTACTTCAGCTTCATCTTTACTATTTGACCTTCTAAGGAGCATTCGGGGTTGATTTCTTCTAAGATTGACCTATTTGTTCTCCTCGCTGTCTCAAAACTCTCCTCCAACACCACGTTTCAAAGGCATCTATTCTTCTGCGCTCAGCTTTCCTAATGGTCCAGCTCTCACAACCGTACATTACCATTGCTTTGAAGGTTTGCTCAAATTAGCTGCCCACTGCTTTTTCCTCCTGAAAGCAGATTAGCAGGTGATATTTCCACAAGATTGTGCAACAACATGAAGTTCCCTCTAATCTTATTTGGCACATTACCTCACTGGATCCAAGGAAATCCCAGATGAACTTTAACCCCAAGGTGCAACAAGTCACATCAAACATATGTGTTGTGACTGTCATGAGGAATGCACTACTCTAAAGCTACCAGATTAATCTGCCACCGTGAGAGTCCGCATGTAACTCTTAAACCCAACGCTGAGTTGTCAAGGCCAGCGGGATACAGAAGCAAAATGTTTGAGCTTTTTAACGTCTGCCTGATTAGCAGAGGTGGTGGTGGTAGGAGAGAATTAATAATGAGCAAGGGGGGAAAGGAAAAGAAAATAGCCAGAAACTACAAACACCGGGGAGCCTATACTGTGGTTCCTTGAAAATAAAGTAACAATGGGAAGACTAGTCATCTCATTAAATAATAATTTGTTATTTCCCTTTTAAAAGCTCCACACATTCTTTAGTAGCTGTGACTTCTTAAGCTGCCTTGCCTATAATTCCAGCATGTTTATCCAAAGGAAAGTTGTAAAACTTTTAATGAGTCCTTGAACTGACCACCTGTGAGCAGCAGGTACCCATAAAGCTTTGTTTCAGTAAAGAAAGGGGAAGGGAAAACACAAGGGAGAGGAAGGATGGGAATGTTGAATGCAAGCTTGTAAGTCGTTGTTGTTATGTGTCATTCGGAATGCAGGCTTGTATCTCATGAATGTTCGTCATGAATCTGACATCCAGGGAACATCAGGTGTCTTACAGGGTTTTAGTCTCCGTGTCTGATGAAGCTGTATGCAATATCTTCCCATCTGCACCTGATGAAGGGCCATTCATTGTTTTAAGGAGAAGGACACATACTTTCTTGGGGTGCAAATTGTAAGACAGTGCGAGGTAGCAGTTAGAGCAGTGGTCACCAAACTGTTTTTGCCCATGCCCCACCTAAGAATCTCTAAAATCCCGATGCCACACACACACACACACACACACACACACACACACACACACCCTGTGACATATAATTCAAAAAGTGAACTCCTATTCACACGGAGGAAGATTAAAAGGCCATTAACTTGGTCAATTTTAGAAGAAATCAACCCTGACTGCTCCTTAGAAGGTCAAATAGTAAAGATGAAGCTAAAGCACTTTGGACATCAAATGAGAAGAGAGGAATCACTTGAGAAAGCCTTGATGCTGGGAAAGGTGGAGGGCAAAAGAAGAAGGGGACGGCCAAAAATGAGATGGCTAGATGGTATTGTGGACACAATGGGCACAGAGCTGAGTGAGTTGAGGAGGATGATGGAGGACAGAAGTGCCTGGCGGACAGTGGTCCATGGGGTCATCGCAAAGGGTTGGAATCGACTGTGCGACTGAACAACAACTTGGTCTAACTCTTTCTCAAATTGGGTTCCCCGTAAAGATCAAATTGCCCCCCTTGTGGGAACCATGGAGTTAGAGTGACCCCTGGACTATGAAAATCACCATGTGAACATAGGCCATTTACTCTTTCTCTCCCTCCCTCCCTCAGCCTTATTAGAGATGGGCAACATGTCTTTCTGGCAATAGTGACCAAGCTGTTTAGGGTAACCTGGGGTTATAATCTCAAAAAGTAACATTTTTAAGGGGGGCATTTTGATTTTTAAGGGGGGCAATTCGAGAATGAGTTATCAACAGTTAATGGCCTTTTAGGCTTCCTCCATGTAAATAGTTCACCTTTTGAATAATAAGAATTATATGTCATGTGGAAGGGGGGGGTGGCATCAAGATTTTAGAGATGCTTAGGTAGGGCTTGGCCAAACAAAGGTTGGGAACCACTGGTCCAACTGCTACATATCTCTGGGTTGTTATCAGGCTAAAGTATGGAGAAGACAGCTCATGTACATTAAGCTTTTTAAAGAGGGGCCATAAAAGTAACAAATTAATAGCCATCACTGTTTGATCTGTTTAAAACTTAGTAAAAAGAAGGCAGGAGATCAGCAGTTCAATTCCCGAGTACTGCAGGACGGAATGAGCTCCCGTCTCTGTCCCAGCTCTTGCCAACCTAGCAGTTTGAAAGCAAGAAAATGCAAGTAGACAAATAGGGACTACTTCGGTGGGAAGGTAAACAGCATGAACAGGTAAGCATGTCTGCCATATGATCAGAGAAACGTCTGCAGAAGCAGACAGGGCTGGCTCTTCAGCTTTGAAACAGAGATGAGCACTGAACCCTAAAGTCGGATACGACTGGCTCACATTTTTTTCCATATCCTTAATCCGCACCCCACCCCGATGGTCTGGGATTAAAATTAACACCACAGAAGAATTTATTTCCATTTTTGTCAATCTTCACCATTTTGAAAGACTTTAACTAATGATTTCCAACTCTAAAATACCTCCTTCAACCTTGTCATTTCATGGCAGCCAACTGCCCTGGGAGCAGCAGGAAGTTGTCTGGTCTATAAGCCTGTGCCTGATATCTGTTAATGGACTGGATGAGGATGAACAAAGCTTTAAAAAAGATAAACATCCAAGTTTTCTTATTGTCCAAATTAGTTGGGGTAACCATTGGTTAACTGCAGAGCTGTATCTCCAAAAGAAAATTATAATGCCCTCCATAGAAATTGGCCAGGCACACATGAAATATATTCAGGGATATTGCCAACTTGGTGAAGTTCCAGAAGTGGTAGACGGGGAAGCTCAGAACAGTCTCAACTGCGTATTAACTGGCATATTAGCCAGGCGGTAATTACCAGAGGCGGTTCCTACAATTTGGGATGGACACAGCAATGCTCATGAGTTCAGGGATCCTTGAGCTCAATTTTTGGAGGGTCTTCAGAGGAGTCTTCTGGCCACCCCTGTGTAATGGGGGGTTGAAGTGCATGGGATACAAATGTTCCACAGCCTGTGGCAGGTAGCACGGGAGGGGAGTCCAAAGGTGGACATGGCCCTCCAGGCCAGAAGAGGGGCATGGTTCAGAGAAATTACCCAGACAGCGCTGTGAAGACTGAAGACGCCTTCCAAAAATGCAATGGCATTGTCTTCTGAGTTAATTGTTTAATAAAAGTGGCCCTAGTTTTCAACCAACACTGGTGTCTGAATCTTCTGTGGAATTGAGTGGCAAAGATAGAACAAGGAAGGAAGGAAGATGTGAATTAAATTTATCCTGAAACCAGATGGCAATTACATGGCAGGTAACTTAAAAATAGAGCTGCCTTTTGGCAGAATTACAGAGATAACCTTTCCATAATGAGCAGGATTTGAACAATTTATCCAGTGTTCTGGTCAGGAATGGGTTCTCTTTGAATGTAGCACAAGAATATCCTATTGTTACACTTGTTTTCATCTTGAATATTTAAAGTCACAGTGGAGTACAGAAAAATGAATAATCTCCATTCTACTTGATTGAGTGTCTCCGTGGATTTCTCACGGCGGGTATCAATGCTTGAGGGGCCAAATATTTTTTAACAATTTCTAAATAATAGGATGCCAAGGCTAGACTGCCAGCTCTTATCTGTGCACTAATTAAGTATTAATTTCCCATACCTTTAGGCAGTGGTTTTCAATCCTTCCATCTTTAGGGATTCCTTTGCAAGTCCAACTTTTTCTTTCTTCCAGAAAGTAAAGTTTTCTTCCGCTTTCTCTCTTGTTTTCAAAGCGGTTTGGCACAATGTTAGGCACAGTACCTATTGGCAAAAGCAGGGATTCTCAACCTGTGGCCCAGATACGGCCCACAGTACCATTTCATGTTCCCTTCCACACTGCCTCACCCACACCCAGAAGTGCCATGTGGTGGAGGAAGGGCAAAATGGTCATCCGACCCCTGATGTTGCCTGAGGGAATGTGATCCGGCCCCCAGGTTTTAAAAGTTTGAGAACTCCTGGGCTAAAGTCTGTAAAGAAACAAGACCACCTTTTCCCTCCAATCTCTGTAAAAATATGAGTGCAACTTGTAAAACTGGAGGGGGGAAATGAACAGTCCACTTATATAATGAGAAAGGTCAGATAGAGAGAAGATCGAGTGTTTGACCGGCGGGTTTCTAAATCTGTAAAGGAAGCCAGGCTCACAGTAGGAGAGAAGTCTGCACCCCTTATTCCATTTATGTATACAGTAAAATCCCTCCTTGCGAAAAAAAAGTCTGTTCTGTTGGCTTTTATGTAAATTGATTTTTTACTTAACTTGAAGCAAACCCATAGGAAAAATGCATTTTTATGTAACTCGAAGGAAATCCATAGGAAAAATGAGTTTTTTTACATAACTCAAAGTATTATGTAAATCGGGACATTTGTGTAAATCGGGACATGATTTTAGTGCAAAAATGATTATGTAAGTCAAATTTTATGTAACTAGAGGCATATGTAAGTCGGTCTATCTTGTCTTAGAGGCTTCCTTCACAGTTCACACTGAAGGCTTCTAATAATCTTGTTTTAGCTCAGTTGCTCCTACATGACACTCAAAGACATTTGTTTAACAAGAATCCCATTCCGTTTGTAAGATAAGATGTAGCATTCTTAACTCGACTAATGTGATGTATCAAATGATGCTGCATGACTAAGTAATTTCCTCACAACATGATGGAAGCATCACTATCGTCAATAAATAATGTATTATTGGTCTGATGTGTTGAAACTAGCCCCTTTCATCTCCCTGGTGTTTTTTTTTTCTTTTCATATTGCTATAGGGCAGGGGTGTCCAGACTTTTCAGGCCGCGGGCTGGTCACGTGGCTGGTCAGGCCAGTTGCGTGGTTCCTCCCACTGGAAGCAGAAGTAAAATGTGCCAGTGCATAGACAAAATGCTGCCGTAAATGCACCCATGGCTGTCATAAATGCATTTACAACAGCCATGGGTCATTTACGGCAGTGGTTTGCACACGCATCAGCATGTTTTACTTCTGCTTCTGGTAGTGGTGAGGGTGGTACGGGCTGGATGATTTGGTGTGACAGGCCAGAGCCAGCCCATGGGCTGTCATTCGGGCACCCCTGCTGTAGAGTCAGGATTTGAACCCAGACCCTGGAAAGGGTCGATTTATTTCTTGAGTCTCAGATGTGGCATCCAGGGATGGCTAATCTCTCCTATAAAGAAGAGGGAGACATGGGTCTTTGTCTTCTCTTTTTCTATTTGTTTCTGTTTTCTCTCTCTCCAGAAAAAGAGAAAGAAGTAAAATCAATATAGGCTAGTGACTACAATTTCAGAGGTGTTGTGAATCAACTACAGGTTTTAGTTGACACTTTATGGGAGTTAACTAAATTGCTGGACTTATATAAAGGCAGGAGGAGCCATCCCATACAGCCTAATGGGTGGTTTCCATCAAGACCTGGGCCTCCCAGGAAACACCGAGGCAGTTTCCTTTTTGCACATTATCACCATTAGACTGAGATAGACAAGCATCCTAGAAGATAGCCCTTGTTCCTGGTCATGAAATGTGGGTTTCTGTAGGTGTGTTTCTGTGAGCTGTGACCTCCAGAGTTCTGCATGGGGAATTCTTGGAGAATTTTGGGAATTAGAGTCCAAAAAGATCTATTCCTAGGGAATCCATATGACAAGACACTGAGCCTAGGAAAATCCAGATAGACTGATGAGCTGATTGACTAATAAACAGAAAAAATAGATATTGTTCCCAAATCTGAACACCAAATTTTGGGAATGGCCATTTATGTCAACAGTGTGTGCATGGTGATGTAACTAATAACTTTATTTCCTTCCATTTATTAAGATTTTTTTAAGGATGGGAAGTTCTCTCATTTTAACAAGCAGAATATATATGGCAAATAATGGCAGAAGAACAGGAAGTGCTTACAACTCAGGCTGTCTGTCACTCATTGGCGCATTTCTGTGGTGCTTTGGCTACCACCAGTGACCACCTCCTCATGAGAGAGGGAACTGAGTTGAAGGACACAATTAGGTTATTTTCTGAGGTTCAGATGGAGGTTCTGTAGGAGAATTGTATTTGTCTTATTTAGGAAGCTGGATGGAGTTCTTCTGCAAAAATCCTTTCAACCCAGAACCAATTTCTGACATGAAATTATTATTAAAGCATCATCTGATTTGAAATATTCTAAGTGCTTCATGTATTGTAGCCTTGTAATTGTCAGTTGTCATTTTCTGAAAGTTATGTTAACTTTTATATTTGTGATTGATGAGAGGTTCAATTTTGTCTCCCACAGAAAAGAATGTAGGAAATTTTCTTCTCCTCCTCCTCCTCAAAAAGCTCTTATTTTCTCCATGGCATTGTAAGAGTCCTACCATCACTGCCTTTGAACACCATCTCCATTTGGAGAAGCAGAAAAGGTTGAGGAGAGACTTGATTCTCCCTCTAACGTGGGCAGAAGGCCCTTAACAGCAAAGCTCATAAATGACACTGGACACCATCTCAACAAAAAGTCAGCAGCTCCTAATGAGGCTTGTTAGTGATGCTAATCTATGTAAATGTTATTAATTGAGAACATCTATCTTTTATCTCCAACATTTGGTAATCAGGCAATTAAAAAACAATGACATTCCCTGAGGTTGTTCTCCTGATATTTTATTTTATTTCATTTTTTGCCTGTTGTTGTTTTTTTCCTAAGAAAAGTGATCAAAGAGTGCACTAGAAGGGAAGAAAAAGTCCCTTATCAAAAGCTGGGCTTTGCCTTAGGCTACCAGGCCTCATTAAAAGCAGAAAAGCTGTGTTGATCACCAATTAACCTGATTTGTAGGAACTCTGATAAAGACCTCAAACAACATGAGTTTTCTTCACTAGAATAAATGACACAGTTTATTGACAAAAATAAAAGTGTTAGATTTGGAGGGAGGGGGAGAAGACGTGAAGGACTTAAAAGGACCTTCTCCGGCACACAGCTGTTGGGATATGGGTGGAGAGCTCACCACACTAATTGCGGCCAGATAATGGTAAACCTTCTGAAGACCCACGTAGACAGCCACCCACGGCTAGCCTATTTAGGAGTTATCGTCTCAGTTCTGGTCTTGTCTAATCATAATAGATGACAGATTGCATCAATTATGCACTTCAGTTCCCAAACAGTAACCCGATGCTCCAGAGTGAGCAGGACATCTCGGAGCAAAGAAAAGTGTGATGTTTTCCTTTTCTGATTTGTTTCCTTCTCTTCTCCAATGGTCTTTTTCTCCTTTTTTAAAAAAAAAAATGAATAATTTAGGCATGTTTTATAAGACATTTTCTGACAATTTTGCCTGTCGATTCAGATTAGCTGTAGAATAAATGTTCATGTTTTGATCTATGCTTCATTCGCCTTCAGGATCTCCTGCAACAGATTCTATTCCATTTGGGAATGGGAGGAGGAGAAAAGAAAGAGGCTAAGATCAATTGTAGTATCTGTTCTTATAAGTTTAACTGCTACTTTGACTATCTTAGAGTATTATTTGTCCAGTTCTGTGAAAGTGAACATGGACCAAATATTCATTATATTCACTGGGGCATATTCCATAACAAAATTGTTTAGGATGGCAGCTGAAGAGGCCAGCCACTGGGCATTATTATTATTATTATTATTATTATTATTATTATTATTATTATTATTATTATTATTATTATTATTATTATTATTATTATTATTATTATTATTATTATTATTATTGGTAGTGGTGGTGGTGGTGGTGGTGGTGGTGGTGGTGGTGATGTTATTGTCATCACCCCATCGCCATAATCATCATGAGTAGAGCTGCTCTTTATCTCCCTTGTTCATTTTAAAATAAGGTTATTTTATGTGAAATTGATGCAGATTTAGTGCCATATGTAGAACTCTGTAACTGCATTGCAAGGACCAAACAGGCACACTGCAAATGTGTACCTAAGCATCAGGGTCAGCCTTCACGTGTATCAAATATAAGCTGAAATTGTTGGGGATAATAGCAACTGGTCATGTGCTAAAATTGGGTATAATGAGGAGGACACTTTACAGCCTAATAGGATTGTCCTTTATCACTAACCTGATTGCTTACAGTTCTTTTCCAACTCTAGCATTTTAAGCAAGCCCTCACTCTCTCTTCCGGTTTATAGCTCCCAGAATTCCCCATGCTGGTACAGTAAAACCTGGCATAAAGAATGCCTCGCTTAGAAACTAACTCGCTTAAAGAGCAGAATTTCCTCTGAATGGTCACCTTGCTTAACAACTAAAAACAAAAAAAAACTCGCCTAACAACTAAATCGGTTCGCAATCCCCCCCCCAACAGAAATCATAATCAGTCACTTACAATGGCAGTGGTGGCGCTTAAAGTTTAACTCTCTTAAAGAGCAATCCCGTGGAACGCATTATGCTCTTTAAGCGAGGTACTACTTTATTACTGGATGGAGGATTCTGCAATTTATACTTTTTTAGAAACAAATCTTTTCTAGCTGCATTCAAGTAACATATAGAAAAAACGAATGTACGTGCATCCACAAATAACCACAAAGACACACACACAGAGAGGCAAGTAAATCACACAGTGTCCTCTTCCACTGAACTGATCTGTCTGTTATTATAAGATAATTCATTTGTTTGAAGGTGTTAAATATGATGGTATATTCCTGTTGGCCCATCTCTATTTATGAACTGCTTTAAGTGACTCAATTGACCAAGCCAGATGGGAATAGATTGATACATGGATTACACAACAGAACGTACCACACCAAAATAAAAGAAGAAAAAAACCACAAGAGCTGACCGGCAGAGTCTAGAGGGGTGAAGGGTCCATTGAAAATCAGAGAGATTACCAACTCATCACATTATTTGTGGGTTATCAAGAAACAGAGGTAATGAAAGTGAGACCTATATCCTTGATCAATAAGGGTTTGACTGCATTTTCAGTTCATTTTCTCCTGCAGAGAAAGAGACGGCAAGCCTGCTATTGATCACAGTGTTAATCCATAACTGGCTAGGCCCAGGCCCTAGTAAAACAAGCTGGGGGAAAGAAAAATGAGATAATAAGCAGGAATTCTTGATCTTTTTTCACAGTGCACTAAATAAAGAGAAGGGGGTGGGTTTCAAGGTGGAATGCTTTAAGGTTAACCCTTGTGAGCAGCTGAACTTGAGGAGTGGGATATGCCCAGAAAAGAAAAGAAAAGAAAAGAAAAGGGAGAGAATATACATTCTGTTCTGACTTCCCATATTTTGGCATAATGAACTTTCTCTTCTTTTAATACTGGGAGCCCTAGTTTTATCTCTTTAACATGGAAATTCAACAGAGCTCAGTAATTCCTTCAAACCTCTTCCAGAACCTAAGATCTGGAAACACCAAACTTGGTGTCTTCGGTAGTTTTGGCTATAAGATGAGTTAGTGAAATAAGTTTATTGTTTTTATTTCTTGAATGCAAGGTTGGGGAGCCTCAGGCCCTCCATCTTTGGGTTTCTAGGTCTCAAGGTATCACCCGAGATTTCAAAGAATTGCTGTGTTGTCTTGCTTCTCCATTCAAGGGTGGTCACTACTAGAGAAGGAGGAAGCTATGTTTTCAAGACTGGACACTCTTTTCTTGTCATTCACAGGTGAGATCACAACCCAATGGTGTTCACATATGCATGGCACATAGAATGTTTGTTTGGGAACAAACATGTTCCGTTATGTTGCATAAATCACCACCACTGTACATGCTCAGAAGGTAATGCATTGCAACTATCAGCAGGAGTAGCAAAATTTTAGGTGGAAATCCACTCTAAACAGTATTACAGCAGCAAATCCTGGATACAAGCCAGGGCATGTATTTCTGAAATCCCTTAATGACCTTCAAGGCACTTTTCTGAAATGTTCACTCTATTGGCGGACTACACAACCTGATAAGTTGAAGAAGAAGTGGTGTTGGGACCCAATTAGAATCATTGGACTAGTTCTACTTTGACTTTATTTCACTAAATCTCTTTTTTTTTTAATTTAAATTTGCAATCAACCTGGTCTGTGTTTGTGTTTTAAACCAGACAACAGTAACAAAATTAATTCATGTTTTTAAAAAATGAATCTGTAGGATATTGAGAAAATTCAGATAATATAAAGATGTCTTATTAGAATCATCAGTATTAACAGCAAATCCTTTTGTGCTCATTAAAAGAAATACAGTCAATTCAATTAATGCATATTAATCCCTAGTTGACATTAAAGTGTGCTTAAAAAATACCCCAATATTGACAGAGATTATTAAAATGGAAGACTTGAAAAGGGAAAAAATAAGCTGGAGTCCATATTGGAACATTATTAATGGAGTGTTCTTAAACAATCTATTTTTATTTATGTTGCACTTAATAGGTAACAGATATTAGGATACTATCAGGTGAAGGCAATTTATAAAAAATGTTTGAAATGTCTATGATGAAGAATTGATCTGTAAACACATACCACAGCACATACAAAGGTGTCAAGGAGAATCCATTCTGAAAGTAGTCTGGAAGTAATCCAAGATTATCTTGAAACTATACTAGTAAATATCCTAGTATACTATCCTAGTAAACTACAGTATCCTAGTAAAGCAAAAAACTTGTATCTCTCTAAACAGAAGAAGAAAAAGAAGAAGAAGAAGAAGAAGAAGAACCTAGTAAAACAAGAACACATACAGAGTGTGTGAAATTGGTTGGAAACAGGCTATCCAGATGCTACTTGCTAATGTAAATTTCTTCTTTCACATACGTATGCAATGTTTGAAGACCTAGTGGTCAGAAAGAAGGCTTATTACTAGAGTGGGATTTTCTCAATGGTGACCTCCATCCTTTGGCATTCTCTCCCAAGGAACATCATTTAGTAACTCAAGCTGATCTACCAGTTGCTAAGAGATTTAAGTTGTGGATGGAAGAAACTGGATCAACTTCATTTTGGGAAAGTACGACCCACCACTGGGTTCTTGGACTTAATTGCTTCAACTCCGACTGGTTTTAGAACTGTAGCACATATTTCACCCTAAAGTTCGGGTCTAAAAATCTGACAATTCCTCTTCTGCACACTGAAATACATAGTAGGGCCCTTTTGATGTTTTAAATAAATAAACCATTTTATTTAAAGATCCATGCTCCTTGGCATAGTGTATTCTTTTCCTTAGATTTGAAGAACTCTGGGTTCAGGAACCTGGAGTCTCTAGGTACAGACTAGGAGAGACTCCTGTCTGAACTCCTTCCAGCTTGTGTCAACATGATTGCTCATGAGAGACCAGTTGTCCTTATTTCTTTGAAGAAAAGCTGCTGTTCAGTGTTACAAAACACAATTTGATTGCAGAAGGACCCAGGTTCAATCCCCAACATATCTAAGCAAAGACACTTGGCTGAAAATCTTGACTGTTGATACTCAGTTTCTCCCACAGCTATTAGGACAGCTAATTTTCTGCCACTAGGAATAATCAGGTTGCATAGGTTGCAAAAAAAAAACACAACAATAACTCAGTAATAATTAGATTTCCAATTTCCATTCAGGAGGGGGGGAATTAACAATGCAGGAGGCTCCTGTGACCTGTTTAAAAGGTGAAGTGCCACTTTGGGGTGTTGGTATATCTCTACCTTTTCTTTCCTTTTTTTTACCCAGAAAAACGATGGGATTAAAGGAAGAACAAGCCAGCCATGAGGACCACCTGAATCATAGAATTACTGAGTTGGAAGAGGTCTTTTAGGTCATTGAATCCAACCTCCTGCTCGATGCAGGAATCTGAATCAAAGACCATATGACAGATAGTTGTCCAATTCTCTCTTGAATGATTCCAGTGTTGATGTCCTCACCACCTACTATGGTCATGGGTTCCATTGTTGAATTAATATAACATTAAGATGTTTTTTTTCCTGATGTTCAAACTATATCTGGCTTCCTTGAGTTTGAGCCCATTATTATGTTTCCTGCACTCTGAGATGGTGGAGAACAGATCCTCCTCTTTATGATCATCTTTCAGGTATTTGAAGAATGCCATCATATCCGTTCTCAGTCTCCTTTTCTCAAGTCTAAAGATGCCCAGTTCCTTCAGTCTTTCTTCATAATGATAGGTTTCCAGTTCTCTGATCATCCTTGTTGTCTTTCTCTGTATCTGCTCTAATTTATTTGCATCTTTCTTATAGTGCAGAATTAGACACAGTACTCTAAATGTTGTCTAACTAGTGCTGAATAAATTTGGCCAAGGCTGTGCTGTACTCTCTCCTTTTCTAGACCCACATTTGTTTGCTTTTGAGCAAACATCTCTAGACGTGGCACCAAACACAAAGCCGTTTCAGATGTAAAGGCACAATTTCGTTGAGAACAAAGAAGTGTGCCTTGACAATCTGAAGTCCTCTGGAAATGGTTTAAATCAAAGTTAAAAGGGAAGGCACACAAGTTCCTGGACAATCATTAACCAGGTGCGCTTTCAAAAATGACAACAACACGGCAAGAAAAATTGGGCATGCACACAAAGACACACACACAGCCGGAATGATCTGTATTTGGGGATTTCTCATTTTTCTAATGGTCAAGATAGATATGCTTCTACTTCAGCCCCTGTTTCTTTTATTGTCCTCTCATTTGCTTTGCGGTGTGAGAAAAATAGCTAGTAAGTGACAGGCCTTATCATGGTTTTGACCTTGCTTTCTTCCCCTACCCCCACACCTTTTATTTTATTTATTTTTTATTTTATTTAGCAAGCCCAGTTTTCCCCTTATCTAGATAAATCCATTACTCTCTCTATCATAATGTGGCAGAGCAAACACCACAGCCAGCCAGCAAACACCGCCAAAGTTAACTTGTAATCTCTTTTTGACTCTCGCTTGAAGAGAAAATGTGTGTGTGTGTGTGTGTGTGTGTGTGTGTGTGTGTGTGTGTGTGTGTGTGTGTGTGTGTGTGCTGTTCACTCTGTGAAAAAGCCGTCTATTTATTCTTGTGAAAAGACAGCCTCAGAGAAGGGCGCTAGTTAAAATGTGTGCTCGCTTCGAAAGGTATGGCTTTGATGATGGAGAGAGAAGAAAGGCATTTGCCATTTTATACTATGTAAACTAGTTTACCATATATACTCGAGTATTAGCCGAGTTTTTTAGCCCCAAAAATGAGCCCCAAAAAGGGGACACGGCTTATACTCAGATCAATGATCAAGAGAGTCCCAAGACCATGCCAGATTGAGATGTGCCAACAATTTAATTAATTTTACCATGTTTTCATGTATTTTGATTATTGAAACTCACTAGCAACTGCCAGATTTCCCACTCTCAGTTTATACTCGGGTCAATCTATTTTCCTGGGTTTTCAGGTCAATATTAGGTACCTCGGCTTATACTCAAGTATATATGGTAATTCTTACAGAGCAGAAGTCTGTCTGGGAAGAGGTGAAAATTGGGTGAACCTGGGAGAGCTGGAATAATCTCCCCATCCTACAAGAAAAGAAAATACCTTCTTGAGTTTGTGTATATGTGTGTGTGTTTACGTTCGTCTGCTTGATCTTTTCCCTTTTTATGAAGATTTCCCCCCTTTTTTTTAATTCTGCCCAAGCTGCTAGAAGTATGATTATTATGGTGTGAAATGCAGAACAAAGAAACTTTCGCCAATAAAGATGAAACAAAAGCAAATCTAAGGAGGACTTACCCTTTTGGGTTTTCTGAAGGGAAGGTGGAATTAGACTTCCACATGAAAGGTTCAGGGGAAACACAAATTGTTCTGTTGTGAGTATACGGCAAAAAAACAAAGAAAACACCCCCATTGATTTAAACCCCCAACACCACCTAATGCTTCTATAGCCACCACGATTTATTATTGATTTGGGGGCATATTATCATCCAGGCTTATGCTTTGATCCAGTCCTACTGGTTTCCTATTTAATATTCTTTTTTTTCCCAAAAGAGAGCACACGAGACCTCAAAGATTAACAAAAGGAAAGAAAGTTTGGTGGCCTAGAGATAAGTGAAATAAGGTTTGATGTGGCAAGAGTGGAAAGGGATCATGTGTAAGGAAACCCAAGACATTGTTTGACTGTTTTTGCACCACTTACCTTTGTGGGTAAATTTACAAGGGCCTGGATTCAGTAGCTGATCCGTACAGGCTGACTTGCAAACTTGAAAAACCAGAGAAAGGCCCCATGAATGATCTATCAACAAGAGGCCAAAAATCATTCTTTTAAACAGGTGTCCCCTTATTCCGTATCCCAGGAAGGTAACAGACCGTGTTGCAATTTTTAAAATGTCTCTTTCATTTCTTCCCTAGAAAGTAGAATGGTAGAACAAAGAGGTTTTTGTTTGTTTGTTTTAAGAAACAGATAAGCTTCCTCTAGTTAATGGATAAGGCATTTTTGTTTATGGCTATTGTTGATGGTGGCATCCAGTGTGGCATTTTTGTAGAGATGGACTGAGACTCATGAGTCATGGGTTTGAATCCACACTCAGCCAAGGAAGTTCACAGAGGGTGTGGAACTGGGAAAACCACACCTTAAATATCTCACTTGCATTGAAAGTCTTACAGGTGCATTTTACTTCCTCTTCCGGTAGCAACGAGGGCTTCACAGGCCAGTTGAATTGGCATCAGGGGCGGTATCTGGCCCACAGGCTGTAGTTTGGGCACCCCTGACCTGGTGTTATACCAGCCACGCACTTATCTACAGGTTCAGCTCCACTGGCAGTGGTTTGCTGTAGTCACAAGCCACCATCTCCTAGAGAAGAGGTAGCGGGCGGTGTTGGCCAGTGCAAATTCTGTACAGAGTTTAATCCTTGGGATTAAGAGTCGCAAAGACCTCTTGCTGCAATTCTTGGAGAATGACAAGAACAGGTTATTGGAGGCCATTTATATGGGCAGATCAGAGTGTCCAAATCCCCGCCCAAATTCACAATTTCCTGCTGTCCTACTTTGGTGTCTCTGCTCAGTTCTTTTCTACTTGGGAGCAAAATTTGAATTCTGCCATCCATCCAAACAACAGGACTCTGTGTGTGTGTGTGTGTGTGTGTGCATCTTGCAGGATAAAAATATATGACTGCCCCAAGGATGTTTCATACCCAAGTGGACATTTCGACCCCCATCTTTTGATTCCTAGTCCACTCCTCCTAGCACTACATAAACATGACTGATCTGAAAAGTATCAGTTTGGAGAATCTCAACACTGGGACCAAGGAACTAACATCATCTCCATCCCTGTTATTGTCCTTACTAGAGTATAGAGAGTCTGTGAAATAAGGTGCATGACATTTTTGTAGAGAAACAATCCAGGCAGCCACCCAGCAACTAAAATCCCAACGTGTAATTCTCTTGTGTCTAGGGATGCTCCAAGTTCTGTCTTGGGGTAGTATTCACACTGGAAAAACAGAGTACAGTACTGTATATCACAATGATTTCTGTTTTGATCTGGCTGTAATTGTTTCCTAACAACTGAGGCCTTTACCTATTCAGATTGCTGAAGCAAGCTCATACTGGCTCACTTCAACAGATCTGCTTGTGAATGTTAATTTTGCTTATCAGAGAGTAAACAAAACAAAGACAAAAATGTTGTGGCACCTTAAAGACTAACTCCAGTATTTTAATGTTAGCTTTCGTGGATCAAGTCCATTTCATCAGTCTGTTTTGTTTTGTTTTGTTTTGTTTTGTTTTGTTTTGTTTTGTTTTGTTTTGTTTTGTTTTGTTTTGGTTTGGTTTGGTTTGGTTTGGTTTGGTTTGGTTTGGTTTTTGTTTTGTTTTGTGCTTGCACAGACTAACACGGCTACCACTTCAACAATTTCTTAATTTTGTTTGATTCCCAATGACTCCAGTTATCACTCCCTCCTTTCTTTAACCCATAAATGCAGGATCCAATTGGACTCAGCAGGGCTCATTTCTTCCTTGCTCAGTGAGATCCGGAGCTCTGAAAATTACTTTGGTGGAGTACATCTCCCAGAATAATGTGATAACTTTAGTCCAGAGATCAATTTTTCCATGCTCCAGCAGAGATGTGGGGTTGGCGGCCTCAATATGCCTGAAGCAAAGTTCTCCCCCTGTTTGGCTCCCATTTCTCCTAACCCGACCCCCTCCATGTATTTTCTGATCACACCCCTCCTTCTTACAGAGAGAGAGAGAGAAGCCTCTGAGACCTGCCGCTGAGTTAAATTATAATCCAAAGACTTTGGGGTGGGAAGAATCAATCAGAATACCTGGGGTGCTATGTAATATGTCTGCACTTGCCAGCAGGAAGACGCTGCCCCGGTTCAGGATCTCCCAGTAGGTTAAATAAATATGATACTAGAAGACCAAACTGAGAGGATCAGATGGCGTCCTCAGTCAGCTGCTGATAAAATACAATCTTCCTTTAATACATGCTGGGAAAGTTATTCAGCGGTTTAAAAAGAGAGCCTTAGAGGAAGAAGGGAGGATACAACTTTGGTTTCTTTTCTCTGTTCCTCTTAGGCAAAAGGGAAAAGAGGGAAAGAATCCTTTCTCAAGGGGAGAGAGCCTGCATCCCGCTCTCCTACTATGCCAACATGCATAGTACAGAACAGGGTTGGGGTGAATAGATGGGGAGACTCACGAAGGAGGCAAGGAACTCATTGCCGTTACATTTGAGCATTACAAGTCTCCCATTGATCTAGAGGCTTAGCCATATACACATATGGATAAAGGTAAAAGGTCTCCCTTGCTCAAAAGCCAGTCATATTCAACTCTAGGGGGCAGTGCTCATCTCCATTTGCAGCTGTCATCATCTACAGACATTTCTGTGGTCATGCAGCAGGCATGACAAGACAACAGAGTGCATGGAACACTGTTACCTTTTCTACCAAAGTGGTACCTATTTATCTATTTGCAATTTCTTGTTTTTGAACTCCTAGGTTGGCAGGCGCTCGGAGTCAAGTCATCTATATCTATATCTATATCTATATCTATATCTATATCTATATCTATATCTATATCAATTGACGATAGATAGATAGATAGATAGATAGATAGATAGATAGATAGATAGATAGATAGATAGATAGATAGATAGATAGATAGATAGATAGATAGTCAGTCCTTGGTGTCAGATAGATAGATAGATAGATAGATAGATAGATAGATAGATAGATAGATAGATAGATAGATAGATAGATAGATAGATAGATAGATAGATAGATAGATAGATAGATGGCAATATGGGTGTGTTTATTCACAATTAACCCCCTTGCTGGCTGGGCAGCTCAGAAGTTTAGGTATCTGGCTATGGAGTCAGAGGTTGGAAGTTCAATTCCCCAATTGTGCCTCCAGGAAGAAGAGGCAGGCTATGTTGGCTTGGATTCAAGCTACCTGGTCGCAGAGAAGAAGAGAATGGGAAGCTACATTTGTGTACTGTGTATTTCTCTACTGGAAAAACTTTGGACAAGTTCAACATAAGTGAGAACTCACTTAAACGTACCCCGTTACTACTAAATCCCACGTGGTCCAGCAGGTGTAGCTGAGTTTCTGCACTAACCAGTGCTGATCCAGCACCCATAAACTGCTTCGTTTCTTAAGGGTGAATCAGGTTGGCTCTCAAGCCAGAGTTAAGCCAGAAACCAGAGACCCTCACGACAGCTGCACGTGTGAATGCAAAGCAACTTATTTCAGAAGAGGGTCTGCCGCTTGACCAGATCAGAGCATCCAGTCCTCCTTCCCCAGCTTTTTAAAGAGGCTTTTAATTCAGGAATGAGTTTGCTTTTCCAAAAGAAGTGGTTTAGCATGATCAGCTTCTCGTTTGATTTTTCTCTCCTCCAGTTGTGATCTCTTTTCACTCTTGATCTTGGGAGACGCCTGGGGTCCCAATCCTGTGAGAAAGGCAGCATAGAAAGGAATCAAGGAAGGAACAGCTTGGGGTCTTCCATGGATGCTGAACTGGAAAACCCATTGGCCTGTGCGGACAATGAGATATGTAATCCAGTCCATCATAAGTGCATAAGGTTGGGGGGGGGAGGATAATGATTTGAAATGTCAACTGGGGATCCATCAGGGTGTCATTGTTGGCTGGCCCTTTTGCTCAAGGCAGATGGTGCAAGAATCACAAACTTACTCTCCCTACATAGATACCTCGATCTACTATGGGTGTTACCTCAGGCTGCTTCTAGAGAGGCACATCTGTCTTAGACTGTTGAAGCAAGAAGGGAAGGCTGGTGTCACCTTAAAAACAGCAGTCAGTTCCAAAACACAACAGACCCTCTCAAAACAATTGTTGAATGGGAAGTTTTTCCAATTGAGTTAATAGGTCTTTTATCAATCGTGGCTGTTTGGGCGGCTGTCAAACATTGGGACAGGAGTCCCTGCTGTGGATCACCTGGAAAAAAACCCACAAGTGAGTGAATGCTAAGCGAGGAAAGTGTCTTGCTTTATGGGATAAAATGGTGTCCCAGTCTGAAATATTTCCTCGATCAAGCCAATCTCCTGGAAAAATAAACAAATATCCCAACTTGCTCCCAAGAAGTAGCCTCGATTCACAAAACTAGTGAGGAAGCAAAAAGGACTTTTTTCTTGTCACAGTTGAAGTGGTGAATCTCCTCAATTTTGGATTGGGGGCTTTCTTTGCAGTACTGTATACTTCTTCTTCTTTAAGTGCTGTATCTGATTCTGAATATTGGCTATCCTTATGACGACCAGCTGTGAAGATTTTCCTAGGAGCAATATAATGCAATGGCCTTCTAATTGCCTCCTGCATTGCAGCATGACAGCCATAGCACTGATCCAGTTCCAGACAGGGCGTTAGCCAGGATTCTAGATGTGGGTGGGCAAATATATTTTCAAGGTGGGCTACAAAATCTCTTTCCAATGCATTCCTATGTGAAACCATGCCTTGCCAGGGTTGGCAAACTGCTAACTCAGGGTGGGTCAATCCTTGTTCCAGAAGACACTTTCTGGTCCTGAACCCTTTTGGCACACAAAGTCCTCTTCAACCCCAGGTCAGTATTTGATGAAGCTGCTACCCTCCATTAAGATGGTTTCAAGTGAGATTTAATCCATTTGGGGACTATGACCATTCCTTCCCTATGGACCTCGCCACCTAAGGCTGCTAGTCCTCAGGGTTGTCAGATTAGTTAACCACTCCCTGAGAATTGGAGTTGAGTCACTGGCAGTAAGGGCTACTCTATTATCATGGCAGAATAACCTGGCCAGACTACTTGCAGTATACATACAGTCAACTTGCAGTATACATACAGTCAACTTGATTTATGTGGACAGTCATAGTGTTTTCAAGGTGAGATCTTTAAGAGGGGTGTAGGGCACTGTGTATAGATCCCTGGAAGTTAAGCCTCCCAAAAATAGATGGGATCTACTTTTGAGTAAACCGCCATAGGATTACTCCGCTCAGAGTATTCAGGGTGGTTTTTGTGTTCGTAACACTTACATTTATCTTGGGATCATCTTTTGTTGTATTGCTGATGCCGCTGGAACAAGAATCTGGTGGAAACTTGAGAAGGCTCCCGGTCTCCTTACTTTCTTCAAGTGGGGGGGGGGGGACCCAATGTACAATTTACAATTTTTGTCCTTGTTATCTTGCTCTACTCTGAACGTTTAAGATTGGGAACCAGGACACAAAATAATATGAGCATCCAAATGTATGTAGTTGAAATATTAGACCTCTTTCCCACTCAGGTTTCAAACTAAGACTGTTTGGAAGGTTTGCATTTCTTTGTTTTAACACCGCCACCATTGCACAGGAGTATAGAGTAACTTTAAGACTAGCCTCTGCCCTAAGAAAGCCCAGTATAAATAGAAGGGGAATTTTTTTTTAAACGTCTCACTCTCAATCATCCCCTTTTAAAAAAAAAAAAACCTTTACACCTGAGTTATTGTAAACTTGATGTGTCCAATAAACCGAATATAATATTTGCGGCTTCAAATCAAAACTGTCACGAGAAAAGACTGCGCCCTCCCCAATTTTGAATTACAACCTAGAGCTCTGACTAAATGAATCTAGAGTAGCCTTGCACTCAAAAACAGATAGAAAAGTCTCCTTGAACTTGAGAGGTTGAAACTGGCTCATCACCCGAATATCACGCTAACACTGGTTAGGATAAGGTGTTTTTGATGTCCTTTTCTTTTTATTTTCTTCTGTCCAGCGTTTTCTTCTTTCTGCCCCGCTCTGAATTACAAGGCAAACAGTGCAAAATTGTACAGAATATGTTTTCCTGGCCCGGAGTTTCCTAAACCTGTGCTTAACATTTTACAGAAATCAATGCTAAATCAGCCACAACAGCAAGACATCATACACAGAAAGAAAGAAAGAAAGAAAGAAAGAAAGAAAGAAAGAAAGAAAGAAAGAAAGAAAGAAAGAAAGAAAGAAAGAAAGAAAGAAAGAAGATAACTTCGTAAATTTTAGGATCGGTAGCTCCCTTTGAGCTAGCATCCATATCAACGCCATTCTGCACAGGTCTACTCAAGAGTTAGCACGACCGCTTTCTCCCAGGAAACCTGACAGAATTGCAGCTCAGAAATCTAAACAAGTAACAAGAAGCCAGAGGAGAAATAGACTAAGAGTTTCTTTGGGTCTGATGTCCTATACACACTTATGCAAAATCCAATGAATTCGCTGGAGCCTCCTTCTGAGTAGACACTATAGGACTGAACTCTCAAGGAGTTGAGAGAAAAAGTGAGTGGGGAACTTTAGAATCCCGTAGATGAGGGGTAGACTCTTAAATAGAGAATCTCAATTTAAATTGGTTTTTCAGTTGGGAGGTAGTTTTCAGACACCAATTTTGACTTTAACGCTGCAAGAAAGGGAGTGTACCTGTTTCAGGTAACCAAACCTCCTCAAGGGCAAAACTGGATTCAAAGGGGATTTAATCTGTTTCTTTTCCTTCCCCGTTGAAATCAAGGAGAGCTGATTGAATCTAGCATGAAGATGGGCTTTTCGAATGTCAAATTGTTTTGTGCAATTCAACAGGGTAGAAGCTTCACCACTAATCTAAATAACAGGGTATTACCAGTTGAATAAAAACCCCACATATCCATCTGCTATGCTAACCAACCATTCTGAATCTCTGTACCTGATGTGTATACATTTATGCCATTAAGTCTCACTCCCATGTCTGATGAAGTGGTCCTGATCCAGGAAAGCTAACATTAAAATACTGCAGTTAGTCTTTAAAGCCCTACGACATTTTTGTCTTCTTGTCTACTTTCTGATATGCTTGAAACACAGACTAATAAAAAATTGTTTTGCGGGGTTTTCTTTGCATTTGTTTTTAAAGTCAGGTGACTCATAACACCTTCCTCCTGGTGTAGATTGGTTTTCCTGCCCCATCTTCTCTTAAGAAAGTTTTGATGTCTTCCTCTCTTCTTGATGCGAATTGTGACAATACATTACATCCATCCCCTCCTTTAATTTGGTCTCAGATTTTAATTTTAGATCTACCTTATTTGGGATTTACGTCCCTCTGAATTTTGTAGGTCTCTGGATTAAACGGGCAGAAACAGGTGCCCTCTTTCATCAAGAAAAAGGTGACCCTTAATAGCACAACCTGGCCCTCCACCAGGATTTTTTTTGGTTTTCCCAAATTTTGAAAATCATCTGGCAATAGGTCTGTTGAAAAGTAATATGCAAATCCTAGAAATCCATTTATGAAAGATGGAAAACACTGACAATGAGTTGGCTTTCTGAGCACTGAAGATGGAAGTTTAGTTCTGTTCCCCAATATACATCCTAAAATGGCAAACCTATGTGGCTTTGGGCAAATTGCACAATCCTAAAAGTGCCCTGAGAAGCATGGCTAACCACTGTATTTTGTAACTTAGAAAATCCTGAAAATGCTCACCATAAGCCAAAATGGACTTGACTCTGCACCTCCTCCTATAGAATTTACCTGTGTTCCTATATAGTCAGCATACATGTTTATAGCCATTCTGTGGGAAGTAGAATGAGACCTATTTATTAAATCTCTGGGACGGCTGTATTGTATTGCTAAAGATTTCTGTTTTGAATGTGTTAGATTAAAAGTAACTAATTATTTGGTTTGTTTGCTGGCCATCTATCTTTATCTCGTAATTTCAGCCAAAGTTCTCATCCATCACACCTCGGATTGTGCTACATCTAAAGGTGTGCTCTGCTTATGCCAGGCAAAATGTTATCGTCTTTCATGTGGCACAATTTTTTATTTTTATTTTTGCTGTTTTGTGTCATTTTTTATCTGGCCCTCATTATAGGATTCTAGTTAAAAAAAAACAATAGAACAATTTTTTCAAAATTAGATTATACAGTGCCCGCGTCTGCCAAATCTATTAAATTCTAAAATGTACAGCTGCTAAAGGCGATAGTTTACTAACTCTAGCAAAGGAGGAAGAGGTAAGGTGAGAAGTGGTTTTATTTGATAAACCTCCCGATTATGCATAGATTAAATAGAGTCGCTGGAATTTAAACCCTACTTATTTGGGGAGTCCGGGGGAAACAGCCCCAGATAACACCTGAAGGTGGGTCTGATATCCAGAAGAAACCAGCAGAGTAGGCAAACAGAACTGCGAGGAAGTTCTGAGGTCATGAGATGTGAACGTTTCCAAGAAGAAGAATGATGGGGTTTTATTTCTTTTGTTTGAAAGGTAAGTATTGTTTCATTTCTTAAAATGACACCCACACACACAAAATACACACGCACAGAGGCCCCATTTCAGTCTGGGCGATTCTTAGCGGGCCAAATTTCAAGCGTACGGATGCTGCCTTTTTGCTTTCGAGTTAGACCTTTTAAACTCTGTTTAGGCTTCCAAAGTTTGGCAACACTTTTGGCGAATATTGAAGGGAGGCCTTTCCATGCCCCACCGTAAAGAAAGGCAGGGCACCCCTGGTTGGCTTGTGAAGGAGAGAGGCAGAAGGGGGGGGCGAGTTAAGAGGCAACATGGGAGGAGGAGGAAAAGATCCGAGCCGAATGAATTCCACACCGCGCCATCCTAGCAAAGCAATGCTATGCGCCTTTCTTCCGAAGTAAACCCCCCACCTAAGAAATGTCTACAGACTTAAAAAGAAAGTTATTCGGCTATATGATATTTACGCTTTAAGCTCAGTTCTTGAGGGAATCTACTGAACTCTACGGTTTTTCTCGGGAGGGTGGGGTGCATTTTTCTAATACTCTCGCGCAACAGTTCTCACTTCTGCATCTTGGCGAGTTGCTTTGATGTCTGCCCTAGTCTCAGATAATCCTAAAAGGCGCTGGAAGGGGTGTGTGTGCAACAACACCCCCCCAACAATCCCTGAACAACGTGGAACCGGGGTGGGTGGGGGACCTTTCCTCTCGCAAGGGGCTGAGCGCGATCCTGTGCATTGCGTGCTCAAAAGGTAGTCGTATTAGTATTAGTATTAGTGGAGCAGTACTTATTTATTTATTTATTTAAATTTGTTTATCGCCCTCCTCCCCAAGGGGACCCAGGGCGATTCACAACACATCAGCATCGACAACAATTTAAAACCAGTTCAAAAAGAATTAAAAGTTTCAAAAGTTTAAAAGAAGCTTAAAAACCTGTCATTAAAAACTAGGCGTTGTAGCTAGGAGGCACTTAAAGGACTCCCTAGATATTTGGAAATTTTGGACTTACTGTCTCTGATTTGAACATCCTAACTCTCAAAAAAAAAAAAAACTCTAATGGGGACTGCATATATACTCAGACGTTACTTTAACAGCTCTTAGGTCCTTGGTTAGGGCTTGAACTGTTAATTTTATTCCAGTCCTCGACTGTGAACTAAATGGTTGATTTGTATGATGATGATGATGATGATGATGATGAATGAAGATGATGATGAAGATGATGATGATGATGATGATAAATCTCTTTAAAGAAGGCGACAACCACCAAATGCCATGGGCCTCTCCCGCGGGCGCTCGCTCCGCTCCTGGGCTATGAATATTTCAGACGGGAGGCTCGCCTCCGCCTCCGCCGCCGCCGGGTGTCAACTTGGCGGGCGAAATTCAATCGAGGCTTGTCAATATTGATGGGAAAGGAAAGCCAGACCCGGCCGACGGTAAGGAGCGCGACCCGAGCCAGACGGCAGCAAGCAGGCGTCGGGGCAGGGGGGGGAGCGGAGGGGGGGCCCCGGGGCGATAGGCGGCCTCCCGGCTTCTCCGGGGACCCCCTTCCCACCCGCCTCCGCCGAGGAGGCGAGATCTACAGGTCAGGATCTTCACATCTGCTCTGTCAACCCGGAGGGGCGGGCGACCCTTGGCGGTGTCTCTCCTGCTTTGGAAATGTTTTGCACTTTAGGAAACAGTACCTGAACACAACCCCTCCCCCCCCCGCACACAACCCCCCCCCCCAGCAGATCAGAACAGAACGTGGTGGTGGTCTTCTTCTCCCCCTCTCTCAGAGAGAGAACCTAGCAGTTCGAAAGCAAGACATTGCAAGTTGATAAATAGGGACCACTTCTGTGGGGAAGGTAAACAGCGATCTGTGCACTCCGGTGGTGAGGCATGCCTGCCACGTGTCCCAATTATGCACTTTTTTCATTAAAAAAAGAAAGATCCCCTTTTCTCTGCCTGCTACACCATTACAAACACATTGGTGGTTACTTTAATCTACTCCACCCGCCTAACACAGGCAGGGCGCTACTTACACGTCAACAGAAAACTGAAATTGGAGATTAGAGAGGGCCAAGATTTACTGCAGTGGCTCAAGTGGCAAAGGTGCAGGAGGAGGTCAGCAGTTTGATTCCTGAGTACTGCAGGACGGAATGAGCTCCCATCTCTGTCCCAGTTCCTGCCCTCCCTCTCCCACAGAATCCAGCATCTAAAATCATCCTCAGCCTTAACCCTGTAATGCTGCTTGTTTCCCTCCAAGAATGAACACCTGGCTGAGCTCAGGCAAGGTGGTCAACAGTTCGATTCCCGAATATTGCAGGATGGAATGAGCTCCCGTCTTTGTCTCAGCTCCTGCCAACCTAGCAGTTCCAAAGCAAGAAATTGCAAGGAGATAAATAGGGACCACTTTGGTGGGAAGGTAAACAGCATTCCATGCGCTCTGCTGTCTAGTTATGCCTGCCACATGACCACAGAAACATCTGCAGAAGCAGATAGCGCAGGCTCTTCAGCTTTGAAACAGAGATGAGCACTGAACCCTAGAGTCAGATACAACTGGCTTTCGAGCAAGGGAAACCTTTACCTTTACTAAGACTTACTATCCTGGAAGGACTTGTTTACTGTGCCCATTTATACTGCAAGAGTTATTTGCCTTGAACGTAAAAAACACTTATTCCTCAGGTGAAGCCTGGTGGAGAACTATCTTTTCAGTGTTTGGAGGAAGGGGGGGACAACTGGATAATGGAACTATGTAAGGTTCCCTGGATGTAATATCTAATGGACCAAGGTAGTCTTTGCTCCTGGTAAGCAGGTTCCTGAGAGAAACAGTGGGGAATTGAACTCCCAGCTTCTGGCTTTGCAATCAGATACCAAAG
Organism: Furcifer pardalis; assembly: GCA_030440675.1. NCBI lineage: Eukaryota > Metazoa > Chordata > Lepidosauria > Squamata > Chamaeleonidae > Furcifer > Furcifer pardalis. The sequence goes on along the minus strand of CP126891.1, from coordinate 3,584,695 downwards.
AGAGAGAGAGAGAAGGAGGATTTCACCTGATATATAAATCATAACACCTACATGATAAATGTAGCCAAGTGGGTTCAAAAGAGGAGAACCGATGTTTGAAATGCTCCCTGATCTTCACTTTACCACCTTCAAGGTGAAGTTTAGGCTGTTATGAAGGCCAGGAGTAAGACCAGTCAACCATGAATCCCTTTTTACTCTTTTCACGGACAAATTCCTTCTCCCAAGTCAAAAGGTGGGGCAGAAATTAATCACATAGACAAGGAGGAAAGCAAAGCCTCCTCTGTAACTGCGGCCACAATGTAAGTCTTCCCCAAAATTTTTGAAGAAGCCAAAGTTACTTCTGCTACACAAAACTATCTTGTGCCTCTTAGATGGGGAGACCTAGATTTAAATGCCCTCTTCACCTGCCAAGTTCTCCACATGGCCTTTGGGTCCTTCTCTCTATAATTCTGCACCTGAACTACCTCACACAGGAGATGTGAAAATGAAATGGGACTCAGGAACTGAGGTTTTTCCAGGGGGGAAAAGACTGAGTTTATCTTGCGGTTGCCACCAATTTAGCTTGTAAGGACACCTTCAAGGGCTTAGATTAGATTGTGGGTTCAAGATGAGAGACAGAGAGTGCAGTGGAAGAGTCTTGTTTAGAAGGGAGACCAGGGGGAGAAATGCCAGCCTTCACCCCCCACACGGAGTCACACAGGAAGAGTTGCTGACATTGGAAATCTGGTCCTTGTTGCCTGGCACCCTCAGCTCTGATTTTGTTCTCCTCTTCTGCTCGCCTTCAACTGTGTCAGCCGTTGTCACATCCTTTTGGGCGAGTGTGTTTTAGAGGACATTTGAATAAAAGGCTGAGTGCCAGGTATGGGTGACCTGGTGGGTGGAAACTTCACCTCCCTACAAAGCCATGGCAGCTCCCATTTGCATAAGGTCAGAGAGCTTGTGATAGAAGTTTGCCAGCATTTCTGTCTCTTAGCAACATTCATGCTCTCTTGGGCTGGTTTTTCCATTGAGCTGGTCTTTGCTTTTCTTCCTTTTCAAAGGCAGGATTACAATCAAATGTCACCTTTCCAACCTGTGCTTGCCAACCCAACAGGTCAGTTGCTTTGCTTACACTTCCGTCTATCCTCCTCATCAACACTCTATCTCTCCAATTAGAGAGACAATATCATGGATTGGGGTGGGTGAGATAGTTCTGTTCCCCCCAAAAGTGCCATTCCCCCTAATTTTTTTAAAAAAAAGTTTTCTTATTATCTATGTAGGCTAATATGTTACCTATCATCTAGCGATCAGCAAAAAAATCTAAACTTTGGGCATTGCAGGGCTTCCAGGAAAGCACTGGCATAAATCCTTGGTGTATTCAAATGAAGGTCTGAAATATATATATATTGTTCATGAATATCAATCAGGTTTCTCTGACCTTTCTCTGATTCAAGTTGATGAATGAAAAAGGAGGAGGATAGGAATATAGAGGCGGAGAGAAGCCATTGATAGAGAGAAAGGAAATTGGGAGACCTGAGGACAATAAATCTGGAGGGAGGGTAATAAATCAAAAGGAGCTTAAAAGGGGAAGGTAGCAAGGTTTTTAAAGGCTTCCTCTAATCCACCTGTTTCATTGGTGCAAAAAGACTCGTGGGGAGAGGTGAGCTGAGCTCATCACCAGACTGGTGCATTTGGAAGTACAGTATGGAGGAAGGGTAGAAATCAGGGCCAGGCTACACAAGCTAGTAAAGGTAATGGTCTCCCTTGCCTGAAAGCCAATCGTGTCTGACTCAAGGTTGCAGTCCTAATCTCCATTTGCAGCCAAAAAGCCAGCATTGTCTGTGTCTGCAAGACATTTCCATGGTCATGTGGCAGACATGACTAGATGCTGGAGCACATGGAATGGTCTTACCTTTCCTGCCAAAGCAGTACCTATTTGTCTACTTGAAGTGTCTTGTTTTCAAACATCTAGGTTGGCAGGTGTTGGGACAAACTATGGGACTTGGGTCTTGAACTGTTGATTTGCCAACCTTCCGGTTGTCAACCTCAGTGTCTCAACCATTAAAACACCACAGTCCCTTAAACAAAAGCTGACAGAGGGTGCTAATGGTGGTTCAAATGTGACTGTCTGACGCCCTAGCTGTGCTGTCAAATTGATCAGGAGTGGTCAACCAAGCCCCATGATTTGGGGAAGGACAGGGTGGGTGGGTAGTGGTGGAAGAATCTCAGTGTTGTCAAGCTGTCAAAGTCTGAACGTAGATTTGTGTTAGGTAGGGTGGGATTTCAGGAGATGATTTCCCTGCAATTGCATCTAATAAGTTTCCCCAATGCTAATTAGATCTATTATGAAAACACACACATAGGTGAAATGATAATGTTAATATCTATCTCTCCCCATGTTTTTTCCTACTTGATTCAAGTATGTGCCTCTGTGTGTGGTGAATACGTGTATGTTGTGTTTTATGTTAGAATAAAAAATAAAGCATTTCAGATAACACAAGAGATTGCTTTGGCAGACTTTGTTTCAAGATCCTTTTGGTGAGGGGTTGTCCATATGAAAATTTTAATTTGTCCCTTTGTGGTTTGGTTTTAATGTTTGCTCAGGAAGAGGGAGGTTGAGATGAACTATTTGCCGCTTATTTGGCAAAGATCACATACAACACACTCACTCTTTTGGGGCTTAGGGAAAGCAGGGGTTGAAATTAAAATGCTCATTTCAATATCCTGCCCTTTCTTAGTTGACATATTTTTAAAATGGAAAAAAAGAAAATCATTAAGAGGAAACAGCTACAGTCCTGTTGCATCTTCCATACTGCAATCTTTTCTTCTTATTATTTATTTATTTATTTATTCTTCAAATTTATACCCCGCCTCGCTCAGGCGAACCTGACTCTAGGCAGCTTCCATACTAAACAAAACAATATCCCACCAACCACCCCCCCCCATTAAGTCCTCTATCGCCGCCCAAGACCCCCAAGTTCTCTCCCTTCGAGGCCGGGTGGTACATAGGTAAACAACAAATCAAACAAAAAGCAAATGTATGACATTCTTCTTCTTCTTCTTCTTCTTCTTCTTCTTCTTCTTCTTCTTCTTCTTCTTCTTCTCCTCCTCCTCCTCCTCCTCCTCCTCCTCCTCCTTGACCCAACAATGGATGCCACAGCTTGAGCAGAGAATAACTAGTTCTGGAGGATACTAACTTGCTTTAAGTCAAAAGCCACTTGAAGGCACAGAACAACAGCCAAATAAATGCTCCTTCAGCTTCACTCCAGGAGCACCTGCCTCTAGAGTCAGAGGTAGAGAGTTTGATTCCGCATTGTGCCTCTTAAAGGAAGAGCCAGCCTGTGTGGCATTGGGTAAGCTGCAAAGCCCCAAGAGCCTTTTCCAAAGGAAGAGAATGGTAAACTGCTTCTGAGTACTCTCCGCCATGAAAATCCTGGAAAGCGTTGCCATATCAGTCAGAATTGAGGATCTGAATCCACTCACTTTGGATGAATCACAGAAAGGTTTGGCTCCTGGGAAGAAGTCCTTTAGCCTGCATTACAGTATGTGTAGGATGACACTCTAAGGCTTGATAATTTGAAGTTTGTATGGCCAAGCCAAAGCCATTGTCTCTGCCATTCTTCACATTGGCAGCATGAATGGTCCTTCAACATTACTCCCAAACTTTCTGAGGGCCTCGAACCTGCACTTCTTAACCCCAGTCTTACCTATGCACTATAGAAAGCAACTGAAGGCTTACAAAATATGTTCCTCTACAGCAGTAACCCAAGCACCACAGGGGTACTTCAAATCCCAGAAGCCTAAGTCAGTACATTGCCTGATCAGCGCTTTGGGGAATTGACTTAGGTTTCTTGGAACTGAAGTCCAAAACTAAAGGTTGGGAAACACTGGTGTGGACAGATCTTGGAGGATCAAAAATTAAGTCTCCATGAATGGAAGCATTTGAGACTGAGCAAACATGGGAGGTGTGAGCATGTTTTGCAAAGCCAGCAAACAAACAACTCTGGACACAGAAGACTAATGCATGAAGAAGCCAGTGGTAAATTTCTGCTTTCAGGATCCATTCCAATTCATATATGGAATTCTCTTAGTCTTTACATCCAGTGATATATTTTAGGCCTTGCCAGTGCTTTGTCATTTTCCTGATTGTGTAATTCAAAGCCAGAGTCTATTTCTCCTTCCAAAGTTGCTTTCCACTTGTACATTCAGTTCAGACTATGATCATGGCATCCTTCTGGGAAGGCTCCGGGGTCTGGGGATCCAGGGCACAGTGCTGTCCTGGTTTTCCTCATTCCTGAGGGACAGGACCCAGTCGGTGTGCCTGGAGAAGGAGAAGTCCAGCCCTAGGCCCCTGCAATACGGGGTGCCTCAGGGCTCGGTACTCTCTCCTCTCCTGTTTAACATCTATATGAAGCCGCTGGGTGAGATCATCCGTTCCCACGGGGTAAGGTATCATCAATATGCAGATGATACCCAGTTATACATCTCCGCCCGTGGGGACCCAAGCGGTGCGGTGGAAGTCCTTTCCAGGTGTCTGAAGGCTGTTAAGGTCTGGATGGGGGACAATGGGCTACAGCTGAACCCCGGCAAGACTGAGTGGCTATGGGTAAGGGGTCCTGTGTTAACCCAGGAGCTGCCATCTTTGGTACTGGATGGGACAGCTTTGCCCCAAACAGACCCAGTGCGTAATCTGGGGGTCCTCCTGGACTCACGGCTACTGTTCGAAGAGCAGGTGGCAGCCGTGGCCAGGAGGGCCTTTGCACAACTTCGTGTAATACGCCAGTTACGCCCACTCCTGGACCGGGACGCCTTGCTTATGGTCACACATGCGTTGGTCACCTCCAGACTTGACTATTGTAATGCGCTCTACATGGGGCTGCCCCTGATGACCATCCGGAGACTCCAGCTGGTCCAAAATGCGGCGGCCCGGGTAGTGGTGGGGTGTGGGCGTTATGCTCGCGCTTCACCGCTGCTCCGGGAGCTGCACTGGTTGCCAGTATGTCTCCGGGTGCAATTCAAGGTGCTGGTTATTACCTTTAAAGCCCTTTATGGTAGTGGGCCAGGATACCTAAGAGACCGTGTCACCCCAAGAACATCTGTCCGTCCCACCAGGGCGGATCGGAGAGGCTCCCTTGTTGTCCCTTCGGCAAGAAAGGCGCATCTTGCCTGCACTAGGAGGAGGGCCTTTTCTGTGTCCGCCCCGGCCCTTTGGAACCTCCTGCCCACTGAGCTGCGCCTTCAGACAGAGCTCCTGCCCTTCCGGAAGGGCTTGAAAACCTGGCTGGCAGGACAAGTGTGGGGACCTGGGAATGCGAGTTCACTTACCAGGTGGCTTATCTGATGGACTGCCACCTTGGGTCTGGTAGTGGGACTGTGTATTGTTTTAATTTTTGTGATTAAGTTCTGATGACTTTTTAACTTGATGTTTTTATTGATGTAGATTGTCTTATGTTTTTATTCTTATTTTTAGTCTCATGTAAGCCGCTCAGAGTCGGGTCCTCCCGATTGGGGCGGGGTATCAAGTATAATAATAAATAAATAAATAAAACACACAGTCAATTCTTTCTGAGGCATTCTGTGGTAGAAACCTATTTTAGATGAGTTTTGCCCAGCTCACTAAATAGTAAAGCTACCCCTGTAGTGCTAACCCAACATTTGAATGCCCTAAACAAGGTTAACCATTCAGAAAGTCTGGCTGCATTACCAAGGCATCAGCTTTTGCATTGGACTAATTCCTGCTTCTGCTTCCTGACATGTCTGGCCAGGCTATCCTGCTATAGTAATAGAGTAAACCATACTGCCTGTGACTCAACACCGATCACACTTGGCAAAGTCCACAGGGAAGGATGGTGGTCCCCAAGTGGATTAAATCCACTTAAATCCATCTTAGTGGAGGCCAGCAGCTTCATCAATACTGGTCAGGGGTTGATGAGGACTTTGTGTGCTGAAAGGGCTGAGGACCAGAAAGTGCCTCATGGTCATGGAATTGGATCTCTGGTATGGGTGTCACGCTGTGACGCAGGGCAAATGGAAGGCCACTGCATTATATGGTTCCCAGGCCAATCTTCATGGTTAATTGCCATGAGGATGGCTGATATTCGGAATTGGATGCAGCACAAGAAGAAGCTTTCTGAAAGCAGACTCTTTCTGTTTGCATTCTGATCCACTTGGTTCCCAAAGACTCAAACAGCATGAAGCTTTGAGAGGTATAGTCTAAAAAAACAAATTTTTCCAGGGTCTGGAAAAGAAAACTTTCAAAACTTTGAAATGCCTGAACAAAAAAAAAATGTTTGAGCTAGGAAGGAGGGGAAAAATCCATGCCAATCATATCACCCTCAGGAGTATTTTCCAAAGTTCACTACCACCACACAGAAGGTTCACGTCTAGTTCAGGATTGGTGCTGTAATAAAGAGAAAGACAGAGACAGACTCACTTGTCTTCAGTGTCTGCAAACAGGCACGCTTGCTGTGTAGCAAAGGAATGTTGAGCCATTTCTATTTTCAAGAGAAGAGGCTACGTGAAGAGTTGTGCGGCTCTTCTGTAATCACAAAACACATTTGTTATTGAAGAGGAGATGGTACATTAAGTACCTGAAGCATGCTTAGTTGCTATGCTGTGAATTGAGGAAGCAGAGCAGAGCACCTACTCCATTCATCTGGCAAGCCCTGCTCTTATCTTCAGGTCCCTGAAGTCTCTGCAGAAGATGCTCATATTTGAATCTTCCCCCTGCCAATTATATCAAAGTTTCTCTATTAACTATCACTTGAAGTCATCTTCATTCTGCCTTCAGAAACATCAAAAGCATCTTTATCTCACTTGCTAATGCTCTTTATTGGATTTTCTTCATGTCTTCAGCTTGTTTTAACCTATAATGAAATGTCCCCTCTTCTGGCCAGGTATTAGTTTAGCAAGCACCTGTTCTTTCTTTCTTTCTTTCTTTCTTTCTTTCTTTCTTTCTTTCTTTCTTTCTTTCTTTCTTTCTTTCTATCTATCTACCTACCTATCTACCTACCTACCTACCTACCTATCAATCTATAGCCAGACTTCTTCTCCCAACTGACAACGAAATAAACTAATATTATAAATTTATATAAATAATTTATATGTTATAAATATATATGTGCAGTGGCTCAAGTGGCTAAGATGCTAAGTGGCTGCAGTGACTCAAGAGGCTAAGATGCTGACTGACAGATGGGAGGTCAGCAGTTCGATTCCCGAGTGCTGCAGGATGGAATGAGCTCCCGTCTCTGTCCCAGCTCCTGCCAACCGAGCAGTTCGAAAGCAAGAAATTGCAAGGAGATAAATAGAGACCACTTTGGTGGGAAGGTAAACACCATTCTGTGCCTGCCACATGACCATGGAAATGTCTGCGGAAGCAGACAGAGCTGGCTGTTTGGCTTTGAAACAGAGATGAGCACTGAACCCTTGAGTCGGATACGACTGGCTTTTGAGCAAGGGATACCTTAACTATGTATGAAAATAGATTACTCTTACAAGTGCCACAAGTTTGCATTTTGTTTCTGCCACATTCTCAAAGATTACTCATCAGAATCCACCTTGAGAATAGTTTTTTAAAATTTCATTTTAAGTGGAGGCATTTGTAACGTTGTGCCAAAAATGGTTAAATTTGCAGCCAGATTGTTGTACACATCGGGAGCAACCTGACCTAGTGCAAAGCTGTTCCCCTGCGGCAACCCTATTATACACAACTGATTCTATTATGTATTTATTCTCCATCACATATTAAATTTCTGTATCACAGCAAGAAGGGGGGGGCAGAGTCTATGGTGTACATAATTCATAGAGGTGAAGCAGACTTTTTTTTAAGGATTCTGAAGCCATGACCTAAAGCAAGCATATTCCTGTTAGCACAAAACAAATTCCAAAACCCAAGGGTGATGCCCTTTATTAGACCAGCTGAAAAGACACACACACAAAAAGCACACAGTCCTTCAAGATCACTGATCACTTCCTCAGGCGAGATGTTGTTACTTGAGTTAATGCAGGGAGGGGGAAGAAAGGAAAGCATTGAGCTGAAGTCCTTTCCTCTGTACCTTGAGTTAAGAGGTAATGGAGAAGGAAGGGAAGACAGACAATTCAAGAAATGCACCCAGGTGAGCCAATAGTGTTCCATTTGACAGCTCCATAGTCTAGCTGGAGGCTGGAAAATTAGAAGAGCTGACTGCTCAGCTTTAGAAATAATAATAATAATAATAATAATAATAATAATAATAATAATAATAATAATAATAATAATAATAATAATAATAATAATAAGAAGAAGAAGAAGAAGAAGAAGAAGAAGAAGAACAACAAGAACAAGAACAAGAACAAGAACAAGAACAAGAACAAGAACAAGAACAAGAACAAGAACAAGAACAAGAACAAGAACAAGAACAAGAACAAGAACAAGAACAAGAACAAGAACAAGAACAGCAGCAGCAGCAGCAGCAGCAGCAGCAGCAGCAACTACTAATTGGTTGGTTGGTTGGTTGGTTGGTTGGTTGGTTGATTAGACTTACCATGGTGACTCAAGGCAGCTTAAAGCAAACCTGTAATGATAATGATAATGATAATGATAATGATAATGATAATGATAATGATAATGATAATGATAATGATAATGATTACTGTTATTGTTTTTCATGTCAGAAATTATTCTGGGTTGAAAGGATTTTTTGCGGGAGAAACTCCACTCTGGAAATGCCCAAATCAGACTCCTTGCCCCCCACCCCATCCCCAAAAGAAAAGACAGACACCAGTATGTGTGGATAAACTAAGAACCACCTTTATTGATAACTCAGCAAGTAACCAAACATTCTAACCAAACGCAGGGGCATTGGTAGTGCAAGTGAGAAAAAGGGCCCAAGGGCCAAATAATTCCCCCAGGCCGATTGGGTCCAAAATCCCCTGATCATGGTGCCGTCTGGCCACCACTTGTTGGCAGATGAGGGCTGGCACCTACCAGTCAGTCCTGGGGCCAGCTGACTAGCCCCTCCCAGCTCTCCAACTTCCATTAAGCTTGGGGTGTCTACTCCACCCCCGGACTCACCCAAGACCACTCACTGCACTATCCACCATGGCCGGATTAAAGGCAACTAGCCCAAATACCCCACCCCACAGGAAAAAAAACCCAATATGCCCCTGCACAAATCCCTAATAAAATGTCCCTGCCCTTGGAATTGAGTGTTCTCCGGGCTCCTTGGAACAACTCCTGTTTCGCCCTCTGGATACCAGGGTGAGACACAAAACCATCACCTGCTGCCAAAAGAGCTTCTCCAATCCGGCTATTCACGAACAAACGTGATCTCTTGATGCAGCCAAATATGGACACCTCTCTGTGAAGGATATCTGAAAATAAAACAGAAACACAGGGCCAAGCCTCCCAAAGCAGGGTGAAGACTTGGACTGCCCCATCAACAATGGCCCCTTTGGTCATAACCTCCCAGTTCGTTGCCTGCCAAGGAAAACTGCCCAACGGCCAAGGCCACTGGTACGAGCCAACCCTCGCACCCTCAGACCCTACCAAGGACCTCCCAGCCGGGTCGTACTCACCCCTTCGTGAAGATCCCACCACTGCAGCCATCAGTCCTCCCAATAATGATGTGGCCTCCTTTCCCGACCTCAAATCCTCTAAGCCAGGAGTTCTCAACCCTTTTAAGCCAGGGTCCGGGGTCACACTCCCTCAGACAGCTTCGGGGGCCAGATGGCCATTTTGCCCTTCCTCCACCACATGGCACTTCCTGGTGTGGTGGAGGCAGTAGGGAGGCAGATGAAATGGCTTCGGGGGCCCCATTCAGCCTACAGGCCGCAGGTTGAGAATCCATGCTCTAGGCCACTCCCCCCACATGCACAGGCTGAGGTCTCCGGTGAACTGGAAGTAGGTGGAGTAGCCCCTGATGTCTCCGGACCCCCTGAAGTAGTGACTTCGATGTCCAGAGAAACCACCGCTCAATCAGTCATGCAGTACCCAGGTTTCAGACTGCTGACTTGTTGGCCTTCCAGCTAACAAGGTAAGTTTCTTAACCACTGAGCCACCACAGCCCAAGGAATAGTAATTATACTTATATACTGTACTGCCCTATAGCACTTAGAGCACTCTTTGGGCATTTCACAAGGTAATTAGCATCTCTCTTTTTTGCCCCTAAAGAGTTGGGTACTGATTTTACTGACCTCAGAAGGATGGAAGGGCAAGTCAACCTTGAGCCTATCAGGATTGAACTCAGATTGTGAGCAGATTGTAAGCAGTACTGCAGCTTGACCACTGTGTAGGACATGCTTAGGATTGTTTCAGACAGTGATATTGTCTATAGCCAGATGGGATTCCTCTGGGTTAATCTAGTATTTATGGTTGCAGATTTCAATAGATCATCCCAGCATTTGCCTCTCCATATGGGGAGGATATTTGCTGTTGGATGTACTGCAATGCACTGGGCTATCCCAGTTCCAGCTGTCCAAACTCATCCAAGCTTGTTCCTTGAGTTCTGACTCTAGCACAGATTGTCTTCCCCCTTTGCCTATCTTTTTACTTTCTCACCTGCCTCACCCAATCCTTTCCTATCTCTTTGTTTTACCCGTCCACAGGGCATGAAGATAAACCAGAACAAGAACATCAAAAAACAAGCACCATCAAAGGAAACACATCAAAAAGTGTGGGAATCAGCACGGGGCAAAGCAGCACTAGACTTTCCCCAAACAGATCTTTCACTGGAGCAAGGCAGAGGAAAGGAGAGCTAAAGATACACTACTATCCAGCTCTAAAGAAAAGACTAGAAAAATTAGGGTTTTCTGTCATTCTTTGGCTCTATAGACACTAGCTTGAGCCTGTGTTGTGTGGAACATGGGGTGAAGTAATGGGATACACACAAATACTGTAATGTAGAACATCTCTCAGTATAACTGGGTTCTTAAGGTAAAGGTAAAGGTTTCCCTTGTTCAAAAGCCAACCGTATCTGACTTTAGGGTTCAGTGTTCATCTCTGTTTTCCTTCCCACCCAAGTGGTCCCTATGTATCTACTTGCAATTTCTTGCTTTCAAACTGCTCAGTTGGCAGGAGCTGGGACAAAGGCAGGAGCTCATTCCGTCCCGCAGTACTCGGGAATCGAACTGCTGACCTCCCACCTTCCAGTCAGCGTCTTAGCCGCTTGAGTCCTCACGTTGAACTCAGAACTGTTTCCACCTTGCCAGAGCTCAGCCAGGTGCTCATTCTCAGAGGAAAACAAGCAGCATTACAGGGTTAAGGCTGAGGATGATTTTAGATGCTGGATTCGGGAGGGGAGTCAACAGTAGGGTTGATTTCTTATACTGAATTAAATCCAAGCATCTGCTGGTACTACAAAAGCAGAGCAGGATTGCACCGGTGCATGGAATTCTTCTTTTTTGTGTCCAGGTCAAACTTTAAACATCCAAAATGAAGTCACCTTATTGACTTTGTGGTTGGCCAAACTTAAATTCTCATCGGTACAGGTAATTGGCCGACCCGCAAATGAGCCAGCTTCTGTATCTCTCCACAGTCACACAGCATGTGGCTGTCCACCAGCGGCACCCATTTGAGCACGTGGTCATTGTATAATGCCTAGCTAAATCCAGTGTAATGCTCTGAATATCATTGGTGTTCTTGCTCTGTCATTCACTCATGAGTCCCATGATGAGTCAGGTTCAGTTTCTTCCAAGAGAGCCCATGGGCAGAATCTCAGGTTTTGTCAAGCCACACCCTGATCTTATTTCCCCAAAGGGCAGCTCTCCTCCCAAAGCTTCTTTAGGCTGAAGAATAAAGTACGGTATATTAGAAGCCCTGTAGCTTTTGCATCCCTTAGTGACTTGACAACGGGAAGGTCAATAGGTCAGCAGTTCGAGACTTGAGTGCTGTGTGATGGAGTGAGTCTCTGTCCCAGTTCCTGCCAATCTAGCAGTTTAAAAGCAAGAAATTGCAAGCAGATATACAGGTACCACTTCAGTGGGAAGATCTAATCATGCCTGCCACATGTCCAAAGAAACACCTGCAGATGCAGACAGTGCTGGTTCTTCGGCTGTAAACAGAGATCAGCACTGAACCCTAGAGTCAGATACAACGTGACCTTTACTGAATTTGCCCTCATGAGAAAGGAAGTGGGTTTGAACCCCCAGAAGGTTGGTAAGGGAGGGAAATGTGCCACTTCTGGAGATGCCGGAGTATATTGTGCCCCTGGGGGAAGAGATAAGCTGGTTCCATAGAAACTAGGGGCCCTCTTTCCCTATCTTCCCAGGTGCCTTCCTAAGGGGGAGCAGGAATGGAAGTAATGGGAATCTGGGGCGGAGACTAACCTTAGATATAGACCTTCCCTCTGATTCACTCGGAGACAACTGATTGGTTACATCAATGGAGTGACAGCCCGAAAGGGGATGATGGGTTCTGGAGTGAGTGAAAAAATATATAACCCATGGGTGCCTTTGTTAAGTTCTTTCTCTATTCATCCTTTGCTTGATCTCAACATGTAATCATGTAGGTATGTGATAACCTTAGAGGAGGGGAGTCCTGTTGGCTTCCGCGTTAGATAGCCTTTCTTATTTTGTTTTGCACTTCTGTATTGAAAATGTTACACTTTGCCAATGTAATTCCTATTTTATTTATTTTTTTGCTTTATCTGAAACTGTACCTGCTACAAGCATCCTGTGTGTAGAAATGATGAAATGACTGAAGTGTTTTTCTGGTTTCTAACTTCACAACCAACTCAATGGACTTGTTCAGGCCGAGCTCTGTGAGAAGGCTAGTTAAAAATCCTGGACTGCTTCGCTTATATCTACGCAACAGTAGTAACTACTAAAGATGGGACTTTCAGGCTGTAGTGAATAAGCAACATTACAAAAGAGGCTCTTCCTGTTCTCCCAATTCTTCTGTCCATTTACCTTTTGTAACAATCCACTTACTCCCAAGTAGGGAGCACACCTTTTGGTAAATACCCAACTGGAGAGCAAGGGAATCCTTATAGTATTTATTTTGCATTCTTGGCTCTTTCACCACTACTTCGTTCTCTACTTCTCTGCCCTCCCAGCTTTTATCAAGAGCTTCAGTTTAGCCCAGGTTTATGAAGTGGTATAATGTATATGTCTCTTTCTCTCTTTCTCTATCACACACACACACACACACACACACACACACACACACACACACACACACACACACACACACACACCAATCCTTGCTCCTACTGTCACACCAAAGGGAGGTCATTCTAATAATATCCAAGGTCGGTGGTGGGAGCCCTTGAGTCTCCCAGTCATTTTTCATTTGCTCTCAGCACTTAATGACAGAGAGGAGAGGATCTGTGGGCTGCTGACTGGGTGATGTCAGTAGCACATGCTTGGGGATTATAAGGGCATGGAGGGGACAGAGTGGTGGGGCAAGAAATAGCTATTAACTGCTTTGCCTGAGATCATGCACTTGGGTATGCACGCTGATTCTCTCTCTCTCACACACACACACACATTCATGCAGGCACATGCAACATTTATAAAGCATGTGCAAAGGAACAGCTTGCACCTGTGGGGTGGGGGGGAGGGAATTTAAGAGAGAAAAATGATGATGATGATGATGATGATGTGGCTGCAGATCCAGAGGTGGGGAGTTCAATTCTGCACTGCTTCTCTTAGAAGAAGAGCCGGTACAGTAGTATAGTTCCACGGTGCCTCCCAGAAGAATCATAGAATCACTGATTTGGCAGAGGCCCATGAGGCCATTGAGTCCAAACTCCATGCTCAAGGCAGGAATTCAAATCAAAGCAGATCTGACTTGTTGTTGCTCTTGTTTTTGTTGTTATATGCACATTTATCGGTATATGCCACCCAGTTGCACAACGTGACTCAGGGCGTTTCACAAAAACAAGCATAACATCAATAAATCACAATATTTATTTATTTATTTATTTATTTATCATACTTCTATACCGCTCACCAGGGCGACCCAGGGCGGTTTAGAACATCACAAAAAAGCTACATAATACAATCCAAACCCTTCAAAATCCCAACTGTAAAAATTTAAATTTTCAAGATTTTAAAAAATAAATTAAATCTTTAAAATGTAATTTAAAAAGCATAAATCAAACATCATAAAACATCATAAAATATTACAACAAAGGGGGAAAAAGAAAATCATTAATTTAAATCATTTAAGATGACTGTCCAATTCTCTCTTGAATGCTTCCATTGTTGGGTCACCATAACTCAGAACTGATTATTATTATTATTATTATTATTATTATTATTATTATTATTATTATTATTATTATTATTATTATTATTATTATTATTATTATTATTATTATTATTATTATTATTTGTAAGCCACCCAGAGTTGGGTTTATGTAATTGGGGCGGGATAACAAATTGGACAAATAAGTAAATATTATTATTACCAAAATCCAAGATTTAGATTTTCTTAGGCAGAATATTTTTGCCTAAGATGTATCCCCTCCAATATTATCAGATCCAATATTATCCCCTCCAATATTATCAGATCCAAGTGGCCGTTCATATATGTACAGTATGTATGTATGTACGTACGTACATATATGCTTTTGTCATGTGAAGAAAAGTTTCTTTCCAGCGTTGCCAAGTGATGTTGGCCAGATGCCATTGGAAGGTCACTCAGTGTATTGAATAATCCCACTCCATTATTTGCCCCAAAGTTTGAGGAAAAGTTGGTACTGGAATACAATCTTATCTGCAGCCAGTATCCAGAGATAATGGGAAATCGGGGGTTCTTTTCCTAGCCACCAACTGTCCGAGACTCAGAAGGAACGTACTGTCCAAGATTCTGGTGAAGAACTCCGTTTGGGTCACATAAGGCAGAGATAAAGAAAGGCTTCAAAGAGAGAGTCACCATTATCTATAAAACATGACACATAACTATCCTTTTTTTAAAAAACACCATGGTGGGTTGGATTGCTGGAAAGGAAACACTGCTATTATGGGGAGAGAATATAAATTAATCATGACTTATCAGGAATCTTGGGCTAAAGAATGAGGTGGGGGCTATTCAATACGCTGAGTGAGCTTCCAGTGACATCTGGCCAACCTCAGTTGGCAAAGCTGGAATGGAAGAAGCCATGCTCTTAACCATAGAAACAGTTGTCATATGTTTCTAAGGAGAGCCCCTTCTGTACTAGTAGGAACTTGATGGTATGTCAGGGGGCCAGGGGGAAACTTCTGAGATCAAATTTCGCTAAAGCTCATAACCCAGACAAACTCGCTATAAAATAATTGTGTCACTTACCCAACCATGGCTTTCTTCATGTTTCATTTGTCTTTTGACTGTTATTGACTTGTTGAAAAGCCAAGGCTGGGAAGGAAGGAATGGAAGAAGGCAACGTCTAGATGGATTGAGACCTATTCCATTCCTTGTGACTCTGGCCTTACTTTATATAGCTTCCTTCTCTGAGCAGAAGGTCAGGGAGTATAAATATAAATTGTGCTTTGCATTACTTCTAGATGACTGAAGCTGTCAAAGCAATAACACAAGCTTTCAGTCCTCCATTCTGCCACTTCTCCCTTGATTTTTGGCCATGAGGTCATGTGCAAATTGAACGTGACAGCCCAGACGGAAAGTCCAACAGACTTACATAGTTCAGCTTTTGGGCTGCAGTGCTCAGTCCAAGTGTTTGCCTGCATGGGGCAACGAGGCCTCCGATTGGTTGGCATGCTGGCAGTGGACGTAGACCTATTGGGATGACTCCTCTAAAAAAGTTCAGTCCCAAATGCCTTGAACAAAGGCCTGAATACATAGTTTAAGGAGGTTAATAACACAGTAAGGAAAAGAGATAAATAACCTTGTACAAGTGTGGATAAAAATGTTTGCTCACCATTGCTTATAAAAAAGCATGTGTGATCAGGGTGACCATGTGGAAAAGGATAGTGGTTAAGACACTGAACTTGATGACTGGAAGGTTGGCAGGCCAACAGTTTGAGATCCATGTGAGCTCCCATCTCTGTCCCAATGCCTGCTAACCTAGCAGTTTGAAAGCAAGAAATTGCAAGTAGATAAATAGGTACCAATTCAGTGGGAACATAACAGCATCCCATGCTCCCCGGTGTCTAATCATGTCTGCCACATGATCATGGAAACATCTGCAGATGCAGATAGTGCCAGCTCTTTGGCTGTAAACGGAGATAGGCACCACCACCCTAGAGCTTTCAAGCCAGGGAGACTTTTACTTATATAGAACTTCCAATAGTTCTATGGAATAGAGGATTTCATCAGGTGCAGTTTATAGTCTTCTGGAATGTCTTCTTCCATGCAACCATTAAAGAGAGAGGAGTTCTCTTTTTACTTCTGAGATTTAGGACTAATAGATCTCAGGATAGTCCTAATATTTCATTGGGTCGTGAAACAGTGGTGGGCTGCATATTTGGTCTACAAGGCATAGCAGTTCAAACTGGAGCTTATCTGATATAAGAGAGCTTCCTATGTGTTTCATGTATCAAGATCCAGAGCTGTGTACTGTTTCTTTTGCTAATGATACAACCTTAAAGCTTGGTCTAGTAGCAAAAAGACAGCTAGTGCAATTCCTTCAACAGACGTGGTGCAGCAGGGATAAGACACAACAGGTCTTGGGAGACGGTCAGGGCAGCTGTTCCAAGCTGTCTTTGGAGATAGACAGTTTGCCACAGAGGCTGTCCTTCTCCTTCTGAATCTACCTCTTGTCCATTGGGTGTGATGAGCGATGGTTTGCAATCACCAGTTGGACAGGAAGACTCAAAGTCTAGCCCAGGGTCTTGGACTTCAATTACCAGAAACCCAAATCAGCACGCCTGTTGATCAGGGCTTCTGGGAACTGAAGTCCAAGGACTGCAGGAGCACCCAAGGCTGGCCACCCCTGGTTTAGCCTATGTTATGCAGAGAGATGCCAACTTCTCCTATGCCTCAAGCAACGAAAAGTCTTGAGCCAGCCTGGTAGGAGCCCTTTTGTCATCTGCCCAGACTGAGGGAAGCAACATGGATTGGCCCAAGGGCCAGATTTCTGTCCCTGAAATCCTGGCAGTGCTACACAGAACTCCAAATGATGGCCAGAAATCCATGATTGCTTTGAAAAATTGGTGTTCGTTGTTTCATGTTAGAATGGTACAAAGAAAAGGGATGACCTACTTTAAAGGTGAATTGTCGCTCCCTTGGGGATTTTTATTGTTCTTGTTCAGTTGCACAGTCGATTCCAAGCCTTCGCAACCCCATGGACCACTGTCCTCCAGACACCTCTGTCCTCCACCATCCTCCTCAAACCACCCAGCTCTGTTCCCATTGCGTCTACAATACCATCTTTTTTGTTGTCGTTCAGTCAAACAGTCGATTCCGACCCTCTGCTACCCCATGGACCATTGTCCTCCAGGTACCTCTGTCCTCCACCCTCCTCCTCAACTCGCTCAGCTCTGTGCCCATTGTGTCCACAATACCATCCAGCCATCTCATTTTTGGCCACCCCCTTTTTTCTTTTGCCCTCCACCTTTCCCAGCATCAAGGCTTTCTCAAGTGTATCCTCTCTTCTCATTTGATGTCCAAAGTACTTTAGCTTCATCTTTACTATTTGACCTTCTAAAGAGCAGTCGGAGTTGATTTCTTCTAAGATTGACTGGTTTGTTCTCCTCGCTGTCCAAAGGACTCTCAAAACTCTCCTCCAACACCACATCTCAAAGGCCTCTATTCTTCTTCTGAAGAAGAGTCCATTATAGACCTTAATGCAACGATATGCTTAATGCTCTTCACTGTGCAAAAGTCTTACATTTTCCATTGAATTCTGTGTCTCTTTCCAGCTACTTTAAGGGAAGGTGGAACTGGATTCTACTTTCATGTCACACAGTCACCAACATTGGCCTCACAAAGTCTGCAACCCCAGGGGGTTATAAATTTCATGACCCGAGGAAATCTTGGTTCTTTTCCATGTTCAGCAGATTCATTTGGAAGTTTTGTTTTGCCTTTGGGAAGCCTGGAATAGAGATTGACGTTATGCTTGACAGCCTTTTGGCAGCTTGGATGAAATTAGCTGCTGTCAAAGGATAGGTAGTCTTGATAACAAAGGAAGCTGATTGCTTATTTAATGGGCACATCAGAATGAAAGGAATAGATGGATATGAAAATAGTGCTTTCCAGGTAGATGAAATAAGTAACTGAGTACATTACACCAGGATTTTGAATCCATTTACTAGAAAATTACTCCAGTTCATTAATTTGGAAGAGTGCTTTTCAAACTCACTCTCTTCAGGATGTAAATACGTTTAATATTCTTGCTAGCAGAGTGCACTACTTTGGTGAGAGGCTTACTATGAAATAGTAGTAACTACTAAAGATGGGACTTTCAGGTTGTAAGGAATAAGCAACATTACAAAAGAGGCACTTCCTTATCTCCCAATTCTTTTGTTCAATTCCAAAAGAGAACCTCTGAAATTCAAACCCTTTGAATAGTCATCATTTAGCTAATGAGAAGGAACCGTATTATTTTTATTTCACTTGGATTTCTTCATTTGGATTATCTGCATTTGATCCATGTGTGTAACATTGCCTCACCCATTTGTGGGGACAGTTAGCACTCTCTCTTGCTCTCCCAAAGGTTATCCGGGTAGTGTGAGAATTTGTTGTTTGTGTGGGTGGCACCTGGCAGTGGCAACAGTCTGCCGTGATAATTGATGCTGATGAAGAACTGATGGTGGCAATGATAATGAAACGTTGTGCTGCTCTACATGGGCCTGACAATGATGATCATGATAATGAGTCCTATTTCTCGTCTATATGGTTTCCTCCTCCTGCTGCTGCTGAGAATGATGATGATGTGATGATAGATGCAAAATGTAAAGTACTGATAGTGGCTGCATGTGGCTGTTGATGATTGATTTTTGCCTTCTCTTGTGCTGTTGTTGTTACTCCCTTTTAGAGTAGATGATTGTCTGTCGCTTTGTCTCCGATTTTATTAGGAGTAATTTTGCGGGTTCTGTGGGACTTTATTTGGCAGAAAAACAAAAGAGGGTAAATAAAATGAAATAACAAATGTGTCCCTTCCATGTTTAAGAAAAGGACCAGCATTCAGATAAATGAGCCAGTCCTTGAAAAAAGAAAAGAAACCCAAATGTTTACCTTTGTACATCCTTAGTAACATCTCTAGTAACATATTTAGGTAAAAATAATTTAAAAGATACTTACTGCAGAAATAGGGTAGAAGGGGAGTTGGGGAACTAGTTTTTTTTTTCCAGAACCCCCATGAGTTGGTCTCATTGTATAGGTGCATGCTTGCAGTGTTATGGAATATACCTCGTGGGCCATTAGGAAAGCTGAGCACAGAAGAAGAGATGCCTTTGAGATGTGGTGCTGGAGGAGAGTTTTGAGAGTCCCCTGGACAGTGAGGAGAACAAATAGGTCGATCTTAGAAGAAATCAACCCTGACTGCTCCTTAGAAGGTCAAATATGGAAGATGAAGCTAAAGTACTTTGGACATCAAATGAGAAGAGAAGATTCGCTTGAGAAAGTCTTGATGCTGGGAAAGGTGGAGGGCAAAAGAAAAGGGGGTGGCCAAAAATGAGATGGCTAGATGGTATTGTGGACACAATGGGCACAGAGCTGAGCGAGTTGAGGAGGAGGGTGGAGGACAGAAGTGCCTGGCGGACAGTGGTCCATGGAGTCATCGCAAAGGGTCGGAATCGACTGTGTGACTCAACAACAACAACAACAACAAATAACCAAATGGTGACTTGGTGGGGGGAGGCAAACAGGGAGAAAATGGTCAAGCCTGCCTGGCTTTCTGTCTGGCCACCATTGTCTGTTAGTTCAGCTTATTTTATTACACATGTTGGTGCTTTCTATTTCCAACACAGGAAACCCTTTTGAAATGAGCTCATCTTCAGGGAAATCTGTGCAAGCCATTGGCCCTCATAGTGAAGTAGTTAAACTGCTGTACTGCAGCCAAAACTGCTGAGGTTGCAAGTTCAATCCTGACGGGGATCAAGGTTGACTCAGCCTTCCATCCTTCCAAATTTGGTAAAATGAGTACCCAACATGTTGGGGACAAAATGCTAATTGCCACGTGAAGGAGGAACTCAACTTCCCCTATATAAAATAAATACTTTCAGGAAAAATGCATGTTTGGATACAAGTAGCAACCTCTGACACCAACGATGACACTGACTTATTTATTTATTTTAGTGGTGCAAAACCTTTGTGTGGTCCACTCTCTACTGTCATTTCCTCTTCTTCAAGGATGATGCTGAGGAAGAAGTCACCAGATAAAAACTTTGAGAAGGCTTTTTATTTAAAATAAAGCTAATGGAGATTTTTTATGTAACACTCAACCTTATCACAGTTATGTGGTCTTAGACAGCTGGCTTCTTCTAGTTTCTGTGATTTTGTTATTAATGACCATCAGCCTCCTCAATTTCCAAATTCCTTTTTGTTTACACATTTTTATATTTGACTTTCAGTGGCTTCTGCCGCCGATGGCTACCCAACTGGATTTTCCTTCTCTCACAGCCATTTTGGTTCTGAGTCGTCTTCCTTTCCTCCTCTCCTTTATTATCACTCTGCTCTTCAACTAGAAGTTTAAAAAAAGTTTTTGAAAGTGCACATTTGCAAACAGGTGGCTGTTCTCTCCCTTTCTTTTAACTATCTCCATTGGCTGGAGTCCAAGAAGCCAGACTTCTGGCTGTAATTCATCATTCAATTTCTTGTATTTGTGTAGTATGCTGAAGAGACAATCAGTGTCTTACCTTCTGTCTTGCTTATTTGCCAGCATGTACCTAGACCCCAAAAGAGATCCCCCCATATTGCCTGTTACAAACTGAATGTCTACCACACATGGAAATGGACTATTGAGCTAAAGGGTCTCTTGTGTACATGGCTACAGATTTTTCCCCCATCTGAAAGGCATTGTCAGTGGAAATAGGACACTTAATTACCAAGGGTCATTCTCAAGCTTAGGGGACTGTCCTTCCTTATACAAAACAGACCCAAATCTGCCATCTGCCTACTCTGGGCTCTAGCACTGGTGGTCAGCAGGTTGCTTGGAACCCATTACTGTATCTCAACCTTCCTTTAATTGGGTTCAACGCTTGGACTCTCACCCTACAGATATGAGCAGACATGACCAACAGATGGTTCATTGTCCATTGATGCCTTGTGCCATGTTTTGTACCCCCCTCCATACTGTACCGTTTCAGCAGTGCAGAATTTTATCAGGGAGCATTTCAAAGTATTTATTTTTAAAGATTGCTTTTGAAGGCCATTTGGGAGGGGAATCTTAAGAGGTACTATAAACTATAAATAAATAAATACTTTTCATATTTTGTGTTGTTCTCTAAATGGAAAGTAATTGGAAAGTAACGAGTAGTGTAAAAACTAATGGAATTAGTTTCTTTTTTCAACACTGCCATCAGTAACAGAGGTAAGTTGCTTTTACAAACGGATGTATATCTGAGTTAAATAGGAATCCTAGATATAAAAAATGTGGAACTGATTTATGTGAACTACCAAAACATTTCTGGCAACCGGAAGTAAAACTGAGCCCTAAGCAGGCAAGGACTTAAATATTTCAAAGATGGCCTCTTTTTACATGAGCTTCTTCACACACTGAAACCATCAAGAAATGCCTCATTTTATATCCTTCCATGGTGTGAAGTTGGATTTAGGGTCAAACTAGATCAAACAAATGGCTTGCCATTAGATGCTGAAACCACATTGACATTTCTGTGATACAACCGCCTGAGCAGCAAACTTGTAAATGAAGACCATATTTACAGGAACTAAAAGAGGAAATCCTCCTGCTGTGACAATCAGATGTCTTTTGTCAAATAAGGAATCCCTGTATCTAACAACAGACTATATGCATCATCTAGTTTGACCCACAAAGAGATGCAAATTTTTGGAAGATCAGACCTCTTCATTTTCAGCATCATAGAAGCACAGAATTGTACAGTGGGAAGAGACAGAAAGGATAATTAATTCCAATCTCTTGCCAAAGCTGGAAATCCATAGCTACAGTATCTCTGACACATGGCTGTTTGACTTGTGTTTTAAAATCCCCAGTGAAAGAGATTTAGTGATTTCAGATTTATCAAAGTTACTTTCCCTGCTTGCAGCCTGTAAGATACCCATTTGTACATGTTTTTGAATACACTATTGGGTTGTGTTACGATTGGAGAGGAAGACTACCAGGCAGTACCAGAGATAACAGTGTTGTGCTAGAACCCATCTCTGCAAGATAAGGAGCTAAATATCTCCTATAAAGTGGAATGATGTTATTGGGCTAGAGATGGAATTAGTGCTGAGCAGCTTTTCAGATTTCCAAATTTCAGTTTCGCATCTCATACAGCAGGCAAAGAGTTCAATTTTGAACCCTATGCATACATAAGTTTTAATAGCATTGTTTGTTGACATTCTCAGTGAATATTTTGGCATTTGTATGGTTGCTTCTCGTTTGTAGCTTGAGTTATTTCTTCTTTGTTTCACTAAAATGAAGAGGTGTTGTTGGAATGCTAATTCCCAGCATGCCTCAGAACTGGCCTGGCTGCGGCTGATGGGACTTGTAGTGTAATAACATAAAGATGGCTGGATTTTACCTTTCCCTTTTTCAATCTTTTCTTAGGCTTTGCTTTGTCGGCCACTCCAAATATCATGTTTGGTTGGAAGGTGGTGCTTTCAAGGATTTCTAATTAATGAAATACCATAAGTAAGTTAGCAATTAAGCATGCTTGGGGCACAGCTCTTCAAATGGGACATTGGAAGGACATGTAGCTTTGGATCCGGTTAAGTGCTCAATAAGTCACCCTGACAAAGATCTCTGAAAGCATTGCAAATTACTTATAAAATTATAATAGCATGGATTGCCTTTTTTCTTCAGATGTTGACCCGTGACATTCTTGAGCAAGCATCTACCTTATTTGTAGTCTGGGGGACTGTTGGTGGACATGAAGGGAATGACTGAAAAATATGCCACACAATATCCCTCTCCATCCTTTGGTGATGTTGTTTAAGTGTCCTTATCACTCAGACAACAGGTCCTACTTTCTGCAAACGGTGTGTTGTGAACATTAATCAATGTTTATACAGAGGCTCTTTGAAGAGAAAATATGCTCATATATACATGTGAAGTGTTATTAAATGGAACTGAATTGGAGCTGCTCCTGGGGAGAAAAAATTGGCAAGATCAAGGGTGCCTATTCAAGGAGTTTTTTGAACGCTGAAAGCAAGAGTTGGACAGGAGGTACTAGAGATGATTTGAAGATCTGGTGTTATGACAGGTAATAAATGCTAAGCAGAAACAGTGGGGTCTTTGGGAATGGAGAGGGAGAAGATTTCCTCTCCAAGGGTGGCTCGTCAAGCCCTCCAGGAGATCAACAGTGCTACTTACACAAGACTCCTTCCCGATCAATAAAGGAGGATAAAGAATATCAGCATTATAATAATTATACTTATTGGCAAGGACACAAATCAGGAAAAACTCAGCCTGCCTATCATGTAGGGACGCCATCCTTTATTAACCATTTCAGACCATTTCAGGTTAAATAAAATAAAATATGTTAGATGAAATATGATTACATAAAACAGGATTAAAACAGGTTAAAAGTAGGATGATACAATCCCAACCAAAAATTAACAAACAAACAAAAGTATCAATAAAAAGGTCAACTTTATATGCAACCCTTATCTCCATGGTTCCCAAAGGGGGGGTCACACCCCATGGGGGGCAATTTGATTTTTAAGTGGAGCAACTCAAGAATGAGTTATTAATGAGTTAGTGGCCTTTTAGGCTTTCTCCACTGCCCTATCGGATTGAAAAACATCTTCTCTTCTGAATGGCCCCAACTATAAACTTGTGAGTTGTGATATTTTCATAGTTATTTGTGCCCTGAAGGAAGTACATTAGTCTTTTATTAGAACATCAGTATTTAGTTTTATCTAATAATGTTTGTAGATGCTGGGCTCAAATTGTGGCATATAATTGACAACTAAACAGAACATGTGCAATATTTCCAATTTCTAGTGTTCCACAGACAAATGTTCTCTTGGAGTATGGGACATTTGTTAAATCAACCACGTTTAACCATGGGATCTTGCTGCTCAAACCTTGCTCTAGTTATGTGATACTGAGTCTGATCCGTTGTCAAGTATTTCTCGATTTGATAGAAAAAAAAACTTTTTTGTTTTCTGCCAACCAGTTCAAGGATTTAATCTTTGTGAGTGACACATGCTAGGTTCTGCCAGGAAGCAAAAAGGAGCAGCTGACTCTGCTTGAGGATGCTTCAAATGGAATGGAAACGGTAGAACTATATGTGATGGATTATGACCAACATTGTGCCCGCACAATGGCCATGATCTCCTCATCAGTGGCAGATTGCCAGTGATTAAAAATTTACCTTTTTATTTTAGGGTGCATATGGCTAGGTAGCTCATATGTAGTGAGACAAAGTGGGAAAGGAAGCCTTTAATCAATAGCAATCTGCCACTGATGATGATGATGATGATGATGATGATGATGATGATGATGATGATGATGATGATGCCATTCCCATTTATTATGTGCCCCACAAGCTACAATTTGGGGAAGCTGATTTGGGGTGTGTGACTGATTCTATTGTGAACCTTAACCTGAACTTTAGGAGCTATCCATGGTGCTGAATCCTGTTCCCCAAGTAGACTGGCCCATAGACGCCAGTGTTGGGGGAAAGCATTGGAGGACTCCGGCAGCAATATATTTATATAGTTCTGTGGGGGTGAAACAGTGATCTAACTAAATGTTCTCAACTTCTCCATGGCACTGGCAACTCACATGGTCTCAGTATTGTATTGTATTGTATTGTATTGTATTGTATTGTATTGTATTGTATTGTATTGTATTGTATTGTATTGTATTGTATTGTATTGTATTGTATTGTATTGTTCGACTTATATCCTGCCCCACTTGCATAGCGACTCTGGTTGGCTTCACAGTAATCACAATACATCAACAGTAGAGTACAATAAAAATAACAATAAAATATAACGGTGCAATAAAACATCATACAATAAAATATAGCAATGAAATATAGCAATGAGCAGTACAATATCAGTACAACATCAGTACAATATACATCATACAGCAAAATATAACCAATAAGAACAATATGCCATATTACAATACTATTCCACAGCCTCTCCACCCCAGACACAGACAAGTCTGAGGGCGGCTGCAGCGAAGTCTTACCAGGTATTCGTGGCTATCGTTGGTATGAGGTCTCTGCCCCATACAGATCAACCCTCTTGATAGCCCTACCAAAACAACAGATAACAGTTGCTTTTATCACAGCTCAGGAATAGATAACATGCTTTGTGCTGGGAAGGTCCCAGGTTAACACTTGAGATCACCAGGTATCTATTAGGTTACCCTTTGCTCCCCAGTAGCTTAATTTCCCAAAGGTGAGTTGGGAACCACCTGGATTGCTACCTTGAAGCAGCCCAGGATTTTGCTTGCCTCCCCACAAGTTCTGACCTGAGCCAGACTGTAAGGCCAGTAGAGAGAAGAAAAAAGACACACACACACACTCCAGTCACTTAATTTCTTTGTAAATATATTGTAGAAAAATGGTGACATTTCAAAGTTACATAAGCAAAAAGGTTCCATCAGCAAAGAGGAACATTTTCAGTACAAGACTGCAGAAAATAAGAAACCTGCCTAATTTGAACCCCGCAGGGCTCTGTTATTCTATAAGCTAACATAGGCTACATGATGAATAAGTTTCACGTCAGAAATTACTCTGGGTTGAAAGGATTTTTTGCTGGAGCAATTCTCATTTGGGGATGCCCAAATGAGGCTCCTTTCATGTCCCCAAGATCCATCATGCAGCACTCAGGACCCCAAACTTCCATTCTCCAAGCTCAGTGTCTTAACTGCTAGCCCACTGCATCACTGCATGGCTACATGATGCAAATTAGATATCCAGCCAAGAACTGGAGTCAAGCAGAGAGAGAGAGAGAATGCAAACACTAATGGGGTTTTGCCTTTATACCTCATTTCTCACTCTGGGACCCATCTGCCTGAGACCGACTGTCACTCTTCTGATCAAACCAATCAGCATTCCCATAAGGAAGTCTAGGGGGTGTCCTCCCCTTTGCTGAGTTTTCATGCTCCCTTTTCCCATCCTCCTTCCCCCCCCCCTTTGGAACGGTCCAGGGAGTATCAGAGGTGGCTAAGGGGTTGTCACCTGTCGTGATAAGGCCTGAAATGCATTCCTGAGGAATAACGTGTTATCGCTCCAAAGTGTGGTACCTCCCCAAGCCTGGTCTTCAGAAACGTTTCCATTTTCCCTCTTTTTGCAAACATGGTGGAAACCTAACCCCCTTCCCTTTCTCAGGGACACAAAGTCCAAGTCAAAGGCAGGATTATACTCAATCTGCCTTTACAGTATCACTGGAAAGACTTTTTCTGGAAACGATGGAGCATTGTTGTTGGTATTGGGAATACTGGGATAGCTGGTGTAAGGTGTTTTATTAACTGGTAGGAATGCTGAAGAGGACCTTTTTGTTTTAGCTATGGAACTTATTTATACCTGAGAAGATTCCCTTGGCGTTGTGATTTTGTGATTTATCTTATGCAGTTATTTAACTCATCAAATCTGTAGTATCAGTTGAAAATCTTGTGTTTTGAATTTTTTTCTATGTCAGAAATCCCTCTGGTTGAACAATCAGACAAGGCTCAGAGGAAATGCATTTTGAAATAAAACCAATACATTTCTTTACATTAGGCAAACCATAATGCCTATGTTAAATTATGAGTTCTGAGCTCTTACCATTCTGGAGATCTTTTAGGACAAAAAATGTAATTAGAAAAGAAGTCAGGGAAGAAAGATGTCAGAATGCAGTCAATTCCTTTCTTTAAGTAAAGAAATCAATACTATTCATGATAAACATTTTGTCCTCAGCTTTTATTATTTTTGGGAATCGTTTGACATTTGCAAACTTTCAAAAATGTCTCTCTATTTGTCTTGGGAGGAGAGACAGCAACAGATTCTCTCCAATTCTGGAGTGTCTTTGTAGCTCGTAGGCTCTGATATCACTCATTTAATTTCCCCAAAACCAGCTGGTAAAGACTTAAGACCAACCTAAGGCCCATGAGCTGGATCCGGCCCATGGTGCCATTTCATGTAGGGGCCCCACCCCTACAAGGGCATGCAAGAAACAAAACGGCTGCTCCTTTGAGGCTGTTGGGGCAAAATGGCCATCCAGCCCTCGAAGTTAACTGAGAGATAGTGACCTGGCCCCTGGCTTGAAAATGTTAGGAACCCCGCCTAAGATGTTGGCACAGTAACATCAGCCTGTGAGTGAACCACTGGATCAAAGGAACACAGTAAGCACTGTACATTGGTGAAGGAGAGAAGCTAGTTTTAGATGTCTAAAATTACCACTCCCCCTCACTGGGTGTTTAGCACTTTGATTTTTATAAAGTACCATATATACTCGACTATAAGTCATCCCGAATATAAGTCGAGGTACCTAATTTGGAACTCTAAAACTAGGGAAATAGATTGACCCGAGTATAAGTCAGGGGTGGAAAATGCGGCAGCTGCTAGTGAGTTTCAGCATTTAAAATACATGAAAATGTGGTACAATTAATTCATTCAGACATTTGTGTAGGTATGTTTTCAAATTTTTATGGTAGTGTTAGTGCTTTTTTTAAAAATGTACGTTTGAATTTGCACCACTGCGGTTTTGGGATCTTTGGGGTTGTTGACCCAAGTATAAGTCGAGTCCCTTTTTTAGATCTCATTTTGGAGGCTATAAAACTAGACTTATATTTGAGTATATACAGTAACTAAAACAACAATTTTGCTAATTTTAACAGGAAATTAAATTATGTTATTTTTTTAAAAAAATACAAATAAAAATTGCTACTAAATAATTCTGGGGCCATTCAATTATATCATGACAAATTATATTTTAAAGTAACTTTCCAAGTTTTGGTGATATGTTATTAATACTCCACGTATATATATATATAATTGACTAGAAAAATATTACTTACCTCTCCTTCAAAAGAGAGGGAAAGAATGGGAGATCTTAGTGTCAATCAAAACTCTTCTTTCAACCTCTCAGCCCTTTCTCGGTTTTGAATCTCTGAGTAATATTGCTAAGATGTTCATAGCCAAATACATGTTTCTGTTAATGAAATCTTGTGTTTGCTGAGGAATGAAATTTATTTTCTTGACGTGTGCTGTTAGCAAAGGCAAACTGGAGATCTTAGATTTGAAAATGCAACGCACAGGCGTACCTGCATTGCAGAGAGGAAGGAATTCAGAGGGGGATTGTTCAGGATCAGCCTAACCCCCGGGTGGCCTAACCAGTCCTAAGAAACTCAAGCTGACAACTTTATATTAAATGGTTGTTGTTTAGTCACACAGTCAATTCCGACCCTTTGTGACCCTATGGACCATTGCCCTCCAAGCACCCCTGTCCTCCACCATCCTCCTCAACCCACCTAGCTCTGTGCCCATTGCATCTACAATATCATCTAGCCATCTCATTTTTGGCCACCCCCTTTTTCTTTTGCCCTCCACCTTTCCCACATCAAGGCTTTCTCAAGTGATTCCTCTCTTCTCATTTGATGTCCAAAGTACTCTAGCTTCATCTTTACTATTTGACCTTCTAAGGAACAGTCAGGGTTGATTTCTTCTAAGATTGACCTATTTGTTCTCCTCGCTGTCCAGGGGACTCTCAAAACTCTCCTCCAACACCACATCTCAAAGGCATCTATTCTTCTACGCTCAGCTTTCCTAATGGTCCAGCTCTCACAACCATACATTGCCACCAGAAATACCATTGCTTTGACTATGCGAATTTTTGTTTGCAATGTGATGTCTCTACTTTTCACTATGTTCCCCAGTTTTCTCATCGCTTGCTTCCCAAGAATCAGTCGCCTTTTTATTTAATGGCTGCAATCTCCATCTGCAGTGATCTTTGTTCCTAAGAAAGTAATAGCTCCTAAGAAAACAATATCTGGGACTTTGGTTGCTATATGGAGTCAAAGTTTCAACATTGACTAAAGCATCTGAAAAGAAAATCATAGCTTTTGAAACATGGATCTACAGATGGCTGCTAAGGATACCAGGGTCTGACCATGTGACTAATATAGAAGTGTGGCGCTGGACCAGTCTCTCAGGTTCTTCACCCATGAAGTCCATCTATGACCAGGACAAAAACTAAGATGATTGAACAAAGAAGGCTCCAATACCTTGGGCATATCATGAGGAATAACATGAAATATAGAATACTCTGTCTTGCTATGCAAGGGAAGATCCCTGGAAAGAGAGGCCCTGGACATAGATGGACTTCATGGGTGAAGAACCTGAGATACTGGTGTGGCATGTCCTCAGAAAAACTGTTCTGATTAGTTAAGAACAGGAAGACTATCGCCATGATGATAGCCAATATTCAGAACTGATATGGCATTTGAAGAAGTAGAAGAGCCTTTTCACATTACTCACCAAATTACGCATTGGGAATGCTCTTCTTTTGGACTCCAGCTTCATAACAACCTAACAGAAATTTCCTGTTGGAATCAGTGGTGGTGGTGGTGGTGGTGGTGGTGGTGGTGAGAACAAAACATAAAGCATAAAACTCTAGCAAGAAACAACATTATTACAGGGTAGCATCTAGATCAGGAGTTCTCAACCATTTTAAGTTGGGGGCTAGGTCATGTTCTCTCAGACAGCTTTGGGGGCCGGGTGGCCATTTTGCCCTTCCTCCACCACATGGCACTTCCTGGTGTGGTGGAGTCAGTGGGGGGGGCACATGACATGGTGCCACAGGCTTCATCCAGCCCACAGGCTGCAGCTTGATAATCCCTAATCTAGATTGTGAGATTTCCCTTCTTCAACCTGGAACCATACATTTAGCATCCAATTTGGCCTCTCTGAGAATACAGTTGTACCTCGCTTAAAGAGCATAATGCATTCCACAGGATTGCTCTTTAAGCGAGTTTGCTCCTTAAGCGAAACTCCATTGTAAATAACCAATTGTGGGGGGGATTGTGAACCCCAATTTATTTGTTAAGTGAGTTTTTAGTTGTTTTTATTTGTTAAGCGAAGCGAACATTCAGAGAAAATGCTGCTCTTTAAGCAAGTTACTCTTTAAGCGAGTCGCTCTTTATGCGAGGTTTGACTGTATAGAACAAGGTGGGAATTCCTTCAGAGGAAGAAAAGAAAGCCGCACAACAAACAGGAATAAACCGATAAGGCCAGGCAAAGAGAAGGCTCCGCGTTGTACTGGCTTTGATAGTAATA
Organism: Furcifer pardalis; assembly: GCA_030440675.1. Lineage (NCBI taxonomy): Eukaryota > Metazoa > Chordata > Lepidosauria > Squamata > Chamaeleonidae > Furcifer > Furcifer pardalis. Next base: position 3,554,458 of record CP126891.1, on the reverse strand, counting down.
GGTTCCATAATTTATTCTGCATATTTTAGAGAATGTTGGAAACAAGACATGAGATTTACTGCATTAACATGAAAACAATAGCTTTTCCAGTAATGAAAGGACAAGCCAATGGAAACATCTCAGGAATAACATTCTGGAAATAATGTTTTGAACATTTTAACATACCTTTTTAAAAAATATTAAATATCAGATTCATTTATCCTGTTCAATGCAAAAGTAACTATTTTAGTGTTAGCATGTTAAACTAAAAAAGATACCTCTGACCTCTGGATATGTTTTAGTATAGTAGTGGCAGGGCTTGCTGGGCTGGGTTGCTGGGAGTTTTTAACTATGGAGAACAATGGTTTCATCGTTCTTCCTGAGTTTACAGTAGCTGGAGACAGGAGGTTGGCTGAAATTTCCAAGAAGCAGTATATTGATATGAGCTAACCCTTTGCTGTGGAAAGAAGTTGTGGGTATTTTTGATCTTTAATGGGCAATTAAGACCCATTGACTTTACAAAAGAGTCAATCCTGGTTGGAAAAACATATTTTAAAACTGCTTTGTAGGTATGGATTAATGCAAAGGCTTGAGTTTTATATTCTCCTTGTTTGGGTGGCTGATGGATTGTCCTAATGAGCACCCATGTTTCCAAATTATGCACCATTGTACTAGGAACTAGAACAAAAAGCAAAAACATGCAGACAAACAGAAATGCTGTAAGAATATGTAGTTTGGAATAGTAAGGAGAGAGGAAGAAAGGATACCAATTTCCTTGGATCTTGTGCCATTTGGCTGTCAAAACACACATGCCTCTAAAATGCCTCTATAAAATTCCTGTGCAGTTGTGCTCTAACCCATGAACAACTCCTAAATGAGTGCCTGTGGACAAAAGTAAGATCATCTTATATCCGTTGCCCTCAAAATGGATGTGGTTGGAGAGTAAGAGGTCTAGCCCTAGGCCCCTTCAACGTGGGGTGCCTCAGGGCTCGGTACTCTTGCCTCTCCTGTTTAATATCTACATGAAACCTCTATGTGAGATCATCTGTTCCCACGGGGTGAGGTATCATCAATATGCAAATGATACTCAGCTATACATCTTGGCCTGTGGCGATCCAAGTGATGCAGTCAAAGTCCTATCCAGGTGTCTGGAGGCTGTCAGGGTCTGGGTGGAGGACAACGGGCTACAACTCAATCCTGGCAAGACTGAGTGGCTGTGGGTCAGAGCCCCTGCATTATCCCAGGAGCTATCATCTTTGGAGCTGGATGGGGCTTTTTTGCCACAGACAGACCTGGTGCGTAATTTTGGGGCCCTCCTGGACTCACGACTCCTGCTCGATGAGCAGGTGGCAGTTGTGGCTAGGAGGGCTCTTAAAAGTTTTTAACTAAATTTTTAATTGGTGCAGGTGGGAGGTAGTTTTTCAGTGTTTTTAGGAATGTTAAGGGTCTCTATGGTTTAAACATTGGAGATTTTATGTACACCGCCCAGAGTCACACGCCGACTGGGGCAGCTATACAAAATAAATAAATAAATAAATAAATAAATAAATAAATAAATAAATAAATAAATAAATAAATAAATAAATAAATATCAGTGTAGCTCACCTTTCCATTCCATCCACAGCTCTTTGCATCCATAAGGTATGGTTGGTTGGTTTTGCTTTCTTTATAAATATCTGGAAAGGCACAAATAATATCATTGACTTGGAGGTGGACTCAGCAACAGAGCCGCCACAAGGCCACAGGTTGTGTTAGTTGTGATATATGCACCATTTATGCTGGCATGGACCGGAGCAGGGACTGCTGTACATCCCTATGTATCAGCAACTAAAAAGCTACAATTACACCACAAAATAATTGCCTCCCTCGTCAAGTTATATTTCTAACACAACTCAGTTGTGCCTTAGTTATTGTCCAAATTGCAAGTTACTAGCAATACCTTGGTTATTGGAAAGAGAAACTTATTATATTTAACCACCTACTTCCAAGCTCTGTTGAATATTGAATATCAATGAGTCTGGAAAGTTATTTTAAATACCTGAATGACTGCTTCCAACAGTTTTCTCATATATATTGGGTTAAATCAAATGGTTCATTCTCAGCAGAGGAGACCCATTGAATCAGTATGACTTTGGTAAGTCAGCTAACAATTGAATTGAATGTAATAGCTTATTGAAAAACTACCCAAATGATAGGGCAGAGTCTTATTGGACCCCAGAGACCAAAGGCTACAATGTCAAGAAAGAGTTCCCTACACCACTTTCTAGAAACGATCCTCTAGAACAGTTGTTCCTGACATGGGGCACATGCCCCACAGAGGGACCAATTCCCAGAAGCCTGAGAACGGCTGATCAGTGCTTTGGGGGATTGATTTAGGCTTTTGGGAATTGAAGCCCAAAAGCCAAAGGTAGAGAAACCCTGCTCTAGAAGGAATCAAACCCACTCAAATACAAAGTCCTTGGCTTCCGCTAGCTATTTTTCTTTCCTCCTTCTTTTGTGGTAATGTATCACTCTTCCTCTTGAAAGGTGTTACAACAGCAATTCAATTAGGGTAAATAGTGTACATCACATTCACAGCTGGAAAATCTGGTGACTAACTGTGACCAAACGCTGGAAAGGGATATAGCTTATAACCAGCATTAACCCGTCCCCTTTTTTTGTTGTTGACCACAGGTTAATGAGTTTCAAGGAGCTTAGGATATCTAAACAGAAACATACGGAGATACCGGTGAGAAATTATACAAAGCCAAAATGGGGGAATTACAAAGATCATATGAAATCAACTCAGCAGTGCATTGCACATGGGAATCACATTTAAAGGGGTTTCTTTACCTGTTCTTTTCCCCTCCCTCTTCATTCCCTTCTCTAGAAATTGCCACGGCTGTTGGAAGTGACTGCTGCCAAACAATATGCCTGCATATAAAAAATGTGGACATGTGGGAGATAGATAGATAGATAGATAGATAGATAGATAGATAGATAGATAGATAGAGAGATAGATAGAGAGATAGATAGAGAGATAGATAGAGAGATAGATAGATAGATAGATAGATAGATAGATAGATAGATAGATAGATAGATAGATAGATAGATAGATAGATAGATAAAGTCAGGACTTGGCTTTAGATAGATAGATAGATAGATAGATAGATAGATAGATAGATAGATAGATAGATAGATAGATAGATAGATAGATAGATAGATAAAGTCAGGACGGCTTTAGATAGATAGATAGATAGATAGATAGATAGATAGATAGATAGATAGATAGATAGATAGATAGATAGATAGATAGATAGATAGATAGATAGATAGATAGATAGATAGATAGATAGATAGTCAGTCCTTGGCTTCAGATAGATAGATAGATAGATAGATAGATAGATAGATAGATAGATAGATAGATAGATAGATAGATAGATGGATAGATAGATAGATAGATAGATAGATAGATAGATATAGATCAATTGGTCAATTTTAAAATGTATATATTTTTATATATTAAAAATAGTATATGTTATATGGAATTGTAAAAGTGAAAGAAAACACAACAGAGGAAAGAGAGGGGAATGTAAAGGTGTCCATGTGTGTATGTGAAAGAGAAAGTGTACATGTATCATGAGATTTGTATACTTTACTGGGTAGTAATATGCACTGTTGAGATAAAACTGCCTTAACTATATAAGGGACTTTTCCCGAGTTGGGAAGGAGATGGATTGTTCCAATTTGACTCTTTCCAGGCTTCCACATTGGAAATGTCTCTCTCACTCTTGAAGCAGGGATTCAAAATCTAGGGTTCATGTAGGTTACCATGTATGTTTGACACCGGTTGGGAAAAACTATGAGATGGGGTTGGGGTGGCTAACCCTGCTCTAAAGGAACCTCTGTAAAGTGCTCGAGATGTTCCAAGAATTGCTATGGTTGTCTTTGATGCCAATGATGTGCATGAAGAGTCAAGAACTGCATCAGTCTCAGCCCATCCTGCCAACTGTATTTAACTTCTATCCAGCCATCATAATGCTTGCTTCCTTAACACAGAGAAACACAGTTAACACACCACTTCCATTTATATGGTTATTAATAGATCACAGGCCATTTACGCTGCCCAAGTGTTCTGCTGAGACATGTTAGGGAATCATTGTCATACAGTGCCTGCCGCAGACTGATAGCAGCTGCAAGCAAGCTTCTCTTATTTATGCACTCCCTTGTTTTATCTGCAAGTCCAAATAAAATCCTCTGACCCTCCAGCAGAACTGTCATCCAGAGAAGGGGCAAGAAAGCCCTACAAGCTATGCCATCTAGTAGCTGAATTTTACAATTTAATTTCATGAGGAATGGGTGTCAAAGCATTTAAACAACAGACGAATTTCCCTAGTTCTGACTAGTTCTCATAATAGTTCCCTAGTTTTGGCTAGTTCTCATCATATTTAGGAGTAGCAGGGCCATTATGGTGATCATCTGTGAATCTTTACCTGTATTTCATTTCATTTCATTCTGTCCAAAAGAAAGTTCTCACCACCGCATTTTGACTAGAGCTAGATTTTATAATAATTAAGAGTATTCAAACTATTGCGATGATCGTCTGTGAATCTTTGCCTGTTTTCATCCAAAAGAAGATTTGTGCAAATATAGAAGCTAATAAAGTGGAGTTTGTTGGGGGTGTAAAGAAAGTAATGAGAAATCAAAGGAAAAATGGAAAATATTGAGGGGAACCATTGTGTATGTTCAATAAATAAAACACTCAAACCTTAATCTCTTTGGGGGAAACAAGCACGTGTTTATACTCACAGATCTATCTCTGCCTGTATCATTTACACACACACACACACTGTGCTGAGAATTTGTAACAAAGATGGTTCCAAAACCTGTCGAAATATTGGGCAGTGATGGTGGTTTAATCTTGAATTTTTTACCCAGTGGCTTGGAAAGTCACTGTTGTTTGTGGGAAATTTTGTTTGTTGTTTTATATTGTTGTTACTTACTTCTTTGCCTTCTGTTTCTAAGACAGACATGAAACTGCCAAAATGAAGGCACCCTTGGGTGAGTTCATTCTGCAGTTCCTTTTGCTTGACCTAGTGTAAGAAAGATCAGGGTACCACCCCCACCCACCCACCCCGCTTGTGGTTCAAAACCACCACAATCTTTGAGGAGGCTCTTTCTGTGTACCCCTGTTACTTACTTAATTGTTTGCACACCACCCAGAATGATAAATATCCCAGATGGGCAGTATAAAAATGTAATAAATAAATTAATGTAAAAAGCATATAAAGGACCGGTGAACTTTTTGAGCTAGTCAACACGTTTCCATCAATATCATCTCATTGTCTTTATACTTTATACAGCACTTCTCAAACGACGGGCATCATATAACTTTATCTACAGTAATCAATGATCAACACTTCAGACTCTTCAAACGTGTGAAGCATGATCACGTGTTTTACACACATAGTTAGACAGACAGACAGACAGACAGACAGACAGACAGACAGACAGACAGACAGACAGATAGATAGATAGATAGATAGATAGATAGATAGATAGATAGATAGATAGATAGATAGATGGTTCAGAATAGATAGATAGATAGATAGATAGATAGATAGATAGATAGATAGATAGATAGATAGATAGATAGATAGATAGATAGATAGATAGATAGATGCAGAATTTATTGTCCTGTAGTAAAGGTAAAGGTTGCCCTTGCACGAAAGCCAGTCGTATCTGACTCTAGGGCTCAGTGCTCATCTCTGTTTATAGCCAAGAAGCCAGCACTGTCTGCGTCTGCAGACGTTTCCATGGACATGTAGCAGACATGCCTCAACACGGGAGTGCAAGGAACGCTGTTTACCTTCCCACCGAATTGGTCCCTATTTATCTACTTGCAATTTCTTGCTTTCAAACTGCTAGGTTGTCCTCCAGAAAGAAGAATTTAGGACTCTGAAACCCACCCCCACCCCGCAATTTCGTGGGAATTTATATAAATTTCCACGTCAATCTACGGGAAAAGATCAAAGGTAGCAATTCGTTTCTTTGGGGGTTCGCCAGATATTTGATTTGGAGTTGTTGTGTTTTTTTTTTTCAATTAATCTTCGAGGTAACAGATTTTGTTGATCAAGATGTCATTTTTGACGAAGAGGGCGGCGGTGGTATCTGCTTTCATCTGAGTACCGAGGTTTCAAGATTACCCCTTTTAATGAAGAAATGCACTCCACTAGGTTTCAACAGAACCCCCCCCCCCCCCGTTGACTAAGGGGTGGGTTGTTTTTACCTCTAAAAATAAAGCAAAAAAAATCACGAAGGATGAGAAACTGCGGGGGGGGGGAGTCAAGGAGGGAAAACAAATTTTGTAGTCATCCCGTTTTGCTTAATCCACCGAAAAGTCCAAGTTTTGCGTCACATGTTTTAAAAAATCTGGGTATGAAATGTCGAGACGCATCTCTGCCTTTCTATTTAATCCGTTGTTTATTCGAACCACCCACAAAAAGCACCACTAGCAAATTTGAAATACCCTACTCGGGAGTAAATAAACCTGGATTGGTTCCAATAGAATTTAATCCCTAACCTATTCCAGAAAGGGAAAGGGATTTGTGCCCTCGGGTTTGATTTAAATCTGCTTCTTCAAAGACTGTCTCCTATTTTCCCCCTTTATTTACATTTCCTCTCCTTTCTCTGTTCTTTTCTTCTCCACATATTCTCTTTATATTCTTTGCTGGTATTTTTTTTTGTTTATGTCTCCGAAAAGTTCCTCTGCTCCCCTGGCAGTGTGTAAATAAATCCTGGTCTTCTGATCTCTCGCCTCTACCACTTCTTCTTCTAGTTATCTATCAATCTATCACTTAAACACCATAAACTCACCTGCCCAGATGTTCGGGTTCGTCTAAATTTTTAACAAGAAAATGGTCAGTGATGCTTACAAAGTAGGAAAAAAATTAAACCTTCAATGCATACAAAAGTACATACATGAAACGCTTCCCACCCACCAGCCACCACCCAAATTTCGTAAAATTCGTTTGTATTAAAACGATCTGGAAAATTTACTATACTTTTCTTTTTAAAAATACTTCCCTTCCACCTTTTTCTTTTTTTCCCCTTTTTTCTCTGCTTCTCTCCCTCTCTGTCCCATTTGATCCACTGTTCCATTTTACCCACTGAGTAGCTCCCTGGTGGCTCCCTGGGTAAAAGCACGGTGCTTGGAGACAGGAAGGACGGGGTTCGATTCCCCTAGAGCTGCAAGATGGGGGACATGAAAGGAGTTCATTTGGGGGGCGCCTGCAAAAATCCTTTCAACTCAGAGTAATCTCTGACACGAAAACACACATTCTCCCTCTCTGTCTTTTCCTTCCTTCCTTCTTCCTTCCTTTCCTTTTCTTCCTTCCTTCCCTCCTTCTTTTCTTTCCTTCCTTTTCTTTTCTTTTCTTCTTTTCCTTTCCACCTTCTTTGTTTCTTTCTTTGTTTCTTCCTTTCCTCCTTCCTTCCTGTCCCCCCCTCCCCCCAATTCATCAAACTCCACAGGGTAATCTCTGGCGCTTCTCCTGTAAATCTCCCTAAATTAAAAAGGGCTCTACTTTCAGCCTCGGATAAAGTTGTAGGGTGTGTATTTTTGGAGGACGGGTCAACCGAACGGCAAAATCGTTCCAGAACCGAATTCTTCTCGGCGGAATACTCTGCTGTTTGAACTAAAACCTTACCCAAAGAATCTTAACGACAGGGAATCGGGACCCTCTGCCTGCATTTATGGACACTTGGACGCCCCAGCTTCCCAAAACCGAGCAGTCTCGAAAGCGACATTGGTCGCGACAGTTGCTTGTCGCGCGATCGATCCGCGTTTGTGAGCGAGCGAGTTGTTCCGCTTAGGATCGGGTTTTCCTTCCCGTTGTTCATAGGAGGGCGGAATCCCGACCCTTAACGCGAACTTAGATGAAACTTTCAGGGCTGACAGGTGAGCCTTTCCCCCTTGACTCTTGCCCCCACCCCTTGATTCCGGAGGAGCTGACAATTTCCATCCCCAAGTGAATACCGAGTGAGTCCTGCTCAGTTCTTGCGCTTTTTGCATTCCTATAGCAAGAGCAATTCAACTTCTATACCGCCCCAGAGCGCTTAGTGCTCCCTCTCTAGGAGGTTCACAAGGCCATTATCATTTTGTCCCCAACATGTTGGGTACTAATTTTACCGGCCTCGGAAGGATGGAAGGTTGAGTCAATCTTGAGTCCTGGTCAGGATCGAACTCAGAACGTTCTGGCTGCAGTAAAGCAGTTGAACCACTGCAGCACCAGGGTTGTATAGCAGGGGCGCCCAAACTATGGCCCACGGGCCAGATCCGGCCCGACACCAGTTCGTTCATCCGGCCCACGCTGCATTTGCAGAAGGAAAACACTCCCTTCCAATTCCAGGAGCAGCGTGGGCCAGATGAATTGGTGTCAGGGGCTGGGTCTGGCCCATGGGCATTAATTTAGGCGCCCCTGGTTTAAGCAGAGGAAGTAACAGCCTAAAGATGCATCTCGTCCTGTTGCAAAACAGATTGCAAGGCACGTTTTAATCCCACTTCTGGTGGGGGGAACCACGTGACCGCCCCACCTGATGGCCCACATCCCGAAAAGTTTGGGTACCCCTGCTCTAAAAACTCCCCCCCCGCCTCCTCCCAGTGATCCAGGTCCCAATCACCTTTCTAAAAACCCTCTCAAAACTTTCCTACTCATTCCTCCTCTTCCTCCTGTTCTTCTACCGTTCCCCCCAGCAGTTCCGTCTGAGGCAGCTTTACTGTATTTATTTACGTCCCCAACTCTCCTGGACGTGCTTGTTAACACGTCAATCCTCATTTGGGCAAGGTGGGAGACGTATTTAATTGTGGGTTATTTGCTAATTATCTGGTTACTTTTGATGGCGTACCGGGAGGTGGGGGGAGAAGCTAAGAACGCGGTGGTTTCCTCCCCCCCCCCTTCCCTTCGGTGCTAATTACAAAAGATGTCATTCTAGCCAAGGTAGCTTTGTCGTGGGTGGGGAAAAGGGGAGGGGGGAGGCTTTGAAATCGTCTTTGAGCCCTCGTGTTCAAATTTAAAACTTAAAGCATGCGAAGATCCTGATCGAGGAGGGGGAATTCGCCAGATGCCATTCTGAGTGCCCAAGAAGAAGATCGACCAAGCAACACAATGTTAACACAAAAAGAGCGAGGGAGGAGGAGGGATGGAGAGAGAGAGAGAGAGAGATAGGATGGGATGAGACAGAGAAGGCCAGCCAGTGAAGCTGAGAGTTTTTGCTCTCTTGGTTTCCCAAGCAGACCTTTAAACACGAGTCACTGTGGGAATCAAAAGACTTCTCCAAAGTTGAAAGGTGGCTGCCCAGGATCGGGGTGCTTGGGAACGCCAAAAAATGCTCTGGCCAAGGTCCTGCCCTGCCCTGGTAGACTAAAGGGAGCCTGTCTCTCCGAAGGACATCTTTTCCTTCCCCCCCTCATTCCAGCCCAGAGGAGACGCGAAAGCCAAGACGCGCGTTTCAAAGTACAGTACTGTAGTTGATCACACGTTCCGGGTTGCGAGAGAAGAAGGACAAAAAAGTTACTGGCAAGGCACAGCTAAATTTCTTTTAAATCTGATTGTATTCAAGAGAGAGAGAGAGAGAAAGAAAGAAAGAAAGAAAGAAAGAAAGAAAGAAAGAAAGAAAGAAAGAAAGAAAGAAAGAAAGAAAGAAAGAAAGAAAGAAAGAAAAGTACGGCATTGGCAAGGCAAAACTAAATATTCCTTATATCTAACTGGTGTCACATACTAAATAGATGGATAGATAGATAGGCGATCTGTTTAAGCCAATCAAACCACACTTTTGGTAAACATGTTTAAAATACTGACGTGTGGCAGGGATCGTGCATACGCCTGCACAATATCAATAGGTGTATAAAATGTCTCTCTTTTTTGTATTTTAGAGACAAAGGGACGCCTTACATAATTCACAACCTTTTGCCTTCCATATGGATAAATACGTACATTGGAGTGTATATCTGTAGAGAGAGAGATTTAGATAGACAGAAAGAGATGAAGGAAAGAGTGTATTCTTTTTCCATATACTGCACAGTACCGTGGTCTGGTCTCTGATTTCAATTCCACTTCGTAGGCATAATTTCTTACCACCGCTAAATTCATTTGGGTACATTTGGGTACATGAGTCTCTCACGGGAGAGAAGATGCTCCTGGACCTTCACATCCCTGACCCTTATTACCACAGAGTAAGCCCCCAACCTTGCATTCCATTAGTACTCCACTGAAGTTAATTTGGACTTCAGTTGTGTTTTCAAGGGCCAGCTCATAAAGCTTTCCCTCTCTGTTCTCCAGATTATATTTTAAATTAGGTTCCCTTCAGTCTTCTACCCAACCCTAAAAGCTGCTAAGTACCCCGTTGGCACTCTATCTACTCAGAAATAAGTCCCATTAAGTGTGATTGAAGTAAGTCCCATTAAGTAGGATCCAGACATTTTGCTCATTTGCTCAAGTTGTCATCTCATCACCATCAGCAGTAACAGCAGTAATAGTAGATCCATAACTTTAACAAATGTCAATTATTTTAATTAAGATGTAGTATTATTCAGCAAAACTGTGTTACTTGCTTGCACTTGCTATTTCAAAATACCTGTACTTTCAAAGAGAGATTGTTTCTTAACCTCATTTGGTAGATTATTTTCTGTAAATGAATTCTAATGCCACTTCACAGAGCTAGATTCTGCTTCCACAGATATACAAGCTAACTTTCTCCAAAGACTGTATCGGTGGAAATTTTGTAGTAAACTTTAGAAGATTTCTGTAGGATGCCTACCAACTAAAAGTAGAGGGAAGGAACTCTGGAATAATTCTGAGACCTAGAGAAAGTGCTTGTGTGTTCTCACACAAACACACACACCCTTCAGAGAGGGTAAGCAGAGGACCACCAGTTTGTTTAGTAAAAAACAAGAGTGGAAACTGATTCTAGATGTTTGTTGGAAGAGACAAGTGGGAAAAAAACAAGATTTCATCATCAGATGAGAATCTTCCTCAACGTCATCGTCATCATCTGGGAATGGTTTTGTAGAGCGTGAGAGAAGAAAACAATTCAACTCTGATGGGGAAAGCATAGCAAGTGCTTTAGATGTGGATTTATTTCCATTAGGAAATGCTGGTAGCTTTTTCTTCTTTCCTAATCTTCTCAGGATATTAAAGGTTCATCTTTCTCATTCAACCTTCTTCCCTCCCCCTTTATTTAGAAAGAGGATCCCTAAATTCCTCTTGAGTGATACGGAGATAGAAGAGTAGATACAATATTCTCTGCTCTCCCCACACACACACACCCAACAACTCTCTCTCTCTCACACACACACACACACACACACAGAGAGAGAGAGAGAGAGAGAGCACCTCTAAAACAGCCTCTAAGTAATTCCGGGTTCTTTCCAGCCTTCTGTTTCTTTCAACGCTCCATCCATGGGGAGGAAAGGAAGATCCAAAGGGGGGGAGATGTTATTTCAGCCATTCCATATGGCCACCCCCTACCCTACTCTTTGCTAATACAGATGTCTCACCCCCCAAAAAAACAGACACCCCAGCTTTAATTTCATCCCGTAATTTATCTGTGCGCTTTGGTTAGAACAAAGGAGCAAAACAAAATAAGGGTAGAGAGATTATTTCTAGTTATCTTCTCTGTCTTCTTTTCCCCAGCAGGCTGATAATTTCACTTATTCTGCTTTTCTAAATCGGGCTGAGGGAGGGAGGATTGGAGGGAAAAGAAAAGTCTGCTGACAAATGAGGGGTTGTTGTTGTTGTTTTTTTGGAATTGCCACTGGGTCGCCTGGCCCTCCTTAGGTGACAACTCACAGGGATGAATATAGTATGTCTGTCTGTCTGTCTGCTTGTCTAAGGGAGCAGCCAAAATAGAGCTGGCTAGAGGGTATTCTAGATGCAAAGGGTCAGAATTGACTGTGTGACTGAACAACAATATCTATCTATCTATCTATCTATCTATCTATCTATCTATCTATCTATCTATCTATCTATCTATCTATCTATCTATCTATCTATCTATCTATCTATCTATCTATCTATCTATCTAAGGTCCGATCAAGGGTGGTATCTATCATTTCTCATCAAATAGCTCCTTACTCTGGGGTAGAAATCATGAGAGGTAGGAGAAAGAGACTGTTGCCAGGTATAATATCCACGTAGGTCGTAATGTTGACACTCAGTTTGTTGACTCAAGAAGGTCCCATTTGCTGTCATTCTTCTCCCGCCCAAGTTAAACATCTCTCTTCTTTCTTTCATCCCCCTCGACCAAAGTTTTAACCCACTCCCACTTCATGGTCCATTGAGACATTTGGGTCACAGACACCTCTTCCTTCCCCATTTTCTCCTTTTCTTTGTTGTCTTGTATGCGTTTGTCTTTCAGGTCTTTGGTTTGTCTTGGGGTTGGTTTGTTGGTTTGCTGCTGAGTGCCCCTTGGGTCTGAAATTTTGGGTGTCTCCTCTCTATAAATGTCACCTCTCTCTGAGAAGTCCACAGCTAAACTCTCAATGAAGGAAGCCAAAATTTCTTAAAATGTTTCCTAAGGCTGATCAAACAAGTGTTGATCAGGGCGTTATAAATGCGCATGTGTTAGTTTAAATTTTTGAAACTCACCTTTAACTCTCTCTGTTCTTCAGATAAACTTCTATAAAAATAGAAATACAAAGATGCCTTGCTAGGGCAGTAAATTTGACCAGTTCTCTTGATTTGCTCAATAAAATGTAAGGTGATTTCACTGTTCTTTTCTCTCCTTCACTGTCCTCACCATCTTTCTTTCTTTCTTTCCCTTAACCTACCATGAATTAAACCACAATTATTTGAATTTCTGCAGATCTTTCAGTGTTTTCCTCTGATTTCCAGGAAGAGAAAGACTCTCTTAAAGTTTCCTGGAAATGCAAAGCATTCTTCTCGCTTCCTTGCCCAGTCCAACCCAACCCAACCCCCTTTCTCTTTAGAATATAGAATACATATAGCCTCAGAAGACTTTGTCGCTCTATGGTTGATTTTTTTTTTAAAGGCAACAGACCTCAGGGATTGTCATTAGATCGGATGGCAAGGCTTTATAGAGAGTGTTTTGCATAATTACATACCAAAGCTAGCCTAGCCACCCTCAGATTTTATGGGTCAGAAACCATTGACAATTGACACATTATATTCCAAGAAACCTCAGTCCATTCAGCGATAGAGCAAACTATCTTGCTTAATCTAGAACTCGAGAGGGGGAATGAATTTTCTCTCTCTCTCTCTACTCCCCCCCCCCTTTAATAAGAAACCCCCAAAAGAGATTACTGGCCAACTGACACCGTGTTTACATATAGTTATAAAGTTCAGAGGACCGGTGTGGGGAGGGGAAGGAGAGGAGGGGGGGGAGGCTTCCAACGCTAAAACGTGATTAAAACGCTCACAAAAGCTTAATGTGTTGTCTCGTCAATAAAGAAATGGGGGAGTGGAGAGAGCACAAAACCCCTTTTCGAGACTCTCTCCATCAATGTAGACACAAAGTACTGATCCAGCCACCCGCTACTCATAATACTCCTTTTTTTCCCCAGACCTGCCCCTCCTCTTTTTTCACCATCATCATCATCATCACCACCACCCGCTCCCCGAACTGCCAGTCAGTAATTAAGATATTCTGCTCTCGGCCAGATAGATCCTCTGGCAACTGAATCGCGTGAGTCGCTTTGATGTTCAACTTTTTCGACAGTTGCCACAGAAAAGCCTCGCGCGATTCAGGCCCGGCGTCTCGTTTTCCACCTCTCCGGGGGCCCCACCTACCCCACCCCCCACCCCCTGTCCCTGCCATCAGGCCTTAAGCAGCTCAGCCCAGCCCAGCCCAGCCCTTACACGCGCTGCACACCGTCCCCCTCGCTCCGTCGGAAGGCAGGAGAGGCTATTTGGGGGCTGGGGGTGGAAGAGGGAGGGAACAAACCCCTTAGCAATCAAGTAAGCAGCAAGAGGGGTTTTTCCACCCGCTTAGCCCCATCTGAAGTTCAGAAAATTTCCCTGTTGAAATGGTGAACTGGTCCGTTATCTATCTATCTATCTATCTATCTATCTATCTATCTATCTATCTATCTATCTATCTATCTATCTATCTGAAGCCAAGGACTGTCTATCTATCTATCTATCTATCTATCTATCTATCTATCTATCTGAAGCCAAGGACTGACTATCTATCTATCTATCTATCTATCTATCTATCTATCTATCTATCTATCTATCTATCTATCTATCTATCTATCTATCTATCTATCTGAAGCCAAGGACTAACTATCTATCTATCTATCTATCTATCTATCTATCTATCTATCTATCTATCTATCTATCTATCTATCTATCTATCTATCTATCTATCTATCTATCTATCTAAAGCCAAGGACTGACTCTATCTATCTATCTATCTATCTATCTATCTATCTATCTATCTATCTATCTATCTATCTATCTATCTATCTATCTATCTATCTATCTATCTAAAGCCAAGGACTGACTCTATCTATCTATCTATCTATCTATCTATCTATCTATCTATCTATCTATCTATCTATCTATCTATCTATCTATCTATCTATCTATCTGAAGCCAAGGACTATCTAGCTAGCTAGCTATCTAGCTATCTAAAGCCAAGGACTGACTCTATCTATCTATTTAGAAGCCAACTGGGACAATTAAAGTGTCTCTTGGGACTTCATAAAGAGGACATCGTAATAGGACATGGGCCAGGGTTCCAATGTCTTGTTTTCGAAGTGCTAGGCTGGGACAGACAATGGGACCTCACTCCGGTCGTGCAGCATTCGGGTCTTGAACTGTTGACCTGTCAACCTTCCAGTCATCAAGTTCAGTGTCTTAACCACTAAGCCACCGCAGTCCTTCCATCCACTTAGCCACAACTGAAGTTCAGAAGCTTTCATAGAATCACTGAGTAGGAAGGGGCCTTTGAGGTCATTGAGATCAACCCCCTGCTCTGTGAAGGAATTCGAATCAAAGCAAATCTGACAGATTGTCTTCCAATTCTCCCTTGAACTCTTCCACTGTTGGAGCGCTCGAGGCATAATGTTTTACTGCTCTAACCGCTAAGAGATTTTTCTCATATTCAGCCTAAATCTGGCTTCCAGTAGTTTCAGCCCCTTATTATGTGTCCTGCACTCTAAAATGACTGAGAAGTTTCCACCTCTCTTCTTTATTACCCAGTTCCTTCATTCATTTCCTCATATGGCTTGGTTTCCTTGTTGAATATGGAACTGGTCTGTAAAAGGGTTTCGCCCACCCTAGTAACTTAACCCCTTAGTTCTCTCTCTCTAAGGAAAGCTTTCCTTCTGCATCTAGGGCTCCGCTGGCCCCCATTTCCCCTCCTTTGCACCTTTGACCCTTCAAATTCAGATGGCAAGCTCCTCGTGGCTAAGGGCTGCAGTGGCTTAGTGGTTGAGACAATTAGACGGTTGGCAGACTAGCAGTTCAAGACCCGATTGCTCCACGACAGAGTTAGCTCCCCGTCGTCTGCCCCAGCTCCTGCCAACCTAGCAGTTTGAAAGCAAGAAATTGCAAGTGGATAAATAGGTACCACTTCGGCGGGAATGGTAATAATGTTCTGTGCACTCTGGCTAGCATCTAGTCATGCCATCAACATGACCACAGAAATTGTGCTGGCCCTTTGGCTGTAAATGGAGATGAGCACCGCACCCTAGAGTCGGATACGATGGGTTTTCTAGTAAGGGCTTTTCCTGACTGAAGCTCCTAAGGAGCAGAGACCATGTTTTATTTCCATTAGATCCGGGGTGGAATGGGAACCCCATTCTCACCGCCTCCTAGGGGCTTCCATCCTCAGGCTTCCCATCTTTTAAAAAGGGGGTGAGAGGAAAATTCACCCTAAGTCTCAGATGTGGAGACCCATTGCTCTAAGTGCAAGATGAAAGATAAAAAGGGGGTCCCCAGGAGTATCCTTTAGGAGTTTTAAAGGTCTAGAGAGGGTTTTAACCTTCTTTCCCGTGGTAAAAGGGTCTCAGCTTACTCCTTGGAGTTGAATGAGGGGGTGGAGTAGAAAGAATGCCTCACAGACCACCACAGCGGGACTCAGACTTGGGGGGGGGGGTTGGTAGTGCGCAAAGGAAGGGACTGGCTGCGGGGTGGGGTGCGCCTTAGTGGTTAAAATGGTGAGCCTCAGGCCAGAGGTTCGAGACACGAGTGCTCCCACCGTCGGTCCTAGCCCCTGCCAACCTGGCGGTTCGAAAGCAAGAAATGGCAAGGAAATAAATAGGTACCATTTCAGTGGAAAAGGTAACCGCATCTTGTGCTCTCAGTGTCTAGTCCTGCCTGCTACATGACCAGGGAAACGTCTGCAGACGCAGACAGCGCTGGCTCTTGGGTTGTAAACGGAGATGAGCACCACTCCCTAGAGTCGGATACGATTGGATTTCGAGCAAAGGATATCTTTACCGTCCTAGTGCGAGAAGGAGCTTAAAAAAAAAAAAAGGAACTCCGCCAAACTCTGAGCTATGGTATACTTGAAACTTGCCAGCAAGTTGCTTCTAGAAACCGTTTACTAACATCATCAAAGCGATAAAAACGGCAGGAATGGACAAGACGAGCGTTCCCCTTGTTAAAAATTGGTGTAAAATGCAATGTTAATGTTTAAATGCCCTCTCTGCCTCGAAAGGGGAAGCCCTGTTCCTCTAGGGAAGAAAATACGTATCCCCTAAAAAACCTTAAAAATTAGAATAAATGCTTTAAGTCCAGGGGTGCCGAAACTTTACAAAAAAAACGTAAAAATGGGGGTGGGGGTCAGAAAACAAAAAATCTTTGTGGCCCCTTAAAGACTAACTGCTATATTTTAATGGGAGCTTTTGTGGATCAAGTCCACTTCATCAGGCGGTTTTCTAACCTGTTCCTCGCGAGAGAACTCCATCCGTGTCAGAGGCACCACCAGCATATAATAACATACAAAGCTAATATTAACATATCTAAAACAAAAAAAGAATGAAAAGTCCCCAATATCGGGCCACTTCAACAGCGTTTCCTCTTGTCAACATAAGGTCCTCCTCAATGCACGTTGAGGGGCATTGTGTGCATTGTATCCTATGGGAGATAGTTTGTACAGTACTTCTCCGCATTCACACAGGCTACTATCTACAGGGAAACCCCAATTTCTCAGATTAGCCCTTGATCTTCCTACCCCAGCACACAGTCTGTTTAAAGCTTTCAACACAGGCCAAGGTTGTTCTTGGCCAGGTGGTAGAGAATCATATGGTTCTGCCCAGTTATCGGGTAGCTCCTTGTTTACTTTCCCAGTCTGTGGGGGACTGGTTGCTGGAGGTGGGCAGAAGTTATGAGGAAACTGTGCCTTGATTTCAGTCTCTGCTTTGGTGGTTGGTGATCAAATAGCAGGTGTGTTTCCGAGGATCTTGCTTTGAGTCACTCTTCCTGAGCAGCACTTTCTTGACAAAATTTTGATGGGGGGATGCCAGCTATGTAATGCACTTTTTGTATTGGTTTTAGGCATCGTATGACCAATCTTGCTGTTTCATTTAGGGCCACATCCACCTGCTTTGCATCTGTTGATCTGCACCACACTTGACTAGAATACTCTCCTGTAGAGTAACATAAAGCTAGTGCAGAAGTTCTTAATGTGTGTGGTTGCGGCACCCCAACTTATGCCTGTTATTTTCCTCAAAATATTGTTCCTGGCAAAAAAAAATCATTCTGTTTGGTATTTTGGCAGTGGGTCTTGAAGGTGACAGTTCTATCTAGGATAACTCCTAGGTATTGGGGGGGGGGGTCCCAGTGTTCAAGCCTGATGCCATTCCAGTTAGCCTGCAACTTTCTTGATGTCTCATGGTTTTTTAGGTGAAAAAAAGCACAGAGTTGAATTTTTAGACAGTTTGGCTTCAGTTGGTTATCCCTATACTATATAGTCATTAAGTTCAAAGTCTCAGTCAGTTTTTTCTCAACAGCCTTGACGGTTGTGCACTGTACGGCAATTACAAGGCCATCGGCATAGAGAAAGCTCCTAGGCTTCCAGCAGTGGTTGATCATTAGTATACTTTACATGTTAAACAGTGTGGAGGCTAGCACACTGCCCTGTGGGGAGGCCATTTCTTTGATTTCTCCAAGGCTGCATTGTCCTTGGAAATTGACAAATATCTGCTGGTTTTCCAGTAAACAGCCTATGATTTTTGTAAATTTAAAGGCGCCTCCCTGAAGACTGCTACTTCGGTGATCAGGTGTCCCCTGGGAGATTTTTTTTTTTACCAGCTAATCCTTTCAACCCAGAAGCACCAGAATCAGATGTACTGATTGCAGATGTGGATGGAATTTGATAAAAGACCATTTTTGTGTAGAAACTCGGTCTGCAATTGGAAAAAGTGTTACTCTTATTTTGGACTACAACTCCCAGACTTTCTCAACACCTGGCAGCTAGGGGATGGTGGAGCAGGGAGTGCAAAATAGGTACGTAACTGTTTTAGTCTCCGAGTATATTAATAATAACCAGGTAAAGGGGTTCTCGTTGAGGAACACAATGGCTTGGCACCCAATAGATCTGCTGAAAAGGGGGTAGCAGTGAAACTGTTAAAAATCCAACAACTATTCAGGCACTACACAACCGTGGTTATTCAGGTGTCACTCTGAACAATCAAAAGCCAGTCGTATTTGAGTCTAGGGTGCGGTGCTCATCTCCATTTACAGCAAAACAGCCAGCCTTGTCTGAATCTGCAGACGTTTCTCTGATCATGTGGCAGGTATGGCTAGATGCTGAGTCACATGGAATGCAGTTACTGTACCTTTCTTGCCAAGTGGTACTTATTTACCTACTTGCAGGTTATTTTGCTTTCAAACTGCTTGGCTGGCAGGAGCTGGGACAGACGACGGGAGCTCACTCCCACCTGCGGCGCTCTGGGCTCGAACTGCTGACCTGCCGGCCTTCAGCATTATCAAGTTCAGAATTTTAACCACTAATCCTCCGCAGTCCCCTATTCAAAACCTCTCTTTAGTTAATCCGGGTTGGAAGGTGCAGGGCTCCTAAAACACAGTGAGAACCATCCACACCTGTATGTGTATCAAACCAGGAGTGACCCCAAACTTTTGTTGATGAAACCTGCATCTCGTGTGAATGTGGTCTCAAAGCAGAGTTTCAGAAAAGACTGAGAAAGCCATGCATTTAGGTTGTCCTCCGCCTTTGGATGGTGTCCTGCCACCTTAACACTTTTGGAGTGGTGCGGCAGTTTTGGAAATGGGATGCAGGGAGACACATTTCATGTCTTGGGACTACAAAGAATTGGGGGGTGGGGGAAGGGCAAGGGATAGGCTCGTTCCGACGGAGCTTCCTTTCATCTCGCGATCCGAAGTAATTACAGAGATGAAAGCCGACTCCCTCGCCGCTTCCCGTTCCCACCCTCTCGGAGAATTCCTTGGGAATCAATAAAACAACTTTAATGTTCTTTATAATCTAATTATCTCCTAAAACAGTCTCAGCGGAGCATCTGCTGCAGAAAACCGACGGAGGCTCGGAGCGAGAGAAAAGCAAAAGGGAGCTGTGGAAAAATTCCCTGTGTGTGTGTGTGTGAGCGTGTGTGAGTGAGTGGGCATGTATATGTACAAGGTTGGGGTGAAAAACTCTTGGTAAAGACGGTTTTCTTCTGATGTCTTGGGGTGGGGGACAAGAAGATGAGAAATTTAGCCAGAAAATTCATGGATGAAGAACAACATCTTCCCAAAATTTAATTCGACTGCCTGCCACTGTCGGTCACAGTTCAAAATGTTTGTTTCGTGTTAATTTTGTCTCTCTCTTTCCACTTTGTTGGTATTTCACACTGGGAATCACCTAGGGTGCTGTTCTATGTGGCTACTCAAATAAAAATTAACGCACCCATCTCTGTATTTTACTAGTCCTGTAAGAGAATGACCCTCAACATCTTCTGAATTGATATGTGCCTCAAGTCTGCTGGCTCATATCCAGGGAAAGTATTATGGCAAGAACAAACATTCTTGAGGGTACTCAAGAGCAAAACCAAATTAGAAGATGGAGAAAGGAGCTCACTGGACAAGGAATAACATTAAACAAGGATATGGCTGAGGAACTCACTCCTCCTTATGTCACTTGGAGGACCCTAAATAGTCTGAGAGCTGGAGTCCCTAAATGCAAGACCAACATGCTCAAGTGGGGGCTGCTGACAGACAACAACATACTGTGTGAATGGGAAAAGATACAGAAAGATACAGCTTTGAGAGCATTAGGAAAAATATGTCTGTTTTCTGACATCCAGCTTATCGACTGTTCTGCCAATTACTACCAGAAACATGTACCAATGAGGATTTAATGTTGGCCAACGACAAAGCCAAGAAAGTGACTTCATTTTGGCAGTCCAAAGTTTGATCTGGACATGAAAAAAGAAGTTCTTCTTCTTCTTCTTCTTCTTCTTCTTCTTCTTCTTCTTCTTCTTCTTCTTCTTCTTCTTCTTCTTCTTCTTCTTCTTCTTCTTCTTCTTCTTCTTCTTCTTCTTCTTCTTCTTCTTCTTCTTCCTCTTCCTCTTCCTCTTCCTCTTTCTCTTTCTCTTTCTCTTTCTCTTTCTCTTTCTCTTTCTCTTTCTCTTTCTCTTTCTCTTTCTCTTCCTCTTCCTCTTCCTCTTCCTCTTCCTCTTTCTCTTCCTCTTTCTCTTTCTCTTCTTCTTCTGATTATCTTTGTCTTTGGTCAAAGGTTTCTCTCTGCTGACAGGAGCCTGTGATTCTTCCACTTATTAGTCTCAGTTACAGTAGATCCACTGACAATGGGATCTGTTCAAAGCACATGAAGGCCCAGTGATTCGATGCTCCCACTTTGTCATTTCTATGTGCTGTCAAGTTTCTTCCCACTTATGGGGACCTTGTGAATTAATGGCCTCCAGAAGGTCTTATCACTATCTTGAAACTAAAAGCCATCAGTTCCTTTATCCATTTTTCATGGGGTCTCCTTTTCCTACTGCCTTTGACTTCCCCTAACATTGTATTTCCTAGTGAGTCTTGTCTTCTCAGAATCATAGACAATGGCCTAAGTTTAGTCACTTTAGTTACGGGCTAGGTTAGATTTAGTTATAGGCAGTTGAATCCTCAGTAAAATCCACTGGGTTGAAAGGGCATTAGGCTTAGACTAACTATAGCTAGGTCAGAGCTGTCCTCATTAAGTGAGATGAGAAATATGAACCCTTTCTCCTTGATGAGTAAGTGGGGGCAGGATTTCAACACTCCACCCTCTTGGACAGGACAAACAGAAAAGAAGAAAATATTGTATGTTCTATTAAGCAGTAACCTAACAGCCAGAATTTCAGAAAGTGTAGCTTTCCTAACTCTACTTTTTCACTTAGGAAAGGAAAAGCTTCTCTTACTACAGTTGTATCTAACAGGTAACCTGGCACGGAACTGTAGGAGAATCAAGAGATAATTAAAATATTGGCAGCCATTGTTATTTCGGCTAGTGGATCTAAAAAGAAGGAAGATATGGAGTGAGTATCTATCTATCTATCTATCTATCTATCTATCTATCTATCTATCTATCTATCTATCTATCTATCTATCTATCTATCTATCTATCTATCTATCTATCTATCTATCTATCGTTCTATCGTTCTATCGTTCTATCGTTCTATCGTTCTATCTATCGTTCTATCTATCGTTCTATCATTCTATATATCGTTCTATCGTTCTATCGTTCTATCGTTCTATCGTTCTATCATCCAGAGATTTCATTATGCCCAGATTATCTCTACAGGATGTGGGGGGCAGGGGGGGAAAGATACTTGTTTATGCCTTAATATCAAGTGGAGTTAAAGGCAAGGTGGCCTCTTTTACCTCAATAGGAAAAAAAGATGAAGTTGACCAAAATACTGCAAAGGATGACACCTATTTGCATAACATTTGCCTAAGTTAGTTTGCATATATAAGTGCAGAATTAGATTTTAAAAATATAAACAGAATTGCAATATATTTCACTTCACTGAGGAAGAGTGTGAGTAGGTGACCCGTGCACATTGCATGTTAAGCCTGGGACCAGGTCCTACCATGGAAGAGGTAACCTCAAAGTCTTCCCCTTTATTTCTAAGTAAGGCTGAGACTGAACAAGGCTTCTAACAGTATTCAAATAGAAGGTTGTCCTCTTTACAAAGGAGGACAGGGCATCGTGACGGAGACAGGATTTTGAGTGTCACCATTTCCAATAAGTTGCTGATCCTTCAGCAGGGCTCTCAACACTGTCCTCCAAGTGTCCTTTCCAGGGCGTAATTTCATTCTCCATTTAGAAACAGACAATCGAAGGATGGTAGAGTTTAATGAGATCCCAAAGGTTATTTAGCTCAACCCTCTCCATGTCAATGATTACTATAATAAAGCCAAAAGATAGTCCCATGCCTACATAGGCTTCACTCTCCAAGTTCTGTTCTATTGCTTTGCTTTTATAATTTCCTACAGGATAAGTAGTAGAGAGGACCACAGCAAACTACGACAGCCACTTTGACAGAAGGGAGAATGTGTCCTGTACTTCGGAGGGAGGAAATCGCACTTAGAAGCCTTATTGAGATCAATGGGAAAGATATGAAACCTAGGACACCAACCAAGCTTGGAAGTAGATATCAAGCAAAGCAATCACACTTCTATACCACCCCATAGCGCTTAGAACACTCTCTGGGCGGTTCACAAGTTAATTAGCATTTTGCCCCCAACATGCTGGGTACTCATTTTACTGACCTGGGATAGATGGAGTCAACCTTGTCATGGTCAGGATTGATCTCACAACCTTTAGCTTGCATTGCAGCAGTTTAAGCACTGTGCCACTAGAGCTCCCTAGGTCTTGTCCAAGAACTTGCAATGCAATGGGGACTCATTGGTCTTTACCTAAATATTTATGACTTGATCCAGCTAAAGTCCCAGTGAAATGTTAGTAAAGCTGGATGGTTATAAGGCTTTGTTATCCAAGTTGAACATTTCTGTGAGTTCAACCAAGTTATCATTCTACACCATTTTTAAAACTAGAGTGGAGTCCTATGCACATTAACTTCCAAGTAAGTGCAGTTGAACCTAACATGACTTCCTTCTGACTCAGACAGTGCTGGCTCTTTGGCTTTAGACAGCGATGAGCACTGTATCCTAGAGTTGGATACAACTGGCTTTTGAGCAAGGGAGACCTTTACCTTTTTTAAAAAAACTGGCTCAAAACACACATAACATCGCACTGTTGGGGTACACAGAAAGAGACTCCTGGAAGACTGTTGTATTTTTTAGCCATACCGTGATAACGGCACCCTTGTGTTGCTGGCTAATCTTTCTCACACTAGGTCAGGTGAAAGGAACTGCAGAATAAACTCACCAAAATGGTGCTCTCGTTTCTGCAGTTTTATGTCTGGCCTAGAAATGGAATCGCAAGGTTGAATTGCACAGATTTCAGTGTGAAGAGTCAAACCATTTTTTCCGTTGGGCACAGGGGGCTGTAACATGCCTAGACTATATTTGTACAATCCAGCACACATAGGGCTACCTCCAGTTGTGAGTCTCAATTAGGCCAGACCCAGGAGGCTTGCATAACTACAACCCAACACAACAAACCCAAAACCCACAACAATAAAGCGAAGTCTTGTAACACCTTTGCCACAATTAGATTTATTTGAGAGTTGAATCACCAAGCCCTTTTGACTCTATCCAGAGCAACAACTGGAGTAGCCCTCTGTGAGTTGGATCATTCCCATCACCGGACTATTAATTTTTAAACCTTAAAGGAGACTAAGGATTCAGTTAACAGTCCTTGTCTCCGCCTGTCTTAGGTATCTAACGTTACCTATTAGCATCCTTTGTACGTGAATTACTATTGTTTTCAATATGATTTCCAGGCCAGCGGGGATTTCTTTCTGTCTCTCTTCTAAAGCTGAATGCCAGTTGATTAAATCATTTAGGGCCTAATCGTCAAAAATAACACTTAAAAAAAATCAAACATTTGAGATAGAGGAGTGACCTTGCCTGCTAGAGGAAAACGATTAAGATTTCTAATGTTTCATCAGCGGATCACAGACACAACCTGTTCTAGATTAGGCGTAGCGTTTCGAAATTTAGATGTCGGGGGAGGATCACTTCTTCTTATATAAATGACACCTCTCTTCCCCTTACCCCGTCCTCTTTGAGTTTTTCAAAGCCTTCGGGGTCGGCTAACTCAGAAGGCTGTCTTCTAACGGGATTTGACAGCTCCCCCCCCCCAACAACTCAGAAAAGGGGGGAGCTTGTAAGAAAAGAAGAAAGAGGGGGGAGAGAATCGATCGACTACTTCTGGAAAGTTTCCACAAGTTTCAGCTCACTGGGGTGCGAGGAAAGAGACTGAATAAAAATCAAAATAAAAACCAGAATAAATGTGATATGTTAGGGGTTTGGAGGTTGTTGGTGTGTGTGTGTGTGTGTGTGTGTGAGTATAGCGGGGTGGGTGGGGAGATATTTTGTACCTCTCAAAAGCCATGAAAGGTCTGTCGGATGACCCTGAAATATCCATTTAACCCACACCAGCACAGCCGTGAGTAGGGGCGGCTAGGTCGTAAATCTATCTATTAGTTTAATGCATGTACACATGGGCACAATCTATTTTGGGAGGATATCGTGGATGCCCCCCCCCCGAGAAAAACACCTTTGAGGAAAGTAGAGAGGGTGACATAGCTTGACATTTTTAAGAACCCGGAGCGGGCGGTGTAGAGTAGACGCTCCTGTGTACAAGCGGGAGGAATTGCATTTCCCAAAAAACGATATGTTCTAGCAACATGTGCTTGTGGTCAAGCAAACTAGCTTGGTCTTGGAAATGCAACTGAGACCTATTAGCTTGACAAAAGACCTATGCCAGGAGAAGTCCGCTAGTTGTGAGAATGGGTTGGGTTGATCTGGATCTAGCTAGCAATCCAGATTGAGTGAGAAAGTAACCCTACCTCTCCTAAGGCTCGCTATGGATCATTTGGATTTAGCTGTCTAATCACATGTGGATTTGGAGGCCCCAAGGTCGACTCGAAAGAGTAGCCTGAGATGGTGTCCATCCATTTAAATGGCATATGTTTGTATAGAGCCTTCTACAAGTTCAACTGGCAGCTTAACCAACTAAGGTTAGCCTCGTTAACTGGAAGAAGAGGAGGAGGAGGAAGATGAAGAAGAACCACTAGATCTTCTTTTTTTCTTTTTCAAATAATTTTTATTGATTTTTAAAGAGATCTTCTTTTTTCAAGGGTGGAATTTGCAAAAGAAGGGAACATTACTCCCCTAAACATTCACAAGTCTCCCAAACACAGGGAACCATACATTGGAGAAGTGTGTATCAGAACCTCCTCTGTCTTATAATAGGGCCCCGATCCTTCTGAATTAAAATGTGAGTCCCCTTAGTACACAATACTTCAGAAGAAGTAAACCGGCAACTTAACTAGCTCAGGTACTATTAACAAGTAATGGGTCTACACTACAAGTTTTTTTGCCTTCTAGGGTCTTGAAGCTGATTTCCAACAGATGTGCGCTGCCGTCAAACACATTTCCCAAATGCAACTCAGCAGAGAATTCCAAATAAATGTCAACCCACCCTCTCTCGTTTGCTTCCCAGGTATATGTTGTCCCTGACAGTTAAACAAGCCTGACACCTGAGATTTCAAACTCAGTTATGTTTGTTAGGTAGATCTGCTCCAGAGACAGGGAAGCACGTTTCCGTTAGAATGACCTGGGTTTTCCAATAGTTACCAACCCACGATGTGAAAAATGCCATTTGCTTAACATATAATCTAAGCAAGGAGACACGAAACAAGCTTCAAAGGAATTTTGTTTTTGTGAGATTTCAAACATAAAGTAGCAGGGAGAGGCAATTCTGGACTATTTTTGATGGGATATTCTCTTTGTGGAACCTATGGTTAATTCCTCTCTGGATTGATGTTTAACTTCACCAAACCGGCCTTCCCTTTTAAGCATACACTTGCTTCTATCTTTCTTATTCTAAATGTTATTGTTTGGGTGGTGGGAGAGAAAGAGGGGAAGTTAGCCATGTAAATACCATTAATCCTAGAGGCAATAGGTTTGCATACATGGATGTCAGACAATCCGATACATGTCTACTCAGAGGAAAGCCCTCCTGTGTTTAAAATAATAATTCAATATTGTAAAGAATTAAAACAAAAAGAGGAGCAAAGTATAGGAGCTAGTTTTCTGAATTAGGGAAGGCGTCTGCAACCCTAGAAATTTGGCTTGAGATACACACACATGCCAAAATAAAATAAACAGAATAAACCACTCAATTTTCTTCCATCTTTATATACACAGGGCAATTGGTACCCAAACGCGGGGATTTTGTGGCTGAGAACAAAAATGTCTAGCAATGCCATTCGCGATTGAGGTAAATATATGCTTCTGTGAATGAGCTCCGGAGGAGAAAAAGCGATATAGTCCCTATCGCAAGTATAAATAAAAAGTCTGCGTAAAGGAAAGGAAAAAAAACAGAAAAGAGGAAAAAGATCCCCGAGAAGCCAACGCGTCTATTTCAGTCAGGTTTTTCCGTAGAGTCACAAAGCAGTGGGTTTAAATATCAAAGAAAATCAATCTTTATCACGGTCCAAAACAGTGCAACGAGAAACAGAAGTTAAAAATGAGGGTACTTAAATCTATATTTTAAGAGAGGAGCAAAGGGAATAATAAAATTAGTCCTTAAGATGAGCAACTGCAGCGTTGTCGTGCTGATGTCGGCCAGGATTGTTCTGATTTTACAAGATGCTAAAACATATAAAGGTTTAAATATAACGTGCGCCCTGGGCGTGATGCAAACTGGTGGGTCCTTTTTCAGGCATTTTCGGGCGTAGGACCCGAAAGAGTCTACATTCTTTTCCGACTCCCTCCAATCCGGTTGAATAGAGGATGGAGAAATTGTGACGGGTCCTTGTGTATGTGCATGGTTCTCCCCCCCCCCCCGGTTAAAGGAAGGGCTGGACCTGATCCTGATTCGGGGTGGGAATACCTGCCATGAACCGCGACGGATCCTGGCTCAGCTCTACGGTTTTTTTTTTTGTTGCTATTAGTTAACCGAGCAGATAATGTCCCTCTCGCTTTATTTGTGGCAGCCCGCAGGTTAGAGCCGCATCTGACTTCATTACTTCGAGACGCTGTCTAGGTGGCGGGTGTCACTTTTCATCACGGAGGGCAAAGGAAAATACTGGGCGAGGGGGAGGGAGGTAGATGGGGGGGGGGAGGAGAAGGCGATCCGGGGAGATCCGGGCGATAGTTCTCGCCTGGGCGCCTCCCCAAACCCTCCCTGTCCTTTCGGGTATTTAAAAAAAGAAATTAATAAATTAATAAAAACAGGCCAGCCAGGGGAGAAAAAGAGATTGTTTGCCTGCAAGACGAAAGCCGCAAGAACAAGAGAAGATGCTCCGAGGACCAGCCAGAAGGCGCCTCCGAGAAAGGAAAATATGAAATAGGAACCCGGTTTCCGAACCCATTTCGAGTCTCTTTAAACGCCTTAGGTCGCCCCTCCTGCTTATACACAGAGGAGATACATAAACTGGGAGTTAATTGGAAATCATGTTTTTGCCTCTATTTTTAATAACACAAGTCCTCGAGGAAGCCTGACAAAAATCAGATCATCATCATCATCATCATCATCATCATCATCATCATCATCTGCAATGTCTCTAGTAATGTTGTGGGGTGGTGTTGGTTTTTTTTTTGGTAAAGTTAGGCTATTCAAGTCCAATAGATCCAAAAATTCCAATTACCTAGGTATTGCTCCAAGGGCTCTGATCACTATGAGTAAAACAGCAGATTTTATTATTATTATAAAGTACAAATCTATCATTAGGTTCACAGTTGAAGCCTGTTATAAAATGAACAGTTCAAGACCAAACCGAGGACCTAAGAACTGTTAAGGCGCTGTCTGAGTAGATCAGCCCTTCCTAGTAAAGTGGATGCTGAAGTCTAATAAAGCCAAAATTTCCAAATGTCTAGGGATTCTACCTAGCCAGGATGACTATAGGCGGATGCTTTTGAGAAGGAAAATGAAACATGAAAATAAAAGTTTATTTGACCCCAAATGGTTGGGTGAGATAATTTAAAGTAAGGATTTAATGCATCTTGATTCAGGGGCTCTTTTTTAAAAAAGAGGGGGCAGCGGAGGAGAAGCAAAATATAATTTTCTGTAAACATGTAGCCAGCAAAGATCGAGAACAGTTTCATCCCATTCTAAATGTACGGGAAGGTGTGCTTCCAACTTGATTTTTCTCTGATGCTTCAGGGAAGGGGGGCTGTCTTTTCCAGCCGTTTCTCTTCACAAAGTAAAAAAAAAAGCGGGGGAGAGGCTTGAATCACTTGCAAAACCTCAGACACTTTAGTGGCACTGCTGACCCTCTGGGTGTTTCGTTTCTCCTCCTTCGTCTACTTTCTAAGCCTCATTAGAAGCTCCATGTTCCTGGCTTAACATCCTCTCATTTAAAATTCTTTTTAACTCCTCCAATCCAATTTACCTGGTCAACCAATAATAATAATAATAATAATAATAATAATAATAATAATAATAATAATAATAATAATAATAATAATAATAATAATAATAATAATAATAATAATAATAATAATAATAATAATAATACCTCTTAACTCTACAGAAAAACAACTTTACTATCTACTTAGACGTTACTTTAATAGTTCATAGGCCCTTGGTTAGGTCTTGAACTGTTAATTTTATACCAGTCTTTGCCTGTGAATCTAATGGTAGATTTTTATTTTCTAATGACAGTTATTGTTGTTGTATGCATAGCAATCGGAGCCCTCGAAGCAATACCCAAAGGGCTCCCTAGATATTTGGAAATTCTGGATTTATTGGATCTGAATGTCCTAACTTTACAAAACAAAACCAAACAACACAACTTTGCTAGGAACTGCCTACCTATTTAGACTTTACCTTAACAAGCCTTAGGTCCTTCGTTAGGTCTTGAACAGCTGATTTTATACCAATCTTTGACTGTGAATCTAATGGCAGAGTTTTATAGTAATAATAATAATAATAGTTCCTGGCCTTTGCAGTTGATGGAAAATTATAGGAAAATATGAGTTCTAGCTTCCCTGAAGAAGCTCGCTCCTTCCTTCCTTGGATTAGGCCGTCTGAAGGCTTGCTTGCTCTGTCTCTTCGGAAAAGCCGGCTAGCATAAAAGCATAAATCGATATTTCTGCTCCTCATTTCTGTCACCCGGCGCCGTGCTAACAAGCGCTTTTCCTCCACCCAACCTCTCGCCTTGGAGCGCCACCTTGCTGCCGAAAGGCGAACTGCGGCCCCCTCAGAGGTTTCCCCTGCGCTTCCCTTCCATCCTCCTTTGCTTCCTTCCTTCTTTCCTTCCTCACCTCCTCTCTCCATAATAAAAGAGAGCTAATAGAATCGGACACGCGAAAGTGGCCCTTTTGCTAAGAGTGGAAAAGACACGGTCTCTTCCCCCAGGTATCTCCTGTAGTAGCAGGACACGTGGGGTGTGTGCGAGTATGTGTGAACGTGACCGAAAGTGAGAGTTTGTGAAGGGAGGGAGGAGGTGGAAACACAACCTCCCCCCCGCCCTCCCCGTGTGTGCCACGTCTCCAAGACTTGCGAGTTGTAACCGAAAGCTGCAATGTTTTGAATTCGAGCTCGGCAAGAACAGATCGCTTTTCACACCTCGCCTCGCCTCTGCGTTGATTGATATATTTAATTATTTCCCAGCCTTGGAGGTAACCCAAGCTCGGACTCACGAGTAGACGGAAAGGGAAAGCTATAGGGTAAAGTCCGTCCTAAGAGGGCACGCAGGGAAGAAAATCAACCCCGAGGGCAGAGGAAGCGTGCTCATATTTAAATGCAAAGTCTTAAGCCCCTGCAATGCTAGGCGATACTGCCTTGAGGGGGGGAGGAAACGCAGACCCTTTCCACGCCAGATCCAATGCAATCTCGAAACCAAGCGCATCTCCTTTAATTTCTCACTCTTTCCCTTCATCAATGGAGACAATGGTTTGTGTGTGGGTTTTTAAAAAATATATAGATATAGATAAATAACAGGATATTTTTTTTATTTAAGAAAATCAGTTCTTCCAAACGGAGACCGATTATACATATTAAACAGACTGGGCTTAAAAAGAAATTCCTTTTTTAAGGGAGGGAGAATCAAGCTTTGTAAGAAGAAGGGGTCATGCTAAAAGCGGCACATCTGTCAAAGGCAGCAGCTGTATATCTGTGGACCTGTCCGTATGTTCTTCTGTTTTATCAGGAGGCCTTTGCTGTGGTGTGTGTGTATTTTTTTTACTTGAATGCAGGGAGGGTGACCTTTATTTAAGGCAGTATCGGGAAAGGTGGTGGTGGAAATGAGGCTACCGATAAGTGAGGTTTACCCCATCCGTGTGTCCCGTCTTCCTCTCCTTGTATTTGTCTCCACAAATACAGAATAAATGGAAATAAAACAAAGTGTAGGGAAGTATTTGCAAACATCCGCTTAGGCCACAATCCAATGGGCACTGCAATGGATGGCTTTGCATAGGATGGTTCAAGAAGCAGATGTGATTTCCACAGCATCTGGTCCAGATCTAAGTTGAACCAATGGGTGCAACGTTCCTACTGACATCAATTTCAGGGTTTCCTGGACATGTTTTATTGTGTTTCTGTTTGGAAGCGGGTGGCATTCCCTCACCTCCACTCCATCTTTAATTTGCATTGAGCAGGGTTTATCAACCTTGGATCCCCAGATGTTCTTAGACTTCAATTCCCAGAAGCCCCGCTCAGGGCTTCTGGGAACTGAAGTTTAAGAACATCTGGAGAAACCCTGGCATAGAGTATTTTGCAGAAGGAGCTGGATACCTCAAGGGTTTATTTCTATCTGGCTGCTGATCCAGAGGTTGGGAGTTTGATTCCCCACTGGGCTTTCTTGCCGGGGAGAAAGAGGCAGCCTGTGTAACCCTGGACAAGCTGCATAGTCCCAGGACATCCCCTAGAGGAAAGGAATAGTAAACCATTTCTGTGCATTCCCTGCTTGTCCAAGAAAACCCTGGAAAGGATGATCAAAAGTCAGAATTGACTTGACAGAATGCATTTTTATTGTTATTTCTTTGCAGGGAAGAGATGAAAAGTTGCCCAAGCCAGTGGGAGAGTGAGAAAACAATCCTACGGTGGAATCTACATGGAGGAGAACGTAACGGCTTCCCTCTTCCTCAGGGAAAGAGATTTCTGTTTTTTAAATGTTGAATGTTACAGGAAAGCAAAAAGCTCAGAGTCCATCTTTCTTAATAACTAACAAAGGATTCAGAAGGCAGCCTGGATTAAAAAGCAAGGCTTTGATCATTTATACATAAAAGGGAATTTTCTTAAACAGACACATAGAAAGACATAAGAAACTTGGAAAGAAGATGAGGAACTATTGTGTGTGTGTGTGATTTTTCTCCCTTCTCCTTCTCTTTTCCATTCATTCTTTCTTCTTTATTGCCTTTAATAAAGAAGTCCAGAAATCTTTGGGAGTAAAATGAGTTCTCTTTTAGTGTATGCTATTAAGAACAGAGAAGGCAGAAGAATAGAGATGACATATACATGTAATATATTCACATTATTGTAATTTTATTTTTTAAAATCTCTATATTTCTGCCTTCTCTGTTCTTAGTGACATACAAGGGGGGACACAGAAAGAGCTTCCTAGAAGATTGTGGTATTATTTGAACCACAGTTGGGTGTACCATGGTGATATTTCGCACATGATGTTGGGTGAAAGGAACTGCAGAATGAACTCACTGAGATACCTTCATTTTGGCAGTTTCACACCTGGCCTAGACATGGAAGAAGGAGTAACATACACTATATATGTATAGTACTGTATTGCTGTTACAGCTCCTGCCGCAATGATGCAAAATAAGTCTGTGGAATTTGTATTACAACCCTATCATAATGTTTCAGCAGTAGAAAACATTTAGCCAGAGGGTGTTGGTAATGATTCCTGGATTAGAGAGAGAGGGAGGGAGTTGTGGGAGAGGGAGAGAGAGAAGAAGAAAAAGAAGAGGGAGGAGGGAGAGGAAAGCAGGCTTCATCAAAAAGGCAGCCTAAAATTTAACCAGTAATCCTATCCACTGAAATATATCAAATCATCCCACACACTGCAAAAGGAGGAGAGGAAGGGATTGTTTTAATTTTTAAAAAGCTAGTTTTAGTGTCACACAGAAAGACATGCAGTAGTGTTCCTATATGTTCTTCTCTCTCTCTCTCTCTCTCTCTCTCTCTCACACACACACACACACACACACACACACACACCAGTTTTCATGTGTGTTTAGTCCAGGGGATTGGAAAGGTTGGCCAAAGGTTCCTCTCCCCCCCCCCCCAAACACAGTCCGGGGAAATAAACCAGCATTAGAATCCCACTTCTACATTCATAAGACATTACTACCAGAAACATGTACCAATTAGGATTTCATTTTGGCCAATAACAAAGCCAAGAAGGTGGCTTCATTTGGGCAGTTTAAACTTTGGCCTGGACGTGAAAGAAAAATCTAAAAGACATATTATCAGCCAAAATCCCGTCTCCCTGGAGCATGGAGGTTGGTTGGTTGGTTGGTTGGTTGGTTAGTAGGTAGGTAGGTAGGTACCAGAAGCCATCCCTAGTGGTAATACCTGGTCAGAAGTAACCCTATGACTCCTGGCATGTTGTTAAACAAGTGCTCAGTACAGCTTCTTTGAAAGACCTGCATCTGATGAAGTGGACTACAGCCCATTGAAAGCTATGCCAAATAAACCTTGTTAGTCACTAAAGTGTCCTTTGATTTTGTGGTTTATGAAGACAAAGAGTTTGCCCGTTGTGTGTGTGTGCATACTCTTTCAAAGATTAAGAGCCCTGGTTAAAGTAATTCACTCACAATAAGCATTTGCGCATCATAAGGTTTTGAGAAGGCTGTCCTTCTCTCATGCCCACTTTTCTCCAAGACCTTTTTTAAATTCCGAAATTAATGGTCACCACCTCACCAGGGTCCCCTAGTGTTTCACTACCAGGGACTCTTGATCCATCCAAAGTGTGAAGATAAAAATAGGAGAGGGAAGGAGAAGATGGGTGATTCAATAAATTATACAGAAATGGAATTTTTTAAATATAAAAACCCTTCAAAACCGAATTCACCTTCCACTGGCTTTTTGATGGGGAGAAAATTGCCTGCATCTAGAATGAAAGCTTTGACGTTGCTGTTTGCTGTTATTATGACCCTGTCATTGGAACACCAGTAGAGTTTATGGTAAAAAAAAAGCAGGTTTCCTTGAGAGGAACCTGGATAAAACAATGAGTCAAACTGGCTAATTAAATCTAAATATTTTTCACCCCCTCCAAGAATTTTAGAATAACTTGGCCAAATGGGCCCCAGCCAGTTATGTGACTGTGGCAGCCATCAGAATACTCATTGTGAAGAAGACAATCCTCCATTGTTTACCTGCCTTTCGTGAGAGAGTTCCCCTAACTATGGAGGTTCTGGCTAGCTGATAGCCACCTAGAGTAGGGGTGCAGAAACTTTTTGGTCCATGGGCTGGTCATGTGGTTCAGGGGGCCAGTCACTATGGCCTGTGGGCCACAACTGGCCCCCTGACACCAATTTATCTGGCCTGCAAAGCCCTCATTATGAAGCAGAAGTAAAATGTGCCCATAACGAGGCCATTGTGGGCTGGATTAATTGGCGTTGGGGCCGGATCTGGCCCACGGGCCATAGTTTGGGCACCCCTGGCCTAGAGCAACTCTGGCTGCATCATGGATGCTTCTCTCTTTCCCCCCCTCCCCTCTCCTATATCTTCACCTGTTGGATAGCAAACTCTCTGTGGTCATAGAATATGAAAATTTCCTCCTCTCAGCCCTTGATGCTGCTCGGTGCTACTCTAGTGTAGCGTTCCAAAAACGAAAACTAAAGTCCAAATGGACCCAATGGGCGAAGGAATAGGGCGTTCAATGTTCTCGGTTATATCAGTTCCCCAGACGCACCGTTTTGAAATGAGAGCGTAATTCTGTACCTCCCATCTTGGCGTCGATCCCTTGCCCCGGGCCTCGCAAGCTCCACATTTCATATTCAAAATTAAGGAAGTAATGAGACGCCTGGGTCTCAGCAAGGCTTCCAGCGACGAGGATGATGGAAGGATGGGGGAGAGAATCTGAAAGCTGGCTTGATCCTGGGGTCCCTGCTTGCCGTGGATGGAAAGCGCTCTCTCTCTCATCTTTCCATGGCTCTTCCATATAAAGGTTTCTGTGTGCGGAAGACAGTAGCAACACAATTGTCTAGTATGCTTTTGTTCAACCAAGTCTCGCTGAGTTCTGCAGGTTCGACTCCTGGGAGAGTAAGTAAGCATGGCAAGCAACATTCTCTCTTAATCTGCAGCACCAAAATCCACCCAGAGCTTCATGACATTATTTGGAATCACTCTCCAGATATAGAGAAAGAGGTGGTATGTCTATCTATCCATCCATCCATCTATCAAGCTGTCTGTCTGTCTGTCATTTATGGGCCACCTTTCTCAAGGGCCCTCACAAAGTCACAAAGACCAAATTGAAACACAATAAACTTTACATGTTTTTAAAAACAGTTAAACTATAGCAATAATTAAAATACATTTTTATATCTAAGAGTATTCCACAATCTGTGCCTACACCAACTGCCAGGGGAAGAAGAAGCCAGGGCAGGTTGAGGACTTTGTCGCCCCTCCCCCTGAGCCCACACCAACATATTGTATTGTAATGTAATATATTTTTGTAAGCCACCCTGAGTCGCCACGGCGAGTGGGCGGCAATATAAATTTGAACTAATAAATAATAATAAATAAATAACAGGTGATCAGAGGAAACCAAGCCCTATGAGGAAAGATTGAAGGAACTGGGCATATTGAGAAAAGGAGGGAGCATTATTATAGCACTCTTCAAATACCTGAAAGGTGGTCATAAAGAGGAAGGGAAGGATCTGTTCTCTACCATCCCAGAGTGCAGGATGCATAATAACAGATTGAAAATATAGGAAGCCAGTTATAGGCTGAACATCAGGGGGGAAATGTCTTAACTGTTAAAGCAGTATGACAGTTGCCTCGAAAGGTGGTGAGTGCTCCAACACTGGAAGCATTCGAGAGAGCATTGGGCTGCCATCAGATCTGCTTTGATTTGGATTTCTGCTCTGAGCTTGGGGTTAGTAGACTCGATGGCCAAAAAGGCCTCTTCCAACTCAGTGATTCTGTGAATCCGTGATTGTATCAATGGGCGAACATGAGGAAGGATGGAAGATCTGCTCTTAATCCTTTGGCCTGGATCTCCTGCCTGCCACTATTGATGCTAAACTTCAGGATTGTTAGCTGTGCAAAATTATGGAGGAGAGAAGCAAGAGAACAGAGA
The DNA here is from genome assembly GCA_030440675.1 of Furcifer pardalis. Classification (NCBI taxonomy): domain Eukaryota; kingdom Metazoa; phylum Chordata; class Lepidosauria; order Squamata; family Chamaeleonidae; genus Furcifer; species Furcifer pardalis. The sequence continues at coordinate 3,519,132 of CP126891.1, read as the reverse complement.
GAGGTGTGAGAGGTTATGGGCTAGTAGGGAAGATCTCATATACAAATCCTGGGATGGTTCATTGATTCTCCTTTACTTTTGCCTGGCTCCGATCCTTCAAGACACCAGAGGGGAAGTTGCTCTCAGCGGATTCTCCCACACATACATGCGTGCGCAGGCAGTCCTCCCCCCTCCCCACCCCCACCACCCTGGTCCCCAGTTGACGTCATCAGTTTCGGGTCTTGAAATGGAGAGTTTGTAGGGGAAGGAAGAAGCAGAGGTTGCTGGCTAAGTGAAGTGAGGTGGATGAAGGCAAGAAAAATGAAGGCAAGGGTGGGGAAAGAGAATCCAGATTAAGGAACAGCGGGTTTGCAAATCTGCTGGCCTTAATCTGTGCTAATTTTGCCCGGACTTCACTTCTCCAAAGGGATATAGAGGCTGGGGGTGGAGGTCTAAGAAGATGAAACATCCATTCAGTCTCTCTCTGTCTGTCTCTGATCTCTGTCTGTCTCTCACTCTCACTCACTCTCTCTCTCTCTCTCTCACACACACATCTTAAGCACCTTTCCAGGGTAGCTAGCATAAGAAGCAGATGTCATGCACACAGGAAAATAAAACAGGCATGCTGGGTTTTCCTCTCCTCCCCACTTGCCAGGCATTTATCCCATTTCCTCGGTGGTGTGGTGGCTTCCCTGGCCATTCAGATCACCCCTGAATCCAGGGATCAGCTTGATTGCCTGCCACCCCTGTAGCAAAGGTTCTCCAGGGGAGCTTCTTCCCACAGTGGTTAACAGAACAGATTCATCTTTTAATATTTTGATTGAAAAACTAGCAAATAGAGGCAAAAGTAGAATGGCTGCATAGCTGTATTTCCCCTCCCTGTTCTTAAGAGCTCTCCTGGTGGCGCAGTGGTTAAACTGATATACTGCAACCAAAAGGTTGTGAGTTCGATCCTGACTTGCCAAGCGCACAGAGTGTGCAATAAGTGCTATAGGGCGATATAGAAGTGTGATTTCTATTGCTCTTCCTTCTTTCCCTCCTTTCTTTCTTTCTTTCTTTTTCTTCTCCTCCTCCTTTCTCACACACACTTACATCCAGGTACACAAATGCACATCTCAACCTCTCCACCACTGGAGGAAACTAATTTTCAGATATGTCAGAAAACAAAAACAAAAATAAAAATACACATCATAATTGTGTGTGTGTGTGTGATATCATTCATATATGTGACACACACAACACACACACACAAGATCAGAATAAAGTAATCCAATGATAACCAATCGCTGTGCCCTTGAGGGATTTAAAAAAAACACACACACACATCAAAGGTGATCTGAAACCCAGTGTGGAGTTGTGACTCAATGTGCCCGGGAGTTGCAATTTCTGCCTGATAAACAGGAGTTCTTTAGCATGAAAATTAAAAACCTTCAAGACAGCGATTGGTTTAGGATGTAGTAAGAGGAGGGGGCGGTGGGTCGACGTTTTCTCTTGCCGTGCCTCACACGTCTGATAAAATCCATCTTTCATGTGCATGGTGATAAATATTCAACACAGCCCTGCCAAACAGGGCATTTCTATGCCCCATTGCTTTCAATAAGAAGGCAGCGCCGAGGCACCTGTTTTAAGACTGTGAATGCTACACCCAATTACCTGGGAACAAGCTCTATGGAGCTGAATTTGACTTAACTGCTGACTGAGTCACTTTACACTTTGCTGTTTTTCTCCTCTTGAAACCTGCAGCCCTCCAAACCATCCAGGGCTGGCTGGATTGGGTGTTTGTGTGTGTTTCTGCAGACTTACAGACCCTTATCCAAATGTCCCTCTCCCCCCCTTCTTTGTGAAAGACACTGTCCTAAGACTCTCTCAGGCTAGAACCTCTCCAACGATAGTCTGGTCCTAAGCAGACATTGCAAAGGAGGGTTAATATACTTTTGTGATGTATTTATTGGGATGAAAGGGAAAACAAAAGAAAATTTAAAAGGTAGGAAATAAGGGGTTGTGTTATTGATGATGATTTCAGAGCTAGGCTTGGGAGACTTTCCCTTCTCATACAGGCATGGCCAGAGATGTTAGCAATTCAAGATCGGGGAGGAGGAGGTCCTCCTGCATCATATTCAGTTCTAGCAACTGCTGCTGCTCCACTTAATATAATTAAGATGAAGAAACTTAAGTGGCATTGGAAGGAAACAGATATTAATGGATTGCAAGGGAGAACTTGGGGTGCAGTGGAAGAGGATTGGGGGGAAATCTCAAATTAGAGCAGATACAGAGAAGGGCAACAAGGATGATCAGAGAACTGGAAACCAAGTCCTAGGAAGAAACGATGAAGGAATTCGGCATGTTTAGCCTTGAGGAAAGAAGACTGAGAAGGGATATGATGATAGGACTCTTCAAATACCTGAAAGATAACCATAAAGACGAAGGGCAGGATCTGTTCTTCATCATCCTAGAGTGCAGGATGCGTAATAACGGGCTGAAATTACAGGAAGCCAGATATAAGCTGAATATCAGGGAAAACTTCTGGACTGTTAGAGGAGTACCACCGTTCTGCCTTGAGCTCCAACACTGGAAACACTCAAGAGAGAATTGTCAGATCTGCCTTGATTCGGATTCCTGCATTGAGCAAGGAGTTGGACTTGATGCCCTAAAAAAAAAAAAACCCTTCCAACTCTGTGATTCTGTCCCGGAGGGGTCACTGTAGAGCCCTTTTCAAATTGCATGCTGCCCAGACAAATAGTGGTTGCTAATAGATGTAAGACAGTCTCCTTATGTAGGTATCTTGGAGGATATAGGGATGCCTCTAGGCTCTTAGAGACCCTACTGGCCAAGATGATCTAAAAGAGATCTAAAGGTCTTTGGCCATCTATCATGCCAAGAAGGGTTTCTTGGATCCTGTTGGATGAAGACGCTTTGTGGGAGTGTCAGAATCTTGACCAAGAATCTCTTGGTCACAAACAGTCTCTTTAAATAGCCCAGTGTGTTTAGGTCAGATGTGACACTGCCAAAACCAAGCTACCTTTGGGTGAATTCATGCTGTAGTTCCTTTCTCCTGACCTAGTGTAAGAAAGATTGGCTGGTACAACAAGGTTTCCGTTGCCTTGGGTATGCCCCGACGGTGGTGCAAAAATACCACAATCTTCGAGGAGGTGCTTTCTTATTTCTGCCCATAAGTACCCAAAACGTGAGGCCAGATCCCCAAGCCTGTAGTTGTCTACTCAGAAGAAATCCAAATTGATTTCCATGGGAGAGAATCCTAGATAAATTGCATAGGGTCACCGCCTATTCGCAGGCTGCCCCATGAGGAGGTGAATTTAGAGCATCGTATGTGAAAAGCGGAACAGCGATGCTACATATGGGGTAGCTGAGAGGGCTGGTCATGCTTGTGTTGTGAGGGTAACACAATATTAATCTGGAAAAATCTGAGTTTTATTTCCCCTTTCGTTTTTCTCTCCCGTCTTCTTTGACTGCATCTCCTATCCATCGGGTTTAATGTAAAGGTTTTTGCCCACCGCGTCTCAACCCCCTTCTTTCCTGCCCATTTAATCATTCCCTCCCCTGATCAACCCCCCACTGCTCCTCCGTTGCAATTGGCATCCGCCTAGCCACCCTCACAAAGGTTTCGGGAAGAGACGGCCACCCCTCTCGCGGCGCAGAAAATGGTACTCCAAGCATCTTCGGGTGGCGGCTTGATGCTGTTAGGCCGACTTCAAAAACCGATCTCCACACTTGGAATATTAATCAAATCAATCAAGGCTGACAAATGAGAAATATTGGCGAGAAGGTGGCAATTTACAACTTTGTTATTAGTTAAGAATCGCCCGCCTTGTAAGAGTAATTAATAACTCTATTGGCTGGGGAGAGGGGGGTCGATGGAGACAGAGCAGGGTCTTTAAAGAAAATAGAAGACCTAGAGAGAAGGAAGTCTGGTGTCACTGGAAGAAAGCATAAAAATCCACCTCCCACCCAGATGTAACTGAGCATCACACGGATCTATCTCTGTGTTAGTGAATAGAGCCTTCCTTACATATCACACAGTTCTTAGTGTTTATGCAATATACAAGCACACATATATGTATATTAGTTGCTCTCTGTGTATGTGTGTACACACTAACCATTTACAACTCAAGAGAGCCAAACTTCACAGTGCTATATCTGAACTCCAATCAGGGACCTTCTGTTCTTACCTGTTATAAAAAGCCACACTGATTTGTAAACCTATCTGTTATGCCGGTCAACCATTGTGTACCTCTGCACCTGGTAGGTACAAATTAATGCTGCAGAAGCCTCACTCTTATGTCTTACAAAGTGAACTTGGTCCACAAAAGCCTCACATTAAAATACAGGAGTTTGTCTTTAAAGTGCCACAACTTTTTTTTTTTGGTCTTGTTTTGTTTACTCTCTAATATGTTTGCACAAACTAACATGGCGACCACTTTGAGAATTTCAGATAGAGGCAGGTGTGTTTAAAATCAAATCTGGGTGTTGTGGCTGTTGTTTTGTATGCCTATATATTCATGTGTACAGATATATACACACACGCCTATGGCACATAAAGCAGAGGTGGCACATAAAGCAGAGGTGTTGACCGTTCACCTGTTTCCTTTCATTCTTTAAATGGTCTGGCCAACCAGGTAGGGTCAAATCTTTGAGACAGAAAGGACCATCAGGTAGAAGAAGAAGAAGCGAAGCCTCCTAGATTTCAAAGAGTTCAACGGTCCTTGTCCCTAATGCATCGATCCTTGTCAAGGTTCCCAGCTTCTCTTTCCACCCAGCCACAAGCAGACACCCACAACCACACTCTCACACCCACGCCTCCAGGCTCCCCTCCCTCCCGACCCAAACCCGCCTTGTTGTTCTGACGATCTTATAAATCACCCGGACGTTCCCAGACCAGAGGGAAGTAAATTAGCTTACTGTGACCAAGAAGTCCACTTCGTCCATCCTCTTTTCCAACTGCTTCCAACTTCCAAAAAGCATCATCCTAATCATCATCAACAACAACAGTAACCATAACCTCTTCCCTTTAGGGCAAAAAGGAAGGGGGGGAGAGAAAAATCACCCGCGTAGAGAAGGTATCAAAAACTCGGTGGTGGTCGATTGAGATGGGGGTGGTGGTGGGGTGGGGTGGGGGGGTGTTGAGAGACCAGAGGCAAACTTTATCTCTTCTTTCATATAAGCTGCACGCCTTCGCCTCCGCAAAGCCCTGGCTTCGCTCTACAAAAGGTAGAGTCCCCTTAGATTGAGATTTATTGGTTTCCAAATGAAAAGATTCATTTGATATAAGAGGTTAACTCAAAGTTCTTTAAACCGTGACTGGCATCGGCAAAAAGCTTTTGCCTGCTCCACACAAAGGCAGTTCAAAGGAGCTTTTAAAACACACACTCACAGCTCTCTCTCTCTCGCTCTCTCTCACACAGAGAGAGATATGCATACATACACAAACGCACTCTCACACTTGAGACTCAACTGCAATTTTCTTTTCACTTTTGTTTCTTTCTGTGATTATCATGCCGTCAACCTCTATGTAGATAGCTAGAGTGGATTTTCTCTCCCCCCCCCCTTTTCCTCCCCTTTCTTTTCTTCTCCTCCTCCCCCCTTCTTTTTCTTCCAAGCTGAACTTTGCCATTCTGGTGTTGACCAACCCCTCCTTCCCCTTTTTTTTCTGATTTTTTTCCATTCCTCTCTCTTTCTCTCCCTCCCCACTTTCCTTTTACAATCCTTGAATGAAAAGCCTGAAAAGATTATTCAATGAATAATCATCATAAACATCACAATAAAGGAAATATGGAGGCAGAAGGGAAGGTAACTGACAAGAGGCTAAAATAAAGAAAAGGAGATTGGAGAAGGGGAGAAATGAAAAGATGGAAGAAAGATGGCAGGGAAGGAAAAAAGAAAGCAAAGAATGAATGTGTGTGTGTGTGAGACAGAGAGAGAGAGAGAGAGAAGGTATCAGAATAAAATTCCAATATAGGATTTTCTCGGGGTCTGAGCACTGACCCCAAGAGTCGGATACGACTGGCTTTCGAGCAAGGGAAACCTTTAGGGGTCTGAGCCTTGTGAAGGGAAGATGCAGTTAGGCTAGTGATGAAATTTTATGCAGTAAGAGTGAGTAAAAGAATGAGAAACAGAGATGGGAAGAAACCTCTGTGTGTGTCTCTCTGTGTCTGTGTGTCTGTGTGGTCTGCTGAGAAAATGCTAATGGAAGAAAATTAACCATCTCTTTGTTGATCCGATGGAAATCACTGTAGGCAAGATATGTGAGACAAGGGTTACAGCCGATGGGTAGGAAGGGAAAGTGTCTTGATATCATCAGACCCGTTTTTCTGAGAAGGCCTGGGCTAAAATTGAAATCTGGAGGGTAAAAAAGTCTCCCCTCCCCTTTCCTCCCCTTCCTGCCTGGCTCCATTTCTTGCGAGTGACCTCTTCTGGCCCATCATCTACCCACAAACTCATCCACTCCCCCCCCCACCCTCTCTCTCTCTCCATTTGGGCATTTTAAAAGCAGGAGGAAGGAATGCCTGTTGGAATCAAAAATGTCTACTTTCTCCTCTTTGGGGCCTTGAACTTGGTCCAGAAGATCCGGATTTTCAATCACGCCAACATGTGCCTAAAATACAGACACCCAGAATCGGAGCTCAGTTTGATTTCAGCCCCCCTAGGTGAAAACCATGAGAAGTGCAAATCTCTCTTTTAGAGACAGCTTATGTGGATATAATAGTAATGTAGTCCTGTTTATCACCTTCTTTCCCGTTATTTAACTTTTGGGGAGGAAAGGGTTCCAACACGTAAACAGATGACCTAAGTCCACAGAGGGGCCCTTCCTTACCTATTTTCATAATGTTGTCTCTGAAAGCTTTGCGTTAAAACTTCAGCTCTTTTGTGTGTGTGTGACTCAATTGAGACCTCTAAGACGTCACACCCTGGGGGACATCAGTGGGTTTAGGGGGGTTTGTATGGATGGAGAGAAGCCTCTCTTTGCCTTAAATAAGATGTCAGAGAGTCAGGGAGAAGTGGGAGTCAGTGCAGTCACACTACCAGAACAAAATAATAATAATAACAAAGACTTCTCTGATACCTTAAGGACTTTCAAATTCATTATAACATGTTCATACAGCATGTTCCTGTTGTAATAAATCTGTTCCTCTTTTAAAAGCCGCAGGACTTTTCCTTGTTGTTTCTGCCACAACAGACTAACACAGCTATCGGTCTGGAAATGACTCCTGGCAATTGTGACAGTCCTTATGAAATAAATAAATAGTTTCATGACGTGGGAGAAATAACTGGGAAGGGAGAGCAATGGCTGTGTGTATTGTAGCGATGGCTGAGTGTTTACCAGACAGAGACCACAAAGAAACAAAAGAGCAAAAAATGACAAACAAACAAATCAGCTAATTCAAGAATCAATACCCGTGTATGGATGATGCTCCCGTGGTATATCTTGCTGTGGCGGGGTTTTTGTTGTTTTTTGCTCTGCTTGCAGCATCAATGGAAATCAAGATGCTAGAAATTAGGAGGAAGAAAGTAACCTCCTCACTTTCATGTCATTTTCACATCAGCCCTGAAATTTTAAATTCAGGATATTTTTCTGGCCAAACCCCTCTTAACAAACAGGTTGATGTTAAAACCTCTCTGTTTTGAAAATAGAGAATGAGGCGGGACTTTTCAGGTGTAAAACAAAGGTGGTCTTATTCTTGGGTTGGGGGGGAAAGCAAACTAAACAAAATAGAGATGGGTCCTGATAGTGTATATAAAACACTGCCCGTTTTCTAAGGAGGGTTTAGAGTTCGGAAACACTCTTACTAGTGTATCAGAAAACAAAAACAAAAAAGTAATAAAACAAAAATACTGTAGCACTTTAAAGACTAACTGCTATAATTTATTGTTAGTTTCATGCATCAAGTCCACTTCTTCAGACTCTTACTAGTGAAATCTCCAGGGCTGACTTTGGAGTATTATATGTATTATATATTTATGTTTACATGGTAGCTATGGGTCTGGACTGTCCCCTTATTCTTTCAAAAAATTAAAATTATTGGAGTTAAACCCAAAAAAATTTGCAACAATTCTAATCTTCCAGAAAGGGTAAAGAGAAATCCCGGTCAGACCCATTACCTTTTGACCAGAAAAGCAAAACATAGGGCAGCAACTGAAAATATTATGGGAAATTTTCCCCCTCTCATTAACAATGGATTTATAGACTGGGTATCATTTTAGCCACAATTGTTTCTTCAGACTTATCCAGTGATTAATATGTTGTTCAAAAGTGTTTTTTAAGAGGCCATTATTTTGGAATATGTACGATGTCGTGAAGTTTTCTCCTCTTGTCACCCCTCTTTGCCACTAGAAATATTAGACCGGATTGAGGAAAGTAGAAGCTCCTAGAAAGCAGCGTTTCAGATAGTCTAGACAGAATAGCTTTGAATATTTATTAGTAGATTCTATAAAGTACGTATTTCAACATGGACCTGAGGAAAAGGCAATGTTCTCCATCTTCTAACCAAAATCTAGCCTCAACATTTCCTTGGTACTGGTCATTCTTACAGGCTGAGATAATTGTACCCATAGGTTTTATCGATGGTGATTGATTAATTCTGGAGTTTCTCTGGAGTTATGATTTCTGTGGTCTGGAACAGTGTGGAATAACCTCATAAGTCATTTCTTTTCTTGCCCCCCTACCATAAGCTATTGGCCCATAGATGTTAAGGTCATCCCCCTGGCCTACTCTAGGAAAGTTTCTTGAGAAGCAGGATTGGGTTGGAAGGTGTATATCAGTGATAAAGGCAATTGGTACTTGTGCAGAGAGCAATTTGAAGGCTTCCTCATTCCCATCCTGTCTCTTTTCCCATCACAGTTGACGTAAGTCTTGCTTGCTGTGCTTGTGTGTGAGAGAGAGAAAACGCCGACTGCACCCTATAAGGAAATCCACAAACCTAATTATTAGGAAAATCTGCACCCCTCAGAGGAAGCAGCTGCATAGGTACTATCAGTCCTGAAGAAGGAGAAACAATCCAACCTTCTCTTTCTCTAGGTTTCTAGAGCACATTGGCAGAGACAGCCCCCCAGAAATTAAATGAGTTTAATTTTATTTGCAAATAAGGCGAGGAGGAGTGATTCCATATATCCCTGGGGGGAAAGGGACTCTAAAACCAGACTGACTATCCAAACAATTAGGCAGTTCCAACCTTGATCCAGAGTAAGCTCTTTGTTTTGAAAGACAGCTCTACCTAGATCTTAGAGGAGGAGCGCATATGGGGTAATTTCAGCGCCCCGGAACATAGGGTGCCTCTTGATTGAGTGATCCCTGTCATTCCTATGTGGGCTCTTCTAGACGACATCGCTTCTGCTTTGAATACTTTATTTGGGCTCAGTTTTGAAAAGAAAGAGGGGGGGCAGTTGAAGCAATGCATTTTTCCTTGTCTAGGGGAATATCTTCCAACTTGGGTTCATCAGAGCTCAGTTTAGATCAGGGAGGGGTTCGTTGGTGGCTGCACAAAATTTTATATACCCCACCCACCCTTCTTCAAACTTGGCTTAAACTGGTTGGCAAGTTGATGTGAAGGAGAAAAGATCTGCTGGCTTTCCAGAAAGCGATTCAAATCCTCACTCTCTTTTTGATAAAAAGAAATCTTTTTTTCCCCTCTCTCTCTTTTCTTTCTTTCTTTCTTTCTGAAAATACAGAGCAGACTTTCTTTTCTCTTTTCCCTCCCCCTTGACTCACCCCTTGACACGGCTTCATTGAGACAGGCGTTTTGGAGGTCCCTCAGAGGTCTTGGAAAGCGACAGTACTTAAAATAGCTGGTAGATGGCACAATTTTCTAACGTTTCGAAAAGAGGAAAACAAGCCCGGAGCCAGAAGTCCATTTAAAAGGCCTTTATTTCAAAGGAACAAAGATCACTGACAAGCACAGTACAGGAGACATCTCAATGAAATTTCTGGAGCAGATTTCTCCCCACCTACCCACCCTGTAAAAAAAAAACACCAAAAAGAAAACACCTTGCAAAAGAAGTGTGGATGTGAAAATACAAGATCTTAACTTTTATAATCAAAAAGAAGAGGGGAAAACTGTACAGTGGGGAGAACTTCGTGTTCTACCTCTCAAAAAATCCAACCTTCCTTGTGAGATAGGGTAGATCTATAAGTCAGACTGTAGAGACATGAAATATACCCATCCTTTGAAGGGAGATAATTCTGATTTTTAAAAAACCGGGGTTAGGTTTACAAAGCGTATGCCAACCAAGAAATACCTTCGGCTTTGAGAAAACCATTAATCTATCAAGACCAAGACCACGCACATTCCCAGTTTTGGAAGTTGACAACAAGTGGATAACAGATTGTGTGGTTCAGAGGAAAGAGACATGGTCAGATAAATCGGTTTATACACAAATATACATAGAAAACATACCATTATATATACACGTAACTGGGCACATTCTAGAAGAGTGATTCCCATTTCAAAGATGCAGCATGGTGTAGAAAGTCTCAAAGTAAAGCCAAGGGAATCAGTAAACATCCTTCTGAGTAAAAACGGATGGATTTGAGGCTACCAAAACAGCTTTTGTTTACATATTCAGCTGGATTGGTTTATATGCTCACTGAAGATCTCTCCTCCTTTATAGGTCCTACATTTCCCCCAGTTGTCTTCTTTTTAAAAAAAATGCTTCCAAGAACTGAGAAAGTGGTTTCAAAGACAGGATCAACTCCCATCTCCACCCAGCATTGACACGATTTTTTTTTAGCAGCTTTGTGTGACGGCAAATTTTGCTTCTCAAAAACCTAATGGGGAAATTTAAGACAGGGTTTTCTGGTGCTCTGAGAATGTAAAGAAGGATGTGTCTTAATCTGTAACCTGAGAAGTGAAGGGAAAATAATAATAACAAGATGACACCGAGAAAGGAAAAGGAAGAAAGAAAAGAAAGCCACAAAACGTTCTTAATTCAGTCTAAGTGAACAGAATCTGCCCTTCTCTGTAAAATAATAATAATAATAATAAAGGGGAGCACCCATTGATTTTAAATCCACTTTAAATCACATCAACTTGTTTTTGTTTTTATTTTTCTCATGATTTTTCTCTTTCTGACTGGAGAAAGAGCCGCTCTGGCCCTGGGTTTATGTGTCAGACTATTTGCTCGGAGAATCCCCATTTAAAGTGCCTAGTGACAAATCTCTGTTGATCAAACCATTCACATTATTACCTTTAGAGCCTTTTAATAGACATTTATTAAAAGGGGAAATTTAATTTGAAGGAAACCAGACTGGCAGAATCTGAGAGAACAAGGTGTAAACAAATAAAAGTTAGAGAAGGGATATACCGACACTAACAAATTTTGCTTCCCTTGAAGCCATCAATCAACTTCTTTGAAAGTATGGATGCTATTACCTGTTCCACGTGTTAAAGCATCCTCTTTTTAAATTTGATTAATGTCAAGCCCAACTTTCCTCCTCCCCCCTGCTTCTTGGCCAGCTTTTAACTTTAATTCTGCTCTGCTCCAAAGTGAAGAATCCCTAAGGAATCATAGCAAACTCGTGTTAAAAAATAGCTGAACCAACCATGTTTCAAAGAGGGTTGATGCACACACGCACACACACATGCACATACAAACAACCGGCTCCAGCTCTCCCTCACTATGCATTCACACAAAGTCTTAAGAGTAAAAGGGTCAGTTCAAAGGCAACATTCAGGAATCTATAAAAGGAAGAGGACATTTAAAAGCCTAAAGAAAATGAATACCCAAAGGAAAAATGGAACATATTTCTGATTCTTTGGGGTGCAGTGAATTAAACATATTAGAAACATGTTTCCAGTTTCCCTTAGAATACATTGATAGATTTATTTGCTTTTAAATTGTCACCTCCTTCATTTGACAGACCTCTCCCTCTGTTCTCAGCTTGCCTTAGAATACATTTATAGATTTATTTGCTTTTAAATGTCACCCACTTAAGGTTTCAGAGAGCTCTCTTTCTATTCTCAAACCCTCATCAGAATCTGGCACCCAATGTTTTCAACTTTGGGGCTGACCTTGTGGGCCCAATCCACTAGAAAGCTGAAATCCACCTTAGGAGTCCCAAAGGGATTCCCAGAGAAGAACAATCTCTTCAAACTTTCCTCTGGATTCAGTGTGTGTAGGGGGAAGGAGATGAAAAGTAAATACTCTGAAGTAGAGGTGAAGTAAGGCTCTATTGGAGTCAAGGACTGGTGGTTAGAATCCTGACCCTTTTGCAGCACCTTGACTTTGCTGTCTCAATACAGCGTCTCACCTTCAAGGCAAGGAAACGTTCTTGCACTGGTCTGTAGATGCATTTCTGAGCACAACTTTCTACTTCCCACCATCACAACCATCAACAAGAGTCTTTTCAGAGATGGGCAGCAATATAAATGGGAAGAATTAAATAAATAAACAAACAAGGACCCATGACAACTTGGAACAATTGATTGCTGGTGGCCCTTTTTTGAAAGGCAATATACCAATCCCCAACCCCCCATGTTTTCTTAGGTTTTTTTTAGGGTGAAGCAATAAACTGGCATTTTTTCAGGAAAGGGGGAAGCTTATTAATTCACTTCTAATAAAGGGACAGAAGCACCTATTGGAGCAGTTCGGCCTTTGCGCCCAACTCTTGTCTATCCAAAATCAGCTCCATGCATTGGATCCAAACAGGGGCCAACGCAGATCCTGATTGTGGTCCAAGATCCAGGCCTCCCCTTTACTTGAGAAATCTCCCACCCGTCTCAGTTGGGGAGAGAGAAGAAAGCAGGAAATCTGTGTGTATTTTTACAGGGTGGAGGTGGGGGTCACCAAGCAGGCTAGATGTTTATCTTCCCCAATAGTATGGAAGAAAAAGGTGCCCAAAACTTGGATGGGTGGGTGAGAGAGAAACCGTTTGGCAAGGGAAAGCTTCTCCCTTGGATTAGGGTCTTGAAATAACATTTTCTCCCCCTGTAATGCTTAATTTAAAAAGAAAAAAAGACAGGGAGGGTGTAAGTGGCTTTGTTTGGATAATTAACTGCGCCCCCAGCAAGGAAAAAAAAAGCCCCAGATGTGTTTGCTCAGTTAATCACAAGACACACTGATGTATATGTATATTTGAAACCAAGATCGAGAATTCTCCTGTTATAGTTCGATCCTGCCAAAATTTATCCTTAAGTCAACTCCACTCAATTCCATTCAATGGGCACTCTTCTGGAGCAAGTTTGCCAAAGAGTGATCTTTAATATAAGAAACCACTCTCTACTTTGATATCATCATCATCATCATCATCATCATCATCATCATCATCATCATCATCATCATCATCATCATCATCATCATCATCATCATCATCATCATCATCTACCATTAGATTCATAGTCAAAGATTGGTATGAAATTAATAGTTCAAGACCTAACCCAAGACCTAAGAACTGTTAAGGTTGTCTAAGTAGATAGGCTGTTCCAAGGAGTTGGTTTTTTTTTTGTAAAGTTAGGATAGTCAAGTCCAATAGATCCAAAATTTCCAGATATCTAATTCTTTAGGTATTGTTGAGTACAACAACAGATTTCTTCCTGTGTATAAGGGCAGTTGGTTTATTATTATTATTATTATTATTATTATTATTATTATTATTATTATTATTATTATTATTATTATTATTATTATTATTATTATTATTATTATTATTATTATTATTATTATTATTATTTACAGACCTCACCTTACTCTACTGGAGACCTAAGAAGCAAATTACCACAGGTCTCCCACACACACACACACACACCTCATTCCTGCTGGAGAGAGCACAGGGAAGCGGCAAGCGGAAGAACCTCTCTCTATAAATATATAAAGTTTTAATGGCACATCTGACATATTAAATTAGGCAGTTTTACAATTGGGGGCCGGCTGCTATGCTAACTGATTACAACTGCGTTATCAAAAGGGCAATACGATTTATAACTCGGCTCGTCCGGGCACGAGCCCCCGTTGACAAACAATACCAGAAATCTGGTTTCTATTAGGACTCCGGGGTGGAGGTGGGAAGGGTTGGAGAGATCTAAAAGGATGGGATGGATTGTAGAGTTCCTTGAGAGAGAGAGAGAGAGAGAAAGATGCCTTGGTCACCAAAGTCCCCCACTCCCCCGCCCAACCCCTCCCCGGTTGGCCACCTTCTTTCTAAGCTGAGACTTCTTTACACCCTTGACGAGGGTTTGTGTGGGGTTTGTGTATTCAAGAGGCCTCGCTTCGCCTCTTCCAAATATTCGATCTAAAGACATCCTTCCACCCAACCCAAGCATTGGGTTACACCTACCCCTTTTGAAAAGGATTGGGGGGGTGGGGAATAGACCTCCTCCACTTTCTTTCCTAAATCAACAAATTTAGCCTCCCTTCTTTCCAAAGAACTCCCCCCCCCCTTTTCAGAAGTAAGCTACCCTGTGCAAAACCAGATAGTAAAATAATAATTAAATTAAAGGTCCCAATTCTCAGTCCTGTAACCCTGGTACTGGCAGTCTCAGTGACTGCTTCTTTACAGGAGATCTGAGCGCTTGATGGCTCACCACCCTCCGAAAACAACAACAACAACAAAATCCAAATATTCGGATTTTTTTTTTAAGGAGAGGGTGGGGGAACAAGGAGACGCCGCCGGGACTAAAGCATTTTTTCAAACGACCACAACGAGCTAAAAATTTGCTATTAACTAGACAGCTCCACAGCAGGAAGCCTGAGCAACAGAAGAAGAAACCTGGGAGGAAGGGTCCCCCCACACACACACACACACTTTGTTGTTGATGCTGCAAGGTTCAGAATAAGCATTTAGTATGTCCCAATAGGGCCCCAGGCGAATCGGGGTAGGCAATCCCATTGAATTCAATGGGGCTGGCTTCCCAGGACTTGGGAGAGGCAGGAATGCATGGGCTTGTACATCTATCAGTATGTACGTGAGAGTGAGAGACAGAATACCCCTTGCATGTTAGAGTTCAGATCTCACTGGCTCTCTGTGCGCAGAGATACCTGGCACGCTTTCTTTTCATTAGGATCCCTTTCTAAAAGAACCCCCCCCCCTTCCCGGCCCAAAGTCACCCCACCCCATCCTTATTTTCAAATGCATCTTTGTGCCCCCGATTTTGAAACTGGAAGGATGCTTTTGACAGGAGGCAAGCCCAGGTAAGGTAATTAAGATTCGGACGTTTGCCTACAGAAAGCTGAATAAAAACTCCCCAACCCCACCCCTTCCCCAGACGGCCATCGGTGTATTTGGTGATACGTCTTTCTGTGCCATTCACAAAACAATCTAATGTTAAGAGACACCCCAGTATCTCTCTTATAAATCCCCACACCAAAACTCTAGAAAGTCTTTTCTACCAAAGGCTCCCGGAAAGTAACCAACCAACCAGCCAACCTTTCTCCTTCAGATAAATAAACAACACACCACCCGCCCTGCTAGGTGTGAGATGGATTGGGCGGAGGGTTGAAAAATGTGCATTTCCCTCCAATAAACCCCCCTATTCTCACACACCTCTTCGCAATCCTGGAGCATGAGTTCCCTGCCCATTGCGCTTTCAACTTCTCTACATGTCAGGTGAATGAAGGATCGTCGTGGTGCCCTGCTCACACACACACACTATAGGTTTCTTTTCTCGGGAATAGGATTAGATCGGAACAAGACCGGGACACCTTGAGAAAGCGCCTTTTCCACCCTACCTATCAAAAGATCTAGCGATCTCCTAAAAAGAATAATAGAACAGCATTGCAAGTCCCACCATCTGATCCACATTCAGTTGTGCAGATTTTTTAAAAACCCGCACAGGTGGGTTTTTTAAAAAGCCACGGACAACCCCCACCCCCTGCATGCCCCAAGCTTCCCTTTGCTGCTTTAACTCCAGGTCCAGCCCTCCCAAACCCACCCACCCACCCTTTGTAGGATCGGCGTCGCTTTTCCAGGCTTTCTGGAGCTCTTTGGCCAGCGCTGCGTTTTCCTTGCGCCCGAGTGTCCCCAACGCCCTTTGGGTGTCTTCCCGGGGGGAAAAAAAGGGGGGAGAGAAAATTCCCACTTCCCATGGCAATGGCCGTTCGCTCCCTCGGTTCTTTCACCGGATTCTCCCTCCTTCCCTGCCTCTCTCTTTTCTCCTTCCTGCCCTGGCTGCCTCTTTGCAAGGCAATTCGGAGCGTCGCCATGTTGGCTGAGTTACTCCAAGGCGGCGCAGACTTCAGTGCGTTACTTTTGCATGTTTCCTGTGCACTACATACACAGGCACACGCGGGCATCTAAGCTTCCCCACAACCCACCCCTGCCTGGCAGCAGCAAAAAAGAAAGAAAGAAAGAAAAGCCAAATTCGGATCCTCATCACTCATGGCCAGCTGTTTCTCCATTTAATTGGAGAGGCAGAAGGGGAAGAAGGTTTTGAAATTGGGTGGGGGGGGGAGAAAGAGAGAGAAAGAGAAGTAGAAGCAGTCGCGATCTTGTGCGGCAAGCGGGCGTAAAAAGCCAACCCGCGGGGAGGTGTCGCTTTTTAAACTCCACCTCGAGTGTGCCCATCCGAGTGTGTGTGAGAGAGAGTGTGTGTAAGAGTACGTGTTTCAAACGTCGATCTGCTTGGCGATTCCCCCACCGAACCCTTTGTTTTAACTTTCCGGATAAAATTCCCCTTGGCCCCCACTCTGCTTCTTGGGGGGGGGGGGAGCTAATTTGCTCGAGTGTGGGGCGAAGGGGGAGGCCAGAGCGAGCGGCAGGGTGGTGTGGGTTGTGTGTGAAAGAGGAGGCGAGAGAAACACATCCAGAGAAAAAGAGTAATCAGTTTAAAAAGATCGACATCTCTCTGCTTTCATTCATTCATTCTGGGGGGTTTTTAAGACACACTTCAGCAATTTTTGCACACAATTCCCAACTGTGGGGACTGTAAAGTGGAAAAAGAGGGCTGAAAGAAAGAAAGAAAGAAAGAAAGAAAGAAAGAAAGAAAGAAAGAAAGAAAGAATTTTTAAAATTTCTCTCTCAAAAAAAAAAGATCGGGAAGCTTCAAGGGAAAAAGTTACCACTATTTAGCACATCAGAGAGTAAACAAAACAAAAAGGGGGAAAAGTTGTGGCACCTCTAAGACTAGCCGTTGTGTTTTAATGTTAGCTTTTGTGGAACAAGTTTGATGAAGTGGACTTGATCCATGAAAGCTCATATTGAAAAACAAGAGTTAGTTTTTTAAAGTGCCACAGCATTTTGTGTCTTCTTCTTTTGGGGTCTTGTTTTCTTCACTCTCTTATATGCTTGCACGGACTAACATGGCTAAAGGTTTCCCTTGCTCGAAAGCCAGTCGTATCCAACTCTAAGGGTCAGTGCTCATCTCTGTTTCAAAGCCGAAGAGCCAGTGTTGTCTGCTTCTGCAGACGTTTCCGTGGTCATGTGGCAGGCATGACTAGACACCGGAGCGCATGGAACGCTGTTACCTTTCCACCGAAGTGGTCCCTATTTATCTACTTGCAATTTCTTGCTTTCAAACTGCTAGGTTGGCAGGAGCTGGGACAAAGACGGGAGCTCATTCCGTCCTGCAGTACTCGGGGAATCGAACTGCTGACCTTCCGCCTTCCAGTCACCGTCCACTTTGTCAGCCACAAGAATGACACTCCGTGGCATCAGGTACAGAGGCACGCAAGGACTTGCTATGCATAAAGATACAAATCAGTGTGGCTTTTTTTTTTTACAACTGGTGATAGCAGAAGGTCCCTGGTTGCTTAGCATCTTTTTAAAAAGCTCTCTTCAGTTTCACCTAGAAATCCTTCAGAGTCTCAGCCCACCGCCTTTGTCCAGGTCAATTGCTCCAGGAACTCTTTTGTTCTAAGGCAGCATGAAAAGAAAAACTTTGCTTAAATGCCATATAATAATTTTGTGGCAGAAATTATACTGGGTTGAATGGATTTTTGCTGGAGAAACTCTGCTCAGAGGATGCCCGAATGAGGAATGTCCCCAAGAGCTGGGACAGAGATGGGTGCTCAATCAGTCACGCAGTATCCCGGTCTTGAACTGCCGACTTGCTGGCCTTCCAACTAACAAGGCGAGCTTCTTAACCACTGAGCCACGGGCAGCCCCTAGGAGGAAGTTCTTAAATGCCATAAACTCACACCTATCTCCAGGCCTCTAAACAATTCCATCTCAGTCATTATATATCTACACCTATCTAGCCATGGAAGCTTAAGGGGGAAGAGAGGAGAAAGCCTGAAATCAGGTTTAAGACTGAACTCTTTTATATTTACAAGATTCCTCTCTCTCTCTTTCCATTACTCTCTCATTTCTCCAGATCAAGCTTGATTAACAACTATAGGCTGGGAGGCATCACTGCCAAAGAGAGACAGGTATGAAACAACACTCAAACTCCATCAACTACCCAGAAAGCTAAAAGAAACACAAAAGGACAAAGGTTGTTTTTTGGGAGGGAGAGGAGGGGGGGGGGTATTTGCAACAGAAATTGTAATAAGTCAGCACGTGCAACACACAATTGAGAATAAGTTACTTAAAACCCAGCAAACAATATGCCGCCACCTGAAATGAGAATATGAAAGGTCACTCCCCGATTTTACCTACAGAGGCAAACACAACCACACAAAGATTGCTATAACCCAAATTTACTCTTTCACCAAAATAGCAAAGCAGCTTTTCTTTCCCTAGGTGGGTGTAAATATCCTACTCATTGAAAAATAACCTTGGCAGCCACACAACAGCAGTAAATTTAAATTAATGAATAGATGAAATCAAAAAGGGAAAGATCTAACCAACCCAATCTCAGGCATGAACAGATGGTAGGGCCTGTTTCTGATGTGAATTGCTGGGGATCAGAACAGGTAAAGGTTTGGGAAGCTACACCAATCACAGAACAACCCAGGCCTACCCCTCTGTGTTACTGTATGAAAACTGGAACAGCCGGGATGGTTGGCACTGGAAGAATACAACACTCTGTGTGTTTACTTTAAAGTAAATTCAATTTAACAGGGGTTTACTCTCAACTAAGTGTAGAGAGAACTGAAGCCTAAAGTAAGCTACCTTTGGGGAGGGGGAATCCTGTTGAAATACATATTAGCCACTGCTGAGGAAGTGTGAGTTTGGATCAGAACTTAGGACAGTGTTACAAAGTTAGATCCTCTTCTCTTAATAGGAGAATTTGGGACACCAACTTTCACTTATCGACCAAAGAAACTGAGATCTCCATAAACAGGCTATGGAAACATTCTTCTCAGATGGCGGAGATCCAATCTAGTGTCCCCCCCCCAAAGTTATCTCCAGTGGAAATTTTTAAAAAAATTACTGATAACAACTGTTCTATATTGTCAGCAGTGCAAGTTTGATCCATCCAGACTGTATGTCCAGAATAAAATCTGTACTAAACCTAATACTGCTTTATTTTATTTTTTTCTCCTCCTCCTTTAAGCATTACAGTTCCTATGGAGGCATTTAAGAGTGACAGAAATAACAGGCAATATCTCATCTTAACGGCCACTCCCTGCAACCAATTTATTTGTAATTAACCAGGCCGTAAAAAATAGAAAGAAAGAGGGGGAGAAAGGAAAGAAAAAAAAAGGGGGGGGGAAGGATTTTGACATCTCATGTTGCAATCATGTTGTGTCCATTATGCACCCTCTGTGAAATTTACTTCTGAGCAAACAGACTAAGGATCAGCTGGCGAGAGATAAAAATCAGAAGCTGGATTTCCCTTCCTCCCCCTATGACCATCATCTTTGATTCTACAAGCAAAAGGAACCAGTATCTTCTATGCTGTCAGCAGAGTCTGACAAGCAGTCAGGAATTTTAAAAAAAAAACTCTTAAGAAAAGAAGAAATGTGAATTGTTTCTTCGCAGGTAAAACCCCCCACCCCCCCACCCCAATTTAGGAGAGCAATACAAGTTGTCAGATATCAAATAATAGTTTAATTTCTGAATACTTTCAATTTTTCCTTGGAATATAACACACAAAAGACTAGACCAAACAGTTTTCAGTTATTATAACTTTTACAGTATACAGAAATGTTGCACTTAAAAAAAAACCTTCAGCTTTTTTTTCTTTAAAACACAAAAACTGTAAACGCTAAGATACTGAATCAACCACATTATCTATAAGTGCCAACAGCAGTGTTATATTTAATTTTTTTTGTCATGCTGAATTCAATGGTTTTTTCTTTTTTTCTTTAAAAAAAGGGAAAATATCAACAAGTATTATAATACAAAGAGCTTGCAAATATACAAACAGATAGAGGAACTCGGTAACAATTCAGAACGACTAGGCAGAATCCAATTTCATTCAAATTACAAAAAAAAGTTCACTTTGTGATGATTCTCTTGTGTGTGGCTTGTGTGTGTGTGTGTTTCCATCAAAACCTTGTGTCTTAGACACGAATCCATCTCCCTTCCACAAATACCCATTCTCTTCCAAAATCCACATTTCATCTTTAAAATATATATATATAAAAACCTAGTCAAGGGTGGGCAGGCTGTGGGGGGTAATTGTGGTTCTCTGGGGGGGGGTCTGTATAATTATAGCCATTATAGCTTCCAGCTATATTTTGATGGACCAGTTTTTAAGTGCGCTTCCAGCTTTCTTAATATTATGGGGAAGTTTTTTCCCCCCATTTGTCTTCACTTCATAAATTTCCCAGAACAGTTTTAATTCTTTCAGAACATATATTTTTTTAAGGATACAGAAGGTATTTTTTTTTTAAAAAAAATGAAGCCAAGATTACATCAAAATTATTATAGAACCACAGAATAAACTGGTTTGGAACCAGGAAAGAAAATAATTAAAAATTAAAACCAACCCAGAACAAAACCCTATAGGTACACAGACAACATAGGACAAATTAATAATTTGGAAGAAAAAAGAGAGAGAGTGAGTGTGTGTAGAGAAGAAAAACTTTTTTTTCAATTCTGTTAATTTTCTCCAGGTTGTCTCAAAATGCACTTTCAGGGAGAGATTTCTGTTTTGAAGATTAACACACCCCACACCCCCAAATACAACAAAACAAAACAAAAATTTCCTTTTTCTCCTTTTTAAAACAATGAGACAGACAAAGAGAGAGAGAGAGATTAAGGGGAGAGAGAGACAGAGAGAAGTAAAACTTCTGAACAAGGGAATTCGTAATGTATTTTGTAAAAAGTTCATTTAACAAGTCTCTCTTTTCTTTTCTTTTTAAATTCATCGTCCATTCAAATTAGTCTCCTCTCTTCTTTTAGCCAAGGTGGAATATCCTTGATAAGCTGAAGGACATTTAAAAAACCGACAGACCCCAAATGTCAATCGCAAATCCACTGTTCCATATTTCCCCCCATTTTTCTCAAAATTCTCTGATTCGCGGGCTGTGTGTTTTTTCCTCTCTCCAACATCTTTATTTTTCCCCTTCTTCCTTATTGAATGGCCATATAAGGCCAGTTAAAACTGCTTCCAGACAGTAACATATCCCTGATCAGGGTTTCTATGGGGGTTTTACCTACCAAACGGACGAAAAACAACTGCTCTATGACTGAGGACGAGACGGTGCGAAGGGATGGGAGACGTAACAACAGTTTGCCAAACCGTGTAGGCTGGTTCGGATATTGACTTCTCACGTACTCTTCCAAAGCACACTGGGACTTCTCTTGTAAACTCTCGACGTGGGCCACATCGGACAGACCACACGCATCTAGAAGAAAGTGGGTTGCAAAGGAAGAAAAAGCAAGGGAGAGGGGAAAAGAGGAAAACTGGGGTCAGTAGCATATCAAACCAGTAGTAAGTCATCTCCTGCAGAATATAGTTACTAAAACCAACACAGGTTAGGTAGCCCTCCCACATTTCCACCACCAAGTCAAGCTGAAAATATTAAGCAGAATAACAGAAGCTCCATCTTGAAAGCAGTGGGCTTTTTTTTTTAAATGCTTCCTAGTGAGTTGAGTTACAATTTGGGCCTTGAAGCCAGAACAATGAGTCTACATCTTGGAGAGATCAACGCTCTGTCTCTTAGGCTTTCTCTCCTCCACCAGGCTTACATAGGTTTGCTTGGAAGCCCAAGTTTCTTGAATCTGGAAGAGCTTTCAGGGATAAAGGACATGATGAGGCCAAATCTCAAATATCCAAAAACATTGTCTGGAGAGAAAACAGTAAACCCACACTCCAACCACAATTTGCACCGAAAGGAATGGGTCCTGTTGAGCCTGCTGGGTGCAAAACATGATTTGGATTGTCCCCCTGCTCTTCTGAACTTCAAGAGGAGAAGAAACTAAACAGATGTTGAAATCCAAGGTAATCTCTCTTCCCCCTCACTCTCGTGTGGCCTTGAGTTTTACTCCTGGAGGTGGACAGTCCTTTCTGAAATTTACTTTTCCTTCCACCCCTCTCTGCTTTTTTTCTTTACCTCCAAACACTAGGACTGTCTTTTGAGGTAGAGATGGAGGAAGAGGGGGGGGGGACATCTTCCTCTAAAATAATGTAGGAGGGAGATAAGATGGCCAGATTTAGTCAGAAAGGGAAAGAAAGAAAGAAAGAAAGAAAGAAAGAAACCCACACACATCCAAAAACTGGCTCAGATCAGGATAATGGAGTTCAGCACCCAAAAAGCGATTCCACCCTAAGGAGACACCACATTTTCACTCAGTCTTTGAAAGCAATTTAAGTGGTCCTTTAAAACTGATCTTGTCAGTTTAGTCTATTGAAGGGCAGCCAAGCAAAGACTGATCTCTCTCTTCATTAGAGCCGTTTCTCTCTCCCCCCATTCCCTCTCTCCCAATCTCTTTTTCTTTCTTTCTTCTCCTTTCCTTCCAAACATTTTGTTTTTTAAAAAAGTATTTCCAAAATAAGGAGGTAGGTGCATTTATTTACATTTTTTTAAAAAAATATCACATACATTGTAGTTCCATTTTGCATATTCTGTATTTTTTTCCTAAGTCTGATGGGTTAAAATACAATGAGGCTCCTTTTAATCAGGCTCGGCCTTTCCTTAGGTTGTGACCTTAGCTGTCTGGGCAAAGTACTAACACATGCATAGTTTGAAAAGCCATTAGAATCCAGATATAGATTCTATAGAAAGCTACAGAATATTGTATATGATGAGGCTTTCTGGGCGTTTTAAATCGACAGCCACAGAGGTATTGGGGCATCTTAAAGTGGCACAAAGTCTCTGCCTCGTTTCCCCCTTCCCATGTTTTATAACCCCACAAAATCAGATAACAGAAACCTTTATCTAAGCTGGGAAGGCAATTTACATACAAAGAGACATTTTGCAAACAGTCATAAATTTCACACTTGAGACAACCCAACCACGGTGAAGTGTTTCCCGGAAAAAGGTAATAATATTAATAACACACTTTGGAAAGATAATAACAATAAGGCTGAGGTCCACCTCTTTGGGAGGAACCCTTTAGGGTGGCCAGACGGGCCTTTCCAAAGCTGAAGGGAGATTTGAAAGAAGGAAGGGACACCTCCTTAAAAAATAAACCACAAAGAGGCATACACACTCCCCACATTTCCCTGTATTGTGTTTAATGATCGATCACTTTTGGAGCTCAAGTAATTTGGGTGGGGTAGAGGGAGGGGTGTAATGCTGGAAAGCAATAATATATAAAAGGAAGTGCAGGTCATGACCTAAATTTTGGACAAAGTCCAGAAAAGCACTTGAATACCCTAGCCCTCCCTTAAGACAACAAGACTGGATCGCGATTCTTTATTTTCCCACATAAACTACAGCTTGATCAGCTGATTTCTTTATATCAAGGACTTGGAAACAAACAAAACAAAAATTTATTCCTTGTAGGGTTTTCCCATTAAATTCTTCTAACTATTTCCTATGTCGCCCTCTTCCAGTCTTACCCTCGTAAAAAAAAAAAAGCAAGCTGTTTTAGTACTGACAAAATGATTAAAATAACAATAAGTTTACCATTTTGGATATGGGTATTAATTTAAGCTTAATTGAGTGTTCATAGTTTATGTATCAATATTATATTTCTGACATGGAAGGAAGAGAAGGCTCTATAGACATGGTTTCTAGTGTCCAGTTTTTTTAAGTTAATGATCTGACTGGATAAAATGTATTTTTTTTAAATCACACACAAACCCAAAACAAAATCTCTGGTTTGAAATTACTTTGCCTCCAGAGTTAATATCAGATATATTACTCACCCAGGTTGAACCACAGCTAATTAGATTTCATCATGCATTCCATTATT
The DNA here is from genome assembly GCA_030440675.1 of Furcifer pardalis. Classification (NCBI taxonomy): domain Eukaryota; kingdom Metazoa; phylum Chordata; class Lepidosauria; order Squamata; family Chamaeleonidae; genus Furcifer; species Furcifer pardalis. The sequence continues at coordinate 3,495,017 of CP126891.1, read as the reverse complement.
GTTTTATAACTGTAGTGCTATTTATATGCAGCAGACAGTTGGCACAGAAATATTGCAAACCCCCCTTCTCTCTCTCTCTCTCTCTCTCTCTCTCTCTCTCTCTCTCTCGCTGCACCTTTGATTGTTTAAGCAACACCTTGGAGTTCTTTTTAAAGAGGAGAAAGAAGGAAATATTTTGCGGTTCATGAATTATAGCTGGCAAGTGGGCTCCCCAACTGGGTAACTCTTGTTGGTATTATTGATGACTCCTGCTGCTTTCAAGCAGTTTAAAGAGTAACTCACTCCAGTTCCAAAACCTCAATGCTTTTGTTTTGTTTTGGGGGGTAAAATCCTGAAGTTTCAGCTAACACAAAACCTTCCTGACCAACTGGTAGAAGGCTGCCCACTGCTTCGAGGAGCATTTAATTCCCTTCACCTCACCCACAACCCATGCAGTTAGATTTTAGAAGAAAATTATCTTTTTCAACATGAAATATGTCTTGATTTTAGCCCCTTCGCAACTCTTAAAGAGGCTATGGATGAATAATTCCACTGTTTCTTTGAAAATTACAATGTATTTTTTTTAATTCACATTTTACACCACGTACTAACCTACTCTGGTTATTTATCAAGCCAGTTGGCCTTAATTTAATCAACCCCAGGATTCTATTCTTTAGAATATTAATCTTGCAATCCAGTCCAAAATTACTCTGAAGGAAGCATCTTTTGAGTTCAACCGAGACTCAGGCTAAACTGGATCTCCAATCTGAGCCATGCAAAAATTTCTGCCTGCCCACCAAAGAGAGCTGGACTTAATAAACAAGCTATTCAGAGGAGACTGATCCTGAAGTTAGAGTATCTGTCCAAACCTTATCCAAATACCCTCTCTCTTACTTTCTTCCCTCTCTTTGGCAATGATGAGATATTTCCCACCACATCAGCCACAGGCACACGAGGAAGCAGGGCTTACTCCCAGAGTAACTGTACATGCCATAGGGCTGAAGCGGGCCGATTTGCCTGCCTTCCCCACCTTTCCAAAGGCAAATTCAGCCATGGCACAACCAACAATACAAGCCCTTCATCCCAAACACAGTCCTCTCCTTTTCACTGGTGGCTTCCCATATTTGGTCACCAGACCTTGGGGGAGATCTTGGCCAAGCAGCTGAGTGCCTTCTGCCCTTACCCCTTCCCAGAAAGCGACTGACCTGAGGTGAAAAGGACGATGGCCTTCAAACAGCTGTATTCCGCCGAGTCCACGTGCAAAGCCTTCAGTTTCTCAACCTGCTCTTGGAAGATCCTTATGTGGTCCATAAAAGCCACCACGCGGTCGGCGGACATGGGCGAGGCGTGGAGGCCGGCAGCGGCCAGCAGCGGAGCCACGTGGAGGGGCATGGAGCACTGGGCCGCGTTGAGGACAAACAACTCGCTCCAGGTGAGCCTCAGCAGAGCCACCTGGTCGGTGATCTGGAGGTCGGGGAAAAAGGGGATATTCCGGGCCCACTCGACGGCGCTGAAAAGCATGCGGGCAGCCAACTCGCAAATGTTCTCGATGCCCATGATGTTGTTGGGTTGCATGCACTGGCTGCCGAAACGCGAGGTCGGGTAAGGCTCTGCCCTCAGCAACAACGAGATATATCCCGAAAGATACGAGTGGCAATTCAGGGGGTCTCCGTTGGTTAAGGCGAACTGGCCGTGCGTCGGCTGAGTAGGTGGCATTCTGCCCCGCTGGACGGCTGCAGTAAATAAGGAAGAAACTACAGCAATTAATACCTGCTTTTCGAGGGTGGGCGGGTGGGAGAAGGGCTTTGAGGGAATGAGCGCGCGAGGAAAGGTAGTTGGCCAAAGCACTTGGCAATTCGGTCTTGGGCCTGACTCCTAAAGGCAAGCAGAGGGGCTCCGGACAGACGGACGTTGGGGCGAGCCCTTCCAACTTGCCTTGAGGATGAAGCAATGGGATGGGTTGAGTTGAGCTGATTCTTTTGGGTTTGCCCTGGAACACCTAAAACTATTCATATACAGTGTATCTATATGTCGTCCTGGGGAAGGGAAGGGGCAGATCATAGGCAAGGGAAAAGGAAGGAGAAACGAAGGGTCATTTGGGGGGGGGGTAGACACACATACACACACACACTACAAATCGAGGACGCCCCAACAAATCTTGACCTGTACTTTCCTTTTGAAACCGAACCTCTTCCGAGAAGGACCAGATTTCTGCTTCTATATTTATTTTTTATTTTTTTTGGAGGTGACGGTGGACACAGAAAGAAGGGGGAAAGTGTTGCACATTTGGAGAAAGTGGGGAAAGACATATAAGGAATGAGAGACAGACACACACTCCAGCCCAAAAGAAGAGTTAGAGAGCAACACACAACCGGCAGCTCTTTCTGGAGACTCTCTCCCCTCCCCCCTTTTAATCGCCCCAACGACTCCCCGTTCTGGGGTGTCCACAACCTCTCCGTTTCTGCCTCTCGTCCCTTCAAAAGACAAGCCTCTGCGTGGAGCCCGGAGGATCGGGCCACGGCGCGGCTCCGGTTTCCCCCGGGCCCCTCTTCCCTTTATATATATAAAAAAGAAGGCGCTTTGTTTTCTCCAGCGCAAAGGAGGCGACGGGAACCGCTTCCCGGGCAGCCTCTGCTCGCCGGACGCCATGCATGTGTGAACGAACGCCTGTCGCGATGGCGAGTCCCATTGTTAGCTTTCTAGGCCATGAAAAGGGTCGGGGGGGGGGAAGTGTTGCATGGGGGTGGGTGGGAGGCTTCGCCAGGCCCGTGGATCGCCGTTTCCTGGGCCTTTCCTTGGCTCCCGAAGCGAATCGGGAGAGAGAAAATGAAAGAGGAGGAGAGAAACCGTGGAAAAGAGGGAATAAAATAAAATGGAAAAAAAAAAAAACGAGAGTCGGGGCAGAGGAGACGACTTTTGGGGGTCCGGATCCTGCCTTTGTGGGGAGGGAGGGAGGGTTGCAGAAAAGCCAAGCGGGACGACCCAATGCGCGATCCAGACCCCGGGAAGCCGAAGGCCTTGCCTTGCCGCGGAGGCTTCCAGAGCGAAAGCTCCATCTTTGCTCCGCAAGCCGAGACGACAACAACCTCTTGGCCGATCGACTCCGGATTTTGCTTCCTTTCCGCCTCCGCCCCCTCCCCCGAAAAAAAACCTCAGCAAAATCCCTTCCTTTGCCTCTCGCCTCTGCAAGGAAAGGGCGATGGAGAAGATCATAAATAATAATAATAATAATAATAGCCATAGGAACTGCAAGAGGATGAACCGTCCTACATAAAGGAAAGCGGGATTGTTGACAGCAGCCAGAGCCCAAAAGGTGGGCCAGAAGAAGAAGAAGAAGAAGGGAGATCTAGAAAAGGAAGAAAGAGCTTCATTCTTTGGGTCAGAAATTCAAAATAATAATCAATCCAGGAGTCAAGCGAGCCTGGTGGCATCCCGGAGACGAGAGCCGACCGGAGGCCGCTGGCAAGGAAAGGGGCTGATCGATCGATCAGTTATTTATGTATTTATTAGAACTGTAAGCGGGTGCAGGGAAGCAGGGAGAAGGCAAGCGAAGTTTGCATAGCCTTGAGACGGAGGTTTGCTTGCGCTCAGGGGAATAATAAAAAAAAAAGAAGAGAAAGAACCATTCAGTTAGATGGGTTACATGTTTTTGGTGCTGCAAGAAAGCTCCTCTCTCGCCTCCAGCCCAAGACCTGCCTTCCTCCACTGGTGGTGAACCTGGTTTTAAAAACAAAAATAAAACTGGGTTCATTCTAAGACAAGGGAGGAAGGGAGGAAGGGGGAAGGAGCTTGCCTCTGTTTGTGAGTTTGTGGTAGAGAGGAACTTGCTTCTCTTAGGGTCTTCCGTGTCAAGAGTCGAGCCGTTTGGGGCGGCCCTTTTCTCCTCTGACCTCGCTCACCCGCAAGTTAAGAAGGGGACAAGCCCCCCCCCAATATATAGGGCAAGAGATGGAAAGAAAGGGAAAAGCAGGGGAAGGAAGAGAGAAGGAAAGAAGACGTATATAAGCAGCGTGTTGTTGGTTTTTTGTCTTATGGAAAGAGCTTCCCTTTCTCTCTTCCTTCTCTCTTCTCTCCCTTCTCTTCCTTCCTTCCTCCCCTCAATTCATTCTTCCTTCTTTCCTTCTCGCAGTTCTTTCTTTCTCCTTTTCTCCCTTCCATTCTTCCCTCTCTCCATTCTCTCTCTCTAAAAATATTGCCTGTGCTCTCGTCCTCCGCCTGGCACACTAACACACACACCTCACACAGATTGCCACTTCCAGAGTGGACACCCACCCAGAAGCGCCTCCGGATCCGGCCCCTGGTCCCATCCCTGGTCCCCAACCCCTCTGCCCCTTCCCTCCCGGGGAGAAGATGAGAAGTGGAAAACAAATGAAATTCCAATACCTTCCCGTCTCATGCCAACCTTGAGGCATTTTTTCAGCCGACAGTACTGGCACTGGTTGCGGTGGTGCTGGTCAATGGGGCAGTTCCGGTTGGCGCGGCACGTGTAGCTCAGGTTCCTGCGGACGCTGCGCTTGAAGAAGCTTTTGCAGCCTTCGCACGTGAACTGCCCGTAATGTTTGCCGCTGGATTTGTCCCCGCACACGACGCACTCGATGTGCTGCTGCTGCTGCTGCTGCTTCTCGCCTTGGCTGGCCTGGCTGCCGGGGTTGTTCTGCGCCGGCGTGCTGGGCGCCCCCCCGGGGCCGGGCGTCTGGGGGGTGAGCGGGGCGCCCGTCGGGGGACCCGGGACTGGAGGGGCTTGCGAAGGCTGCGTTCCCTGCGGTCCGGCCACATCGTCCTGCGGGTCTCGCCACGCGCCGACTACCATTGCCATATCTAAGGGACACCGTGACCAAACCGATCGCCCCCCCGTCGCCGCCGGCCGCTGCCCGGATCCGCTCCCTCCGACGGCCGCGCCTCCAGCTGCCCAGTTGCCAATCGGGCCGGAGAAGTGGCTGACTCCCCAGACCCAAAGCGAGCCACTTTGCAACTTCTTTCCTTTTAAATTCCTGTTTTCTTCTCCTCCTCCTCCTCCGACGGTAGCAAAGTCCTCTCTTTTCTTCTTTTTAAAAATTGCTCCCTCGAAGTGGCTCGGCCGCCTCCTTTTCTACCTTTCGGGTCCTTTTAATTTAATTTTTTAAAAATGTCCTTATTTGAGGGCTCTGGAGTTCCTGGTTTCTCTCTGTGTGTCTTCCCTTTCCCCTCTCACCCCCCCCCCTTCACTCCGCCGGTGCTTATGCAGGGCTGACCCAATTGTCAATAAACGCGGGACGCAAAGTGGTTGGAAAGAAAGAAAGAAAGGAAAAGAAAGAAAGAAAAAGAAAGAAAGAGAAAGATGGGACCGAGGGAGGAGACTGAGAAAGAGGCAGGTTTGAAGCGATTGTCTGCTAGCAAAAGACGAAGAAAAGTGAAAATACAAAAGGGGGCGGCTGGGGAGGGGGGGAAGGAAGGAAGGAAGGAGAGAGAGAGAGAGAGAGAGGCGCGATCCCCTTCAAAGGTCTCCCCCTCCCTCTCTCTCTTGGAGCTGGCTGGAGTTGCAGAAGAAGCAGGCGGCGGCGGCGAGCGGGGAGCCTGTGGGCCAGATCCAGCAAACCCCGTAGTCAGCCATTCAGGAAGGCCATCGGGAGAGCGACGGCGGAGAGCGAGCAGCCGCCGAGCCCAGCGCGATCCCACGCTCCGCACGGCGCTCCGCGAGTGGAAGAGGAGGAGGAAGAGGAGGAAATCGAGCCCAGCCCCGGCCCTGCCGGCCGCCGCCGCCGTTCCGCTCGCAGCCGCTCGCGGCGGTGCCGGTGCCGGCTGTGCTAGGATCGGATGCCCCGCTCGGAGTTTGGCGAAGCTGCAGAAACATCAACCGAGGAAGGAGGAGGAGGAGGAGGAGGGGAAGGGGAGGGAGGGGGCAAAAAAAGAGAGGGGGGAGGAAAGAAAGAAAGAGCGAGAGGAGGGGCTGGAAAAAGGGGGGAGGGAGAAAAATCAACCCCCCCAAAAAAGGAAACGACAACCACACAGAGAGAGAGAGACACACACACACAGCGCACACGCTGGAGCGCGCGCGCACACACACACACACGAGACACAAAATAGGAAGCGGGTCCCCCGGTTGGGTCTGTCTTTTCTTTTCTCTTCTTCTTCTTCTTTTCCTTCCTCTTCTTCCGTTTGAATCGCCCCGGTTCTCCTTCCCCTTCTCCTGTTCTGCCTGGTCTTCCTTTGCTTTTGAGGTGAGCTTCTTCGCCTCTCTTGCTGCTTCCCCTCCTCCTCCTCCTCCTCCTGCCGCCGATCGGTTCGCGGCTGCGGCTGGCCGGGCTTTCTTCTTCCTCCTCCTCCTCCTCCTCCTCCTCCTCTTCCTCCGCCTGCCCGTCCTTCTCCTCCGCCTGCTGGTGACTCTTCCTCCTGCCGCCGCCTGCCCGCGCCTTATGCAGCTCCTGGTTCTTTCGCAAGTGGGTCTCTTTAGCCAAGCGGCTTCCTCGCACAACACATGGGGCGAGAAGGGGAGGAGAAGAAGCGATGGGAGAGGGAGGGGGGAGTTAGGGAGGGGGAGGAGGAAGAGGAAGAGGGTGGGTAGCTGGGGGAGGGGGGAGGGAGAGCGAGCGAGCGGGGCGGAGGGGGGGCGGCGGCTGTAAAGAGAGAGAGAGAAACCAGACTGAACTATCCCCAAGCTAGGAGACCCCCCCCCCACGCCTCTCGCGCTTTACATACAGCCAGGGAAGATGATAAAGGCAAGGGGAGAGGGGGGGGAGGAGGAGGAGGAAGGAAAGAAGAAGGGTGCCGATGTTAGGGACGCAGGGGAGCCCACTCCCCCCTCCCCATTTAATAATTTAAAAACTCAGAAGCTGATTCTTTTTTTTAAAAAAATAATAACCAGAAGCTACATATATGTATAGATATAGATATATTTGCAGGATTTTGGCATGTCTGTCAAAGTGGGAAGAACCGATTGCAAAGAGGATGGAGTGGAGTGGAGGGGGGGGGGGAGGAAAGATTTTTGGCACATGCACTTAGGGTTGTGGTGGTGGAGAAATGATTAATTTAAATATATATATATATCAGAAGCAGTAGATAGATAGATAGATAGATAGATAGATATATTGCAAGATTTTTCCATGCCCAAGTGGGAAGGAAGAAAAGATTGCAAAGAAGAGGATGGAGTGCAAATGGGGGGGGGGATTTTTACACATGCACTGAGTGGGGGGGAGGAAAAGAAAGAGGGGGGGGAGAGAAAAAAGCAAATGAAAAAGGTAAGGGGGAAGAAAGAGAGAAAAAGGGGGGAAGAAGAAAGCCAAAAAGGAGGAGAGAGAAAGGGAGGGGGGAGGGGGAGGGGTTGGTGGTTCAAAGGCTGCGAAGAGAATCCCAGGGATTCGATATGCAAATGAGGGAGGGAGGGGCGCAGGCGGCGAGCGCGCTTTCCCCCCTCCGCGACCGGCTCACCCGACGTCTCTCTCGAGTGAACTTTGACACGGCGGCTGCAACTTAGCACACGTTGCCATGGCGACCGCTCGCCTTATAAGGCAAGCGGCTGCCTTGGACTGGTCCGAAGCGCCCGGACCTCCCCTCGGCCCTCATTGGGCAGCGCAAGCCTTGAGCAAGGCTGGGGCGGCAGGAGGACGGAGGAGTCCGCCGCGGTCCTAAAGCCACGCGTGTTCTTCCCGTGCTCCCTTTTCTCTCTCTCACACACCCCCTTTTTTCTCTCTCTCTCTCTTTCTCCCCACCCCTTTTGTAAAAACTCCTTTCCATACATCTCCCCAAATCCCCCTTGCTGCTGCTTCCCCTTCTCTTTTCTCTCTCCTATTTCTTTTTTTTAAAATTTATTAATTTTATCTAAACTTTATAAATTTTTATTTTAGAAATACACAATATAACAATAGTGTTATATTGTCTCTTTCCTATTTCTTTAACACAGCTTCGAAACTCAGACCAACAAAAGTAAGACTGGAGTGTGTGTGTGTGTGTGTTTCTGACTTTTTAAAATTTAAATATTCCTATCCGAATTGTTTTATTATATGATGACTGCTTCCACCCTCTTTCCTTCCCCTCTCCTTTGCGGAAAAAAATATGTGACTCTTCCTTCTGCATTTTGGGAATTTCTAAGCTGTATTGTATATGAATCATTGTCTGCACGTGTGTGTATATATAGACCCAGGTTCGTGTGTGTAGAGAAGGCAGATGGGGACCACCCTCTTTTCTTTATTTTCTTTTTTTAAAAAAGGATACTGTGCAGGTCTTGGTGAGATACCAGGCTTTCTGAACTCTTTGCTGGCTACCTTAGTGGCCACATTGACCCGATCCTAGCACGTTGGTGGATGGCTGTCATTTGACACAGTTAGTCTCTCTCTCTCTCTCTCTCTTCTCTCTCTCTCTCTCTCTTATGTGCAGGCGACTGAAAAGGTCTTCCATCGCTAATTAGGTGCCACAGGTATTATAGGCTCAGCTTTCGATGGCGAGACAACCGGTCCTTTAGCTCATAGAGCTTCGCAAATTTGTATTGTCTTTTAAAAAAAAATAAACACTCCTCTACTTTTTTTTTTAACAAAAGGGTGAAACAAACAAAAGACCTTCTAACCTTGCCACAGTGACCTTGCAGCTACGAGGATGGGAAGTCCAAGTTGTTCCCACTTTTTGATACTCCTGTGGTGTGCGACAGGAGAATTAAAACTGGATTCCTAGACTGAAAGAGAGTTCAGTTTCTAGATCAGATGAGACTCAGCCTTACTCTAAGGAAGACTGGCCCTTTTGACCAGGGTGCAGATGGTCTCATCTGCTCCTCCACTGCAAGGCTCTTTGGAAGGCTGCCTGACCCGTACATTAGATGGACATCTATCAATGTACATGGGACAGGCCCATCAGAAAAAGTGGTAGCTCACCCCAGCATAGTTAAAGCACGAACTTCATTGACTCCTGAAGTCGCTGGATTTCCAAGAACCCATTACTTTTGCTTCAAGATCCAAACAGAAATGGGGAAGCATTAGCATAAAAATACTCACACATACATACCACAAGCCTATGTGAGCTCCCAAATGAGAGCATTTCTTCTCCAGATGTTTTCCAAGGAGGCAAGGCGGTGATAGCAAGGGGAGGGGAAGCAAAGGTTTGGATTTAATCAAACACAGAAAACACATTTACGATGCTTTTGGAATATTAGCAGGGCAAGAGACAAGATTATTTCCTTTCCTGTAAAGACACGCATTTCCTTTATGTTAAGAAGAAACAGAAGGGGATCATTTAAAAGAAAACACACACACACACAAAAACCAGCCACCCCATGATGAAGTAGGTCTCACAATCCCTGATACTTGATTTAATTTTATAGTCTTAGATGAGGTTAAGCAGTGAAGTCATTGCCTGTCTATGGAGGAAAACGCACCCAAAGCTTTCATTCCTGTCTCCGGGAAACCTGATCGACCTCTGCAGAGACCTTCTCTGGAGGAAAAACTCTTTGCTGAGACAGGCAGACCAAACAGGGTGAGCCGCTACCTAAGAACCGGCTGGAAACACAAATGGTTAGGCACACTGATAGCATTTCCCAGAAATCGCCTTTAAAAGCGCCTTTGTAGGAAATAACTTGGAGTTTGCACACGCTCGTGTGCTACATCAACAGGAAAATAAATTCCTATATATTACATATTCATTTACACACACACCCCTGCAATTGTGTTCTGTGTCTTTTTTTTAATAGAACAACTCCTGGGACAATTATACATGGATCTAAGGACAATATACATGGATCTACCTCCTCTGACAGCCCTTGGGTAGCATTAGAAAGGAAGACCAGGCAGCCAGGGACACGGAGCCACGGTTCTGGATCATGACCCACTGCAACCCATTCATGGAGCAGAGGGCGATCGGGTTGCTCCATCACTTTCCCCACCCCAGCCTTATTCTGCTAGGAAGGGGGAGGGGGAACATTAAAATAATAAATAAGGCTTTGCAGGTGCTACAAACGCAGGCAAGGAAGTTGTAACGTAAACTGGGCTCCTTGCCGGCCCTGTGGCGAAGCCTGGCTTAAACACTCTTGTCAGTTTCCTCTACTCCATTTCAGAGCGCGTAAGGGACTGATCTATTGATCAGAAGGACCTCGCCGTCTGGAAACAGGCGAGGATGCCTTCTGGGATGGACTGGGTTCTGGGAAGCTTTCGCCACATAGGATGGCCGAGAACCGGCCTCTTGACAGCTCTGCTTGGTAACTCACCCTGCCCCAAAGGGGAAATTTAGGGAACGTTTACTGCGGGAAATGTAAGGATGGAGTTCCCTGGGAAGCCAACGCAGCCTGTCCGGGCAGACTGTTTGTTCTCCTTCCCGTATCGTTTTAGACTAGAGAAATCTCATTCACCACCAGCCGCAGGGAGGAATTCCCTTTTCTCCATCCTTTCCATCATCTATTGGGGGGGGGGGGGGAGATGCGGTGACAGGAGACTAAAAAGAAATCCCAGGTTAGTCGTTTTCCAGCGGAAGCCTAAGAGCTGAAAATCTCACCTGCTACTGATAATGGGCAAAATGACTCAACTCCCTAACCCGAATTATGCAGGTAATGTAACTATAGATGGGGCGATGGATGCAACGCTGAATTACACTGGCCCCGCTGAACTGGCAAGCGGAGGGTTGTTTTTGGCTAGCGAGCCGAGCATTTAGTACCTTGTATGCGTCGGTCGGTGAACGCACCGGCAAACCCACACATACATAGATATATGGCGCAATTAATCGCTTAGAGTGGCTGCTTCTCAAACTGATTCATCAATAATTGTCATTTTAAAGAGTGGAGCGATAATAAGAATAAACAGGCGTTGTTTATGGCTTTCCTGGAAGGGCTCCGTTGAGTAACTTTCGCCAGGGCCGCGCCAGTTACACCTGAAGCGTAATTACAACCAGGTGGATCACTAGAAGGATATCTGGGCGCTTAAAATAAGCGGAAAAGCAGGAGGGTGAGGGAGAATGGTTTGAAGGGGAATAAAACAGAGAGAGAGAGAATAAGGTGGAAATATTGTATCCCCCCCTCCTTTTTTTTTTTTTTTTTTTTTGGTTGTAACAACGCGGTGGCCGTGGGACGTTTATTGAAGAAATATACTGTACGTAAATTTAGTTCTTCCAGGTTTCTTGGAAGCAAATTTCGGTGCCGCTGAAGCGAAATTACCAGAGGGGGCTTTGGGGGAGGGAGGAACCGTCGGGTGAAATTCGGGAGACTCAAGGATTTCTCTCCCTGCCTCCCACCGATGCGCTCTGAATGGGAGAGATCTTTCCTCTTTGTGCGCCTCTGAACTTCCAATTCAATGTGATTTTTAACCACTGGCTTGTGGTACTTTGAAAATCACCAGGGGCTGTCAGAGTTGGTCCCTCTGAAAAATTTACAGTGCTAAATTAGAACATATGCTAGGGAGAAAGCGAGGCAGGAGGGGGGGGGAGAGAAAGGAGGGCTCTCTGTGTGTGTTTGTGTGTGTGTGTGTGAAAGGGGCCCCCCGGGCTGGAATACTCCAGAAGTACAGTATGCTCCTGCCCCCTAGCGGAAGTATTGGGGCGTCCTCAAAAGACATCCGCCTCGCAAAAGCAACGCGGGACTTAACAGGGAACCGTACTTGCGGTGTGTGTGTGTTTGACGTTTAGGCAAGGTGGTAGAGTGGGTGGGGGATAGAGGCAGCCCCCCCAAAAAAAAAAAACTTCTGTATCATTTTAATCTGATTAATTCCTACGCAGTTAAGGGGTTGGCGACTCGTGGGCTCTGGATTTGTCCAGACGCCAGCTAGACTCCTGAAATATATATATATAAGTGTGTGTGTGTGTGTGTTCGTGAGTGTAAGCCAAGGGGCAAAGGGGTGCGAGGAGGGATTCCCCCCCCCTTTCGCCGGCTTGGTGCGCGCGCGCGCCTGTGCGCTCGCACACGTGTGTGTGTGTGTGTGTGTGTGCCTAGTCCTGGCCGCAGAGAGCCTCTCGCCTTTCCCACGGACGCTTCCCCCCCTCCCCTGTTTAGTCCCTTCTCAGTCCACCCCACCCCACCCATCCTCGCCAACAATTAAAAGGGACAAAACTTTGCTCACCCCACCCCCACCCCACCCCCACCCCACCCCCCAACCTAACCCCTTTCCTGCACCCTGGACTGGCAGCATCGTCTTCCTTGCTCGCGAGGTGAGTACGCAACACTTTTTCCTCATCCGTCAGAACATTTCAAAAGGGACGGGAGAAAGTGTGTGTGTGTGTGCGTGTGCGTGTGTGTGTGTGTAGGGGGACGACGCGACTAGATGCAGAACTGGTGCGGTTGATGCAAAAGAAAAAAACCCCAGTCACCCACCCAGCCCCAAGAAAACACCCAACAACCCGACTGTCCTATTCTCACGTAACACTTCCTGACACCCAAACCAAGAGAAGGGGGGGGGGAGGAAACCCGACTTTTTTGCGAGTTGCTGGGCTGTTTTCTGAACCGGGGAATATTCTGGCAGGGCTTGAGCCGGATTTTGAAGCGGGGCGCGGCATGGGGAGGAGGGTTAGACACCCTCTACAGAATACTGTATAGAGAGAAACGCATAATTGTTTCCTTGAATGCCACGCCAGGACACCAGAGCGCGCATCGTCTCTCCCCCCCCCACACACACACACATGCAGAGTTATTGCAAAAGTCCACGCGTGGAATCCTCCACCCCCCATCTCTTCTTTATAACCTCCGACTGGTCCCCGATCCCCTCCCCCAAAACAACAACAACAACAACATTTCCTTCCAAAAGTTTCCGGGCTTTTCCTTCCCTCTGCTGGGGAAGGGTTTTCCCCTTGGGGCGCTGAGGACTGGCGGTCTGGTTACAAAAAGAAAGACAAAAACACACCTTCAAAAGCAACAAGAAAGAAAGAATGAGAGAGAGAGAGAGAGAAAGAGAGAGAGACCTAGAAGGACAGACCCGCACGAGCACAACTACATCGCCAGGAGAGAAAAGATGGGAGCGAAGCGAGAAAGAGATTTTCAAAAAATAAAGGAGAATCCAACCTACCCAAAGCATATTTCCCTTGCTCAAGGTCCCAAAGCGCTTGCATCTTCTTCTTTAATTTGGCCAGTGGCGAGCCAAAAGTGGATCTAAACGGGTTATTGTGATTATTAGTAGTCTTAATGGTGGCCCAAAAGGACCCCTCCCCCCCACACTTTTTTCTTTAAAAAAAAAAGGCACTGGAAAGGTATCTTCTCCGTGTTTATCTAGTAAGCGATTGTGCAAACTGATTTTTTTTTTAAAAAAAAAAGGAAGGAAGGGGGAGGGAAAGAAAAATAGCGAGGGAGGTTTCTAGAAGGGGGGGTTACCTAAGGAAGGTGCAGGGAAGAAAAAGAAAAGGGGAAGGGGAAAAGAAGAAAAAGTAAGATTTTTTTTCTCAGTCTGCAAACAAATATGTTTTGTCTCTCCCCCCCCCCTTAATTAGCCCGAACCCTTTGGAGAAGAAGAAGAGGACAAAGTAATAATAATTTTAAAAAGAGTAGTAATAGATAAATAAATTTAAAAATATAATATAGATATGCACACTCTAGGTTTCAACAGAGAGGTTGCGAAGGGGGGGGGGTCTCCAAAGCAGAGAGAAGCCTCGCCTTTAAAAAAAAGGGGGGGAGGGAAAGGGCCCCCACCGAAATGTTTAAGGTAGGAGACGGCTCTCGAAGGAGAAATGCCTTGTTACACCTTGTTTGAGGGATGGAAAGAGGAGACTTTGGGAAAACATCCAGACACCCCACCCCCGATTTTGGAGGGGGGGAGAAGGAGGGCGGGAAGGAGGGAGAGATAGAGAGAGGAGAGAGAAGGAGAGAGAGAGAGGGAAAGAGAGGGAGAGAAAGATTGGGGGGGAGAGAGAAAGAAAGTAAGAGAGAGAGAGAAAGATTGGGGAGAGAGAGAAAGAAGTAAGAGAGAGAAAGAGAGAGAGAGAGATTGGGGGGAGAGAGAAAGAAGTAAGAGAGAGGGGGAAGAGAGACTGGGGGAGAGGGAGAGAAAAAAGAGTGGAGAGAAAGACTGGGGAGGGAGAGAGAAAGAGAAAGAGAAAGAGAGAGAATGCCACTTACAAATTAATGCTTATAAGTGAATGGCTGTAAAGAGTTCGCTATTTGCAGAGCCAGTGGTGTATATGATGGGGTTGTGGTTTTTTTTTTTTTTTAGGGGGGGGGGAGACCACACGAAGCCTCAGTGATAAAGCAGTTCCAAGACTTAACCCCCCCTTTTTTTGCCTCTCTTGGTCAAGGCTCTCATTTCTGCCTCCCTTCTTTCCTTCTCTTCTTGATCGATCTCCTCCCCTCCAGAGTTTCTCCAAAGTGACCCCCAGATCTGCGCCGTCCTTTGGGCACTCTTCGTCTTTATGGCTAATGTAAATCGAGCCAAAAATAGCAGCCCCTACCCTCTCCCCACCGTAAAGCGAGGACGGCTGGTCCTGCGAGCCCCTCTCCCCAAAAGGAGTCCAAATTCGGCCTCTGACCGAGTGTGTGGGAGGGAGGTTTGCTTAATGAGGGGGGAAAAAGAAGAAGAGAATAATAGGAATAAATACACTGAGTTGGTTATTTATTTATTTCTTCAGGTGAGAATGACAGGGAATTTGGTCTACTTGTCAGTGAAAGAGTGTATTTTAAAAGAGATCTGTTTTAAAAGAGTTTATTTTAAAATAGTTTAGTTTAAAGTAGATCTGTTTTAAAATGTGATAAGGAAAGGGTCAATATAGGAGGAATCGATGTGTTTAGGGGCGTTATTTTGTAGTTTGTGGGAAGGCTCCCTAGGATATTGCTTTAAAGGTAAAGGTAAAGGTCACCCTTGCTCGAAAGACAGTCGTATCTGACTCTAGGGTTCAGTGTTCATCTCTGTTTACAGCCAAAGAGCCAGTGCTGTCTGTATTTGCAGACGTTTCCATGGACATGTGGCAGGCATGACTAGACACCAAGTGCACGGAATGCTGTTACTTTACGAATGCCTTAAATCTCTCTCTCTCTCTCTCTCTCTCTCACACACACACACTTATCGTGCATCAATTGCATGTTTACAGGAGCTAATGAAATTTACAAATGGTTTGGCCCTCCTCAAACAATGATGGAAAACCAGAGGAACAAGTTTAATGACTTCCAAGGAGGAGGATTGTTTGGGAAGAAACAGGGAATGTTTTTAATAGGGGGGTGAGAAAGGTGACCCTTTTTTCTCCTGGTTGTGAATACCCTAAGATTAGGGGCCTGTTTTTGAAAAGAAAAGAAAAATCCCAGTTCTTGGAGAGATTGTAGAAAACTGAAGCGCGTTCCAGCCTGGTGAATCCTAATCATGTTACTGGTGCGGATGGAAAAGTGTGTGTGTTTGTATGTGTGTGTGTCATTGTATCTTAAGCTGCATGGGTCTTCACAATTCAATGCCATCTCTCTTTTAAAAAGAAGGGCGAGAGAAACCAGGCTACAAAATCCTTCAGGAATCACATATAGGAGATGGTTATTGACAATTTCCCACCTGGGGGGGGGGGAGACTTTACTCTTGATGGGGGGGAATAGAAGGAGAATAGATTTATATCAATCGCACATTTGTCAATGATTGAAATGTATCAATGTCTTGAATAGGAAACCTCCCCTCACCCCCCAATCACAATTCCCATTGTTTCCAGTTCTCTGTTGGCAAAAGGAAAATAAAGCCAGAGGAGAAGGGAGAAAGAAGGACTGTTTTATTTTAAAAGAAAAATCCTACCAGCTACAAATGGTTTCAGTCTCCATCCTCAACATCACCTTTCTCTCCCCCCCCCCCCATAAACACACACACACACACATACACACACCTGGCCGTCACCTCTGGCAAAGATCCTCCTTGCCCAGGTCCGGCTGAAGACAGGAGAGCGAATCCTTTTGCTTGGGTCACAGGTTTAACCCTTGAAAAGCTGGTAGCAGAGAAAGGTTGAACTTCAATCTGGCTGCCTTATTGCGAGCACAGCTGCCTCCTTTGCACGTGATCCTGAACCTTAGATGTTGAACCCAAGACTTTCCAAAGCCCCTGGGTTGGAAGGGTCTCTCTCATTCCCCGCTCAACCCATCTCTTTCCAGTCTTTCCAAGGAGCTGAGGTTTTTTCTTGGGGGGGGGGGGTGTCTACTTCAATGGCGTGAAAGGGGACAGAGAGTGCCTCCTGCAAATCGATTTCTCTTGTCCCCTCTGGTCTTTTCGGATCAGCGCCTTTCAATGGGCATCTGGGCGCTCTTTGAGAAGCAGGCTTGTGCGACATTTTCCTGCTAAATACAATAAACGCTGGGCAGATTTTCCGCAGACACACGCAGGGACCCTTCTACACTCTTCTGGCTGGGGGGGGGGGCGGGGGGTGGAGGAGCCCTCTAATTAAATTGTTTGATAAGGCCAATCAAGACAGGACAGCTTTGGTGAGGAGACAAGACACCGCCAGCCAAGGTTTCTCAACCTTCTCAGGAATAATAATAATAATAATAATAATAATAATAATAATAATAATAATAATAATAATAATAATAATAATAATAATAATAATAATAATAATAATAATAATAATAATAATAATAATACCTCTCAACTCTACAAAAAAAAACAACTTTACTATCTACTTATAATAATAATAATAATATCTATTGTTGTACCCATATTGATCGAGGCCCTTGGAGCAATATCTAAAGGACTCCCAAGATATTTGGAAATCTTGGAATTATCGGACTTGAACATCCTAACGCTCCAAAAAAACCCAAAAACAACTCTACTAGGAACTTCATATCTACTTAGACATTATCTTAATAGTTCTTGGGTTAAGGCTTGACCTGTTAATTCCATGCCAGTCCTAGACTGTGAATCAAATGGTATATTTGTATCCAATAATAATTTTGTTGTTGTTCTTCAGTCACACAGTCGATTCCGACCCTTTGCGACCCTATGGACCATTATGAACACCCAGAACAGGGCGAGAAGAAAGTATCTTATTCTATTCCCCCAACTTGGCAATTTTTTTTAAAAAATTTAATCCTATTATTAGTGGAAGAGAGAGAATACATGAAATACACAAACACAGGAAACTATACAATTCATCTTTCCTGCCCCAAATCCCAACTTTTTATTTAAAAAACCCCAAAACTTTTGACTCCACACTAACTCTGATGGGCTTACTTCCGAGTCATCGCCCCACAGGATATACCCACACCATGAAAGCATCCCCCTTTCGTATACCAGTGTCCTTTCCCCGAAAGAGACTTGAGGATTGTTTATTGTTTGCACATCTTCCCCCTTCTTTCGGGAATTAATAGCTGTTTCCCTTGCTCAAGGCGCCAGGGAAACCTTCAAACGACCTCGTGTTCGGAAGAGAGAGGGAACGAAAAGGATGCGATGGATGGAAAGAGAGCTATAGGCGCCCATTCCTCCTTTACTCCTGTTCCTTTTAGACGTTCACCTTCTTGTGTCATTCCAAACACGCATCTGCCACTTGTTTGGCGTTTAGACAGAAGTACAGACGATCCTGTAATAAAGTAACCTACTAATGACACCTTCCTACAGTAAAACAGAAACTGCCTGGGCAGAGTTTGATGGTGTGTGTTTTTTTAAATTACCACAATGTTATTTAAGGCTTCTGTCTTGTGTGCCCTTAGGGTACACGAGTCCTAAGGAACGTGGAGAAAGAATTACTTTCCGGTCATCTTGCCCAGATTGGGCCTGCAGGCCCCTCGGTAGGATGGATGGAGTTGAACAAAAAAAGAATGAGAAAAGTGTTTTAACCTGGGCCAGATCTCAGCTTTTTGTTTATCTGTTTTGGTGTTTTTAAGAAATCCAGATCATGCGGAAGATCCGAATTCCTCCCAGTTCACACGACCCCTTGATGTTTCCCCGAATCCCCCCACCCAAGACAGCACCCAAGGTATGCAAGTCCCACCATCGTTTACCTGCAAGGGGGGAGGGGCAAAAAGGGAGATGACCCCCTCCAGCCAACTCAGAATTGCAATTGAACACGTTTCTGTCTTGCCTGTGTGTGTGTGTGTGTGTACCTCGAAACCCTGACACTTGACTATCCAATGGGCTCTCTTTTGTCTCGCCTTAGAAAGGGAGGCACTTGCTTTCTATTTTAAATGTAAGGTGGGTGGAAGACATGGGTCCGATCTAGAGAGGGAGAAGCTGGTGATCTACCGCGATCCAGTGCGTCTCGTGTGAAAAGGGAGAGGGAGGTGATGGACAGACGACCAGAGAGAAGCCGGGCGCCTGCTTTTTGCGGGGCGCCTGGTCCTGTCTTAGTTCCAAACCTCCTCGGATGCTTCGCGCAAATCCCTTTCCGCACGTGTGGACGCGCCTTGCGGGAGGATGTTAATTCTCGCTGGGGGAAGGGGAGAAATCAAGGCAAGAAAACTAAATATCGGGGTCCGAATCAGGCACAGCATTTCCTGCCTAGATATCTCAATCTGTCCTAACCCCCCCTCTCCTCCGGGTCACTGCAACGGAGCGTAAGGATGGGAGGACGCTCACATTTTGGGGAGGCGGAGCTGCGGTGGCCCAGTGGTTAAGAAGCTCGCCTTGTTAGCTGGAAGGCCGGCAAGTCGGCAGTTCGAGATGCGGGTACTGCACGACGCTTTGAACGCCCGTCTCTCTCCCAGCTCTTGGGGACATGAAAGGAGCCTCATTCAGGCGTCCCATGAGCGGAATTTCTCTAGCAAAAACCCTTTCAACCCAGAATAATTCCTGAACGAAATTATCATTATTTTGGGGAAAGTGTCCCTTTGAAACCAGTGGGGCTTCTCTTCTGAGTTGCTGCGAGGTCTTAATCGGTTCTAAGAGGGACGCGCCTTCTTTCCAGAGGCAGTTCTTCAAGTCCGTTTGGAGAGGGCGCAAAGGGGAGTGTGTCTAAAATTCGCCCTTTCCTTTAAAAGAAAATAAAATAAAAAGAGAGAGAGGCTGATAGAAAGAAAGAAAGACAGGAAAGAAAGAAGGAAGAGAAAGAGAAGGGGAGGGAGGGAGGGAGGGAGGGAGGAAGGAAAGAAGGAAGAAAGAAAGAAAGAAAGAAAGAAAGAAAGAAAGAAAGAAAGAAAGAAAGAAAGAAAGAAAGAAAGAAAGGCAATGAAGGCTGGTTTTCCTCTTCCCCCCGCCCTGCAAGCGGAGCTCGATCGGAACATGACCCCACGAGGTTTCGGAAAGTCTGGATCGCGCCTCCCATTCATCTCACAGCAGGGAAGCGCAAGTGGGCGCAGTCTGGCCCCATCGGGATGCCGGCGTGGATTTGGGAGGAAAAACCCCACTCCCACCGTACCCCCGAGAATTAAAATGCCTCCCCCTGGCCCAGCCCCACCTCAAACCGGTCTTTGGACGGGATTGTCAGGGTCTCCCTGGCTCCCTGCGCTGGGGCGCCAATTTGCGCGCCTGGGTGAAGCCAAGTTTCAAGAGGGCAACTGGAGGCGAGCCTGGGGGGCGGGGGAACCAGGGGGGGGGACAAAAAGGCCGGGGAGGGGGGGAAGACAGCATGCCGCGCTTCCCCACCACCTGCGCAAAAGTCCGCGCATTTCTTGCAGGGCTGGAGCAGGGATCGGCAAGTGGATCTGAGTTTGGCATGCCTTGGGAGGGAGACGGTGGCACCCTTACTCCCAAGTAGAACAACGCGAGAGAAAAGGGGGGGGGGGAGAGAAGCGCCTGTCGAGTCTTCTCACCTCCCCGACGGCAAAAGCCATTTCCCCATCTTCTTCTTGGATTGGGTCTATTGATCCGGCTAAATATTTACCGTTCACACGCAAACAGTTCAGTTTCTTTTCCTTTCCTCTCTCCCCTCTTTTTATTTCCTCCTGCAAAGGGAGCGGAATTGGGGGGGGGGTGAAAGGGGGTAAATCATTTTATTAGTGTTTATAAAGCAAAGAGCACATTCCAGGCAGGAGTGTTTTAAGATGTGTCTTCAGCGGGATAAAAAGAGTTAGCGGAATCGATACACAGAGTGATTAGGAACTCCCGGAGTGTCGAGAAGGGAAGAAGGGGGGGGGGGATAGAGAGGAAAGTGTGGGGATGAAGAGGAGGGGGCGACATGGGAGGGAGAGAAGATTTGGTGGCTTGGAGGAAAAGTGGGGGACCTTGCGATCCATCATGCCAGGCGGAAAGAGAGGCAGGGAAACAAAATAAAGTAAAATAAAATAAAATAACAAAGAAGGGTGGGGTGATCGGAGCTTCCCAAGGAAGGTAGAAAAGAGAGAGAGAAAATAAATAAATAAAACGAGCAGAAGAGTTTGGGCGAACACCCTTCATCCTCCATGCGCCGGACGCAAGAGGTAGCTCTCCTCCGGGGGACGGTGAAAATAAAATAAAAATAAAACGACAAAGGAGGGACGGAGGTGGCGAGGGGAGACCAGAGCTTCCCGAGGGAGGTGGAAGAGTGAGAAATAAAAATAATATTTTAAAAAAGAATTTTGGAGAAGAACCATCAGCTTGCAGACGCCCGCCGGTGGACAAATATATAGTATATATATAGTACATTAAAAATATAATAAAATAAATTAAATAAAAAAAATTAATGGGCAAGGGGTGAAAGCCAGAAGATGTGTACATTGACCCTTCATTCAGTTTCATTTCCCTTCTCCTGTTATTGATCATTGATATTGAATGGGGGCAGGGCAAGAAAAGATAATAATTGGAATATCAGGGATTTTGCGGAGAAGGCTCGAGGGTGGGAAAGGATGCAAGGATGAAGTCTGGGGAGATCCCTTTGATGCGGGTTCATTAGAGGGCCGTCCATCATCGGGCGAACACTTTCTCCTCCTCCCCGCCCCTCCCAACCCTATCTCAGGTACCAGAAGTTAATCGGAAGGTAGGGTGACATTTGCTCTGCCGTTGACACGGAGCGTCTTCTCTGCTCCGGCCAAGTCAATGAAAGGAAGCAGATCCGTTTGAGCCAAGGAGGGGGTTTAAAAAGGCTTCTCTTTGATTAAATTGTTTTTCTTCTTTTTTTGGGGGGGGGGAGGAGGGGAAAGAGATTAAACCTTTCCCCTTCCCAGCCAGGAGGACGCTTTCAATAGAAAGCTGTGAGCTACCAGTGTATCCCTTTAAAAATACAGCCCCAAAGCAATGAATCCAAAGCACAGAGGCGCTTTGAATGCAAAGCCATGCCTTTGTAATAATATATATTTAAAAAGATATTAATATTAAAAATTAATACTTTTACGCCTCTGTAACTGCAGTGGCTCAATTGGTTAAGACGCTGACTGGAAGGCGGCAGGTCAGCTGCTCGGTACCCGACTGTTGCACTACGGAATGAGCTCCCGTCTCTGTCCCAGCTCCTGCCAACCTAGCAGTTCGGAAGCAAGACTTGGCAAGTAGATTAATAGGGACCACTTCAGTGGGAAGGTAAACAGCGTTCCATGTTGAGGCATGCCTACCACATGTCCACAGAGACGTCTGCAGAAGCAGACAACGCTGACTCTTCGGCTCATAAACAGATGAGCACTGAACCCTAGAGTTGGATTCGACTGGCTTTCGAGCAAGGGTGACCTTTACCTTTACCTTTTATTCAAAGGGAGTGTCTGAGTCTCTGTTTCTTTCATCTTCTGGGATACCTTCATCCCAGTTTAGGAAGTGGGGGGAAGTTTAAAACATGCAAAATACCCTTTTTCTGGACTAAAAAGAGACTGACAAAGGAGGAAATAGGGTCTAAAAACTCAATTGCAACCCAACACAACCCCTTAGAACCCTCCAATACCACCCAGTACAAGACTTTTCAAAGGACTGTTCTTTGTAGAAGTAACAAAACAAAATGGCAAATTAAACTGTTTCTTGGGGAAGACAGGGAAGGGCAGAAGACAGAGCCACACCTGGTTCCAAATAATCCAATCCTGGATTTGGGATGAAGGAAGAGCCTGGATCAACAAGCTGGCAGTTTAAGTGGAAAAGAAGAAACACTTCTATTTAGTTCATAAAAAAATATGCAGAGAATGCACGAGGAAGGCGATACCTTTATTGGGTCACTTAAAACAACAACAAAAATGTTTCAAGCTTTCGAGACCAAGTGTCTTCTTCAGGCAGGCATAAGATTATTAATAAAAGCTTAGTTCTATTTTGTTTAGTTCTATTTTGGTTGCACAATTTGGGGATAAATCACATTCTTATCATTTTCGTTGTTCCCTCTACTCATGGGGGACAGGGACACCATTCACCTGATTTTCTGTATGACTGTTATCACCTTGTGCCAGTTTAGTACCCACTAAAACTCTAGGGGTAAATCTAGATGAAAATAACAATCCTCCATTATATCGTACCACCAACGAAAATAACACTCCTCCATTATAAGGTACCATGAACTGAGGTAAACATTCTGTTAGAGATAATTAAACCAATATGTTTAGGTGTTATGCAAACAGGGGTGGGGGGAGGGGGACTGCAGCTCAGTTTCCCCAAATAATCTTATAACCTCTTTGCCTAATTCTTTAGATTGGAGATAGGACTCTGACCTAGAAGGTCAAAAGAAGCCAAATTTCATTAACTCTTGCAGCCTCACCGCAGAGCTAAGGTCAACCACACTAATTTAAAGATGTGGAGAAGTGAGGTGTGAAAGAAAGGAGAAAATGGAATAACAGTTTAAATAAAATATGGCAAAAAAAAAAGAGAGAGAGAGAGGCAAATGGTTGACAGAAGATATCTGTGTCCAGATCTGTTGCTTCTTTTCTACTTGCCTCTAGAAATCTAGTTTTAGCAACCTGGTCAGTAAATCCATTGATGGCAGGATTGTAAGCAAACCATACTGCGTTGTCTGATCATAAGTTTGTTTGTTGTTCCCTGGCTTCAAGTAATTATGATGACCCATTAGGTTTGCTTACTTGCAGATAGGTTCCAATGGGCTTCCTCACAAGTAAGCAGGATTGGATGGCAGCTGTTCAATTCCTATGCTCCCACATCAATTGGGGCAGCTATACAAATGGAATAAACAAACAAACAAACAAATAAACAAATAAATAAATAAAACAAATTTACCTGGAAGTGATTCCTTTCAGGGTTCACTGGGGCTTCCAGCCTTTACTAGTTCAACCTCCCCCCAAGATTTCAAGATCTGGGTTCCAAGCAGGAGTTGAAATCTGCTGCCTCCAAAAGGAATAAGAAATGGAAAAGGAAAGAGATGTACATGTGAAGTGTGTGTAAAATTCTATTTCAAACAACAACTAAGGAACTTTACATGAATCTGATTTTACAGACCTCTTTCTAGCTGATGTCGAAGGAGGTTTGCTCATCCACTAATATATATCTTTATAGATAGTATTAAGACAAAGTACAGTCAAACCTCATATAACACTAAAACCTGGTTCCACAAGTCTTGATGTTATATGATTTTTAGTGTTATCTGATGCATGTTAAAATCCTATGGGAGCCATAGAGATACATTGTAACCACACAGGCTTTAGCGGTTGTTATCCGATGCATCCCATAGGATCTTAATGTTATCCAATGCAATTCTTCCCCCCGGATTGCTTAATGTTATGCGATTTTAGTGTTATTCGATACTAATGTTATATGAGGTATTACTGGTACTACTAGATAGTAGTAAGGAAAAAAAAAGAGAAGAGAATGTAGATACAGTATTTTTTATTCAAATACCTGCTAAATGTTGGGATGATGGTAATATATTTCATCAAGTTGATGGGTATTGTAATTAATTAGTTCATAGATGAGTCAGGTAAAAGCAAATGCCAGTTAATAGATGTGTATATGTAATGAGTTGGCAGTGAGAACCAATGATTTCAAATATTTTACATGTGAACAGGCACTATTGACTATAGGAAGTAAGTGCCAACTCACATACAGCTAACTACTGCATTACAGAAGTGTGATTATACATATATCTATATACTTGTAACATAAGTGCATATGTGTATGAAATACACACAGACATAAATAACTGTGGATGCATGCACAGAGTTCAAAATGCTCTGAATCACAATCCTAATTGTACAATTTTGGATGGAAGGTTGCACTTTTCAATAATTAAAGGCACAGGACTAGTACAGTGTAATGAAACCTTGGGGCTGGAAGAAAGAAGGTGGATCTTTTAAATTATCAGAAATGAAATGCCAGATTTTTGAGGAAACTGTACATCTTTAAATTATTTTGATAGGGGAACAGGGGGGGGGGAAATGTACCTATAGGTAATGCGTAGAGCTGTGATTGTCTTGATGCTAAAATTACTCATTGTTTCAAAGCTTTCAAGGGACATTCTCAGCTCATCTTCTGGGTACAAAAATGCCACAAATGTGAAGAAAGTCTATACCTTTTGTTACTGCCAGTCATACTTTTAGCATATTTTAACTGAACTAGCCTTCCAAATTAATTCTCCGATTGCCATTTCATTAAATAGTTAAAAACATACTTTAAGCCACTGGATTCTAGTCTGCTAAAATACCCACCCCTAACTCCTAAAAGCACCATCATCTAGATTTTTAAAAAATATACTTTTTTCTTATATGAAAAAAGAGAGAAAACACAGATTTCTTACTAGAAAGAATTGTAATGTAAGTCAAATACATACCTAGAAAAGTAAGATCCATATACTGTACATGGAAAATATAGTCAACTTTTCATGATTGTTTTCCCTCTTCCCATTTGTTTTCGAGACAGGCAATTTCACTTCACTGAAACAATTCCACCTATTAATATTTTTAATAGTTGCATTGAAATGCTGACATCCTGTATTTAAAAATCCAAGCCTGAACAGCCCTCTCAAAAAAATTTCATTAATCTGATTATAATGAGGTCTTTTCAGTCACTTCTGATGATCTTTTTTTTAACCATCAGGTTCTCAAAGTAAAGTCAAATAGTGAAAGCAAGTTTAAAAAAAAACCAGACCAGTATTTTTTGGCTTCCTTCAGAGTCTTCTGAATAGTGCAAAATTCTAAAATGATGTTGAACAAAAAGAAACTCAGATTAATTCACCAGACAATTTAATATTATATATTTATTATTATCAATATTTCCTAAGCCCCAGGTTTAGATTTATCTAAACAAAACATTTGGACCATGCCATAATCTCAGTGGGTAAAGAAATACAGGCCTTTATACTCAGAGTTAATGTAAAATTTAATCTGAATGAAATCCCAAACCCACCTCATTATAAATAACCTTTCGAAAGATGAGTATTTCTTCATTTCTTTCTCCTGGTATGTCTGTGCAAATGCTCTAGTCCTGCTTAAAGAAAGTGCCTCTGAAACTGAATTAAAACAAGATACTGTACTTTCAAACAATGATCAAATCCATGTCTGACCAGGTGCATCTAAAGTCTCACTTGCTCACCCTTTTCCTCTCATATTTCCTTCTCGGTTCCCATCTTTCCAGTGGCACGAACTTTGGTATTAAAGATTAACTTTAAAAATAAATAAATACATTAATTAATCAACCAACCATACACTGTAAAGTTTTTGCCTTCTTGACTGGGATTAAAGTAAGGGAGATGACATCATAACTAAGAACTAAGGTTAAATGAGGAAAAGGCAAAGCTATGAGGTTTCCACTCCAGATGCCATGAAAATTGATCGCTTAATTAGCTTGTGGTAAAACACATTTTGTGGAGAAGAAAATTTAGACACTCTTCCTAGAAATGTTTTCAGGTTTTTTTTTACAACAGCATTCTTACTAATGTTCTTCTGCCCCTCCAGCTATGCGCATGTATATGTGTTACATGTGAACTGTCAATCAATTTAAGCATTTTGAATCAATTAATCAGCAGTCTCTCCACTAATTAATTGGTTGATCAATGACATTCACTGTTTTTTTTTTAAATTAGAAAACAACCTACAAGCAGTCCTGTGTTGAGACAACGAATTTAATACTGTACATCAAAATCACTTCACAGCCAGGAAATGCCTTTATTTAAAATAATTTAAAAACAAACACAATGGGAAACAAGTTTTCAAGATTGGCAAATTTCTTCAACTTGCAAGATTTCTTTTTAAAGTTCCTCCCTTCCTTCCTGCAACATTTTAGTGTCTGAGAAGTCTTTATGGCTGCCACAAAACTCCTGTATTGTTGTAGTGTAGGAGTTCTCAGGGGTGTAGGGTGGGGGAGGCCAGGGGGGCAGCCCGCCCCGGGTGGCATATTTTGGGCTATGGGTGTTCTTGGACTACAATTCCCAGAAGCCCTAGTGGGAGTGGGTGCCGGCAAATTTGGCTTATGCCCCGGGCGGCTGAAATCAATGCTACACTACTGGGAGTTCACAACTTTTTAAAGCCAGGGGCCGGGTCACACTCCCTCAGATAGCTTCAGGAGCCATTTTGCCCTTTCTCCACCACATGACACTTCCTGGTGTGGTGGAGATGGTGGTGGTGGTGGTACCTGAAATGTCACCATGGGCTGCATCCATCCTGCAGGCTGCAGGTTGACAATCCCTGTTGTAGAGAGTGTAAGAAGAATGAACTATAAGGCCAATGGGCATTAGCAAGGGACTTTAGGTCCCACAAGTTAATACTTTTTAATCAGCAGTGATTCCAATATATCAAGGTACACTATGACAATGCAGTGGAAGTGCTGGTATGAATTATGGAGAGAGACTCTACATCAGAATTTTATTATTTCCTTCCTTCCTTCCTTCCTTCCTTCCTTCCTTCCTTCCTTCCTTCCTTCCTTCCTTCCTTCCTATGGTCATTCATCAGCATTGATTCACATCTAAATACATATTTCTTTAATCTACTATCTAATATTCTAAAACTGGTCTGAACTTTATTTAATGGAGCAGTCAATTTTAACTACTATTCAAGTCTTTTGTACAGCCCAGGAAAATGATTCTCCCAGTAAACCTGCAGCCCTCCCGCTTTGTCAATTTGAACTACTTTTTTGTTCAAGGCTGTTTTAAGCATCCACCAAGTTCTGGCAGCCAAACGTACAGCTGTTTTTCAGTCATGGTTCTTTTCTTTCTTTTTTAACCACTCTGCAATTTAGAGGTGAAGGTTTGTGGGTATATGTTTGAAGAGGAAATGATGAAATGCATCTATTAAAAGAAAAGAGCATAGGTTTTTTTTTTTTTAAAAAAACAAGGCTTTTGGGTTCTTTTGCTTTAATGCTGCTGGATAATTTTTTTTGGCATTGTATGTATTAAAAAGGGTCACCTGTAATATTTCCAGTAATGTGATGCTGAAGAAAAAAGCTCTATTGTGCTTCAGAAATTCCATGAGCCCCACAACCCCTGGTTTAATGCAATACTACTTCTGCATCCAGGCAACAATATTTAATTTGTTATAAATCTCCTGCAATTTCTCACATGAACATTCATCCAATTTTTGATTCTTTTGGCCACTGCCTCCCCCCCCATTTTTTTTTTTTATAAAGGAGAAGATGCTTTTAAAAAAAATCTTAACAGATAATTAGAGAGTGTGGTTGTCTTTAAAATAGATGTTGAAGTCAAATGACATGGAGTTTCACTTTCAGTTTTACTAATAAAAAAAAAGTTTGGGCTCAAAGACCCAGCCATTTTGATAGAAAGACTCAAGCATTATTCAACATATAAATGTTAATTTTTTTAAAAAAATAGATGTATCCAGAAATTTGTTCAGTTACAATAAGCCATCTTTTCAGAACAGTTATATGATGGACTTTAAAATATCTTTGCTCTGGTTAATAATGTACCCGTATATCCTGAATATAAGTCGAGGTACCTAAGTTAGACCTTGAAGACTAAGAAAAATAGATTGACCCGAGTATAAGTCGGGGGTGGAAAATACAGCAACTGCTAGTGAGTTTTAATTATTAAAATACATGAAAATATGGTAAAATTTATTAATCTGGACATTTGTGTGGGTATGTTTTGAGCTCTTACAGTAGTGCTAGTGGTTTTATTTGACTGTATGTTTGAATTTGAACCATCACACTTTTGGGACCGTTGGGGTCGTTGACCCAAGTATAAGTCGAGTCCACTTTTGGACCTCATTTTGGGGGCTAAAAAGCTAGATTTATACTTGAGCATATACAGTACTGTATCAGTTGCTTCCAAAAACTGGATGCAAGCTCACCCTGCACCAGTTTGTATTTTCTTGACAAGCTTTGGATATCATGTTAAACATTGATAGCATATATTTCATCCATCCATCCATTCATATTTATACCCCACCCTGTTGGAGCAAGTACCAGTCCCATCCACCCACCCATTGATTTTTCCTCCCTCCCTTCCTTTAAGTACTATGTTGGTGAAGCAAGAGTAGTCACCGCCTGGTTAATAAAAATATCAAAAAAGTCGCACAAACTCAAAATGCACGAGAAAACAAAGCAGCTGTTCACAGAGAGAAAACCTAAAGGCACCATCATGGCATGGAAGCAGCAGCCGGAAAGAGAAAGTTGTGTTTTAGGTTCCTTTGAAATTGCTGTGAAAGAACAAGGAGAGATGAGAGATAGGAGGCAATCCAGAATTTCAGTTGCAAAACTATGTTCTGTCACCGCGCGGTTAGTGATGTCTGCAATACTACAGCAGTAGAAACTTCTGAGAAAGCACTGAAATTGACAAGGAATCAAATCATTTTCTGACTGAAACACACAAGATGGTATCAGCTCCTCCACTGAAATCTCAGCTCTGTTTCTCTTCTGTAACCTCTGCCTGAAGCAGCTACTGTATATACTTGACTATAAGCCTAGTTTTTTAGTTCCAAAAATGAGTCCCCCACAAGGGGAAATGGCTTATAGTTGGGTCAATGACCACAAGGGTCCCAAAAATTTGTTGGATTGAGATGCACCAAAAATGTAATTAATGTTGCCATACTTTCATGTATTTTGATTATTTAAACTATTATTATTATTATTATTTATTATTATTTATTAAATTTAATACCCCGCCCCAATCGGGAGGACCCGACTCTGGGCGGCCCACAATCAGAATAAAAAGAATAAAACAAGAATAAAACTATCACTAAAACGTCAAAGTTAAAACAATCGAAAGATTAAAAACAACACAGGGATAGATAACAGTAAATCCCATGATCCAACCCAGGGGGGCAGTCCTTAAATGAGCCACTTGGTATGGGAGCCCATGGTCCCGGGTCCCCAAATCTGTCCCGCCAGCCAGGTTTTCAAGCCCTTTCGGAAGGGGAGGAGCTCCGTTTGAAGGCGCAATTCGGTGGGCAGGAGGTTCCAGAGGGTCGGGGCGAACACGGAGAAGGCTCTCCTCCTAGTACAGGCGAGGTGCGCCTTCCTCGCCGAGGGAATAACAAGGGAGCCTCTCCGATCCGCCCTGGTGGGCCGGGCAGATGATCTTGGGGTGACGCGGTCTCTTAGGTATCCTGGCCCACTACCATATAGGGCTTTAAAGGTAATAACCAGCACCTTGAATTGCACCCGGAGACATACTGGCAGCCAATGCAGCTCCCGGAGCAGCGGCGAGGCATGAGCATAGCGCCCACACCCCACCACTACCCGGGCCGCCGCATTCTGGACCAGCTGGAGTCTCCGGATGGTCATCAGGGGCAGCCCCATGTAGAGCGCGTTACAATAATCAAGTCTGGAGGTGACCAACGCATGTGTGACCATGAGCAGGGCATCCCGGTCTAGGAGGGGGCGTAACTGGCGAATTACACGAAGTTGTGCAAAAGCCCTCCTGGCCACGGCTGCCACCTGCTCTTCGAACAGTAGCCGTGAGTCCAGGAGGACCCCCCCAGATTACGCACCGGGTCTGTTTGAGGCAAGATTGCCCCATCCAGAACCAAAGTTGGCAGCTCCTGTGATAGCACAGGACCCCTCACCCACAGCCACTCAGTCTTGCCGGGGTTCAGCTGTAGCCCGTTGTCCCCCATCCAGACCATTACAGCCTTCAGGCACCTGGAGAGGACTTCCACCGCACTGCTTGGGTCCCCACGGGCAGAGATGTATAGCTGGGTATCATCAGCATATTGATGATACCTTACCCCGTGGGAACGGATGATCTCACCCAGCGGCTTCATATAGATGTTGAACAGGAGAGGAGAGAGTACCGAACCCTGAGGCACCCCGTATTGCAGGGGCCTAGGGCTGGACTTCTCCTTCTCCAGGCACACCGACTGGGTCCTGCCCCTCAGGAATGAGGAAAACCAGGACAACACCGTGCCCTGGATCCCCAGACCCTGGAGCCTTCCCAGAAGGATGCCGTGATCGACCGTATCAAAAGCCGCTGAGAGATCGAGAAGAGCAAGGACAGACGGCTCCCCTCCGTCCCGCTCTCTCCAGAGATCATCCACCAAAGCGACTAGTGCGGTCTCAGTACCATATCCGGGCCTGAATCCTGACTGAAACGGGTCCAGATAATCCGCTTCATCCAGGACCTCCTGCAACTGCTGCACCACAGCCTTCTCCAAAACCTTACCCAAGAAAGGTAGGTTGGACACTGGACGGTAGTTGGAAATTACCATGGGATCAAGGGACGGCTTCTTCAAGAGGGGGAGCACCAAAGCGTGTTTAAGCGGTGCTGGAAAGTGCCCCTCTTTTAGAGAAGCATTGATTATCGCCCCGATCCAACCACCTGCCCCAGGCTTGGAGGCTTTAATTAACCAAGCGGGGCATGGGTCCAGTGCACAGGTCGTGGCACGAACAGATGCAAGAAGCCTGTCCACTTCCTCAGGGCCAACAGGATTGAACCGATCCCAGGTAACATGGCTAGACTGTGCTATGGTCAACCCCAGCTCCATATGTTCCACGCCGGGATTCAGCTTCGAGCGGATCTGAGCGATTTTCTCCGCCAGATAATCAGCAAAATCCTCAGCCGAACCCTGCCACCCAGGGCCCGGCCCCCCTCTGCCGAGAAGGGACCTGGTCACCCGGAACAAGGCAGCTGGGCGATTATCTGCGGAGGCAATAAGGGTGGTGAAGTATTGGCGCTTCACCACCCTCATCGCCACTAGGTAGTCTTTAATAGCAGCTCTAACTAGTGTTCGGTCGGACTCACTCCGAGTCTTCACCCAGCGGCGCTCTCGGCGTCTCTTAGCCCGTTTAAGCTCCCTTAGTTCCTCTGAAAACCAAGGGGCAGATCGATCCCCATGGACTCGGAGAGGCCGTAGTGGTGCGATTACATCCAAGGCTGCCGTCGCCCTCCTATCCCATGCATCGACAAGAGCCTCAGATGAAGCGCTTTGCAGGTCAAGAGGACAACACCCCAGCTCCCTCTGGAATCCTTCTGGATCCATTAGTCGCCGGGGGCGGGCCCACTTAATCGGCACTGCCTCCCTGCGGCGGAGTCCAGTCCCAAGGAAGTCTAGAGCCACCAGATAGTGATCTGACCATGGCACTGGAGTGATATCTAATTTATGTAAATTCAGATCACTCTGCCACAGCTCCGACAAAAATACTAAATCCGGGGTGTGGCCACTGCTCCTGGTGGGACCCTGAATTACCTGAGTCAGGCCCATGGCTGCCATGGAAGCCATGAACTCCCTAGCCACCTCCGAGCCGGTCCCCAACGATGGCAAATTGAAGTCCCCCAGGACCATCAGCCTGGGGGCCTCCAATGCCAACATGGAGACCGCCTCGAGGAGCCCGGGCAGGGAGTCAGCTACTCTGCAGGGAGGCAGGTACATGAGCAAGACTCCCAACTGACCCTTAGGGCCCACACGCAAGAACAAAGCCTCACAACCCGGAATTTGTGGTGCCGTGGCCCTGGTGACTCCCAAAGACTCCCTAGCTATTACGGCGACTCCACCGCCCCTTCCCCTCTCCCTAGGCTGGTGCCAAATACCGAAACCGGCTGGGCACAATTCAGACAGAGGAACCCCATCCTCCGGCACCAGCCAAGTTTCGGTGATGCATGCCAGATCAGCACGCTCCCCCAAGATGGCATCTGCAAGCAGTGGGGCCTTGTTGCAGACTGATCTGGCATTCACCAGCAGCAGCCTAAGGGGGGGGTCACTCTTGACCGGCAGCTCAGGACCTAGAGATGTAGCCGGGGGGCCAGAACACGGGACAGCAACCAAACATCTGTCCCGCGTTCTCCGAGTGCGGCCCGCCCCTCGGCTCCCGCTGTAACATCCCATGCCCGTTACCACATTAATTTGCGCCCCACGGCAACCCCCCGCCCTAACAGGCAGGGCCCCCTCCCCACTTCCTGGCTGGCAGGCTCTACTCTCTCATCCCCTGAGTCCTCCTTCTCGTCCAGCCTCCGGCGCAGGTGGGAGCAATCCCGGGGCTGGACGCGGCAACGGCCTCTCTCTCCCCGTCGCAGATGTCCACTGTGGCGGCGGGGGGAGGGCGAAACAACGGGGCCGGCGTCTTCGGGGCCAGCATGGCTCCGCTGCGGCTTTTAAGCCTAGTCCTCCTCCTCGTCCAGCCTCCGGCGCAGGTGGGAGCAATCCCGGGGCTGGACGCAGCAACGGCCTCTCTCTCCCCGTCGCAGATGTCCACTGTGGCGGCGGGGGGAGGGCGAAACAACGGGGCCGGCGTCTTCGAGGCCAGCATGGCTCCGCTGCGGCTTTTAAGCCTGGTCCTCCTCCTCGTCCAGCCTCCGGCGCAGGTGGGAGCAATCCCGGGGCTGGACGCGGCAACGGCCTCTCTCTCCCCGTCGCAGATGTCCACTGTGGCGGCGGGGGGAGGGCGAAATAACGGGGCCGGCGTCTTCGGGGCCAGCATGGCTCCGCTGCGGCTTTTAAGCCTGGTCCTCCTCCACGTCCAGCCTCCGGCGCAGGTGGGAGCAATCCCGGGGCTGGACGCAGCAACTCACTACTAGTTGCTGCATTTCCCATTCTCGGCTTATACTCAGGTCAATCTATTTCCCTATTTTTTTCAGGTAAAAATTAGGTACCTCGGCTGATATTCAGATTGGCTAATACTTGAGTATATATGGTAACTCACTTTGCCTTAAAGTAGGGCTCAACCTGTCCAAAATAACATATATTCCTTCATGGCTCAAGTGGCTAAGATGCTGACTGGAAGGTGGGAGGGAGGTCAGCAGTTTGATTCCTGAGTACTGCAGGGTGGAATGAGCTCCAGTCTTTGTCCCAGCTCCTGCCAACCTAGCAGTTCAAAAGCAAGAAATTGCAAGGAGATAAATAGGGACCACTTCGGTGGGAAGGTAAACAGCGTTCCGTGCACTCTGTTGTCTAGTCATGCCTGCCACATGACCACAGAAACGTCTGCAGAAGCGGACAGCACTGCCTCTTCGGCTTTGAAACAGAGATGAGCACTGAACCCTAGAGTTGGATACGACTGGCTTTTGAGCAAGGGAAACTTTCACCTTTGCTACTTTCCTCCTTGAGCAGTTCATGCTCCAAACTGGAGGGGGCTCAGACCCCCACATTCACTCCATGGGTCTTTGGTAGCTGCTCCCAAGCCACTTTGGCTTTGTGAATACAGTATCTATCTGATAGGTTACTCCAAACATTTATATATTGTTCTTTGTTCAAATGCAAGGCATCAAACTCTGCTAGGTTGTTACTTCCTCAAAACACCAGACAGAATCCAGCCGTTTCTGCGGAAGTCCAAAGACACATTTGGCTCAAAACCAAGCAAAATGGGGTGACCCAACAGAAGAAGAAAAAAAAGGACATGTTTTAGGATATTTGCCCAATCTTTGTAAGGTACCTAGCTAGGAGTTCAGCCTTTTCTGAAATGTCCTTAGAATATAACTTGAAACACAACAAATGGGTTCTTGCCTGCATCTTTCATACAAAGATAGAAATAGTATGTAAGGTACCTTCCAAACAATGTTACTAATGCCACTGTCCATGAGGAATCTCTCATAAGATTCATAGGAGCTACTAGTTTTCAAAGTGGTGGCTGTGTATTTCTGTGCAGGCATTTCAAAAAGAAACAAAAGCAAAACTTGAAACAATTTTTAAAAAACATTGTGTCACCTTAAAAATTAACTGTTATATTTGAATGTGAACTTTCATGGATCAAGCCCATATATATTTTCTTTTTAAAAATATCATTTTTATTAAATTTTCAAACAAAATACAATCCAAAGAAAAACATACATTACAACAAATACAACATATATTTTCAACATATCAATATATGTTCTTTTGAAATAGATGTCCTTTTTGCCTGAGAAAGTTGACTTGATATATAACAGTTAAAATATAATAGTTTTTAAAGTTCCACAATGTTTTTTGTCTTTGTTCCTTTTTGTCATTATTATTTTTTGTCTGATATAAGAACTATTGGCTTCTTTAGACCATGGGTGAACAAACTGCACATCCCTCCCCCAGTTCAGTACATGGGGTCTAATTCAGGGGT
The DNA here is from genome assembly GCA_030440675.1 of Furcifer pardalis. Classification (NCBI taxonomy): domain Eukaryota; kingdom Metazoa; phylum Chordata; class Lepidosauria; order Squamata; family Chamaeleonidae; genus Furcifer; species Furcifer pardalis. Next base: position 3,460,992 of record CP126891.1, on the reverse strand, counting down.
TCACGGTGGATCCTGATTTGACCCACAACAACTTCTCTCTCCAACGGATTTCATCCACGCTGGGTCTGAATCAGTCTCTAAATCTGCAAAGCCAATGTACTGGAAAAATAACCTCTATATTTTTGCTGCAACAGTACATTGAACTTGGAAATGCAATAAATCCTAAAGAAAGGAGTAAATTTGTCAAATTTCAGATAGGTAGATTCAGATCTTGCATAGCCCACACAGTTAATATTCTTGAAAAGCAAACTAAGAATCTGAAAGGGTGAATTGGTTTGATTTAATTTAATTCTTGGACCCCAATAGATTTGTAAATGCATTTTGCTTTGCCTTATACAGAAGCTAGCCATTCACCTTCTATTCAGTCCAAATCTGGGTTAATTTTGTTGGAAATCTGGAACTTGTCTGAATCTGGTACATAACCCTGTTGAAATCCCATGACTGGCTTAGGAAACAAACTCATCAGATTTAGCTGCTAAAGCCCACCTTCTTAGAGATGATTAGGAGTTTTGCTTCCATCTAGATTAATTTGGCTGTTCTGTGTGGTTGTATAGTTACACCAAATGGTAAAATCTCCAAGACTTCTCCAGTCTTCTACAGAGGAAGGAGACAGAATGGGGCGGAAATCCAGATTTGAAATTGTTTATGGGGAACTATTTAAAAGACTTCTTGTTGCTACTGGGAGTCAGCTATGGCAGGGGGCACAGCAATTTGTTTTTTGTTTTAAATTTCCCCTTCTCCAGGCATTACTAACTTTTATGATATTTTTTTCCTCCCTGCTCTCCTTTTCTACTATCTGCCTTTGTGCCTTGGGGCAGTGAAAAGAAGACTGCCGATTCTAGATTGCTTTCAGAGTTTGCTTTGCTGATGATGGATTACCATGTCAATTTAAACAGCATAGGATTAATTTGTTTCAATGATTTCTCTTTAGGCTGCATGCCAAACTCTCTCTTTCTTGGGCTTTTCTATCTATTCTCCTTGCTCCTCAGAATAAGAAGAAGGAGAGTGTGGGATGGGAGCGAGGAATCAAGATCTCTCCTTCTTTTAAGGGGACAATAATCGGAAGAGACAAGTTAGGTGTAAAGTTGCTGCACAAGTTGCAGGTTTGAGTGGGTGCGTGTTTTTTTATCTTATTTGCAAAGGCCAGAGCTTCCTGTCAGTCACATTAACATGAAATTGGAGTTAACATTTATTCAATAAAAACCCCTCTTGTAGGTAATACCAGGCAGAGTGCTTTTGACACAGAGAGACTTAATTTGTCTCGGATAAGAAGTTATTAATATGGCACATTTAAACTTGCCATGTACAATAAGGTCATTTTAGATCTTTTCATGTGAATCAGAAGATGGGGTTTTGAAGGTGCTAGAGAAAGATGGAGGCAACTATAAGAAATGCCTTCTTTCTTTCTTTCTTTCTTTCTTTCTTTCTTTCTTTCTTTCTTTCTTTCTTTCTTTCTTTCTTTCTTTCTTTCTTTCTTTCTTTCTTTCTTTCTTTCTTTCTTTCTTTCTTTCTTTCCTTCCTTCCTTCCTTCCTTCCTTCCTTCCTTCCTTCCTTTCTTTCTTTCTTTTGCAGTAATTAGTGTAGAAGAAGTCTTGGACTGGAAACCTAGCCTGCAGCTTCTGCTTAGTCTTGCATCTTCAGAAAGATCACTTGTTTTGAAACTCAGCTTTCTGTCTATAAAGTAGGGCCAATCATGTTCTATCGCCCCTTTTTATTACAAGGATGAATGAACCCCATGCCGTTCCAACACCATATAAAGGCTTAATGTTTGTGAAATACAGTGGATGATTCTTCCTTCCTGCCTTGATATTGTTCATTTTCACATCATTGGGAAATACTAGTGTGTTCTTATGGTAAGCAAACCAGATGCAAAGAAATGAACATAAAATATTGCAACATGGCTAATTTATTTATTTAATCACATTTTTACTGCCACCCTCTCACCGAAGCAACTCAGGGCAGCTTACACATAGAAAAACATCCCGCTCCAGTGGGATGGGCAGATATTCTTGGGGTGATGAAGTCTCTTAAATACCATGATCCACTACCATATAGGGCTTGAAAGGTCATCACCAGCACCTTGAATTGCACCCAGAGGCACACTGGTAGCCAATGCAGCTCCCGCAGCAGGGGTGAGGCATGGGCATAACACCCGCATCCCATCACCACTCAGGCAGCTGCATTTTGAACCTGTTGAATCCTCCGAATGGTCGTCAAGGGCAGCCCCATGTAGAGTGCATTACAATAATCCAGTCTGGAGGTGACCAGTGCATGAGTGACCATAAGTAAGGAGTCCAAGTCCAGGAGTGGGTGTAACTGGTGACTGACATGAAGTTGTGTGAAAGTCCTCCTGGCCACGACTGCCACCTGCTCATTGAGCAGGAATCGTGAGTCCAGGAGGACTCCAGATTACGCACTGGGTCTGTCTGAGGCAAAAAAGCCCCATCCAGAACCAAAGATGGTAGCTCCCATGATAACACAGGGCCCCTAACCCACAGCCACTCTGTTTTGTCAGGATTCAGTTGTAGCCCGTTGTCCCCCATCCCGATCCCTACAGCCTCCAGACACCTGGATAGGACTTCCATTGCATCGTGTGGATCACCACGGGCTGAGATGTACAGCTGAGTATCATCTGCATATTTATGATACCTCACCCCGTGGGAACGGATAATCTCCCCCAGCAGATTAATTACACTTCTTTAAAATAATATGCTTATCTGAGTGAAACTATCAAGCTCCTTGGACATCAGAATGGTGTGGGGTGGGGGATTAATAGTTTAAGAGCTGGAAAGCTCTGATGAGATCCTGAATGTTCAGGTGCTGAGAAATGCCCATCACGTCTGAGCTGTTGGGGTGGCCCTTCCATTAGGCAAAGTGAATCATTACCTCCAGCAGTCATTGGCTGGCTTTCACAAAGGGGCAGCAAATGGTTAGTGCTTGAATTTATTATGGTTTTATTTTTAATGCCAAGGAAGGGGAGAGACACTTCTCAGATTTTCTGCCTCAGGTATCAGAATAATTAGGCTGGCTCAAGGCTCCATGATCATTGACTTTTTTTGGGGGTGGAGGTTTGCGGGACATCATTTGCTGTTCTGCCTCAGGAAGTGAAATGTCTTGGACAGTACCTACCATGGTCTGAAGAACAAAGGCATGCTTTGCCTATTTATTGGATTAGAATATCAGCTTGATCACTAAGGAATAAGAACAGACTTCCAAGGTAGTTTATATGTATCTGTGAAACAGCACTACAGTGGAAACTCAGTTAACAAATGGTTCGGTTAACATAAAAATTGCATAACAAAAGGAAATCCATAGAAAATAGTGGTTCGGTTTATGGATTTTCCCCTGGAATGGAGTAATTGTTTTCAATGCATTCTTATTGGAAACCACATATTGGTTACAATATTTTGGTTTTCAATGCATTCCTATGGGAAATTCAGTAAAGTAACTTTTGCTGTAAGAAATATCCCGGAGAATGCATTAATTACGTTAACTGAGCTTCCCCCCCTCTGACTTACCCATAAATCTTGCTATTTATTATCATAAAATATTTTATCCAGTGATGGGATGTTCCAAGTTTGCCCCAGCTCACCAGAACCGGTAGTAACTTTCCCCAGTGTCCCGGAGAACCGGTAGTGGGTTTTAGAGGGAACCACCTCGGGGGCTTACCTTTTCACTGGTTCCCGCACTGCACATGCACACCAAGTGGTTGGTGTGCATGAGTGCCTACAGCACTTGGTGTCCATGTGCGGCCTCCTTGCTGTCTTCCCAAGCGGGGAGGAGGAAGAGATGCTGCTAGGCTGAAGCTCCCTATAGCCTGCTCCCCAGGGTAAGTGACTCACCTTGGGGTGTGGGGTGTGGGTGTGTATTTTAATGTGTTTTTAATGTGTATTTATTTTTAATGTGTTTTATGTGTATTTAATTTGTATTTTTATATGTTTTTATGTCATTTTATGTGTATTTTATGTGTATTTAATTTGTATTTTTATGTGTTTTTATGACTATTTAATGTGTATTTATTTTAATGTGCATTATATGTGTTTTATGTATTTTTATGTCTATGTAATTTGTATTTTTACATGTACATGACCAACTTTGGCCTCGCCCACCAGGTCACATGGTCCCGCCCATGACATTGGCTCTGCCCAGAACATTGGCTCTGCCCAGAACATTGGCTCCACCCACAAATTAGGCTCCACCCATGGTGTGGTAGTAAAATTTGTGACATCTCACCACTGATTTTATCCATTGGACAATGCAGCCATCCTGCCAGGACAACTTTTGACTACTCTGTGTTAGCACTGAACCCACTGCAATTTTTATTCTGAACATTACAGGAGCTATTCAAGGTGCTGAACATCTTTTGTGGATAGAATTTAGCCTCTTGGATAGATTTCCTAAAATTCAGGCTCAAAGTCAGGGTTGATTAAGGCTAGCCTTAAGAAGCCAATGTCTCCAGCTGCTTCTGCATCTTGCTGGAAATGATTCTTGATCTGGTCAGGAGTTTGCCTTGGAATCTTTAGAATTACTCCTTGAGTAAATACTCCTTTACTGAAGCAAGGTGGGATGTAAATATAAGTGTTATGGGATAATTCATTTATGATTAATTTAGTTGCACCTCTATCAATTCTTTTCTCTAGTGAACTCAAGGTGCCCTATATGACTCTCTTCCTACTCACTTCATCCTAAAAACAACCCTGAGGGATAATCCAGTAAATATAAATTTATACTCCTATTTCAGATAAATACAGTATCCAACATAAGAAAAATGATCAAATAAACAGATGAAGAATTATTTTTAAAAAGTAATTTCTTCTTATTCCTCATTACACTTTTGGGGAGGGGGGGATCATTACCATTGCACACAAGAAAGTATAAAAAGTTGTTTACGGTATTCCCTTTTTCCTGTTAGTTATTTTTCTGAGAAAAAAAAAAATCTTAGGAAAGAGAATATAATAGAGTAAAATGCTAAAAATTCCAGTAAAATTACTCTAAAAATGTACTTGGAAAATACTTTTTTTCCTGGCAAATGAGAATAGTTTATTTAATAAAGTAATTTCATAGTGACTTTTTATTTTGTTTTTGGAATGTGACTTTGTAATATAACACTTGTATATTAACTCATACAGGGAATAATATTATTTTCATGTTCTGGTGATGATAGATTCTTCTGTGATAACCTTGAGGATAAATGGTAGAGTCAAAACTCAGACTGGGAAAAATCCAATTCAGGGTTCATCTTTGTCCAGCATGTCTTTTTGGAAGGAAATACATTGGTATTCAATATGTGTGTTTAAGGACACATCCCAAGAGGCAAACTGTACATTACAGCTAACACATCTTTCTAGCTAAAATGCCATCAGAGTTCCTGATAAATGATTCATGCAGACCTTCATGTCTGAGAAGCCAGACTTGCAAATAAAGCCAGTGTTTACATCTTGAAAACCAATCACTAAACAAAGGAATATGCAAACTACAGGAGGCCTGAAAACCTCCTTCTGTGACAATATGATACATTCAGGATTCAAGGAATTTCATGTGGCAATGTGGAAGGCAGATGAAAGGCCACTGCATTATATTCTCAGGACAGCCTTCATGGCTGATCGCCATGAGGATCACCAATATTCAGATTCAGATATGGCAGAATAATAATAATGATAATCTTTGTGTAATATATAGTTTGCTCCTAAGATAAAATACTGCATACGTAAAGAGATCTGCTGTGAGATTTGAATCCAGGCATCCTGAATCCTATCATCCTATCCGTTATACCACACTGGGTATCTATGTTCCAGAATTATGTGCTCAGAATTTGCTCAATCTTTGTGTCTTTTGAATCAGCCCTTGGTGGGCAGATCCCTAGATTTTAGTAAGCCCCCCCCCCCAAGAGAGACAGACAACCACTGCCCCTATGGATATGGAAAATGAAGCTATTCTCTTAAACAATGAAGCAACAAACCAAACAATGATCCTCATTAAACTCACAGTTCTTACATTTGTTGTAGGAAGTCTCAAACATGGTTCTGACAGAAGTAGCCACTTTCACATGCTGACTAGAAGCAGGAAGAAGGAAGACAAGTAATAGATGGACCATTAACTCAATCAGTTGAGGATCTTCTCCACAGGGTGGAAGAATACATCGCAACTCCAAGGTAATTCTTGTCTTGGCTTGCATACCTTATATACTGTACTCAACTAGAAGTCGAGGTACCTAATTTGGACCACTAAAACTAGGAAAACAGATTGACTCAAGGATAAGTTGGGGTGAAAAATACAGCAGCTGCTAGTGAGTTTCAGTAATTAAAATATATTAAAATACAGTAAAATTAATTAATTTAGACATTTGTATGGTTATTTTGTGAATGTTTACATTGACCTGAGTATTTCGAGTCCCATTTTGGGATACTCAAGTATATACAGTATGTACATGTCAAAGGGACAGGCAGCTTGATTCATGCTTAAGTACCAACTATGAACTTATGAACAGGCTACATGAGAGCAACAGATCAATGCCTAAAAACACAATGATCATGGTTGGGAGGGGAAAATATGCTTGCTGTTTTCATTTTTTACCTCCAAGCATTCATCCATCTGACTAATGCAGGAGATCCCAACCTAAGGCCCATGAGCTGGATCTGGCCACCCAACCCTCCAAAGAAGGTTTGGATTGGGAGTCATTCAGTTCCTTTCTTGCCCTGTTTCAACCTGCTTCTTCTTCACGTCTTTGTTTGGTTCTTCTACTGGCAGAATTTAGCCAGGATATTAATCTTAGTGCAGTTTAATCTCTGACATCAGCCAGAAGAATAGTGTTTTTCTGCCTAATCAAAAACCCCAACAACTAAAATAAATGTGAGTTAGGATTGCACAGGTCATTAGTTGTGGATAAATTAAACCACAGTGGCTTCTTCTTCTGTGTCTAAGGCAGATGTGAAACTGCCAAAACAACACTCTTATGTCTCAAGAAGTGGACTGGATCCATGAAAGCTAATATCAAAACACAGCAGTGAGTCTTTAAGGAGTAACATCTTCCTGTTTTGTTTACTCTCTGGTATGCCAAAATGAAGCCACCTTTTGGTGAATTCTTTCCTGCAGTTCCTTTTGCCTGACCTAGTGTGAGAAAGATTAGCCAGCATAAGGTTGCTGTTGCTGTTGCCCAGGCTATGCCCAATTGTGGTTCAAAAATACAACAATCTCCGAGGAGGATCTTTCTGTGTACCCTATCGCAGTGACTGAAATCCAATGATAAGTCACAATTAGAGAAAGGTCATTGAATCAGTGTGGATTTGGTGAGTCAATGCCTCCATAAGTTCCATTGATTCAGTGTACCTACTTGCAAACAAAAATTCGTATAGTCAAAGCAATGGTATTCCCGGGGGCAATGTATGGTTGTGAGAACTGGACCATAAGGAAAGCTGAGCGCAGAAGAATAGATGCCTTTGAGATGTGGTGTTGGAGGAGAGTTTTGAGAGTCCCCTGGACAGCGAGGAGAACAAATAGGTCAATCTTAGAAGAAATCAACCCTGAATGCTCCTTAGAAGGTCAAATAGTGAAGATGAAGCTAAAGTACTTTGGACATCAAATGAGAAGGGAGGATTCGCTTGAGAAAGCCTTGATGCTTGGAAAGGTCGAGGGCAAAAGAAGAAGGGGGTGGCCCAAAATGAGATGGCTAGATGGTATTGTAGAGACAATGGGCACAGAGCTGAGCAAGTTGAGGAGGATGGTGGAGGACAGGAGTGCCTGGCGGACAGTGGTCCATGGGGTCATCGCAAAGGGTCGGAATCGACTGTGCGACTGAACAACAACAAAACCTACTCTAGTTGTGACCTACCACTATTGTTTCCAGGGGGTTAATCTCAGTAGCACCAAATCTTCCTTCAAGTCACTGATAAAACATCAAAGGGCTAAATTATCACAACCTGCAGAATGAACACTACCGACCATTTCAGGGCACATTTCTCTAGAAGGAAGCAAGACATCAAGATGCCCGCTGTGAAATAGGATAAGAGAGAAAGAGCAAATGAAGGACTTGAGATGTTGGTGAGGAAAAAAGAAAAGCAGAGGAGGAAGTCCCTGTGGGCTGCCTTGCCAAGTACTTGACCCAGACAATTTCCCACATTTTGTTTCCTCTGCTAACAAACCAACAAACTCCAAATGACCCCATTTAAATTCTGAGGGGCTCTTTGGCAAAACACACACAGAACATCCTACCCATCTTGTTTGCCCACCACAAGGATCCTGGAACATAATCCATCTTTAAATATTATTGGTCTAATTTGACTGAGCAATATTTGTTCATGCATTGGCAGCTAATGTAAGAGAAACAGGAAAAGGGAGTCCCCAGAGTTGCATGGTGGCGATCTATGTGGGCTGCATTAATAACCCTGAGGTGTGTTTTGTAACCGTGTTGGAGCTTAAGATTCAAGTGGTATTTTGCAGACGTATGTTGAAAATGGATAAACCAGGGAGGGAAGGTTTTGCATTCTTGACACTCATCTTAGCATTTTACTGCTAGTAAATCATCGTGTTCTGGGCACCTAGTTTGAGATATCACGTTACACTGTGATTTTTTTATTTCTGTCTCCATTGCAACCAGGAATGGGCTGCAGCTGGTGTCCGTTCTTCAAGCTGCAACACACACCCTTTCCCAAATGGGTATTCCCCTTCTGTCCCCAACTACAACTCCCATCACCCCATGAATGCTCTTCTGAAGGACATCCGGTTGTACAGTAATACCTCGGATAATGACAAGACTTGATTCCACAAGTCTTGGTGTTATCCGATTTTTAGTGTTATCCGATGCATGTTAAAATCATATGGGATGGATCGGATAACGTTAAAGCTTCATAGAGATACATTATAACCGCACAGGCTTTAGCGGTTGTTATCCGATCCATCCCATAGGACCTTAACGTTATTCGATCCAATTCTCCTCCCCAGATTACTTAACGTTATGCGATTTTAGCGCTATCTGAGGGAAACGTTATCTGAGGTATTACTGTACTGTGTTGTACTGTGATTTATGAAGCCAAAACCCTGTTGATAAAAATGTTGCACCAAAGCACAACCTCGCAGGAGTCCCATATTCTGTGGTGGCTGTTTGTAGTGGACAGTGTGTGATCAACTGTCCAACCTGGGAATGACCCGAGACATGTTGTAGAGCTTACAGACTAGGTTGGAGCGCTTACACAACCTCTTCCATATGATCATATAAAGCAATAGGACTCTGGTCTCAGCGTCCCCGTGTTTTTACCAGTCAGTGGCTGACATCTGACATTTAATCTAATTTCATTTAATTCAGGCTCGCGTTTGAGTCCCCGTGATGTGAAATGGGTTTTGTATCATTTCATTTCTCACCAACCAGAAGTTGAAACCATTTAGAAACAGTGCCAAAGAAGGAAGGACTGAAAGCTTGACATTTCTTTTTGAACATAGGAGAGAAGAACGGAATGAACAGATACGGGAGGCAGCGATGTAATATTACACAGAGGTTCGGAGAGGGCGTAATTGTCAGCAAGCTGAAGAAACATTTATACAAGACGAAATGTGGCCTCTCTGTTAAGTACGACTTGGACAGAACATGTTTTGGTTACTTACTTGTAGCTGGAAGAATATGATACCATGAGAGATCAGAGAAAGGGTTTTTAAGGCAAACGGTCTTGTGTCTTACTGACAAAGGGTGTACTGGTGAAGGCTGGTGGAGTTTAAATAGGGTTGTTTGAGGATGAAGGGAGGAATGATATGCCATTTGGTGTGAACCTCATATCCAGAATGGCATATCAACATCAAGCTACACTACTTCCAGAATAATAAAATGACTTAATAATTTAGCCACTTCAGAATATTTACAAATTGAAATATTTTTTGCCCATGCCAGACCATCTCTGACGCTGATTGAAACTATGACCCAGAGCAATAACATAATATGTGTATAGCATTAGCAGACATGAGTAGGAAAGTCTAATCCAGTGATTTTCCAGAACACGTTAGAATTTCTGGGAAGTCATGCATACTTTAAAAGACAAACAAACCACTTTCAATATATCCAATCCAGAAATAGGGAGAGACAAAAATTTGTTACTTTCTTAGAACACATTTATTACACTATCCTACGATGCATTGACCTGCACTTATTGCCTTTATCCTGTCTTTATCTTTGAGTTACATGGTGGTGTAGAGTCCACCATGTACAAGGTATTGCGCCTTCTCAAGTTCCTGTCCACTAGATCTGCCACTTTCAAGTATTAAAATCATTTTTTTTACCCTGTTGTAATGCTAGAGTCTTTCCAGTGTAAGTAATGCTCACTTGCTTCACTCCCACTTTTTCCAGACCAAGGTACAAAAATATTTTTGGGAAGGCAGGTTTTGGGGTGGTATGGAATGCTTGTTTTGTATTTAAAGTGGCATTGATCTAAAAAGGCTGACAAATACAGTCCTCATTAAATCAGCAAAGAAGTGACACACACAGAGAATTAATCAGCCGGAAAAAAAGGGTAAAATCCAGTTACTTATTTTTGTTTCTACTGGGACGAGAAATGAAGGCATCTCCCAAGTCTCCCTGGTGATACACAAGACTGTTTAGATGGAAGGTCTAGATGGAGACACCCCATTGAAATGTGTCTGAAGAAGATTAATAGGTCTTGTCAGTGTTGGGAAAGCGCTCCTTTGCGGTAAATTTCTACCAAGAGAAGATGAATTACCAATGAATGCCGAGTTATCAACCCCATCACTATCATTCCACACTAAATCAAATTGAGTGGTTATCTGCAATCAGATTTTTTTTTCATTAAAAAAAAAGGCCCAACACACACCTTTCAGTTTAAGCCCTTTTAATACATAAACACACGGCGTGGAGCAATTCTTTCTGCGCCTTGCACATGAAGCAAAAAGGGGTGAGTTTTTAAACTCTTATACAAAAGAGTTCCTTTCAGTAGCACACTTCAAGGAAAGGGTGAGCAGTGGGAGAAAGACAGAAAAAGAGAGAGAATCAGTCTTTGTCAAATAATATAAGATCTCATTCACAGAATACTGACTACATAGAACATATTTGCTGATTTTTCACTCAACATGCACATGGACTTTCCATTCATTTCAGGGAGCAAGATATGTTAAGAAGGAACCTTCTGGATGAGAACACAAAGGACTCCCAAATCCATCATCCAACTTCCAGCAATGGGCTGCCTGCCATCCCTTGGCAAGGAAGATGACAATTGAACAGTTCTCCCTCTCTATTGCTTCCAGTTTATTTGGGATTGAAAGGTAGGCACTGCTTCTGAATATGAAGATGTAGTATATTTATTTATTTATTTATTACATTTTTATACCATCCATCTAGGCTATTTCCCACTCTGGACAGTGCAAGGTAAAGGTAAAGGTCGCCCTTGTTTGAAAGCCAGTCATATCTGACTCTAGGGATCAGTGCTCATCTCTGTTTATAGCCAAAGAGGCATCGCTGTCTGTGTCTGCAGACAATTCCATGCTCATGTTGCAGGCGGCATACAAACAATCAAATAAACAACCACAATATGAGGAATAGAAGGATTTGTTCTCAAATATCCCATAGTACAGCACACTTAATAAAGAGCTCAAGTTACAGGAAGCCAGAAATAGGCTGAATATCAGGAGAAACTTCTTAAAGTTTAGAGCAGTACAACAATGGAAGTTATTACCATGGGAGGTGGTGAGCACTCCAATGTACAATAATTAAATGAATAAACAAAAATACCATATAATAAACAAAAGTAATGAATCAAAATATCTGATGACTTCTGAGGCATGTGAGCCTGGGAGATATATCATGGTCAATAGTCCACAACTTGGTGGAACTACCAGAATGGAAAATTCTAGGATTTGGAATTGGGAATACCCACCACAAATTGTATATCCCTAGTGAAGACATGTGCTTCTTTTTCTCTTCCATGTACTGGTTAATCTCTTAGCTGATTTCCCCAACACACAAACCTCTAGACATGTAGTTCATGGGCTTCCATCATTCCAAAGGATAGACTAGGGATGAATGGATTTGATGTTCAACCCGTCTGGAAGGGGTGAGATTGATCATGACTCTGCTTGATAACAGGAGAGAGTAAAAGATAATAATCTTTCTCTGCGCTCTCCATAAATTCCCAATTTTTCTAAATTGGTGATAATCTAATACATGATTTCTAATATTACATGGCTTCATGTCAGATAATGCAGAACAGCTGGGCTAGGTAAATACATTTTGGAAGCTTGTTTTGATTTGATTGATTTGATATTCTACCTGCCATTATAGAAACTGAGAGTAGATGTGGGTCAGGGCAGATACAGCTCTGATGAAAATGTCAAACACTACAAATATATCTATTAACCAAAATAACTGATTAACAGTTTGTTTGACCTGGTCAGAGTCTTGAAATGTTGATTTTTGGATTACAAACCCAGAATCCCAAAACCAGCTTGGCCACTAGAGGATTCTGAGACTTGTACTCTGAAAGGTAACTTTCCCAAACTCTGGATCTATTGATATTTTTAATGGTAAACACTACAGGATAAGAATAGGACTACAGCTCTGTTAGGTAAGACCAGACACACTTCTAGTCTGGCATTCATTTCCTACATTGGTTGATGTGCTATAATATCCTAGCAACTTTACAGACTACCATTAATTATCAGGATGTTGGGTATCTGAATATCATCTGCTGGGAAAAAACCCTGAAGAGGAGTATATAATAGCACTCATAATTTGCTTGGGAGGCTCTTAGAAACTGCTGGTTGGCTGCTGTTGAAATATAGTGTTGAATTACAAAGGTCTTTGTTCTGACCTAGCAATGTTTTTCATATGTTCTTAAGGACTTTACACATATTTATTTATTTATTTATTTATTTAGATTTATATTGCCGCCCACTCGCAGAGGCGACTCAGGGCAGCTTACAGTCAAAACAACAACAGTACAATAAAAATTATAAAATGCAACCACATAAAACAACCAAACCAGATCACAAACTAACTCCCATTAGGCCATTGTTGTGGGCCCAGAGGAGTGGGCAATGTTCTCAGCCACTACTAGGCCTTGGCATCTTCTTCCTCAGGCCGTTGTTGTGGGCCCAGAGGAGGGGGCGATGTTCTCAGCCACTGCTAGGCCTTCACATCTTCTTCTTCTTGGAGCACATCTACCTTGAAATAGTCTGGGTGCTGGATCCAAAATTAAAAAATCATCAAACTAAGACTATTGGTTTTCTTAGGGTAGTAATACTCGAAACAAGTTCTTAGGTGCACAACTGTTTAATTATTTATCTTCTCAATTGGGTTCTCGCTGGTGTACCTTGAAGCTCCTATGAAAATAAATACAGGGTGTTCCAAATGTCACCATACATAGGCAAAATGGCAAAATAATGGATACATTGGAACATGTTCTCCATGAATGGTGGAGAAGACTGTGCGTATGTAGAAAGAGGTGGCCAAAATGTAGATAATATTTTGTAAATATTTTGTAAAAATGTGGGGCAAATATTTTGTACATAAAGGTACAATTAACTACAATTTCCCATTTCCCCTATGTATGGTGACTTTTGGGACACTGTTGATTCAATAGAGAGCCAGGTTATCCTGCTGTGGTAATAGAATATAGACCATACTGCCAGTGACTCAACACCGATCGTCAGACGGCTGTTAACTAACCTGACATCCCTGAGGACTAACGGCCTTGGGTGGCAAAGTCCACTGGGAAGGCTGATGGTCCCCAAGTGGATTAAATGCCACTTGAATCCATCTTGATGGAGGGCAGCAGCTTCATCAATCATGGCCTGGGGCGAATGAAGACTTTGCGTGCCAAAATGTCTCAGGACCAGAAAGTGACTTGTGGAACTGGATCAGTGGTATGGATGTCACACTGTGATGGAGAAGGTAAATGGAAGGCCACTGCATTATATTGTTCCCAGGAAAATCTTCTTGGCTGATTGTCATGAAGATAGCCAACATTTGGAATTGGATAGGGCACTTGAAGAAGAAGAAGAGAGCAGATATCTATATAAGTAGACTCATCTTTCATATCTGAATCTGCCTTATTTTACCCACCTTGGAAGAATAGGTTTTGGGGACCATATCTAGACAAATCTGCTAGATGCCTGGCTGGGGTATTCTGTGAATGCTAGTCCAGCAAAACAAACAAACAAACAAACAAACAAACAAACAAACAAACAAACAAACAAACAAACAAACAAACAAACAAACAAACAAACAAACAAACAAACAAACAAACAAACAAACAAACAAACTTTCCCCAATCTATTGATCATATTGAACCAAATAGGCTGGATACAAATATTTTGACTTAGGTAAAGGTCACCCTTGCTTGAAAGCCAATCATATCCTACTCTAGGATTCAGTGCTCATATCTGCAGATGCTTCCATGGACATGTGGCAGGCATGCCTCAGCACGAAATGCTGCTTACCTTCCCACCAAAGTGGTCCCTATTTATCTACTTTGCTTTCAAACTGCTAGGTTGGCAGGAGCTGGGACAGAGACAGAAGCTCACTCTGTCATGCTGTACCCAGGAATCAAACTCCAACCTTCCAGTCAGTGAGTTCAACATCTTAACCACTTGAGCTACTTCAGTCCCTTTGACTTAACAAGCACTCAAATTATTGCTTGAGGAATGGACCAAAGACTATCATGTGCCATTGACAGTTGTGTTGCCTTGTCCAGCACATCTGGATGGTTTGGAGAACAAGCTGACTTTTGGCCCTGGATTTTATTGGCTAAATACATCCAGCTGTTGCCTTGTTTGCCTTTCTCGGTTTCTGGATGGTCTGACCCAATTGCACCACATATTGTCAGGAACTATAGTCAGGAGTCAATCACCACTGATTTTATGTTGATGGACTCAACATGTAGAAAACTTGGCATGTTCTCTTAAATGGAACGTGGAATGGGGCTGAGGGAGGGATTTTGATTTATTTCAAAAGCCAGGTTCTTTCAATAGGCCTTTGATGGTTAGAGCTGAAAAATGTACCCCGAAGTAGAATAATGCGTCATTGAGAATTTTAATAGCCTTCAAACTGCAGCATGAGCCCAGTGTAGAGACAGCTCTGGAGAATTACATAGCATGGGAAATAATCTATAAAGTCCATTTGACTAGTGCAGTATGCCAAATTATATTTATTAGAACTATCCTCTGATGTTTCTACAATCCAAATGGCCAGATTCATCTGCTCTAATAGCATCGGAGTAAGAAACAACAACACTGGCCTTGTCATATTTTTTTCCTACCCCAAACAATGCCTCTGTATACTTGGCAGGCAGTGGTGAAGAAGGGAAGAGATAGATGCAGGGGGAAATGTGCTGCATTATTGAGAAAACAGTGAAAAAATTGAATTGACATGTAGCTTGGACACTGTGAAAACAAGGGTCTTCTCCTGGGGTCTACTAGAGTAAAAATGCATGGAAATCTACAGAACTCACAACTGGGAATGCAACTGAACAACAACTCATAAAGACTCAGAAGAAACCCCAAAGCATTGGACAAACAAAGGTCTAATGCAGTGACTTATTAAAGAATGTGTAGACGGCAAGCACCATATTAGAAGCATTCTGCCATTTCTCACACTGGCAGAAATGCCACATCTAAGATGGCAGCTGAAAGAGGCACCTATTGCTTTGCTAGGGGTGGGGGAAGGAGGGAGAAGAGCATGATGCAAACTTCACTGATGATATGACAAAACTTAATTAACCAGGCCATCCCTTGGATTTGATTTGATGGCATACAGGACTAAGAACATCAGATGAGAAGGGAAGAGCATCAGCTAACTTTGGGTCTCCGATGTGCATGGACCCACATTTTTATATGCCAGCTGGTACATACTTTGAGTGGTGGCACACAACGTGAAGTTTGTGGCACAAAACTGGCACATGATTTTGGCAAAGATCAGAAGGGGACAGTAGGATCAGTAACCATGCCTCCCTCAAAACCAATGCAAACTTTATTTGCCACCCAATTTCTCTTAGGCTCGATCTTTGACCCCATTTGCACAAAACCCACCCATCTCCTTCCAAATCCATGATATTCCTATGACCCCAAAGACACTTCTATCATGCTTCCTTTCCTCTTAGTTTGCATCCCTTAAATCTGGTTTGCGGCTACATTGGTTTCCTTTGACACTCGATGGGGCAAAAGAGGAAGCTAAGAAGAAGGGCTACGTTGGTTTGGAACGTAAGAGTCGGATCTTATTTATTTATTTATTTATTATTTATTTATTCTTTAAATTTATACCCCGCCTCGCTCAGGTGAACCTGACTCTAGGCGGCTTCCATAGTAAACAAAGAACAATATAACAAAAGACAATAAACAATATCCCACCAAAGGAACCCCCCCCCCCAGAGTCCTCTATCACCACCCAAGACCCCCAGGTTCTCTCCCTTCGAGGCCGGCTGGTCGAGGAAGAGTCCAACAAGGTCCAACAAGACATTGGGGGGGGGGGATGGCGTCATCGTCTCGCGGCGGCATCTTCGAGCTTCCCCTGGCCCAGGGAGGCTCCTTTTATCCACCTCCCGGCCGGTGACGGGGGCCGGGGGGGGCGACGGCGTTGTCATCTCGCGGCGGCGTCTTCGAGCCTCCCCTGGCCCAGGGAGGCTCCTTTTATCCACCTCCCAGCCGGTGATGGGGGACGGGGGAGGGCGGCGGCGGCAGCGTGTTGAAGAACAGGCACTTTTCAGAAACAAAAATCTGAAAAAAAATCTTCATTGGCTGTCCTCATGTCTTTCCTTTCTGTATCAGCAAATTGTAACACAAAGTACCACACAGGATATATTCCCATCTCAGGAACAAATCCCTTATAGTACTCTCTGATATTTAAAGAATGCATTCCTTCTTTGGCCACAATCTGAATACATGTTATTATAATATCAAGGTGGCCTGATAAAAGCTATCTTGACATCTACTTTGTCTACATACTGTGTTTCCCTGAATATAAGACGCTGAATATAAGACGCTGTCTTATATTTTTAAAAACTCCAAAATATGCACAAGGTCTTATTTTCAGGGGATGTCTTATTTTTCCATGACGAAGAAGAATACAGTACACATTTATTGCTGATACAGTGGATCGCCAGGGCAAGATTTAGGTGAGTGCCTTATTTTTGGGGAGGCCCTTATATTTCTGAAGTGGTGAAAAATGGGGGGGGGGTGCCTTACTATAAGAGGAGGTCCTATATTCGGGGAAACAGGGTAGCAGAAAAAATGGGGAAACCCCCTCCACACACACATACAAACAGTGATAAGAGCCATCGTTGACAAAACGATCATAGTTTTCTCTTTGTACAGCTTTGCATTTGTACAGCAGAAAACCTCCTGGAGCAAACAAGGTATTAGACACACCATGTGTGGAAAAGTTGGCTGAGGCCACCAGATACTTAAAGGCTTAATCACCTGCCTTTTAACAGTGTTATTGAGGTGTCTCAAACTTGAATATTTCCAGACCTTCCAAATTAGACATTTCTTATGGAATGCTTGCCAGTAAGATACTAGAGAGAGCAATCCTACTATCCTAGGTATATTTAATGAGCAATAAATGCCATTGGCTTTTGAACTGCAATGGTTTAGTGGTTGAGATATTGAACTTGATGACTGGAAGCTCACCAAGTCAACAGTTTGAGACCTGAGTGCTGCAGGACGGAATGAGCTCCTGTCTCTGCCCCAGCTCCTGCCAACCTTGCAGCAAGAAATTGCAAGTATATAAATAGGGACCACTTTGGTGGGAAAGTAAACAGCGGTCTGTGCACTCTGATGTCTAGTCATGTCTGCCACATGGCCAAGCGTGCTCTGGCCACCATGGGAAGGCACTGGACAGAGGTGAGGGGTGGCGACCAAGGGACGCGGGAGAGAAGACTGTCCCAGAAACCACTTGGTTGCCACCTCATGCTTGCTCTGCCCGGTGCACGGCAATTTCTAAACCATTGCTGCAAACTGAAGGAGGGAGCTTGGAGCAACGGCTTAATCGATAGTGCAGTGTGCTGGGCGGATAAAATAATAAATTAATTATTTGTGCCCTAGGGCACCAGAGGCAAGGGCACATCGGGATGAATCCCTATGTCCTGGTGTCCCAGCCCATGCCTGCACATAGCCACAGAAATGCCTGCAGATGCAGACTCTTTGGCTATAAATGGAGATGAGCACTGAACTCTAGAGTTGGAGATCACTGGCTTTCAAGAAACGGTGACCTTTGCCCTTTACCTTTACCAATTCCATTGGTTCTAAGTTAAGACTGAATGCAATTGACTCATGCACATTTCAACATAGGCCAAAAAGGGACAATATCAGCCTGCCATCTCCGGGACTCACCGCCTCGTTAATTTTTTCTTTGCTCCATGGGAGTTGACAACAACTTGTGAAAGGTACAGAGTTACTTGGTGTAGCTTTTAGAAAAAGTATATATATCTACATCCTAAATTAGGCCTCTGAAGGCATGCTTCATCTTTAATTCATCATTCTCAGCTGAAAGAGATTAGCAATGTCTTGCGCACCCACCCTTGTATGGTGCTGACCTCATCAAGTATGGCCTGAAATTAATTAGCTTCATTCATTCCAAATTGGGGAGGGGGGAGGAGGAGGAGGACAAGGATAATGGAGCTGCATTTTGGAAATTGCTCACAGTGTATTTAAAAGCACCCCACCTCCAGTTTCATAATGATTTAAATTAACATGTCTGGTAACCTTTGCAATATTATGTCAAACTTAGCAACAGATCAAGAGAGATGAAGATAGAGATGAAAAATGTTGTTGAAGATCAGATTAGTGGAGAGAGAAAATGTGTAAGATATAAGAGGAACGAATGGACCAAAGATATGTTGTTTGTTAATTTATTCATTAGTAAAAAATATTATGCAATGTATCAATACACAGTATAAATAAATGCAAAATTGATATTTTTGTCACTAAATGATGTTTCTTATTAAAGAAACATGCTCCTCAGCCCGCCCAGCTCTGTGTCCATTGCGTCTACAATACCATCTAGCCATCTCATTCTCTGCCACCCCCTTCTTCTTTTGCCCTTTACCTTTCCCAGCATCAAGGCTTTCTCAAGTAAATCCTCTCTTCTCATTTGATGTCCAAAGCACTTTAGCTTCGTCTTCACTATTTGACCTTCCAAGGTCACCATTTCAGCCGCACTTAGATGGTCTGCAAGCCATAAATGTACAGAGGGCCATAGGTGTGAGTCCTGCAGAATGTAGACTGAATTTGGGTAGGAAGACAACAACATTCCGTAGCATTTTTCCATCCAGAGACAGAGATTTGGCCTTCTGTTGACAAAGGCTTATATACAGACATGATAGAAGAGTGGTCAAATATAGTGACTCCTCTTTCTTCAACGCACAGCTTTAAGAAAACACAAACATCCGTGTCTTCCCATCATGAAACTGGTGAGGGGGGTATATTCCCCACCTGTACAGGCCAAATGAAATAAGTATAGGTCAGGGGTACTCAAACTTTTTAGGCCATGGGCGGGTCACATGGTTCAGCCCCCCCCCCCCCATGCCAATTCATCTGGCCCAAGAAGCCCTCATTGCTCCAGGAAGTAGAAATAAAATGAATTGGCGTCGGGGACCAGAGCTGGCCTGCGGGCTGCAGTTTGGGCACCCCTGGTATAGGTATTACCAGCATGGAGATGACAATTTTGTAACTCTCTTCCATGTGAGTGTTGAAGAACAGGCACTTTTCAGAAACAAAAAAAGAATCTGGCAACTCTCCTTCAGCACCAAAGAGTCCTTAGGGGGGTTCAAAACCAGACTGAGATGTGTTCACTATGCCAACTCTTCTGCCTCAATGGACAGACCTGTCAGTTTTGTATTCTCACAGACCTTTTTAATTTTTAATTACAACAAGTGGCTAAGACGCTGACTGGGAGGCGGAAGGTCAGCAGTTTGATTCCCGAGTACTGCAGGACGGAATGAGCTCCTGTCTCTGTCCCAGCTTCTGCCAACCTAGCAGTTCGAAAGCAAGAAATTGCAAGTAGATAAATAGGGACCACTTCGGTGGGAAGGCAAGCAGCATTCCGTGCGCTCCGGTGTCTAGTCATGCCTGCCACATGACCATGGAAACGTCTGCAGAAGCAGACACCGCTGGCTCTTCGGCTTAGAAACAGAGATGAGCACTGACCCCTAGAGTCAGATACGACTGGCTTTCGAGCAAGGGAAACCTTTACCTTTACCTTACCCCCCCCCCACACACACACTTCAAATATGGGAAGGTGGCCATATATACCTAGGGCTCTTACTTCACATCTGCAAAAGCAACATTTCTGATGATATGCAAAAGTCATTTTAATTTGCAATGAGAGCCATGGAATTGAAACCGTACGAGACAAAGAACTGCAGAACGATTGAAAGATTTATTGTGTGAAAGAATTACTCAACACTCCTGATTTTTTCTCTCTATATATATATGTGTGTGTGTGAAGTCTCCAGATTTTTTCTGCTTTCTCCATTTGTTCTCTTTTCCAGCTTCAATGACACATTTAAAAAAAAGAAAAGAAAGCCAGCCTTGAAGAATTATCAGAGAGAAATGAAAGCTGTCTCTGCCATCTTTGGTTTAATTAACATAGGTATTCCAATTGCACTCCATTTATCAAGCGATTATGGATTAAACAGTAACTCAGGACTGACAATGAAAATGTTACCAGGAGGGGGGCAAAGAACCACTGGAAGAAAACCATTCAAATGACTTTGCCATGGTGGGCAAGAACAAGTTAGTGGAAATATTAGCCAGGACATGCAGGGCTTCTATTCACGTGCCCAAGAAGTTTTGTATCATAGGCTGTAAAAGTTTGCTCACCAGTTGGTGAAACTGTTTAGTAACACTATTAATGATGGCTATTTTTTTAAAAAAAAAATTAAAAGCTTACTAGTGACCCTTTCCATAATGGTGATTTTCCAGCTAAATATTAGAGGCACTTAGGGTGCCAAAGAAGCTTCTTACAAGGCAGCCTAGGTCACCCTTGGTGGAAAGCCAGTTGTATCTGACTCTAGGGTTCAGTGCTCATCTCTGTTTCAAAGCCAAAGAGCCAGCGCTGTCTAAATCTGCAAACTTTCCATGGACATGTAGCAGGCATCACTAGATGCACGGAACGCTCACCTTTCCACTGAAGTGGTCCTTTTCATTTACTTGCAATTTTTTGCTTTCAAGCTGTGAGGTTGGCAGGAGCTGGGACAGAGACGGGCACTCATGCCATTGTGCAGCACACAGGTCTCAAACTGTTGACCTGCCAATCTTCCAGTCATCAGAATCAGCATCTTAAGTCACTAAGCCACCACAGTTCCTTACATGGCAGCCTATACATCCACAAATCCATAAATATGGATTCATTCATTCATTCATTTATTCATTCATTCATTCCATTTTTTACCACCCATCTGGGATATTTTCCACTCTAGCAGTGTACAACAGTTAAAACAATATAACAACAATATCATTCAACAACAGAAATAGTAACCAATCAAAGACAGCTGATGGTATCCAAGGCATGCAATATCAGCATAAACATCTAGGCCAATTTTAGACCACGCTCGTTACTTACTTCAGTGGTGTTACTCAGTAACTCTGGTAGACCATCTAAGTTTTCCACCAATAATACTGGTCTGTCCGTCCAGGTTATCCTTCTATGGTAATAGAGTAGACCATACTGCGGGCAACTCATAGTTGATCATCAGGTGGCAGTTAACTAACCGGACAACCCTGAGAACTTGCAACCAATTGAATCCACCTTGATTGAGCGCCGCAGCTTCATCAATCCTGCCCTGGGGCTGATGAGGACTTTGTGTGCCAAAAGGTCTCAGGACCAGAATGACTCACGAAACTGGATCAGTGGTACAGGTGTCATGCTGTGATGCATAAGGCAAATAGAAAGCCACTGGATTATGTCCTCAGAACAATCGTCATGGTTGATTGCCATGATGATCACCAATATTCAGAATTGGATACAGAAGAAGAAGAAGAAGAAGAAGAAGAAGAAGAAGAAGAAGAAGAAGAAGCAGCTGGCAGTTGAGGAGGCGGCTGCTACTAGTAACCAAGTATACATTTTCAGGAAAAATGCCATTGGGGTGATTTGTTTAAGGTGGGTCCAAGTTTGGATGAAGTGACTCACACACTATGATCACAGAGCCATCTCCTGTGCCACACATGAAATGAGACATGTAGGATTTAACACCAGGACTGCAATGGACTGCTGCAGCCTTGAGGATATTAACAAGGTGCGCCTTCACAGTCAGTTCATCTGGCATGGCCTCTTCTGCCTATATGACTGTTGGGAATCAAAATAGTGAAGTGGTTCCTCTTCTGCTCAATATGATGGTTTCCAGTGGCATTTCCTCCACTGAGGGGGACCATCATCCCACTTAAAGGGGCTCTTCCACCCATAACCATTGGCCCCTTTAGGATGTCAGGTTATTTACTGCCACGCAACCCTTGGGGTTGAGTCATTGGCTGTACAGTCTACTCCATTACTGTAGTTCTCAACCTTTTTAAGCTGGGGACAGGATCATGCCCCCTCAGATTGTTGGCAGGCCAGACTGGTGTCCCCCAACTGCTGCCACTGCAGTGGACAGGGGGAGTGATCCCGCCACCCCGATCCTCTACCATTCTCCCCCATGCCACCACTGCCAACATCAGTCTGGCCCACCAACACTTCCCACGTCACTGCTGCCACCACCACTGCCAACACTCCCACACACACACCACTGCTGCCAACACTCCCCTCATGCTACCAGTCCAGGATACAAACACTCCCCCCAATGACGCCTATGCCACCACTTCCTTGCTTACCAGCCTGCTATCGGTGAAGGAGGGGTCCTGTCCTGCCCTGCTATGGAGCAGCATTAGGGACATGCCAAGCCAGGTGGAGGGGAAAAGGATGGGGGTGGCAATGGGCATGGCAGTGGCATGAGCGAGGGGGTAGGCCAGATAGAATGGTGCTGCCAGCTGGATCCGGCCCATGTGCCATAGGTTGAGAACCTCTGATGCAGTGGGCAGACACACAGTAGTAGTGGACTTTTTCATTGACCAAGAATACATTGAAGCAACAACATCTGAATTGAAAATGTCACTACCAACAGAAGATATGAAATCACACAGTGGTTACATTGATTTTTCCTCATCTTACTAGGGTTCCCCCACCCCACCCCGTGTCAATTGAAATAAAAATGCACATGCCAGCAGAATTTTGCAGCACTGCTAGCCTCCTTTTTTGTTTCTCTTTTAAAGGAAACAGAATCGATAATTGTACGTACTTATCTAGAACAGCTGCCTCTGAAAGAAAACACTAGAAATGACTGCTGGGATGACATTGTTGTTGCTGTAGGATGCTTATGAGCCAACAACTTGTTCTGATCATTTTATTTTTTAAAAATGCAAAACACATCCCCTCACATTCACTTAGAATGACTTACCTCCTCATTGCTCCTGAAGGAGGCATATCTGCGGAGTACGCAAGCCATAGGAAGGCAACTAACCCTGGAATGAGTCTTTCTCTTCTTTTGTGTCCCGATGAAACCCTGGACTGCCAAAATGAAAGCTACTTTCTTGTCTTTGTCCTTGGCCAAACTGTAGTCCACATCGGTGCACGTTTCTGGCAGTAATTGGCAGACCAGTAAATGAGCCAGATTCTGTATCTCTCCACATATTGTAGTCTCCCAGCAGCCTCCACTTGAGAATTTTGGTCTTGCATTTAGGGACTCCAGTCCTCAGCCCATTCAGAGTCTTTCAAGTGATGTAGGGGAGGTTGAGTTCCTCAGCCATATCCTTCTTTACTGTTGTTCCTTGTCAACAGTGAGCTCCATCCTCCATATTCTAATTTGGTTCTGCTCTTGCATACCCTCAAGAATGTTTGTTCTTGGAATGATAATAGCAAGGTGTTTATTATGGCTTTCAAGAAGGTGCCTAACCCCATCAAGGATGGGCTTTAAAATGTCTTTATTCCCTTTCTGGAACCAGGTAGTAATATTTGCTGTAGCTATGTGACATGTGAAGTTGGCTTTTGCAGCTACAGCAAATAATGGGTGAAAGACAGTACATGAAAAAGACAGAACAGCTTGACATCCTCACCATTTCCTAAATTATTACAACTGTTCAATCTCTACCTGTGCCAACACATTGGCCAAAACAAGTTACAAAAGGTTCTTGTGCCTTATTTAAAGTGAGAATCGTACTTCCTGGGGGCTTCATGTTTGCTGTTTGCTACCCAAAACTGTGCCTCAGGTAGAGTGGTGAGGACATTGACCCCAGACACAGAACTTTAGAGAGCACCAGAAGATGCCAATGTGCTTGCCTGCCTGTAGTATGTTACAAATCTTCCATCAATTCATCTCCAGACAGAAGAAAACACAAAATAGGGGGATTCTGCATCAAACCCATCAAATTGTTGTCTTGCTGATTGTGTTGGGAATCGCCCTGGGTCCCTTAGGGGAGGAGGGCGATAAAGACATTTAAATAAAATAAATAAACAAACCCTTATGGCTTCCATGCACCCAGACCAAGGTGTTCTGCCCCTCTTCTCTATCCTTTCTGTACATATGTCACACTCAGGTGACCTAAGCTTAACCAATAGGGCAGCAAAGACCCAAAAGTCAGGATGGCTCTGATTTCTCCTTTAGAATAATCCTGGTAAATGTCAGTGAATGATCAGACTCTTCCAATCCCAGGATGCTTAAAGGCATCTACTGGGCACAGAGGGAATGAAATAGCTCGACCAGAGAAGCCTTTGGTCTGATTCAATAAGGTTCCTTGCATGTTCTCATCCTATTAAGTTCAAGAAGAAAGAGAAATAGTCATAAGGAGGGGTCCCAGAGTGTAGGACATGTAATAATGGGTTCAAGTTATAGGAAGCCAGATATTAAGGGAAAAAATCTTAACTGTTAGAGCAGTATGACAATAGAACCAATGACCTTAGTAGGTGGTGAATGCTCCAACACTGGAAGCATTTAAGAGAGATTTGAACAACTATTTGCCAAATATGCTTTGATATGGATTCCTGCATTGCCCAGGAGGTTGATGACTTCAGAGACCCCTTCTAACCAGTTATTCTATGATTGTATGGAGCCAGGGTAAAACTGCGGAGAATCTTGGGTGGGAGGTAAATGACTATTTTCCTTCAGAATATGTTTATTTTCCTTCAGATCCAATACATTTGGACATGAACTTCAGATCTGATCAATTCTGGCTGATAATGCAAATCACATTTCCTCTTATTCTTGTTTTCAAATGGTGGACTTCATCTATACACAGTGTAAAGCCAGTAGCCAAAGAAAGAAGAAGGAAGCGAAACTCTGGGGAATAGAAGTCCATTTCAAAGAGAGAGAGAGAGTGAAGGGGGAAAAAAATCTACATTTTAATGAAAATATTTTCAAGCCATTTCAAATAAGAGTCCAAGAGAAATAATTACAAAAGTTTGGAAAGAAAGAGCATTAGCTTTGATAGCTTTCTCCTCTGTGAAGCAATTAAAACGAGCCATTTTTCAAATACTAAGCAGAAAATTACTAATGGACAGACTCAGAAAAGCTTTCATTTCAATCTCATGTTCTTTACTCTTTCTAAAAAAGAAAGAAAGGAAAATAAGGTGGTTTTCAGATAGATTACTACATAAAGGAGTCACTCGCTAGATGTCATAAAAAAACTATGGCAGTGGAGAATGATGGAGATTAACAGCAAGATTTAAATCACGCAACAGTCCAGTTAATAGCAATGTCTAATTAAAGAATGTATTATAAATCTGTAATGTTGATTTGATAAAGAAAACCTCAACTTTGGAATTTTCCACTGTCACTGATAGCTGCAGATGTATCATATGTTCAACAGCTGCTGTCTATGAAAGGAGTTCTGTGACTTTTCTTTGCTGTGAGAGCCATTGGACTGGACTTGATCTGACACCAGGGGATGATATACAGAGAAATCAATGATTTTGCTAGGTTGGCAGGAGCTGGGACAAGCGACAGGAGCTCACTCTGTCAGGCAGCACTTGGGCCTTGAACTGCTGACCTGCAGACTTTTCAGTCATGAAGCTCAGTATCTTAACCAATAAGCCACCGCAGCCCTAAATGTCATGTACATCAGTGCAAAACGAGAAAAGAAATAGCTGGTTTTGGTTTTCCAATGTAAGTCAGTGGAAGGTTTACAAATCACACAATCAGGGAGATGTGTGAGTTTTGCATATTTATTTATTTGTTTATATGTTTCCTCTAGGTAAGCAAATCCTTTAGAGCAGCATGCCAGAATGCTCAGTCTTAAAAATGAAGTCCTTCTTTACTTCCCAGTGACCAATCATGACACAGATGCAAGCTAATATGCAAAATGCAGAATGAGGTAACTTCATGCTGGGGCCATCAGACAGCTTTTATCACACCAAGGTGTCTATTGTCTTATGAATTACTTACAAAGTATGAGATGCTGTGAGAAATCCAATGTAACCAATGACTTTGAAGAAGCTGTTGTAGTTCTAAGGAAGTTGAGAACACCATATCTCAGGGAGGTATTGCTTGTTCACCTTAATAACATCCTCCTTGGACACTCACTGAACATGCTACAAACCCTACCAGTTCTTTTTATGGACCTCCAAACCAAAGCTAGCAGCCTATTCCGGAATCAACACAAAACAGTTTATTTGATTACGGGGAGGCTTTGTCTTTAGATGTCACAACTGACCCTCTCATTAGGCAGTGTGTGGCAACTACCACAGACGGTAGATGTTACGAGGCATCAGCAGCATCCTACTGACCCTTTTTCTTGATTCCTCAGCTATTCTCCACTATCAGAAGGCAGGGATATTTGCATCGCACTGTTTGCCCTTCATCTCTCTCCCAACTGCTCTGCCGCCTTTGGGCTCCGAGGAACATGTCCATAGTACTAGTTAAATTGAACTTCTAGGCCAGTTTATTTTCTGCATGTAGAATGGAAGAGGAGGAACTAACATGTCTTTTGCCTCCAACAGCAAAGTGAGTTTGGTGGCCCCTCGTTGAGTGAGGGAAAGCCTTAGAAAACATCCAGGTGTAAGCAACAATCAGGCAGATGGCCAGAAAGAGGTAGAGCTACCAAGGATGGAAACATCTCTGTCTCACCCAAATTCCTTCACTAGATGTCAACCATGGATGATATACCTGTCCCACATGTTCATATCGTATCACTTTTCTGCAACGCAGGGCATGGAATATTTTAGCAAGGAATAAAGTAGCTGTGTGGGAAGAACGAAGAACATAATAACCACAGCTTTAAAAAGTTATTTTTCTTTTTTACTACAGTGTTCGGAATCCCCCACCCAACCTGAAAGCTGTCCACGTTGACTGAATAATCTTGGCAATCATAGTTTAAAAGAGAGAGAGAGAGCAACATTTCCCAAGTATTAGATCAAGACCAGTGTCTACTTTACAATTCACATGGTTTGCTTCCTGTGACATCGATACCTTTGTGGTGCTTCTAAATTGTTATATGGAACCACAGTACTCCTGTATTATCAGATACTGTATATACTATGCGGATAAACACACATGGAGTAAAGACATCAATGCTAAGAACTAGTCACATTTCAGTAGGCCAATTTCACTCCTCTTCCCTCTCTTTATGTATTTTTTTGGTTCATTTATATGCAGCTACATGAGTATCTGAGCATTGCTTTTAAATTTGACAGAAACCAGGAGATTATGCATTTTTGCACCAGATTTCATCTGAAAATGCTACCTGTCTGTATTCCTGCCATGCCAGCAGCTCCAGATATAATCAGCTGCAAATTTAGCTCCATGGTTTCCTCGCTGATCCACCAAATCCTGGGGAATCATCTGCCAAATCTAGGAAGCCTGAAACCTCGAAATAACACCAACGACCTTAGCAAGAACATGCCGGGAAGGCATTTTAGTACTGGCTAGAAGAGCATATTAAAATACAAGGCATTTGCTGTAGTAAAAACAGGGTACCTCATTCCAGCTGTCTATATATATTCCTTTCCAGCACTAAATCTGTCCAGGGACCTTTCAGAAATACAACATTAAGCCTCATGCCTTCGCTTAGTGAATAGAAATGTGAAAGGGATGGAGATAAAAATCAGAGGGACATACAATAGCGAATGTCTTATGATTTAATCACTATTACAGCTTAAAACAGCACAGTCGACATTCACCCTTGGTGAGTCAGGAATAAATCTCCAGCAGTGGGTGCCTTAAAGAGTGACGGCATGTGGTCTCTCTAGGGGCTTTGACAAAGGAGACCTCCAGAAACAGTGCAAGGACAATAGTTGAAGGACACTGTTTCAAGAGTTGAAAGAGCCTGTTTCAAGAAGGGCTGCTTGCTAGCATGGTACCATCCATTCCTATGGTGAGTAATTTATACAGGGACAGTGTCAGCTGGCATTATCTGAGATGCCATATTTTGGGCAGCGTCACTTGCTTGTGCCAGCTGCTCATGTCCATGGTGTGATAGTCTCAGAGTAGTCTCATGGAATTGCTGTGTTTCCCCGAGTATCAATTTTGAGGTTGAGCAATGTTGGCGAGAGAGAAATGCTGCTCTCATACACGCATGAAGTTGATTTAAAGTAATGGAGACCTTCGTCAACTTTTCCTACCATCTGACTACTCATTCTCAGTGGGAAGATGTTTAGATGTGGTTGCAAATTGCTGGGGCACCAAATATCCAATAGTAAGGGAACTGAGAAGAGAGAGAGAGAGAACATCAATAGATCTGGTCATTTAGAGCAAGATAGGGTATATGCTATCATATCCCCCCCCCCTCAAGTCTCCTTTTCTCAAGACTAAACATGGCCAGTTCCTTCAGTCTTTCCTCACAGGGCTTGGTTTCCAGTCCTCTGATCATCCTTCTCTGTACCTGCTCTAATTTTCTAGCATCTTTCTTAAAGTGCGGTGCCCAGAATTGGACACAGCACTCTACGTGCAATCTAACTTTAAAGAAGCCACACCTGTTCTCCCACGGCAATGGCCTTGGACTGTCCAGTATCAGCTGCACAAACTGAAAATTCAAAAAGTATTTTGAATGTTAAGTTGCATGTTTGAAAAAAGACAAAAGCTACATTCAAAAAAAAAAACATGTTTAGTTCAAACTTCATGCTGTTTTTGATGACTGTTCTTCTCTCATTGTGTCTTTTTACAAGGATCAGACTCCCATTTTCACTTACCCATTGAGTGAATCTTTTGGTCTCACTCCATGTAAATATCAGATGAAGAGGTGAAACATCTCTTGGTCAGAAATAACCAAACACTGCCAAGCAGTGAGTCATTTGTTGCTTGAATGCTCCTCTCTGATTTACTTTGTTCCTTTCTTTATAAGCACCTCCAAATACAGTCAAACCTCACATAAAGAGTGCCTTGCTTAGAGAGTAACTCACTTAAAGAGCAGAATTTTCTCTGAATGATCACCTCGCTTAACAACTAAAACCAACCAAAAACTCGCTTAACAAATAAATCAGGGTTCGCAATCCCCCCCACCCCGGCCAGAAGTCACAATTGGTCACTTACAATGGTGTTTCACTTAAAGAGCAAATTCGCTTAAAGAGTAATCCTGTGGAACATATTATGCTCTTTAAGCGAGGTACCACTGTAGTAAACTAGCATGGGACATGATAATTTCTGAAATAATGACTCTGGGGGGAAAAAAAGAAAGATTGTCTATATTTCCAGAACTACACGTCTTGGTTGTCGCGGCTGACTAAGACACTGAGCCTGAAGGAAGCTCCCTGGCCAAGAACCTCACATGCTAAACTTTCAGGAGCATCAGAAGCAAATTGCATACCTTAGAGCAATTTTCCATTTTCAAATGGGTTTCCCACCCCTGCAACGTGAAACACACGTTTCCTTGAAAAGCTGCTCATAGATATGGCATTTGCGGCATAAAAAAGCTCATATTTCTAATCCTCTTCAGAATGGTTTTATTTTGGAGTGGAAATGAAAAACAGCAGCGTGTACTAGAAAGGAGATGGGGAGGAAAGCCAAAGAATTGTTGGCTGGAGAGCCGAGAAAGTGTGGCAAAAGTCAACGAATCTTGTACAAGATGAAAGTAGTTACATTCAGAAGAAATGTCATTTCCTCCAGGGAAAGCTAGACTAGAAATCTAGTGATCAAAGTTCTCATGTTTCATCCTAACAAATTCCATTACATTAGAAAGATTGGGAAAATTGCATTTTCTTTCCTTGTGCTGTGAAAGTATGCAAAGTAAACCCACTGGTGTAAAGGTGGTGTGTGTGTGTGTGTGTGTGTGTGTGTGTGTGTGTGCGCGTGTGCGTGTGTATGTGTGTGTTCGGCACCCCTGGTTTAAGCAGAGAAACTGGCAGCTTAAAACCTATCTCATCCTGTTGCAAAACAGATTGCAAGGTGTGTTTTACTTCCGCTTCCGGTGGGAGGAACCACGTGACTGGCCCACTGAACCACATGACTGGCCCATGGCCCAAAAAGTTTGGGCACCCTTGTTCTAGTTAGACCATCTTTGGAATTATTAAGATGAATGGAGGGGCAAGAACAAACTTATTAGCTTCTGTTGAAAGATCTTTCTTATGAACAATTGGTCTTTTTAACAAAAATTTGCTGCTGATGGTGGTTTTCAAGGGGGGGGGGAGGACAAGGATACAAAAACTGCAGCCCCCTCCCCAAGCCAAACTTTATTTGTGCAAACTGTTCACCACTGAAACGTTGTTAATTGGAAAGGCTGAACTACTCAAATTCACAGTTTCTAGGGGATGTTTTCAAGGCTTTTGAGTACAGTATCTCTCTCTCTCACACACACACCCAGTCATTTTTCTAGCACTTAAACATTTGCATATTCATTTGCTTGGATGCCAATTTTTTCCCACCTGGTCCGTATGATGTCCTATAGCTAAACTGGAATGGATAGGAAACCTCATAAAGTTGTCTGTTTCCATCCATGATCCCTGACTGGCTAGAATCACCTCGGTGGATGGGGAATGGCAATGCAGCAGATGGAGATAACACCACAGAGTTCACCACACCCCTCTTCCCAGCAGCCCAATGGGAGGGCTTCCTTCCTTCCCCAGCACAGAGTTCCCCCTGCACCTCTGCCCTGCAACCCAATGGGAGCACTTCCTCCTTCCCCCAGCACTGTTCACCCCATCCCTCTAACCAGAACCCCAATGGGAGAACTTCCTCTCTCCCCAAGCACAGAGTTCACCCCTCCCCTCTGTTTGGGCACCTGTAAAAGGTTCGCCACCCCTGCTATAGGGCAATTAATTAGATGTCACAAAGGAGCTTGACTTTTGGAGTGAATAAACATAAAATGGTGGTCAGAGAGATGGATAGATTAGACAAAGCTGGATAGACAGTTCAAGGTCCCCCCTCCCCCCCCTCGGTTATGATAAAGCAGGTTCATATGTCATTAGCAGAAGGCATGAAGCAACACCAGTATGTTGTTTAGGAAAATGACCTAGAATAAATCAAGATGAGACTGGATTAAGATACAGTAGAACCCCGTATAACAAAAAAACTCCATTCCGAGGAGCTCTTCGCTATACGGTTTTTCCATTATACGAAGTGCTATAGGTGATGCACCGTATAATGGAAAAAAAAGATCATTATATGAAGCGCTATTGGCAATACCCATTACAATGACCCCCCCCCCCGTTGTACAGGGTATCACCAATAGCACTTCGTATAATGAACATTTTCCCCTGTTATAAGATGCATCGCCAATAGTGCAAAAACGCTTCGTTATACGAATTTTTCATTATACAAAGCATTTGCTATACGGGGTTCCACTGTATGTGAATCAAATAGGAGCCTCAATGTGCCTGTCCTGGAGTGGAAGTTAGAGGGGGACAAATTAATTCTATTTCTGGTTCACGTCAGTTTCACACATGTTCAGTCAATATACAGTAGTATATTCCTTCTTGCGCTTGATTTTCAGATCTTCACATTTCCCAAATATACATTCTTAGTAAATATTTCCCCTTATAGACAGTGATCTTAATTGCCAGTCATGACTGAGAAGATGGTCTTTTGAGGAGCCACATTACAGTTTGTAGGGGGTTGTAGACCACATTAGCAAATTGTATGACATGCAGAAACAAACTAGTAATCAGTGTTAATCTTTCAATACTGGAGGGGAGCAGTCTCTGTTGTGAATTTTAGTAATCTCTTGCAGCTGTGGTCTGGACCAGCTGAAGTTTCCAAGCATTTCAGAAACAGTCTAGGGCAGTGATGGCTAACCTTGGCACTCCAGGAATTCTTGGACTTCAATTACCAGAAGCCCAAGTTAGCACTCCTGCTGATCAGGGCTTCTGGGAATTGAAGTCCAAGAACACCTGGAGTGCCAAGGTTAGTCATCACTGGTCTAGGTATAAGTTTGCCAAAAGATGAGTAAATGTGAGATTTTTTTAAATAAAAAAAATTACTAATGAGGATACCTGATATGCCAACTCAGGTTGTTCAAAACACTTTGATCAGAGTTGGATGTAGCTATTTCCTAGAGCAGGGATCAGCAAATGTGGCATGCCATGTGTTCTTGGACTTCAATTACCAGAAACCCAAGTCAGCACTGAAGTTCCAAAACACCTGGAGGTCACCGTCTCTGGCCTAGATAATTGATAATATAATTGACCTTCTCATCAGTGGCAGAGATTTACCTGCACAGGTGATCTTGTTGGGACTTGTGTCCCTCTTGTTCTTGGGTGAGGGGACAAGATGGTAGGCTTTGAATTAAAGTAAATAAATAAATAAATCCAAATTCTCTTCTTTCTGACATTGCAGTGACAAAACTGTAGAAGCAGGGCTACAAATAAATGAACAGAAAAAGTAGAAGCAGTAGTAATGTGATTTCAGCAAACAATGCCCTCCTGATTTGTCATATTCATCATGATCAGATTGCTCATCTGTCAAAAATGAAGTTATCCTACATCTCAGCTATCAAAATCAGTGAGCCAGTATTAAATATAGAAATCCAGCCCCATTGCTTGTCATTGACAGCCATCAAATCCTTTGCAAATATTAGGCAGAAGTTTGAGACTTTTATTTGTTAGTCCCAATATGAGCAAAAACCATCAAATCCATGGGATTCTGGTATGTCGGCACATAGGTAAGTTCCATTGATGCAATTGGTTGACTCGAGTGGAGGCTATTAATTGGATTTAATACCACAGGTTTTTTTTAATCATTTTTTATTTTAATTTATAAAATTGCATTAATGACATCACTTGTGCTGGCACTGGTAGCAACACAAAAACTTTGTCTGCTAGCATTTCCCACAGTTGAGGCTATGGACAAAAGCAGTGGTGGACATCAGCAGGTTCGCCCCAGTTCTCCAGAACTGGTAGCAGAAATTCTAGCGGGCCCTGCCCATCCAAGTTTTGAAATAAAGTAGTCCTAATTTGAGTGCAACGCAGGGCTTTCCCCCGTCCACACCCACTATACCACACCCACAGAGTAGGCAGTACAAATATTTGAATCCCACGACTGGACAAAAACCAATACATAGTTAGTTACAATTGAATGCAGTCATTGTAGCTCAGTTGAGTCCAAACTTTTGTGACCCCATGGGCCACCGCATGCCAGGCTCCTCTGTCATGTGCCATTCTCGGCATCCCACCCAGATCTGTGCCCATCATCTCAATGATTCCATCCAGCCACCTCATCCTCTGCCGCCCCCTTCTCCTTTTGCCTTCGATCTTTCCTAGCATCAAGTGAGTCCTCTCTTCTCATTTAGTAGCCAAAGTACTTGAGTTTCAACTTGAGTGTCCGTCCAATGAGCAGTCAGGGTTGATTTCTTTCAGGATTGACTGATTTGATTTTTTTGCAGTCGCACATTTCAAAGGTGTCTATTCTTCTGCGCCCAGTCTTCCTTATGGTCCATCTCTCAAAGCCATACATTAATACTGGGAAGACCATTGCTTTAAATATTCAGACTTTTGTTGGCAGGGTCTTTAGGTCTTCTTCACTTTCTGCCATTAGGGTGGTATCATCTGCATATCTCAGGTTGTTGATGTTTCTCCCAGCAATCTTAATTTCAGTTTGGGCTTCATCCAGCCCTGCATTACGCATGATGTACTCTGCATGATGTACTCTTTTCCTATTCTAAACCAATCAGTAGTTCTGTGCTTCTGGAAATTCTCGATCCACATATTGCTGAAGCCTAGCTTGTAAGATCTTGAGCATGACCCTGCTAGTATGTGAGATGAGCGCAATTGAATGATAATTTGAACATTCTTTAGCACTGCCCTTCTTTGGAATTGGAACATAGACTGACCTTTCCCAGTCCTGTGGCAACTGCTACATTTTCCAAATCTGCTAGCATATTGAATGCAACACTTTAATTGCATCTTTTTATAGGGCTGGAATACCATCATCCCCACTAGCTTTGTTGTTAATAATACTTTCTAGGGTTCACTTGACTTCACACTCCAGGATGTCTCGTTTGAGGTCAATGTAGGGAACTTGAATTGATACAACAGTTCAGCTTAGATTGAGACTAACTTTGGGATTTAGCTTTTGGGTGTTTATAGAGCCTATTTTGTTGTTGTTGTTCAGTCGCACAGTCGATTCCGACCCTTTGCAATGATCCCATGGACCCCACTGTCTGCCAGTCACCCCTGTCCTCCACCATCCTCCTCAACTCGCTCAGTTCTGTGCCCATTGTCTCTACAATACCATCTAGCCATCTCATTTTTGGCTGCCCCCTTTTTCTTTTGCCCTCCACCTTTCCCAGCATCAAGGCTTTCTCAAGTGAATCCTCTCACCTCATTTGATGTCCAAAGTACTTTAGCTTCATCTTTACTATTTGACCTTCTAAGGAGCAGTCAGGGTTGATTTCTTCTAAGATTGACCTATTTGTTCTCCTCGCTGTCCAGGGCACTCTCAAAACTCTCCTCCAACACCACATCTCAAAGGCATCTATTCTTCTGCGCTCAGCTTTCCTAATGGTCCAGCTCTCACAACCCTACCTTGCCACAGGGAATACCATTGCTTTGACTATACGAATTTTTGTTTGCAATTTGATGTGTCTACTTTTCACTGTGCTCCCCAGGTTTCTCATCGCCTATAGAAGGGAATTATTGAAATTTGCAGAGGGATCAGCATAGAAGAAATTTTGGGAGTGAGTTTCAATTAGGAATGTTAGCAAAATCTGCTCACTCTGCATTGGATGTAATTTGCACTTATATATAAAATAGCAAAGTCATCCTTCAGATAATGCACTTCTCCAGATTTGGCAATACAGTTTTTGGCTTGAAAATGCACACAAAAAGGTTCAATTTAGGTTCCTTTTCTGTGGTGGCATGCCAAATTTGAAATCTTTTCTCTGTCTTCTTTATTGTCAGGTCGATACCGAGCTCAAGATGTGTCATGGTTACTTAGCCTTTTAATTGGTCATCATGGTTTTGTTGGGCTTTAACAGTACTACTGGTCTGTTGGACCCTTGCTATACTGTATTTAGGAAGTTCTTACAGTTATGAATTAAAACGTTTATTGTTAGCTGATGGGCATGCTATAGAAGATTTCAGTTTAAGCTTAAAAAAAAAAGACAAGAAGCAAAACTTGAAATGATCAACTGCTATGACTAGCTGGGAAAATTACTTCTCAATATTTTTTTTTGCAGTCTTTTTACAGGAACTTCAGCCAGCATTGTCAATGGTAAGAGATTATGAGATCACTAGTCCTAAACATTTGGAAAGCTAAATATCTTTTACAGTTACCTCCTCCTCCTTGTACCATATTTTTTTTTCTGAATATTTCCTGTCATCATGATGATCAGCCATGAAGATTGTCCGGGGGACAACATAATGCAGTGGCCTTCTATTTGCCATCTGCATCATAGTATGACACCTGTACCACTGATCTAGTTCCATGAGTCACTTTCTGGTCCTGGGCCCTTTTGGCACGCAAAGTCCTCTTCAACCCCAGGCCAGTATTGATGAAGTTTCTGCCATTCATCAAGATGGATTCAAGTGGGATTTAATCCACTTAGGGATCATCCCCCCTCCCCTGTGGACTTCACCACCCAAGGTCATTAATCCTCAGGGTTGTCAGGTTAGTTAACCTCCACCTGAGGATCGGCACTGAGACGCTGGCAGAATGGTCTACTCTATTACCATAGCAAGATAACCTGGCCAGACTTTTGGAGTAAGAGTCCTATAGAAGTCTGTTATAGGTGCCACTCGATAAGAGCAGAGGGCACCTTAACTCCAAAGAGCGAGAAGCTGCCCAGCTCAGATGTCTAGACATCCATACTATCCATTGCTTAGTCCAATTTCCTAGTGGATCTTTAAAACATTCCCTTTCTCTTTCAAGGACCAATTCTCCTTTTGCCTTTTTAACAGATTTTAAACGGTAAATAACCATTCCATGGCAGGTTCATAAAGTTAGAGAAATACATAGCTGCCTGGTTTTAGACTTTTGTGCCTAGATCATGGAAGCCAACATACAACTTTCTGGCTGCAATACATCTCTCCCTGGCTCAACTGTCCCAAGCAACATTCAGCATCATAACCAAGCAAATCAAATACAAATTTTAAAAATCGGCCCTATTAAAATGATCTATTAACGTTGTAAGGCTACTGCACTTATGAAGAAATGGTTGTAATTACATGATCTTGCCATTGGCACAGTTTAAAAGACCTGGCAGATCTTGAAGATATTTACACCTCTGGGATTAATTTTATTGTAAGGAATCAACTTTTGGCAAAGCTCTGGTGCTACCAGAAGATGGGTGGGTGGGTGGGCTGGTCTTCTGCAAACAGCTGGTTTTTTTTAATTATTGTATTGCGGGGGAAGAGGGAAATTGGAATTGGACAAATTGCCAAGACCTAAAAGTAAGAACCTTTTTCATTCCTTGCTGCTCGTATCTGCTGCTTTAATATATACACGTAATACTAAAAGCTGCAAATGAAATTATGGGCTTATTTGGTTGAAATCATTGTGCAGCGCTAAGATCCACCTCCTTTCTGATGGAAGTTCAATTATGAACATGCCGACAGTGTCGAACATCCCGTGCCTGGTCTGGCAATCAGTTTGCAATTACAGAACCTAGCATTGCAGATGAGAGTTCTCGTTTAACCAGGTTCATTGAAAAAAGTGCCCCAGGTCAGAAGTCACTCCCAAATCATGGTTTGGCCCTAGTAACCAAATGCCAGGTTCACATGTCTCTCTTTCCCCCTTGCACATGATAGTTTCTACCTTAAGTTACTTGCACACTTACTTATACAGTGGTACCTCACATAACGAACATAACGAATTCGATGTAATGGTGATACCCTGCCTAATGATTTTTTTTGGTTATGTGGGTTTTTTGGTAACCGGGGTATACCCGCTTAATGGGAACCCCGGTTAACGAACTCCCCCCCCCCCGTTATGCGGGGTATCTTCCACAGGGAACTGCATAATTAAAAAAAACCACACAGCGAAGACCTCCGTGGAACTGAGTTTTTTCATTATGCGGGGTTCTACAGTATACCTATTTAATATATGCATTTATTATGTTACTTATCAGTAATGACTAATGAATTATGAAGAGTACCTTGCTACTCAGAAAAATCAATGACAAATGAGTAACATTTTTCTTTTTTAAAGCAGCATTTTCATCATCTGAGTGGAACATGACAAAACTTAGATTTTACCAGCTTTTTAACTACCATCCTTAATATTAGTTGATCATCCGGAAATGCTTTGACGAATGGACAATTACTGCTACTTCAACTTCTACTGCTACTACAAGTAGTTACACATTTATATCTAATCCATCTTGTATCATGATCCTGAAAGTGGTACCTGAAGGGATCCCAACTTCATCTCCCATCCAGGCTCTAAGGACAGGAAGACCTTCTTAGAGACGGAATACATATATAGCCGGCTAAATATTACATTAAGTATTATCGTAGAACAAAATGGACCATCTTTCAGATATTTTGGACTAATTCCCATAATCCATCATCAACTGGCTTTGCAGGCGAGACCTGATGGATGTTGCAGGCAAAAAAACACATGAAAGGTTACATGGCTGTAGAAAGCAGCCCAAATGTTGTTGGAGTATAATGACATTTGAATCATTTCTGACTACAGGCATGCCGGGTCACGCTTCCTCAGACAG
The DNA here is from genome assembly GCA_030440675.1 of Furcifer pardalis. NCBI lineage: Eukaryota > Metazoa > Chordata > Lepidosauria > Squamata > Chamaeleonidae > Furcifer > Furcifer pardalis. The sequence goes on along the minus strand of CP126891.1, from coordinate 3,422,955 downwards.
CTTTGGGGGCTGGATGGCCATTTTGCCCTTCCTCCACCACATTGCACTTCCTGGTGTGTTGGAGGCAGTGGGGGGGCCACATGAAATGGTGCTGCAGGCTACATCTGGCCCATGGCCTGCTGGTTGAGAATCCCTGCTATAGGGCATTAGGATCCAAAACAGTTTTCACCCCTGAGGAAGAAAGAACAGTGGGTTGTATTTGCCATGGTACAATGCAGCTTCTTGGACAAAGAAATATTATTTTATTATTTTTAACTCAGCCCACGGAGAAAATGTGCCACTCTTGTCTCTTCTTGTTACCACATGACCTGTTAGTCCAGATTTACAGGATAGCTGGCTACTTCTATACTACCACCTTTTCTTTCCTGCTGCCCCTTGTACAGAAACTGGAGCAAAGTTTGGCAGAAGACACATGTTTGTCATTGAGCAGAGCTGAGAAGAAGGGAGAGGCAACTGATAAGATCATAGCCTGCAGCTCTTTGTTTATGAGTACATCCTCTGAGTGATCTATGCCTGCACTAGGTGAACGAATTGTGTCACCCTCAACATATTTTACATGCCTTGACAGTTGGGCAAAGAGATAATGATGAACAAGTTTATACAAAATGTGATGCCTGGCAACACAGGGTCAGAGGGCTGTTTTCACATTTAAGGCGTTTGCCTCATGGTCAGATTGGTGATGCAAATATAAAACCCACTTTAGTCAGAATGTCCATTTGCATTACAAGTGCCAGGGCTCTGCTCTTTGGTCTTCTGAGTGCAACCACACTGAGGCCTTAATAGATCAAGTTATTTATATAAAAATAATATTCTTCCTGGAGCTCATGAAGCAAAAGCTGAAGTGAAAAAACAGAACTCCAGCTGAGGAAGAGCATTATTAAAGTTATGCCTTTTATCATTCACTCATATAGGTAGTTTAAGAAACTTTGCTATCATAGCATCAGGGTTCTTTTTGCATAGGAAAGAGGAGTCGGCATGATTTGTGGGTTTGGGGATTAAACAAAAAGGCAAAATAGATGGAGCAGGAGGTTGAGCCCACCGGGTCGGAAGAGGGGGGGATAGGATAGTGGGAAGAGAAATATGATGTTGCAGGAAAGAATACTGGATAGGAACATCATCATCATCATCATCATCATCATCATCATCATCATCATCATCATCATCATCATCATCATTATATTTATATTTATATTTAGACTTATATGCCACTCTACTTGCCAAAGCAACTCAAGGAATGTCAGATCTATGAATCAAGGAAAAACTGGAAGTGGTAAAAAAAGGAAATGGAAAGAATAAGCATTGACATCTTGGGAATCAGTGAGTTAAAATGGACAGGGATTATTGAATTCAGCTCTGGAAACCATCATATCTACTACTGTGGACAAGAAAATCTTAGGAGAAATGAGTGGCGATAATAGTTAATAAAAGAGTGAGAAAAGCAGTAATGGGATAGAATCTTAAAAATGACAGAATGATCTTAGTCCAAATTCAAGGAAACCCATTCAATATCACTGTAATCCAAGTCTACACACCAACCACTGGTGCAGATGGAGCCACAGTTGACCATTTCTATGATGATCTACAACACCTCATAGAACAGACACCAAGAAATGATGTCCACTTTATCATAGGAAATTGGAATGCCAAAGTAGGAAATAAAAAAGTAAATGGAATAACAGGAAATTTTGGTCTTGGAACACAGAATGAAGCAGGGCAAAGATTGATAGAGTTCTGCTAAGATAATGCACTGGTCATAGCAAACACTCTCTTCCAGCAACACAAGAGGAGACTTTACACATGGACATCACCAGATGGCCAACATCGAAACCAGATTAATTACATACTCTGCAGCCCAAGATGGAGAATGTCCATACTGTCAGCAAAAACGAGACCTGGAGCAGAATGTGGCTCAGATCATAATCTACTGATTGCAAAATTCAGGTTTAGACTAAAGAAAGTAGGGAAAACAATTACGCCAGTTTGGTATGATCTAGACAACATCCCTAAGGAATACACAGTGGAGTGTTTGCAACAGATTTAATGGCTTAGACTCAATAGACAGAGTGCCAGAAGAATTATGGACAGAGGTGCAGGACATCATACAGGAGGCAGCAAGGAAAACCATACCAAAAGAAAAGAAGCATAAGAATGCAAAGTGGTTGTCTGATGAGGCTCTTAAAATAGCAGAGGAAATAAATAATGCAAAAGGCATAGGAGAAAGGAAAAAAATTCAATCACTTGAATACAGAATTTCAAAGAAAAGCAAGGAGACATAATCACAATGATGAGAACATTGAACTTGAGCCAGACATCCTAGAAAGTGAAGTCAGAAAAGCCCTAAAAAGCACTGCAAACAACAAAGCTAGTGGAGATGATGGTATCCCAGTTGAATTTTTCAAAGCCCTAAAATATGGTGGAATTAAATTACTGCATTCTATATGCCAGCAGATTTGGAAAACACAACAATGGCCACAAGATTGGAAAAGATCAGTATATGTTCCAATCCCCAAAAAGGGAAATGCCAAGGACTGTTCAAATTATCGAACAATTGCGCTCATCCCACATGCTAGCAAGGTGATGCTCAAGATAATACAGGATAGACTTCAGCAACATGTGGACAGAGAATTACCAGAAGTGCAGGCTGGGTTCTGAAGAGGCAGGGGGACTAGAGACCACATTGCCAACATACGTTGGATCATGGAGAAAACAAAGGAATATCAGAAACAAGTTTACTTATGTTTCATTGATTACACTAAGGCCTTTGACTGTGTAGACCACAACAAAATGTGGCAAGTAATTAAAGATATGGGAATACCAGAACACCTTATATGCCTCATGAGAAATCTGTACATGAATCAAGAAGCAACAGTTAGGACAGAATATGGAATGACGGAAGGTTTTGGAATAGGAAAAGGAGTAAGACAAGGCTGCTTTTTATCACCCTGCTTATTCAACTTATACACAGAGCACATAATGCACAATGCAGGGATGCAGGAATCACAATTTGGGATTAAAATTCCTGGGAGAAATATCAACAATTTGAGATATGCAGATGATACCACCCTAATGGCAGAAAGTGAGGAGGACCTAAAGAAGCTCCTGATTAGGTTGAAAGAAGAAAGTGCAAAAGCTGGCTTGAGACTCAATATCAAGAAAACCAAGATAATGGCAACAGGCCCTATCAGTCCATGGAAAATAGATGGGGAAGAAGTAGAAGCAGTGACAGATTTTACTTTCTTAGGATCCCAGATCACTGCAGATGGTGATTGAAGCTATGAAATAAAAAGGCAACTGATTCTTGGGAGACAAGCTATGAGAAACCTGGGGAGCATAGTTAAAAGTAGAGACATCACATTGCAAATGAAAATTCACATAGTCAAAGCAATGGTATTCTCGGTGGCAATGTATGGTTGTGAGAGCTGGACCATTAGGAAAGCTGAGCGCAGAAGAATAGATGCCTTTGAAATGTGGTGTTGAAGGAGAGTTTTGAGAGTCCCCTGGACAGCGAGGAGAACAAATAGGTGAATCTTAAAAGAAATCAACCCTGACTGTTCCTTAGAAGGTCAAATAGTCAAGATGAAGCTAAAGTACTTTGGACATCAAATGAGGCGAGAGGATTCACTTGAGAAAGTCTTGATGCTGGGAAAGGTGGAGGGCAAATGAAGAAGGGGGCGGCCAAATATGAGATGACTAGATGGTATTGTAGACACAATGGGCATAGAGCTGGGCAGGTTGAGGAAGATGGTGGAGGACAGGAGTGCCTGGAGGACAATGGTCCATAGGGTTGCAAAGGGTTGGAATTGACTGTGCGACTGAACTACAACAACCATTATGAGATGCTCTGGCTATTTTACCTCTGATATTTGCTTACTTCCACCATAAAACTCCATGTCTGCTTTATTAGAAAACTATTTTGCCCTTTTTGAAAAGAGTGGTAAGGGTCACTGTTTCTGAAGAAAAGGCAATTTTCAAGATTCTTGGTACACAATCCCTTGAAGCTAGCTGCCTGCCATCTGCCAAGTTTACTTTCCTCTTTGAAAGTCTATGATGTCTCCAAATTTTATGTACATCAGTGTAACATCAACTGACTTGACTGACCAACAACCGACTGACCAACTGACCAACCCAACTACTTACCTACCCACCCACCTATTTTGGTGTTTTGGTTAGAGTCAATGGCAGGGACAGCCCTGCCGACTTCATCCCATTTCTTTCCAAGCAGAGTGGAGAATTCTGTAAGGAAAACCTTGAGACATAAAGGCGAGCCTGTACTTAACTGTCTTAATTTAAAGACAGTGAGAACACTGCCTTACCTCTTTAAGGGAGAGTTTTACTTTGCCATTAGTAAACATACTAGACAAAGCAGCCTATTACTTATACATTCTTTTCTTCCCCCTTCCATGTTCCCCATACACAAGAAGGTGAAAATAATAGAATAAACATCATATACTTCATTATGATATCGGTTTACACTTCCAGCGTACATAGAAAGAGGCCATTTCATCAAGCTAATTGCTTGAAAGTAAAAGAGAGAGAACTTTTGGCTATTAGTCTATTATGGGGCTTTTTCCTTAATCACAAATAGGGGCCCGTGGATCCCTGGGGAGGATACATATTCTAATTTACAATTGAACTACAGATCCAAGCAATCAATCTTGGGTTGCGCTTTTACAGTATAATTGCTGTAACATCACAAACAGAGAGAGAGAGAGAGACGCAGAGAGGGAAGGCAAAGCTGAGTTCTAGCTTGAAGTGGTGATATATACCACCATTGGTGTAGGATAGGAATGGACAGAAAAGGGTTAGACACACACACACACACACACACACACACACACACACACACACACACACACACACACACACACACACACACACACACACACACACACACACACACACACACACACACAGAGTGCCATGAATATGCAATGAGGGGCTCATTAGTGCCCCTGTGTTGCCATGACAAATGGCATTTTCCCCAGACCTGTATGGCCTAAACATGAATTTTATAACAACCCATTTATCATGGCTTGTCATGAGGTTCTTTACTATATAGGCATCTGCTGCACCTTTCTTCTCCAGTCTGACTTCAGAATCCATCCTCTACCCTTTTGTCACTGATTTGATTATGTACTCCTCATTTTCTTCCTGGAGTGAGTGCTTTTGTGGGAAAAGCAAGCGAGATGAGCTTGAAGGACCTGTACAGCAGGTACACAGAGGGCTTGGGAGGAATTTATTGGTCCTGCCTCAACAGTTGCCAGCTTCAGATGTCCACAACTGGTTTTCCATCAAGTTCAGTTTAGCCCATCATACACGTATCAGATTTTGCCATTTCCCTTGAGTCTTAGTATTATCCGATTTTTAATGTTATTCAGTGCATGCATCGGATAACGTTAAAATCCTATGGGATGCATCAGAAAACATTAAAACTCCATAGAGATACATTGTAATGGGCACAGGCTTTAGCGAACATTATCTGATGCATCCCATAGGATTTAATGTTATGTGATTCAATTTTTTCCAGATTGTTTAACGTTATGTAGTTTTAGCATTATCTGATGCAAACATTATCTGAGGTATTACTGTATAACAATTATAGGGAGGAGCAGTGGTGGGATTCAGCAGGTTCAGCCCAGTTCACCAGAACCGGTAGCAGAAATTCCGGCTGGCGCTGCCTATCCAAATTTTGAAATAAATTAGCCCTAATTTGGGTGCAATGCAGGGCTTTCCCCCTGGCCACACCCACCATACCATGCCCACAGAGTAGGTAGTAATTTCTTTTTTGAATCCCACTTCTGGGTAGGAGGTTTTCTTAATGGTATCCTGCATTACCAACCAAGCAATATGCTTCCCCCCACCCCTCTCAGTTCACAGGGTTTGATCCTGAATCTCTGAAAATGGAATGCTTTGACAGTGCTAGATAAAGTCTAAAATAGTGCAGATAATTCTTGGCATTATAATTCACAGGGTTTGATCCTGAATCTCTGAAAATGGAATGCTTTGACAGTGCTAGATAAAGTCTAAAATAGTGCAGATAATTCTTGGCATTATAATTCACAGGTAAAACAAGTCTGTGAACTTTGAACCTGAAAGGGTTATGTGAAAATACAAGGCCATTTTCTCTATACCAATATTTTCCTCTATTTCACAGGTAGCAAATGCTATGCATCCCAGAAGGACCTAATGAAACAGAATCACTGTCCATTCAAGGTTAGGTATTCAGGGAAGTTCCACTAATTCATTTCTTGCCTCTGCTTCACACATTACATAGAGAGACTATACAATTTAAATGGGTCTAGGTTCAACATTGTTTTCTACTCCCACTCCAACCTGTCACATTTTTGGAATACCTGAGGAGACACAAATGAATTATGTGTGAAGGCTGGAAGAAGAGGACAGATTACAAGAATGCTAGCTATTTGGCCTCACTTCAATTGACCTTGATCAAGGCAAGAGCTCTTTATAGGTATATATTTCTTGTTGTACATTGCAAGGGTCAAACTATATGTTGCAGACAGCACATCATTAGAAGTGGAAATTATGCTAGTATTCCAGAAGTTAATTCCAGGTGAGTTTGTGCCTGAGGAAACAAAATCTGAGTCTCGATGGTCAATGACAAAATATAGCAAATTAATGTGCAAGATGTGAAACGTTCATGCTGTAACAGCCAGATATATTTGAGAGTATAACAAATTCTCCCTTAATGTTCTAGTGTAATGTATAGTTTGACATTATGTAATAATGTGCTGAAACTACAGGAAGCTAGATCTAGGCTGAATATCAGGAAAAACCTCTAAATGGTTAGAGCAGTACAACAGTGGAACCAGATGCCTTGAGAAGTGGTCAGCGCTCCAACATCGGAAGCACTCAAGAGGAAATTGGACAATCAATCTGTCATATTTGCTTTGATTCAGATTTCTCAAAGGCCCCTTCCAAATCAGTGATTCTATGAAAATCCAAAAAGTGCAGGGAAATAGAGGACAAAAAGCTAGCAAGGCAAAGAGGGAGCAAGGCTACCATAGAGAATTCTGCAGATGCATAAATTGGTTAGAAATTCATAAAGGAGGCTGTTGAGATTGGAACTAATGCCCCGGGGTTTTACCCCAGCTTGGGAAGAGATGTGACCTAGTATGATTCCATGGGGAGCCAAAGAGAGAGAGAAAGAGAAACGCTGGGATATTTGCAATGAATAGCAGGAAAGTTAAAGTGAACAGTAGAAAATTTAAAACAGATAAAGTATCTGTTCACGCATCATATATTTTAATTTATGGAATGTGCTATTATAAGAGGTAGGGATTGCCATCAACCTGACAGGCTAGAACAGGGGGTTGCAATCTGTGGCCTATGGGCCGGCCCCAGCCTCCTACGCCATTCCATCTGGCCCACGGCGATGATGCTGGAAGCGGAAGCAGACATCCCCATGCATGCACAAACACTCCTGCCATCTGGCCCACTCAGCTGTCTAAGGGTAAGTACTCTGGCCTGTGGTGTGGAAACCTTGAGAACCCCTGGAGTAGAGAAAAGAATTAGACAAATTCATGGAGGAGAAAGGGGATTCTGCAGTCTTGATGGCCTTAAAGTCCTTTCATGTCTAGGAACAGGAGAAGGAGGATTGTGTTGAATTCAAGGCCTATTTGTGAGTTCCCTGGGGCACGTGACTGGCTGCTGAGAGGAACTAAATGCTGGACAAGAAAGGCCTTTGGTATGATCAAGAAGAACTCATTATTCTCAAAGACAGCTAGCATTTAAGAATGTTTGCTTTCAACAGGTTTATCAAACTATTTGCTTAAAAAAAATACAAAATACACCTAGTCTTTAGCAACCCTGCTACAGCTCAACAATAGCACCACCACCCACATCATGCACCACAATAGCTTCTAAAGTTTTATGCAAAGCCAAGTTTTCCAAAGTAACTAAAATCTTCTCCTGTGAGAAATAAAACAATCTCTTTTTGATTATCCCAGCTAACAGAAGCTTTTGAAAAGCATCCGAGAGCTCAGAGTAAACACACATAATTTGTGCGACTGCGCGAAATGGCAGCTTGAAGGTGGCTGTAGTTTCAAAACTTCGGGGGGGGGGATGTGATCCTCACACAGCAGCTGTACAATGTTGCTCTGGGGAGTGAAATCTAAACATATAAACAAAAACAACAATATCTAGGACCCGAGACTGAATGGGAAACTGTCTCCGAATAACACTGCCGTTGGGCTTTGAAGCAAATGGCAGAAGTATTTACAACAAACAATTTGGTATCAAACCTTATGCAATATTTCAGAATGCTGAACCAGGAAGATAAAGAGATAATGTATTTATGAACGTTATGCTGGTACAACTTGCTGGCTAGCAATGTGCAGATTCATAGGTTAGCGTTATCTCTCCCTTCCCCAGTTTTCCTCACTGCCAAAAAATGTTATGATCTTTCTGTTGAATCCCCTTTTGATTTTTCCTCCTCCACTGAGTTTGTATCTAAGTTCACTGTCAGCCAACTCCATCCATATTTGCTCCACACTGTCTGTTGGTGCCTTTTGGCAACTGATGTGTAGGCTATTCATATCAGGAACAACAAACAAACACAAAACGATTGCTGTTGGCTCTGCTTTTTGCTCTTACAAAATTCAAGTGAGCAAGGATTCCTTGTTCTGTAGCAAGCACTGATTTTTTTTTTTTTGCATACCTAATAAACCCGACCCTAAAAACAAACCGGCCAACCCTGTTGCTTTCCTTTTCATCTCCTACCATCACTGCCCGTACTGATGGCTTCAGTCATTAATGAGTTAATAAGAATCTGCAGCTTCATCTGGGGAGAGATAAGGGGAAAGAAAGAAGGGCATTGTACACATAATGACAGGTTCTCTGTTGCTTCCTAAGATGCCATGGGTCAGCCATGTTAAGAATGTGTGTGTCCAGTGATCTGCTGATGTTTATCAGCAAGGCCCCCAGAGCATAATCTGACACAGACCAGTTTGGGAGCTACAATGAATAAAGGATGGCTCCTTGGCAGTGGTGTGAGCGCCTGAAGAGGGTGTGTGTGATTTATACTAAAAGACGATGACGTGAGCTATCAGTGTATCACTTGCAAGTCATGTTATTGGAGGAAGGTGGTGCATAGGTTCCATTTCACTTTGAACATAAGCACTAATGGTGGACTCTTGTCTCCATCACAGACTTAACCATTCAAGCTATGGGTGTTTGATACAGTGGCTGAGACAGTCTCCATAGAAGCATCAGGTTTTGATTTGTGGTTACACAACCTGTCACCCAGAAAGTTGGATGCAACCTCACCCATGGTATGTTGTTTCCTGATACATGGCTCTTAATATACATTGGTATAGATCAGGGGTCTGCAGACTTGGCTCTCCAGATGTTCTTGGACTTCAATTCCTGGAAGCCCTGATCAGCAGGTGTGCTGACTTGGGCTTCTGGGAATTGAAGTCCAAGAACACCTGGCAAGCCAAGTTTGCAGACCCCTGTTATGGATCCTAGCAGTGGTTCTTTCCAGACCTTCTACTAAACCATGTTGCTAGCTAGTGGCTGCCCTTGACTCAGCTAATAGCTTGACCTACTGGGAAGTTCAAGTGGACACAACATGACACATTTTTTTTCCAGACCACAGCACTAGTGGATGTTTGGTAACACGGTTCGGGCATGCAAGGAGTGTGTGATGAGAAAAGTTTCATAGTCCACTAGTGGAGGATCCTACTGCTTTCCTCAGTGGAGATTAATTTCATAAGTTCTGCACAATGCCCCATGGAAATGATTGGGAGCAATACAGGAGCATAATAATATTCTGATCAATTTCAGTCTAATTTTTGAACAAATGGGGCTTTCGTTAGCAACATTTGTGGAGGATCATTCTCCTACATTAAAATCTCACTTATTTAAAGAGGCAACAAAAAGTTGAAAGGACTGAAGGCAAAGCTGTGTTTGTCTGTAAGGGTCAACCCCACTGTCCAAAAAGGTAACTTTACCCTTGTCTACATCCTTCCTTATAAATTTCTAGTCTGAACATTTGTGGTTCAAACTTAGGTCCATGCTTAAGAATAGACGCTCAAAATCCTAGGGCTATGGGAAGTGGGATTTTGCAATGGAATAGGAATTTCAGAAAGTGTTCCAGTCCCTCTGCTTTACAGCTAAGTTATCACTAGATATATTTTCCTCCATGCCTCCCCACCCAAAAACCAACCAAACAAACATCCACCCACTCTGTTTTGAACATTCAGAGCTGAATTTCACTTTGGTGCTTTTAAGCAGAACCCAGCAAATCCAGCACAAAACTCTTCTTTTCATAACAAACATGCTTAAAGTGGGGTGTTTACGCATGTGTGTGTCTATGTGCGAGAGAGAGACTGTTAACCCTCTGTGTGTTTTAAAAATATCCAACAGCCTATGGACTTCTTTAATCTGAAAATTAACATGTTGCCTAAAGGTAACACTTCTCCGTTGACAAAATAATAGTAAGAGATTGACCTTTTCAAGAATGTATTACAGTCAAGAAATAATATACTTTGTCACAGAGCATTAACTGTGCCTGTTGAAAAGGGAAAGACTGAGTACAGAGCTTACAGCCGCAATAGCTCTCTTAAAAATATTAATTATGTCAGTTTAAAACACTTGATATAGTTGAGTCTCCATCACACTCTGAAGATTGACATTTCTTACATTCTCCCACTTACAGCTTCATCTCAAAGATAACAAAAGGGAGGGAGAAGGGGAAAAGGGGAGGAGAGAAATCTTATTTCTTCTGTGAAACCCTGAAAGAATGATAAATAACTGTGGGGTTCATTTAAGTAGGATTTAGGATGGGTTTGCAATTGTCGACCATGTGATATTCTGCTACAGAACATGCCTTCTTAAGCCTTGCAGGCTCCGTTCAACCATTTGTTACATGTTGAAATCAGAATGCAGGAAGAGAAGAGACAGGGAAGTAGATGTCAGGCTTACTCTTAAGGCTCCAGTTTCATAATATTCCAGGGCTTAATATGTTTAGTGGAAAGACCCTATAAGATGTTTCTTTTAGTGTGTGATGCAGTTATAATCTAATCTGTGATTGAGAGTTCGCAGTTCTTCACAGGAATCTGAGTAGGTTTAAGTTTGAGAAAAACAGTGGAAGTTGTAGAACATTGCGGTCCTCCAGTGAGTGGACAATCACAAACTTGTTCAGGTGAGAATGTTATGCATGAGGAGAAGATGGAAGATTCATCCATTCATTCATTCATTTTGTTCAGCTTTTATTGCCACCCCCTTTTGCTGAGGCGACTTTAGGTGGCTTATAGTCCAACCAAAAAGAATACTAAAATATAAAAGCATCCCCAAAGACATGGGGAGAGGACCTCATTTCTGGAATGCTGCTTCCTTAGAGGTTCAACTAGTGCCAACATTAAACTGATTTCAGGCACTGAGTTAAAACTTGGGGTCTTTAAAGAGTAAGGATCTTGGCATAAATAGGCCATGAATTCTTTCTTGGTTTAATCTCTTATGTAGCTTTAAATGGTTTTACAATTTTGAATTTTTAATATTTTTTGTTGTTATACTCTGCTTTGTGATCTTAGGTTATCGGGCAGAATAGAAATGACAGTAAGTAAGTAAGTAAGTAAGTAAGTAAGTAAGTAAGTAAGTAAGTAAGTTCCAAAATTCTAAACTTGAATCTATACTTCCCTTGTTCCTCTTTTCTCAAGTACTGTACCTTAAAGAAATTTTTTTAGATTGATCCTTTCCTTTCTACATAGTATGTTCACAACAGCCCCATTCATTTGTCTATTAACACCCTTTGAAATGCTGTATCCATGGCGTACAAATAGTTACATAAATACCCTGCCTCTCTCTCTCTCTTTTTCCATGGATTTCAGAAACTTTCTATATCATGATGAAACTGCATGGGTTCGGGCTTATTATGTAGATGGATTCCATGCTTTTCTACCACCCCCTGTCCCAGATTTTATCCACTTTGAAATGTTTTGAATTAGAATAGCTTACTCAAGGTCACTGAAGGCATATGGTCTTGCTCAAAACTTTAAACAAAACATTAGTTTTTACAACCCTTTGTAATTTGGTATTGTATACAACACGGTCATTGACTGGCTCACTGTAATCTTTTTCAGTGGGTGACAGAAATATGAGAGGCAAATTTATAAGCCATTTAGTGAAGCATTTAATCAATTTCATGCATAGGAAATAACCCCAATTGCTTTGCTTTATCAATCTTCCTTATATCCCACATACACAACACACACACACACACACACACACACACACACACACACACACTACTCTGCCCACAAATGCCACATGCTTGCCTTCCGAGGCTAAAAAGTTAGAACAGTTGACAATGAGTGAAAGGCAAACCTTTGGCATGTCAATTTTAGCATTGTCATCACCAGATCAAGCACCAAGCTTGCTTTCTGGAAATCCAGTTAATGTTTTCAGATGGTGGAAAGCATTTTGGATGATGCAGGGTGCCTCAGAGCTGCAAGATGTAAAGTTATCCATTAAACACCCTTTGCCTAGAGTGACCTCCTAACACGGCATGAAGCAGGGATTCCCTACATCTGTAGCATGGCTGGGTTTGATCCCAAAATATATGAGCAAAATGAACAGGTTCCAGGGGTGGCTCCATTTGAAAACAGAGTTGGCTCACAGACATTGCAGGAGAGCACCTCCTCCTTCCCAGAAGCCTAAATCAGTCAGTATATTGGCTGATCAGTGCTTTAGGGACATTGACTTAGTCTTCTAGGAACTGAAGTCCAAAAACCAAAGTTTGGGAAACATTGTTCTAGATGCAGACCTGGGCATTCTGGTGCATGACATAGTGCGCTCTCATCATCTTACCCAGCTCCTGCCAACCTAGTTGTTCAAAAGCAAGAAATTGCAAGTAGATAAATAGGTACCAATTTGGTGGGAAGGTAAACAGAGTTCCGTGCACTCTGGTGTCTAGTCATGCTTGCCAGATGACCATGAAAATATCTGCAGATGCAGACAGTGCCAGTTCTGGCTGTAAATGGAGATGAGCACCGCTCCCTACACTATAGTTGGACATAACTGGCCTTCAAGCAAAGGTGTCCTTTAGTTTGCAAATTACTGCAATAAAAGCAGTGATGGGATGTCAAAATTTTTACTACCCCACTGTGATGTCATCACAGTGTGAGCGGAGCGAATGTCATGACGTCATGACATCATGGGGGGAGGGGGGAGGAAAGAAAAATAAATAAAAATAAGCACACACACACCCCTCAACCCACCCACAACACAAAACCGTTAATAAATTAAATAAATAAATAAAATAAAAATTACATTAAAATCCACCCATCCCAAACATAAATCAACCCACCCACCCCAAACACAAACCCGTCACTTACCTGTTAGTATAAGTGCCTGGGCAGCACCATGTTGCAAGATGGATATGGTCATCATCATACTAGGTCAGATAGAAGGAACTACAGAAAGAAATCACCACAAGACGGCTTCATTTTGGCACTTTTCAACTTTTCAACAGTTAAAGAAGTTAGAAACTAAGTCTTTGCCTAACCAGATCTCTAGGATAATATGCCTTAATGTAAATGTAAAACAGCTGTACCTCCTTAAGGGTTCTCCAATTGCAACAGCAATTGGAACAGCACAGGCGTAGCTTATTGATGGGGTAACTCCAAGACTTTGCTTAAAAACCCCAAGCCAGGCCACCAGGCCTTTTTAGGAACTATGGTAGTACGTCAATATAGGTAAAGGTATTAAATACACATTAAAATACACACAGACACACCACATCCAAAGGTGAGTCATTTACCCTGGGGAGCAAGCTATAGGGAGCTTCAGGCTAGCAGCTTCTCTTCCTCCTCCCTGCTTGGGAGGACAGCAAGGAGGCCACGCATATGCGCCAAGCACTGTAGGCATGCATGGACACCAAGTGCTTGGTGTGCATGCACAGTGGGGGAACCAGTGAAAAGGTAAGCCCCGAAGGTAGTTCCCCCCAAAAGCTGCTACCAGTTCTCCGTGACACTGGGAAAAGTTACTACCAGTTCTGGCGAACTGGTGAGAACCTGTTACATCCCATCACTAAATAAGGGTAACAAGATGTCCATCACACACAGTAGCTTTCAGAGGCAGGTCGCAGAGACCCACAATGCTGATCTTCAACCCTTGTCTCTGGCCTCTACTCCCAAGATCTGCCCCCCCCCATTGAGGCAGCCACCTCTTTAAAACTGATAGGAAAGCCACCCCTATCCCCTATTTTATGGAGTATGCTGCAACTTAATTTGAATAATGACATCCATTCATACCTCAGTTTTGTGGGCTTTCAGGCCCTGACTCTGCCCCCAATGAGAAGAGAAGGGAGGAGAAGAGAAAATCCAGCCTCAATCAAGTTTGATCAACCTAGTGCCTGCCAATCCACTTCAGGCAGCACAATTGGTTGGGGTGGTCTTATTTTTTGCTTTCTGCCTGGAGGGGCTCTGATGGAAGGAAAACTTCAGCTGTTTATGATTTTTAGGAGCTGCTGGAAGTCATAGTATGACCATAGTACAACTGGCTTAGGAAAAGGAAGCTTCATCTGTCCTTGGGAAGAGATGGTAGTCTTGGCACAGAAGAAATGCTATGCATATAGAGAGAACCTGTGGCTAAAGTTTGGAAAAGTTACTTTAAAATAAAAGTTACTTTTTAAAAATAGAAGGTCCTAGTCAATGTGACACTAAGAACAGTGCCAAGGTTCACCATCACTCCTCTAGACCAGGGGTCAGTAAACTTGGCTCTCCAGATGTACTTGGCATTCATTCCCCAGAAGTCCTGATCAGCAGGTGTGCTGACTTGGGCTTCTGGGAATTGAAGTCCAAGAACACCTGGAGAGCCAAGTTTGCTGACACCTGCTCTAGACTGATAGGGAAAGTTAATTTTGGGGGGTCTACAGGTTCCAGATTACCCCAGGTGGTATTACCATAGGTCTTGATGACTGGATGTCATAGTCCCACATAGTACCTTATTCATTCGTTTAATTATCAGATCAATATAATGCTTTTCCTCCAAATAACTTCACAGGGCATGCAAAGTCCTCCTCCTCGTATTATCTTGACAACAACCTTGTGAGATAGTCCAGACAGGCATGAAGAAACAATGATTAGCTTAGAGACCCCCCAAGGTCACCCCGTGAGTTTCATGGCTTGGGGAAAATGATCTTGGCTCTCCCAAGTCAATACTGTAACCACTGTCTCTTGTGATAGCCACTAAAATGTTTATAGCAAATCACTCTGATATTTATGGTCAAAACCTATGAAATTTCTCTCTCTCTTTCTCTCTTTCAACATGCATCCACTGTGCTGGCAGCAACTAATGATTGGGACCAGAGATGAGAAACCTGAGATGCCATGACATCACTGCAAGTATTAAGTTGTACCAGATGTTACAATGGGAGGAAGAAGAACTATACATGCAGTTGCTCATGTTGGCATATTTACAACAAGCACTAGCAAACCTCACTTAGAAGAAGGATTGAAGATGTAATGTTGGTTCTTTTCAAGGAGAACTGACCCAAGTAGCATCCCTAGGATGAACATCTGGATCAGAAAGTAATCATCCTTTGGATTTTGAAATGTGTGGTTCAGTTGTTGGCTGAAGGGTGGGTGGGTGGGATAGTAATAATGCTACAGAGCTTTTGAAAATGCACATTGTAGTCCTCAGTCATGTTTAGAAATGTGTACAATTAGAGAAAACAAATCCAGAAAAATAAATCCAGAAATACATGTTATCAAAATACATTTAAAATGTATATGAATATATTTTACACACATTTAATGCAGATGTTTAAAAAGCCACATTATTGCATAACAGGACTGACATCAGTTTATGATATGAACACAAATGTAAGGCAGGAGAATCAGAAATAGAGCTATTCTCACTTACAAGCACTACTTTATATCATTATCTTTATCTTAGCACTCCAGAGCTGGAAGGGACCCTATGGATCATCGAGTCCAACACCTGGTCAAGGAGGCTCAGTGGAGAATCAAACTCCTGTTAGTTACCCCCTGAGTAATCCAAGAGTTCTTACAAGCACCGGCTACATTGGGTACGTAATGTATTGTATTGTGTTTATTAATTAAATTTATACCTTCTCCAGTTGGTGCAGTCACCACTCTGGGTGGCTTACAACAGTGAATAGACAAACTACAAAAAATGGCATTGGCCAAAACAATCCAAACAAAACAAAAACAATAATAAACATAAATAAAATACCTACCTAGATGGCATGCAAAATTTTCAAAATCTTATAAAGCTTAACAACCTGTGTTCTCTATTCTCAGAAGCAATATAACACTAATCAACAAATAAACAAATCAGAATGAAATTGAAAATTGATTGAATTAATTAATTAGAGAATCCTGCACATATATAATCAATTTACTTAAGAGGGAAACGCTAGTTAGAAAAGGAACATTTTTAACTGATTGCAAAGAGCCATAAATGTGGAAGCAGATCTAATTTTCCACAGACAGCTTGCTTGTTCCATAAAGTGGGGGCCAGTACAGAGAAAGATCGTACTCTTGTCACAGCCTTTTTAACATCTTTAGGGGTGACAACACATAGTTTAAGAGTGTTAATGCTTCGGTTACAATTCCTTCGGAAGAAGTGCTCATTCAGATAGTGTGCTCCTAAACTGTTATGGGCTTTATATGTTAATATCAGGACCTTGAGCCTGGCATGGAATACAATGGGCAACCAATGCAAACTGGCGAAGACCGAAGTAATAGTATCAAGATGACCAATATCTGTGATCAGTCTAGCCCAGGGTTCCTCAAACTTGGTTCTCCAGGTGTTCTTGGACTTCAATTACCAGAAACCCAAGAATATCTGGGAAGCCAAGTTTGAGGAACCCTGGTCTAGACACTGCATTTTGTACCCATTGAATCCTCCATACAAGCCTGAAGGTCAAATCTGCATAGAAAGTATTGCATTAATCAATTTTGGAGATTACTAGTGCATATGTAAGCATTGCTATAGCATTAGAGTATCTTCTGGAGTAATTCCTCACAGCTTCAACATTGTTATCTGTGGAAGCCTTCCTCCATTTACTCTCTAGCCTCCTCCTCGCATGGTTCAGGGTTCGTAGTTTGTTGGTAAAACACGGGGCAGAAGGAACCTTGAGACGGATTCAGCATTTATGATCAATAGCGTCTAATGCCTTGCCTGTCTCCATATACCAATGCTCAAACACAGCATTAACAGGATTGCCTGCCAGCTTGGTCATAGACCTCCACAAAGCATTATGGAAACCAATTGGATCCATTAACCTGCCATCCTTATTGAAAACAGAAGCAGGAAATGTTCTGGCCATGATGATAGGGTGAGAGAAATCTCACTCACTCTCAGGTCATCACATTGTGCTGTCGAGAAGATCAGGTCAAAGGTGTGACCAACAACGTGAGTTGGAGGAGTCACATGTTGGGATAGCCTTATAATGTTATCTTATGCAGTTTTACTCAAAAGGAAATATCAATCTATGTAAGCAGGGATTTCCATTAAGTAAATGTCCATAGCTTTACAATCCAACTCTATTTATGCGTATTGAACAGCTGAGTTACACTGAATTCAAGAAAGCATTACTCCCAGGTAATTGATTATAATAGGAGTAGCATGGCCATTGGAAAGAGTTGCTGAAAATTGGAGTCCAATGAAATCTGAAGAGTGATGTATACCTCAGATGTAAGCACCACTGAACTCAGAAGGATTTACTTACTTTTGCATAGTTGGGTATAGAGTTAGGCTCTTAGTGTAGAGTTGGGTTTGGCTCTAAGTAAAACCATTCTTCCTCCTCCATTGTGCCTGTACCTGTATTAGGAACATATTTTACAGAAGTAATTTATACCTGAAAAATGAAGGGGAATGCTTTCTCAATTTACCTTTATCTTCAAGCCATAAAATAATGAACAACCCCAGTAATCAAAATGTGTTGTGACTATAATAGCTTTTGGCAACACATATGTATTGTAAACAATGTTAATATAACGCTGGCGTTCGGGGCCCAGAAGTGTTAGGGTGTTTCTTCCCCTAAAATCCCAATTTCATTATAGAAACGTATACTATAGTTGTGGTCTTTATGATGTTGGAAAGATCAATTCACATAAATAGTTGACCTGTGCCTCCTTTTAATTACCAAGCCAAAATAATCTGTGATAGAGCCTAGGAAAAAGAAAAATGTTGTATGGTATGAAAATATTTCAGTAATTAAGGCCTGGGACAACCAAGGAAACTGTCAAGGGGATCTTAAACACTTTGGACCACTTGTGTTTGATCTGTATTCTGGGAGACTTTAAAGAGACTGTTGGTAACTCCTGCTTTGATTACAACATAATAGATAGGGGAGTCTGTTGTCCTTCTTTATATGCTGGAAAACGGGGAAGCTTGGCTGTGGTATTTCAAGCGTATGTTCTAGTTCTCATGTCCATGGAGGGAAAACAGACTAAGATCTGGTAGATCAGAGAATGGACAGCTGGGTGCCATCCCAACATCTTGCTTCATCAGCCCTACTTGCATGGTCAATGGCTGGGGATTCTGGGACTTCTAGTCATAGGCCGGATATTTACAGTTGTATCTGAATTGATCAGATCACTATCTGGTGACTCTGGACTTTCTGGGGCTGTTGACTCACCGTAGGGAGGCTGGACCTATTAAAATTGTCCATCCATGGCGACTGATGGATCCTGAGGGATTCCATAGGGAACTGGGGTTTTTTCTTATGGATCGGCTGCATGATTTGGCCAAGGCTTTGGTTGCCCTCTGGAATGAGGGGGCGGCAGCTGCCTTGGACGTAATTGTGCCACTACGGCCTCTCCGTGCACATAGGACCTGCACCTCTCCATGGTTTACTGAGGAGCTTAGGGAATTTAAACGTGCAAAGAGATGTCTAGAGCACTGCTGAGTGAAGACCAAGAGCGACTCCAACCGAACACTAGCTAGAGCTACTGTTAGGGCCTACCTTGTGACGATAGAGGTGGTGAAATGTCAATATTTCACTGCTTTTATTGCCTCCGTGGATAACCACTCCCTTCCAGAGAGCAATCAGGGTTGGTTTCTTTTAAGATTGACCTATTTGTTCTCTTTGCTGTCCAGGGTACTCTCATAACCACGTTTCAGAGGTGTCTATTCTTCTGCATTCAGCTTTCCTTATATTCCAGCTCTCACAACCATACATTACTACCGGGAATACCATTGCTTTGACTATGCGGACTTTTATTAGCAAGGTGATGTCTCTCCTTTTAACTATGTTCCCCAGGTTTCTCATAGCTTGTCTCCCAAGAATTAGTCACATTTTTATTTCATGGCTGCAGTCACCATCTGCAGTGATCTTGGTTCCTAAGAATTTAAAGTCTGTCACTGCTTCTAATTCTTCCCCATTTATTTTCCAGGGAATTATAGGGCCTGTTGCCGTTATCCTGGCTTTCTTGATGTTGAGTCTCAAGCAGGCTTTTGCACTCTCTTCTTTCAACCTAAGCAAAGTCTTCTTTAGGTCTTCTTCACTTTCTGCCATTAGGGTAGTATCATCTGCATATCTCAAATTGTTGATGTTTCTCCCAGTAATTTTAATTCCAAGTTGTAATTCGTCCAGCCCTGCATTGCACATTGTGTGCTCTGTATATATTGTCTTGCTCCTTTTCTTATTCCAAACTACTCCGTCATTCCATATCCTGTCCTAACTGTTGCTTCTTGACTCATGTACAGATTTCTCATGAGACATATAAGGGGTTCTGGTATTCCCATTTCTTTAATTACATGTCACATTTTATTGTGGTCCACACAGTCGAAGGCCTTGGTGTAGTCAATGAAACAGAGGTAGACTTGTTTCTGGTATTCCTTTGAATATTGAGAAACTGCTATAAGATTGATTGAGATGAAGGATATGATGAGCATGGATTTCATAATGGATTCTCCTTCTTTACCCTTAATCCTGCCTTCTACAAGTACTGTAGTTAAATGAAGCTTAGTCAAGTCTGGGTTTTACTTGCTTTACATATCTTGATGTTGGTTACACTGGGGATAAACAAGGGTCCACCTCAACGTTACAGATAGCACATCATTAGAATGCAAGACAACTTCAGGATTATCATAATCATTCACAAGACCCATCATTTGCATTTAACTTGCTTTGTTTTGTGATTTCCCATGATATCGATTATGGGCAGTGCCCTGCTTTATTTACCCACATTTGACTACTCCACATTTTAATCCATATTTATGATTTTTAAAAAAAGAAACAGGAAAATGATTCCATTGATAACATTAAGATTGTCTCCTTCCTGTTTTCATCCTCTGTGTATGGAAGAAGGGGATTTACTTACTTACTTACTTACTTACTTACTTACTCATGTGTTTATTTATTTATTTCAACTTGTTTAGCTGGAAAGATTTAGGAGGAAAATATGATCCAATGGAAAGTTTTAATCTCTCCTGAAGACACCCAATGGTTTAGATCAGTGGTTCCCAAGATGGAGCACACACCACACAGGGGGACTGCAATTCCCAGAATCCTAAGTCAGTACATTGGCTGATCAGTGCTTTGGGGAATTGACTTAGGCTTCTGGTAATTGAAGTCCAAAAACTAAAGGTTGGAAAACACTGGTTTAGATCATTGCAGTTGGAAGTGAAAAAGAAAACACAGCTCAGCTGCATGCTACCCATTTAACATAGTAGATAATTCAGCCCTGAATGTAGACTAGTGATATCAGTTGGATGAATAAACGATAGGTTTGCAAACTGGTTTTATTTATTTATTTGTTCAGCTTTATATTGCCGCCCACTCACCGAGGTGACTCAGGGTGGCTTACAGTCAAAACAGCAACAGTACAGTAAAAATCATAAAATACAACCTTACTGTAGAGCCTTTAATCAAAATAGCAGTCTTTTTATGGGCAAAATGGAATTGTAGGGGATGTGTTATACATTTTCATAGGAGACAAAGGGACAGCCAGCAAAAAGCAAATGTATACAAGCAATACTTTAGGACATAAAATCATTCACCAATCCATCCAATTATTCATCAATTCACTCATTCACCCATTCATTAATTCCACATGAATTTGAGTGGCAGTGGGACACATTTCCCCTTCTTGGTTTAAGCTAGTAAGAAGTCCTTCAAAAACAAGCAAAATAAAAATCCTTTATATTTTTTTTTGTCTCCTGAATTCAATAGGAATTCCTGCTAGCAGCGTGGAGAAGATTGCATTGTAAAGGCTTTTAGATATTAAAGACAAGATGTCATCTCAGTTAGAATAGGTGGCCACCATAATTTAACACTTCTTTGCATTCCTCTTCCATGTCTGGGCCAGACATGAGACTACCAAAATGAAGGCACCTTTTGATGAGTTTATTCTGCATTTTCTTTCGCCTGAAGGATTTTGCGAGAAAGATTAGCCAGGAACCCAAGGTTGCCATTACCACGGTATGCCTGATTGTGATTCAAAATACCACAACCTTCAAGGAGGCTCCTTCTGTGCACCCCATGGTTTATGTTAACATGTTTCAAACTCAAGACTGAATAAAGGAGCATTCAAGATTTTGGCTTGTTTGAATGTCAAGTTAATGTGATGATATTTGTGGCTTTGGTTTCAAGGGCAAATAAAAACCATATTCTCATCCACAGCTTATCACAGAACATCTTCCCTGACACAGTTGGAAGAGAATTCTGTAAACATTGACTATACAATATAAAGATCAGCTTCACCCCACTACAATTATATTAATGGCTAATGGGAATGCTTGGTTGGCTTTCCTATTTGGCCATTTAAAGTTCCACCATCCTAGGTTTCCAGTCTGCATCTATCAAAAAGACACATTGATTTCCTTTCTAAGGAAAGTGCATATTTCTTCTTTCTTCCATAGCAGATAAATATGACAGCTTTTAATCAAATGGGGTTGTTCACAAGTATAGAAATGTTTCCAGCAACAAAGACCTATATATGTCTAAAGTGACGGGTAGAAGCTATGAACAAAGTGCTCCGTTCCACCCTACACACCTGTGCTCCAAAAATCTAAGTGTATACACGAGAGCTGTTAACATTTCAGACTGCCCGAAGGGCAGGTTTAACTTTACTCTCCCCCCAACATAATACCTTCCTTGTAGTGGTAACCGTGAATGCTGCTGTAGTTAAAGACCTGCTAGTGGTTGTACCATAAACTCTCCTGTTTTCCGGCTTTTTACTACTCTCCCATAAAAAAACACATTCTTTCCAAGCTAGCAAAAGTCCAGCAAGAAAGACTGGATTGAGACAGATGTCACACAAACCAATCTAGCTTGTAAAATTAGCTTTCCTCAATTATTTCTGTCATTTTTTTTAAAAAAAAGATGCAGGCATGTATGCGTCTATCTCTACAGCCTCCTACTTTTACCTAAAGATTGTTGAAGTAGATACAGTATGCAGAATTGTGCAAAACAACTGGATTTTATGAATCATCTTTTAGTATACATTTATTTTGCTTAACACAGTTTAGATTTACTGCATTTCATAATCATATGGCTTACTGGTCTGTAATCTACACCTGCGGCGGTGCCAGGTGTAAATCCCAAACATCGTTCATCTGATTTCTAGATAAAGCTAGAGAATACAGCTTGAAGATTCAAAGGGCCCTTAAAAGGTGAAACACTTCTGTTTAACGTAACATGATCTTGTCCTTCTCCACAAGTTTCAAATTAGCTTAGTTTTGTTCTTGGCCATAGGGAGGTAAACAAAGGTTTTGTTTGCAAGTCCAAATATTCCGGAACTGAGCTTTGAAGAAGCTGTACATCTGGAGGAAAAATGTCATAATACCTTGCTTGAAAGCCAGTCGTATCTGACTCTAGGGTTCAGTGCTCATCTCTGTTTCATAGCTGAAGAGCCAGCACTGTCTGTGTTTGCCCCGTGATCATGTGACAGGCATGACTAGACACCAGAGTGCATGAATTGCTGTTTACCTTCCCACCAAAGTGGTCCCTATTTATCTACATGCAATTTCTTGCTTTTGAACTGCTAGGTTGGCAGGAGCTGGGACAGAGATGGGAGCTCACTCCATCCTGCGGCATTCAGGTATTGAACTGCTGACCCCTTAATTTTTTGACTTCAAAGTGCCACAAAAGTGTTGTTATTCAATGACAGACACAGTGTTGGAATCTGACATGTAAGTACAGTTGTACCTTGCTTAAAGAGAATAATGCGTTCCACTGGATTGTTCTTTAAGCGAGTTTGCTCTTTAAGTGAAACACCATTGTAAATAACCAATTGTGGGGGGGGGATTGCGAACCCCAATTTATTTGTTAAGCGAGTTTTGGGTTGGTTTTATTTGTTAAGCAAAGCGTACATTCAGAGAAAATTCTGCTCTTTAAGCAAGTTACTCTTTAAGCGAAACACTCTTTATGCGAGGTTTGACTGTACTCTGGTCTAATCTTATTTATTTATTTAACTAATATTCCGCCATTCTTGGAAAAACTTTCCTACTCAGGGTGGCTTACAGCATAAAATTCAAAAATACAAACTGACACAAATATTACAATTTTAATATAAACCTCTCAAAAACCAAACATTCTAATAAGAAAGTCTATTTTGGAAGTAGTGGAGAAGAATGAAATGCCTAACAATCAGCCGTTGGTAAAATATTGCCAAAGGCCTCTTTAAAAAGAGAAGTTTTCAATTTATTTTTTTAAATATGGAGAGATGGCACCAGGCGCAGCTCCACTGGCCGGGGGGGGGGGAATCCACAGCATTGGTCCCACCACTGAGAAGGCCCTCTTCCTAGTCACGGCATTCCCAGTTAATCTCAGGGTCTTCACCTGGAGCTGCATCATAATGGAAGAGGGAGTGATGTGGGCTATTGTCTTGAGGGTAATACGTTCCACCAGGTAGGAAGGTCCCAAACTGTTTAGGGCTTTGAAAGTTAGAACTAGCAACTTGTACCTGATACGGAAAGAAACTGATACGGAAAGAATCTTCTTGCTACAGGAAATGCTATCTGAGAACTTCCTGAATTGACGGCTGTTTAAATGTTTCTTGAAGACATCCAACAAAGGAGAACGGTCTGAAATAGGGAAGTGGAATCTTTGCCTCCTCTCCCAGTATTTTGGATTGTATCTTCCATATTCTCTAACCTTTATTTGTGCTGAGTGAGGACAAAATATCTAGAAGACCAAAAGTTCTCCATCTTGGTTTAGGACAATTGGCTTCCATTCAGACAATTGGTTCTACACTTAATCCAGCTTTTGCTATCTAGATGTTTAACATTCAGCTGGAGTAGTTTCAGTTTACTTCATGTCTAGATGAGAGACTACTAGGAATCCTGTGTTCACAGTCTTGAACTCCATGACTAAAAAGCGGGATAAATTTTTGATACTGAATTTGGTATATTCTTGTATTTAATCTGCTTAAGAGAAGATCTAGCACTTCCTGTTTTTCCTTTCTCTTTTGTGACGCAGCATTCTTAAATTAATGCATCATTTGAATTTTCTTCTTTTGATGATCTCAAGAACACATCCTCCCTTCCCCCCAGGAGTCTGATTTAATATTGCTTTGGTCATTCCACTGCCGTGACGTTACTAAAAAATTCCCCATGCACAGATCTTCAATTTGCAATTATGTCTGCGTCTTTAGAGGAGAAAAGATGCATTGCTGATTTGAGTAAATTTCAAGGTTTCTTTTCTACGTTGTTTCAACGGTTCCAGAGTTATCCATTTCTCCACTCTACATATTTTTTTTACAGTTTATTGTTAGGCACTTTGAATTATTTGCATGAGAATGCCCCGGTATAAATGGATTATATTGTAGTGTATTGTGCTGTGTTGGCTTAATAGTGACAACATCATGATCCTGAAGTAAGATAGCAACTAGGACTGTGGGTTTCTAATAGCCTTTCAAACAAATTTCTTTTGAGAAGCATGAGGCAGAGAAACTTAAGTAGACAGGGGGAAAGGCAAGAACTTTCTCTCTGTATATGTATGTTTAAAGGAAAGTGAAATCAACAGGAGAAAAATATATGTGAGGCAATACATTGCCTGCAAAAATTGAAAAAATCCAAATCCAAATATTTTGTTCTTCAAAGGGTGTGATGCACAGGTATTCATGAGGGACAAGTTACTTGTATACAACATGAGGCAGGTTTTAATAGAAGTTGACATCTCTTGAAAAACAGTCCCTATTAGCTATAGCAGCTAATGGACTAGTTATATATAACCTAAGAGGAAACCTTGAAAAGAACTGGGCATGTTTAGCCGTGAGAAAAGGAGACTGAGGAGATTAAAGATAGTACTTTTAAAATACTTTACCTGGAAGATAGTCATAAAGAAGAGGGGTAGGATCTGTTCTCAATCATCCCAGACTGCAAGGGGCATACTGTATATACTCAAGTATAAGTCTAGTTTAAAAGGGGGCAGCAAAAGATGAGATGGTTGGATGGTATTGTAGACACAATGGGCACAGAGCTGAGTGAGTTGAGGAGGACGGTGGAGGACAGAAGTGCCTGGCGGACGGTGGTCCATGGGGTCGCAGAGGGTCAGAATCGACTGTGCAACTGAACAACAAAAAAATAGCCCCCAAAGTGAGGTCCAAAAAGTGGACTCGGCTTATATTCGGGTGAATGACCCAGAGGGTCCCAAAACTGTGGTGGTTCAAATTCAAACATACAGTAAAAAAAACAACAACACTAGCACTACTGTAAAAACTCAAAAACATACCCACAATTGTCTAGATTAATTAATTTTACCATATTTTCATGTACTTTAATTATTAAAACTCACTAGCAGCTGCTGTACTTTCCACCCCTGACTTATACTTGAGTCAATCTATTTTCTTAGTCTTTTTTGTTGTTGTTCAGTCGCACAGTCAATTCCGACCCTTTGCAACCCCATGGACCACTGTCCGCCAGGCACTTCTGTCCTCCACCCTCCTCCTCAACTCACTCAGCTCTGAGCCCATTGTATCTGCAATACCATCTAGCCATCTCATTTTGGGCCAACCCCTTCTTCTTTTGACCTCCACCCTTCCCAGTATCAAGGCTTTCTCAAGTGAGTCCTCTCTTCTCATTTGATGTCCAAAGTACTTTAGCTTCATCTTTACTATTTGACCTTCTAAGGATCAGTCAGGGTTGATTTATTCTAAGAGTGACCTATTTGTTCTCCTCGCTGTCCAGGGGACTCTCAAAACTCTCCTCCAACACCACATCTCAAAGGCATCTATTCTTCTGCGCTCAGCTTTCCTTATGGTCCAGCTCTCACAACCATACATTGCCACTGGGAATACCATTGCTTTGACTATACACATTTTTGTTTGCAATGTGATGTCTCTACTTTTCACTATGCTCCCCAGGTTTCTCATTGCTTGCCTCCCAAGAATCAGTCGCCATTTTATTTCATGGCTGCAATCACCATTTGCAGTGAGCTTTGATCCTAAGAAAGTAAAATCTGTCACTGCTTCTACTTCTTTCCCATCTGTTTTCCAGGGACTGACAGGGCCTGTTCTTAGTCTTAGAGGTCTAAATTAGGTACCTCGACTTATATTCAGGACTACTTATAGTTGCGTATATACGGTAATAAAAGATTGGAACAACAGGAAGCCAGGAAAAATAATCAGGAACAACCTCATAAATGTTAAAGGAGTATGACAGTGGAACTCAAGACCTGGGGAAGTGCTGATCATGCCAACACTGGAGATATACAAGAGAAAATTGCACAACCATCTGTCAGATTTGCCCAAGTCAGCTGTTCCTAGATTTCTTCATTGGATGGGCTGTCTAGGGATTACAGGAGATAGAGTCCCAAGTAGCTGCAAAAGTAAATACCTTGCCTACCACTTACTTTTAGTGACTGGTAGCAGTTCTCTAGGGCCAGAGTGGCTTAATGGTTAAGACACTGAGCTTGATGACTGGAAGGTCAGCAGATCAGCAGTTTGCAATGGAATGAGATCTGCCTCCTGCCAACCTGGCAGTTCGGAAGCAAGAATTTGCAACTAGATAAATAGGTACCACTTCATCAGGAAGGTAACAAGCATTCTGTGCACTCCAGTGTCTAGCCATGCCTGCCACATGACCACAGAAACATCTGCAGATGCATACAGCACTGGACCTTTGTCTGTAAATGGAGATGAGCACCACACCCTACAGTCAGACACGACTGGCTTTTGAGCAAGGGTGACCATTACCTTACCCTAACACATCTCCCTGTAATGGGTTGTAGGCATTCCATTGAGTGTCACATATCCTCTTGCGGAAGGAGATGTGTTTGTTTTCACAAGACCCTCATTTGCCTATGTATTCATGGCATCCCTATTAATAACCTTCTGTTGCTGTTGTTTTTAACATTCAGGCCACTTTTCTCGTTCCTCTACAAACCGAGAAAGATCATCTTCAAAAGGACTTTGATCATTGTTTTCTAAAAATAAAATGAGAAGGTTTCTCTTGGAGAGAAAGAAATGATGGAGGCCTTTGAAAGAGTGGAGTGGAACTAAACTCTTTGCTGACCTACGGTATCGCACCAGGGAATAGCTTGATCCTATTTAAGCGCTGCCTACAGTTTGTCAGGACACTTTAAAGAAAACATGAAGCTTAGTTTTTTCCCTTCAAGTCTATATAGAATAACAACAGTACCCCTAAGAAGAAGCCTATATCTATATAGAACAAGTTCTATATATATAGACTTGTTGTTCTATATAGATTTGAGGGGGTGACCTAAGTTAGTTCTATATAGACTTGAGGGGAAAAACTAACTATATATATATAATTAAAAACTGCCAACCTAGTAGAAGCAAGAAATTGCAAGTAGATAAATAGGGAACACTTTGGTAGGAAGGTAAATAGCATTCAGTACACTCCGGTGTTGAGGCATGCCTGCCATGTGTCTACAGAAATGTCTGTAGATACAGACAGTGCTGGCTCTTTGGCTATAAAGAGAGATGAGCACTGAACCCTAGAGTCAGATATGACTGGCATTTGAGCAAGTGTGATCTTTACCTTTACCTGTATTTAAAATGCTGTCTACATTTTTGTACCAAATAAAGAAAATTGCCAAAAACATTGTGTGTGTGTGCGTGCGCGCATGTGAGTGTGTGTGTGTGTGTGTGTGTGTGTGTGTGTGTGTGTGTGTGTGTGTGTGATTGCATGGATGTCAAAGAATTTTGCTATTTGGACACTCAAGTGCTCTGCCTAAAGTTTCTGCTGATTATTTTTGTCAATGGAAGCACATTTCATGTGTCCCCCACCTCCACCACACCAGGAAATGCCATGTGGTGGAGGAAAAGCAAAATGGCCGTCCAGTCCCCGAAGCTGTCTGAGGGAGCATGGCCCTGCCCCCAGCATGAAAAGGTTGAGAACTCCTGGGTTAGACCCAAGGATTCTTCCACCACAACAGAGAGAAGGAAAACCTCAGCTGTGGTGGCTTAGTGGTTAAGATGCTGAGCTTGACAATCAGAGGGTTGGCAGTTCAAGACCTGAGTGCTACTTGATGGATTGAATTCCCGTCTTCTGGTTGTCATTGTCCAATGTGGTTTTAAAATGCCACAGTCTTCAAGAAGGCTCTTTCTGTGTACCCTCTTTATTCTACTATTGGATAGGCAATAATGGGCTACCTTAACAAGGCACTATATCTGTGCTAGACATGTGGCAGAGATGAAGAAATGAGGGATCTACATAGGTGGATTATCTCCTGATTTCATACAATATGTTTGAAGTACAGTTGTTTGAATCACAGTTTATTAAATCTGTTCTTGGAAATGTAGTCCCACAAGACGCCTCTTTCAGGCTCCAAAGAGGAGAACTTTAGCTGTCAGTAGGCTTTGATTGGTGGATGGGAAGACTAAAATTCACACATGCACTGTCATTTTCCTGTCACAGATGAACAACAACGAAGAACCCACAACATCAGAGAAATGGTACAAATCAGCTAAAGCTAATGATTTACAACTGGAAGTGTACACCTTTTGTGATTTATTATCCTCCATCCTCTTTGTGTAGTAAGAAACATAATCAACCATTCCTAACATGATAGTTCAGAAGAACTTTTGTTCACCATGTGATCATTGGTGTAAAGGCTTCTAAATGGAAGAAAATCAATATTGTTGGTGATATATGGTCTGAACACACTTCTGTTGATGTGGTGAACAGGTGTTAAGATGAAAGATCAATTTTTGCACTGGGATTCTTGCCTCTCAACTGATAGTAAAACATTTTTCATGCATTTATCGTATTGATGTTCAGCTACATGAAGGGATGTTAGCCAGTACTTGCACCTTATATTTTATTTACACTATGTTATTTTTAGACCCTGTATCTCTGCAACAATTAGTCATGAAATATAACTAAGCTCAACTATATCATGAGCTATAACACAACTCAACAACCCCCCCCCAAAAAAAAAAAAAACCAACAACAGTGTTTGGGAAGACAATATTTTTATTTTCATTCAGGTAATGTGGAAAGCAGTGAAACTTTGACCCATCAGACATTATGTTAAAGAGGAGTACAGTGGTACCTCATACAACGATTCTAATCTATTCCATTGGGCTCGTTGTTGTACAGAACAATTGCTATACGATTCATTCATCCCTATGGGATGCATCATACAACAATTTTTTTCGGTAAGTGGTTTTTCCCATTGAAAAATTGTTGTACAATTTTTTTCATAGGGAAAATTGTTATGTGGGGTGCCATTTCCCCCAAAGTCTAATTGTTACATGATTTCAAAGCTATACGGTGCAATTGTTGCATGAGGTTCCACTGTATTCTTGAAATTCTCTATCAAGACTGTAATCCAGTTTGAAAAGCCAATTCAAGACTTCAGAATGTATCCTGATTCAGTCTGTAGCAATTTGTTGTGAACTGATTTGCAAGGCTGAAAGCTCAACCTGCATTGAAAACCTAATGTAGCTACACTGTTTTTGGTTTGGCAATGATACAGATCTCGCCCCCTCCCCCTTTGTATCAGAGCATTTCAGAATTCAAAGTTATGGGCATATATGAAATAAAGTAAATGCAAAACAAATTAAAATGTTAGAACAATTAGACTATTTTGACTGGAAGCAAATTATTTCAATTGTTTTATCTTAGCCATTTACTGGATCTTTTCTTGTATACATGGTAGGACATAAATCTTATACAGTAAAACACCGGATAACATTTACCTCGGATAACGCTAAAATCGCATAACGTTAAGTAATCTGTGGAGGAGAATTGCATCGAATAACGTTAAGATCCTATGGGATGGATCGGATAACAACCGCTAAAGCCTGTGCGGTTACAATGTATCTCTATGGAGCTTTAACGTTATCCGATCCAGCCGATAGAATTTTAACATGGATCGGATAACACTAAAAATCAGGTAACACCAAGACTTGTGGAACCAAGTCTTAGCGTTATCCAGTGTTTTACTATATGTATTAATGTTCTATTGAATTAATTTCTTCACGTTCACAGAAAAATTGTCCTGTCTTCAAGTAGCTCCATTTTACTCATCTATTCTTTGCTCTTCCTATGTTGCTTCGAAGTCTATTAAGTGACACCCAGATGGTCTCACCAGGATCTTGTCCTGGTAATAGCAATAGCAATAACCCTTATATACTGCTCCGTAACACTTAGTGTACTCTCTGGGCAGTCCACGAGGTAGTTAGCATTTTGTCCCCCAACACACTGGGTGCCCATTTTACTGACCTTGGAAGAATGGAAGGCTGAGTCAACCTTGAGCTCTATCAGCACAAACCCACAATGTCAGCAGTTTTGAGTTGCAGTACAGCCGGGTAACCACTGCACCACCAGGGCTGTTATTAGGTATGGAAGGCGCCTCTCTGAAGAGTGGAAAGAGGGCACGTATGCCGCCTATTGAGTTGCTGACTCACCAAGTCCCTACTGATTCAATGAGCTTGTTCTAGTTGCATACAGTAAAACACTGGATAATGCTAAGACTTGGTTCCACAAGTCTTGGTGTTATCTGATTTTTAGTGTTATCCGATGCATGTTAAAATCCTATGGGATGGATCAGATAACGTTAAAGCTCCATAGAGATACATTGTAACCGCACAGGCGTTAGCGGTTGTTATCCGATCCATCCCATAGGACCTTAACGTTATTCGATCCGATTCTCCTCCCCAGATTACTTAACGTTATGCGATTTTAGCGTTATCCGAGGTAAATGTTATCCGAGGTATTACTGTATTACCATGTTAACCAATAGAATTTCTCCAAGGTGGGAGAGTAAACTCTTGAAACAGTGTTCATCAAAAGGATTCACTGTTTACAGTGAAATAACATGCTCTTTATCTTAGGTTTTTATTGATAAAGCCCCTGAAATGGGGTGATGGTGATGATGCCAACAAGATGGCATAATAGCAGCAGCTCCAAGGAGGAAAAGTTGGTGGTAATAATAATAATAATAATAATAATAATAATAATAATAATAATAATAATAATAATAATAATAATAATAATAATAATAGACCTACACTCATCTATTAGTGTTCTCTTTCTCTTTCCCCTTCTTCAACTTCAATGGAGTTTCTCTGTTGTCTGGAGGAAGGTTTTCCACAGGAGACCAAGTGAACTTTTGCTGAGATAAATGACACGCTGTGAAGACGGTCCTTTGCCCTTCTCAACCCACCTTCCATAACCGAGCACTTCCGGAGTGCCTATTCATTACAGTTGCAATGGCTTGTAATTTATCCCAAATGGAGTAGGTGTATTCAAACAGAAAGATAACCATCAACGATTTTAAAAAGAGAGAGAGAAAAGATAGCACTTCTTCTTAACAGATGATCCTTTTTTACAGTGGAAACGGGGGAGAGCTGAAAGCTGCAGGTGTAAGGGGTGTCATTACATCTGTGGAGAATCACTGTGGCTTCCTTCGAGAGCTAAGTTTCCTCTGTGTTTAATCAGCCACAGTCAGAAGAAATGGCTTCATATCAGCTTGATGGGAGCCAGATTTTTTTGTGGGCAAAAGAAAAGGAAGGGTAGATGGCCAGTAAAGCTCACACTTACAAGAATATTGTCTTAATTTGTGGGAACAAGCTGCCATCCTGTGCCAGGGGGAGGGAAAAAAAAGGAAAGAGACTAAAGACCAACATGGTAAGTATCATATGCCACTTCCTCCAAATCTCTCTGCTCCCCATAATGAGAAGTGGTTGTTTCGACTTCTTCTTTCCCACTGAACTAGCAATGTTTTCATTACGAGATGGCTTTCATTACTAGATGGCTGGCTTTCTACTGGAAATACCGGAGTTCTGTGTTCCAGAAGTCATGGGGGCAATGGAGACGTCTTCGCCCCCACTTTCACCACCATCCCCTCAGTCCACTCTCTTAAAAAATAATATTTGAGTCGACTATTGATCGGAAAGGGTCTCAGAATGCGGTATGAACATAGGCGGTTCTAAAAGGGTCACAAAAGAGCCATCTATCATGACCTCCCATGACAGCTGAGTTTTGCTGGTTCAGCAAAATAGCCAGGCAATTTGGGGAGATTTTCTTAAGAATTGTAAATGGGTGGGTTTTTTTTTTTTTTTGAAAGGAGGTGGATTCCATTCTTCTTTGAAAGAAATGCTAGTTTCTGTGCCTGAGCATTTTCACTTTGAAGTAATTGAGAACCTGTGTCCATTCATTGGCCCTATTCACTAGGCCTTTTCAGACATTTGCTACCTCCTGATGCAATTAGCATTGCATGAGTGGAAGGCACAGTGATGAACCAGCTAGTTCTGCTCTCTCCGCTGCCGCACTATTGCACGCCATGACACCCTCTGAGCACCAAAGACCAAATACGGGGAGGGTTTTGTATTCATCCATGTTCTTCACATTAGATAAGTTGACTGGCTATCAGCTTTCTGTATAGTAGTAAAAACAACAACAACAACTTGAGCCACACATGTATAGGCCATTTGGTACTATTTGGTGAGGAGAAACACTGGATACTTGACGTTATTATCTGCAGTCCAAGCTAGCTAGATAGCTTAGTGGTTTAGATTTCTAGCTGCGGAGCCTGAGCTTGGGAGTTCAATTGTCCCATTGTGCCTCCTGGGAGAAGACCCAGCCTACGTAGCCATGGGCAAGCTGCACAGCTCCAAGAGCTCCCCCCAGAGGAAGATAATGCTAAACCACTTCTGGATATCCTATACTTAGAAGACCCAGACAGGGGTGAAGATAAGTCAGAACTGACTTGACATCACCCAATGGTGATGTGATGGTGATGATGTAAATTTTAGCTTGCGGTATCATATATAGCAACAGCATTTGAAATTATGTTACCAACATGCCAATGGTTGAGAAGGATCATCTGTGGCCAGTAGGGTGATTAGAAGATGATCCAGCATGTTTACAGGAGGACATAGAGAATGGGAAAGGGAATTCTTAATAACTGTTAGCAATAGCAATTACAAGGTAATTCACAAGGTAATTAACATTTTGTCCCCAACATGCTGAGTCCTCATTTAACTGGATCAAAGGCTGAGTCAACCTTGTGTCCTGTCAGGATTGAACTCACAATCTGTACTGCAGCCGGTTTGGCTGCAGTACAGCACTTTAACCACTGCGTCACCAGGCCTCATTCTGGAAACCCTGGTCTGAAAGACAAACGGACAAAAGGAAAACCTCCTTTCCAACACATCTTTGAAATGGATGGCAGGGTGGGGGCCCACCTCCTACCTAAGGTCATACCATCTGCATCACCCCCATTCATTGGGATGGAGTTTTTTTTAACAGAGAAGCGAAACACAAAGATGACCTTTGGCAAAGACCGGGTCAAAAACTGACACCACAAGGGCAGAGAATGGCTCGAGCATTTTTCTGGGTGCTGTCATTAAGGCATAGATTGGGCCGGTGGGACTCTACATCTCCCAGATATATATTTCACATTGTTTGCATCTAAAGTGAGTGGTGCTACAGTAGATGATTCAGTTGATGGTATGGTAGTAGGAATGGCACTTTCTAAGGTCCAAAGCATACCTCTCCTTCACATTTTTGCTTTTTTGTCTCTTCCTCCATTTCTGAGAGCAATGCATGGGTCCTTGATTCAACACAAGAGGACTCTGGGGGATTAACTCTGCCCTGTGAGCAACCATTGATTGTTTGCTCCATTCCTTGATCCCTCTGGAGATGCACAAATAGTGCTTACTTTGGTTTGCATTTGTCCATTTTATCTGAAAATATTATTTTGGTTTACTCTCTCCCAGGTTTGCCTCCTCTATGAACACCCCCCCCCCCGGTCTTATCTACATACGGCTGTTCGGAAACAACTTAAGAGAGAAAGAGCCTGTAATCATGTTGGTAGCTTCCATTACCTCATGGAGAATTGTGTAATCCTACACAACTTCTCATCTACCTCGGAAAAAGTAATGAAAAGGTTGTTCTTCCTCATTGCTCACTCTTCCTGCTTCAGACAGGTGTGTGACTGATAAAAAATGTAGGGTATCAGATGCCCGCCATGAATTGTTTGTTGTGGGTAGCATAAGTAGCCAAGGGGAAAAAGAACACCTGTGGACAGGATTCTTTGTACACAACGAGGGCCCACTCAATTACATGCTTTCGGCCAGATTTTCATAGGAGGAGGTGAATGTAAGGAAGACAACAAGCCTAGTTCTTCGCAGAGACATTGTAGGAAATCTTCCAAATCTATACTTAAATGTAACTGATTGGCCAGTGCTAGCTGCAAGTTGAGCAACTTTCGTGTACATTTTTGCAACAGTATCACAAGTTGATTTGCGTATATAGTATCTTGTGTCCAAAATGGAGAAATGCTGAGCCAAGAGCCTAGGTGCCTACAGGGAGCAAATCAGTGGTGGGCTCCAGCAGGTTTGGACAGGCTTGGGAGAACCGGTAGTAAAACTCGCTGGCCCCACCTCCTCCTCACCCCACTCTGGACATGACTCCAACATCCTTGCTGCTGGGTCCGGAGTGGGGTGAGGCTGAGCCAGCAGTTACTCTGCTGCAGTTACTCTTTAAAGGAAAATTAGTGCATCAAAGTGTAATTGCTAACTAATGGTCTGACAAAGTGGACTTGATCCACAAAAGCTCACATTAAAATACAGCAGTTGTACCATGCCCACCCAGGCACCTGGCCATGCCCACAGAGTTGGCCACATCCACAGAGTTGGCTACACTCACAGAGGTGACCACACCCACAGTGTGGTAGTAATTTTTAAAAAGCCACTGGAGCAAATGGCAGCTGGTTAGAATCCTTTTGTTTTATTTTTCTTTTGTTTCTTCACCTAAAGGAAGGGGCATAAAAGAATTTCATCAGATTTGCCAACCATGATGAAAACCATTTTCATTTTGCCCAAGACTATTCATGGAAGGGAACACACCTTATATGAAGGATCTGCATGATCAGGAGTTTGGGAATAAAGTTTGCACAAAGCAAATTTACACCACTGAGGGAAAATTCCATGTGTCGGTCAATGGGGGAGATATGTAGGGTAGTGGAAATGAATAAATGCATGTGCACATGAGGAAAAATGCAGAAGAATAGTGAAGGTGTTATTTGATGTGGGGACACAATATTTCTCAATCAGATGCCCAACTGTGACAGAAAGAAAGGCGAGTGGGCAGCAATATAAATCTGAATAAATAAATAAATAAATGTAGGATGTAAAGAAATGCAAAGGTATCAAAGTTTTCTTCTCCCTATCTTATAGACCGATGTTCTCTGACTTCACTTTCTCCCTTAGTCATGTAGCAGTAATAAAATATCTCATTTCCCCCACTGTCTCTTTCTATTAACTCTTCACTAAAGATGGCTGTTTGTTGTTGATTTCACACATTAGCTTCCATATAGGAGTATACATCTAGCTTTTCTTCCATCATGCAACTCAAAGGCAGGTTATCTCAGGCTTCCACATTCTCTCCCTTTCAGGCAGTGACTAGACCCGAACCTGCATGGTTCAAACAAAATGGCTGGTTAATAGTACACCACTGTACTATTCACTGTACAGGATGATGTCATGTACCATATGCCATCCTCAAAGTAACCTTAAAATCAGCACACCACAGGTCCAGCACAACTTATGACCAACCATGTTGGATGCAACCCATTGGCATCTACAGTTGTACCTCATTTAAAGAGCATAATGCGTTCCACAGGATTGTTCTATAAGCGAGTTTGCTCTTTAAGCGAAACACCATTGTAAGTGACCAATTGTGTGTGTGTGTGTGTGGGGGGATTGCGAACCCCAATTTATTTGTTAAGCGAGTTTTTGGTTGGTTTTATTTGTTAAGCGAAGCGAACATTCAGAGAAAATTCTGCTCTTTAAGCGAGTTACTCCTTAAGAGAGGTGCTCTTTATGTGAGGTTTGACTATACAGTAAAACACTGGATAACGATTGGATTGGATAACGCTAAATTCGCATAACGTGAAGTAATCTGGGGAGGAGAATTGGATAGAATAACGTTAAAGTCCTATGGGATGGATCGGATAACAACCGCTAAAGCCTGTGCGGTTACAATGTATCTCTATGGAGCTTTAACGTTATCCAATCCATCCCATAGGATTTTAACATGGATCGGGTAATACTAAAAATCGGATAACACCAACACTTGTGGAACCACATTTTAGCGTTATCTGGTGTTTTACTGTATATGGAAAAGTGTCATGGCTATGCTAGAGAAGTCAAGTGAAGGCAAATCTGAGTACCTGAAGATATAGGAGATCTGATTGCAATGTCTGCACAGATACAGCAGTTTCAAAGACACAAGGTTACACTCTAGATACAGGTAGCTCAGCTCTAGATTTAGAAGAGGAGGCTGAATTCCCTGATAACTAAGCCTACAGAAGGTGTGGACCTGGCCCTAAACATAATAGGCAAAATGCTCAGGTACAATACAGAACTCCTCAAAAGTAAGGGATTCAACAGGAATTGGAGTCTTCTCAAGGAAAGGCACGAACTCGTAAGGGAGAGTAGGTGTCAGAATGTGGGCAGCTAAGTTCCATGTTGGCAGCTCTTTGGGGCAATGCTAGTGGGCTATGCCCCTTACCCAGTGGACTCAAAGACTAATGGAAACAGTCCCTTTTCTGAGCTTCTGGCCTTGGCCAAAGCCATGGATCTTGTGATATTTGTAGTGTTCCTTTGGCCTTGGATCTGAATCTCCCTCTCTATCTCTTGTATAAAACTGGATAGTTAAACCTTGGACAGTTATTGGACTTTGACTATTGACCCACTTCACATGTTACTGTCTGGTAGAGCCTTCTTTGTTTCTTGACTTTGATTTGGACACCCTAACTACAAACTTCACCAAATTTGGAGAGAGTTGAGGGGAGAGTGAGCAGAAAAATCTCTCCAATGTTGTTGTGTCTAGAGGATTCAGGGGCTAAGTTACGTCTGCCCCAAATCACACATTGAATTTCCCTCCAAACCAGCTTGCAATGGCGTAAGATTTTTGCACAGTATATAAATGGATAATAATCAGAATTCCACAACAGATGCCTATGGGTATGGGCCTGAGGGCTACTGGGAAATTCCTAGATAATTATGGGATTTGGCATCCCAAAAAGCAATTTCCTAATCCTGCTGGTGATGACAGAAAAAGACCAGTTGAGCCAAAGATACATCAGTGAAGGTGAACTGAACCTGAAGCTCTACAATTCTAGAGATTTTGGCCACCACTTAGGACTGCCTTCATGCTAGTCTAACTTTGGGTCCCTGTTTTTAGAAATGTTTGTACAAGGAAAAATTCAGTTTCACATTTCCTCCATTCTTTTCTTTCTTTGCCTCTTTTCCCAGCAGGATTTAACCAGCAAAGCGATTCTCTTGCCAGATTGCTCGCTTGGCAGATCTTTTGAGGAGGTCCTGGCAGTGGATCTTAATTTCATCTTAGCCATGTAGACATTTGTACAGTCCCAAATTCCTACAGCCCTTGCATTTTTGAGATAGGATTGCGCAGACCTAGCGCAACCTGCTCTCCCATAGAATGCACAGAATGAACTTAAATATGTTGATAGCATTTACTGAAGAGGTTAATATTCCTAATAAATACCTCCTCCAGAAATAATATCATGCACATCCTTTTGACAGCAGGGTCAGGGCAGCTAATGACAGTAATGACTGCAAAATGCAATCTGGTCAATTACTTTAATTAAATTTCAAACTATGTAATGTCTTCCCATTTATATAGTAAACTAATAGGAGGGAAAAGCCATCCCTTCTCATCAGCCTCCATTTAAGTATGCAAAATGTGGCTTCACAGTACATCTCAACACACCATTCTCTCCGTCGCTCTGTGAACGTCACAGATAATTATGGGTTTTTAACAAATAAAACTTATTCTTCGAGAAGAAAAAGGTTGAGTTTTCCCCTCCCTTTGTGCATGTTCTTTTATGGAAGAAGAGCTTTTCCTTCCCACACACACAGCTAACACATATCCCTTCCCAGCCCATAATCTGGTATTTACAGGCTAGCTAACATTTGATAGGAGAAGCATTCCAGAGTAAAAAGGGTGGGGGTGGGGACTGTCTCCATTTCAATGAATCCTTTTTTAATTATATTGTTTGAAATAGGAGTAGAACTGGAGTGGGGGGGGGAACAGCTGTCTGGAAGCTATACTACCATGTTTGGGAGGAATAGCAAGAACAAGTGGTTTAGAGGGATAGAGCGGAATGGGTCATTAACCAAGTATCAGATCCTGAATGACTGCATGAAAAGTAAAGAATATTTATTTCTTCTCGTTGTAGCCATTTTTTCCTACTTGTTCCTGCAGGAGCCCCATAATAATCCTGAGAGGTAGGTCATAATCAGGAAAGATGATTGGAAAAGGTCACCCAGTGCATTTTGTGGCTCCATAGCGAATAGAACCCAGATCTCCAGAGCACTGTTTTGATTCTGGAAATGCCACACCCCAGAGATTTTCCATAAACCCACAACAGTCCTCTCAGACAATCAAACAGAGAAGAGTAATACTTGGGTTTTTGGACCATGTATCCCAGAACCCATGGAATGATAGCAATTCTGGTTTTTCAATATTTTGATCTGATGTCTGGTGTCACATCAGAATTCCATCTTGGAATCAGAATATTTACAAACAATGTTTTTGTTTTTTCTGAATAGCATCCACAACTACAGGAGGCCTGGCCAAAAAACATTTGAGGAATCATATTCACAAAGATAAAACATATCCAGGTGTCACTAATGTTTGGGTTGGTAAAGAAGAGAGGAGGGGCTAAATTACATTACATCTAAGTCACATCTAAATTACATTATATCTAAGAGGCCCTTTGCATTAGGGTAAATGAAACACTTTCTCTGCTCCTTTGCAGAGGGACAAGAAAAGTGTAATTGTCCCCTCCCTTATCAGTCATTGTAGTTTTGGATTGGTAGATTTGGAGGAGGAAACATTTTTCCCATTCTCCTCATTGATTGCCAATCAAAGTTACGGCTTTTACTATCAACTACAGCTTTGACTGGCGAGCAAAATTGGAAATGGGGGAAAATCCACCTCTTTGCTGATCCATCACTACAGCAATTTGGAAAGGGGAAAATTACACTTTCCCTTCCCCTCTGCAGAGGAGCAGGGAAAGTGTAAAATAAAAACATCTCATATACTCATGAGCCCTATGAACATAGTGGATGCTGACAGAGGAAGAAGCCTTTGATGGCTGCTGCCTCTTTTTGACAGCATCCCAACCATCCAGAGATGCTTAGGATACAACATTTTTCATTAATTTTAATGAAATTAGTTTCCATTACTTTTAATGACATCCTCATAAGTTTAGAATAGCAGTGGGCAGCTTCTGGGAGCTGGAGGAAGACACATTGATTTAGAGAACATTTGATAGCATCGAGATAGATTTGGTAGGTGAAACAGGGGGATAGAAGAGCCTTTAACATGGCCAGGTGGGTAAATAATATCTTGAGGTTACACATTGCCTACTTTATGGGGCTGTAATTATTAGCTAGGGACTGTAGTGGCTCAAGTGGCTAAGATGCTGACTGGAAGGCGGGAGGGAGGTCAGCAGTTCGATTCCTGAGTACTGCAGGATGGAATGAGCTCCCATTTTTGTCCTAGCTCCTGCCAACCTAGCAGTTACAAAGCAAGAAATTGAAAGTAAATAAATAGGGACCATTTCGGTGGGAAGGTAAACAGCATTCCATGTGCTCTGGTGTCTAGTCATGTCTGCCACATGACCACAGAAACATCTGCAGATGCAGACAGCACTGGCTCTTCGGCTTTGAAGCAGTGATGAGCACTGAACCCTAGAGTCGGATATGACTGACTTTCAAGCAAGGGAAACCTTTACCTTTACTGATTGTTAGCTATGTTTTCCTGTAAAGAATATCAAAGATGCAAAAATGATACATTTGTAGATGGTAATTAACATTCAATTGTACATGTTAAAACCATGACTATAATTTAATTAGCAATACAATCCATCGTACCGTAGGTGAGAAGAATGGGACCAGGCAAATATTTCTACCTGCTGATTCCACAGTTCAGCTGTTAATTCTTGATGGTCAGTCTCAACATCCACTTTCTCTCTTATAGTTCTGGAAGATCAACACATAGAGGGCATCCTTTTGGACAGAACATTCTTCCTTCCAGATGTTAATTCACCTCTGGTTCTGTCAGTCCACAGGACTGCTTAGAGATGATGGAAATGGAAGTGCAAGCCCATCTAATAAGCTCAGGCTTTCTCAGCTCTGAAATAGAGGATACCTTCAAATCAAGGACTGACCTCTGACATCCTTCAAAGAGAGGCTGCAAAACGTCCAACCACACCTCCTTGACAGTTGTGTTGGGTCAGCTGTGGGTCATTTTTGTTTCTTTACAGAACTATGAGGTTCATCCTCTGCAAGGAATAGCAGCCAGGGAAGTGCCTGCCCTCCACAAGGAAGAAGGGGAATTGTTTAATTGACAATGGAAGGAGCCACTAAAATGTATGCTGTGAGGAAGAGAAACTGAGTTCTGTGGCTTCTGTGAGAAACTGCTTTCTTTATTCGTGTCAGATGCACCACCAGCATATAATAACATACAAAGGTAAAGTTAACATGGTGTGCATACAAGAGAACTGGCATACCAAACAGAGCAGGCTGGAGGAATGAGTATGGAAAGAATTGACCTTTGTGTGTCCAAGAGAGAGGGAGGGAGACAGGTTTTGTGTGAGTTGCAGTTTGTGCCAGTACAGTAATACCTCGGATAACGTTTACCTCGGATAACGCTAAAATCGCATAACGTTAATCAATCTGGGGTGGAGAATTGGATCGAATAATGTTAAGGTCCTCCTATGGGATGGATCGGATAACAACCGCTAAAGCCTGTGCGGTTACAATGTATCTCTATGGAGCTTTAACATTATCCGATACATCCCATAGGATTTTAACATGGATCGGATAACACTAAAAATCAGATAACACCAAGACTTGTGGAACCAAGTCTTAGTGTTATCCAAGGTATTACTGTATAGGTAACAGAGGAAGGAGCTGGATGGTTGCTTGAGGTAGATATGTCCATCGGATGTGAGGATCATATCAAGTAGCAAATTGCTTCTTCCACCCTCCCAACGCAACCAACCCTGTTGACACAGTTCTTAATAAGGATGCGACCAAATCCAATAGAAGTCTGGATTACAAATGGAATCTGTGTGATTCAGATACATTTGTAGGGGATTTGGACCAAAGCAGAATAGTTAGATCCAAGGCAAAGCAAAATCATTTCAACCTGGGGCTTTGGCATTTTTTAATGCAAACTTTAAAATGTGAGTAAACCAATGTCTGAAGAGAACTGCCTGAATTTTGGCAGACTTGAGCCTCTTTTGGGGGTCTACAATGTACCTGGATTTCATGTACATCAACACAGAATGCCAAGTGATAAACTTTTTGGTTTTCCAAAAAAAGGAACAGGAATCTATTTTGAAAGCCTGAATTGGTTCAAAACCATATTGGAGGTCCTCAAGCACTGCCCTATTTAAACTGCCCATATCTAAATCGTTGCAATAGATTTTTTTAAAACTCTATAACTCACTATTATATTTGTTGCATATCAGCTGGTTATGAATTTTTGTTAGTTACACTACTTGGCTATCTTTATATGATCTGAAGAGAGACCAGAGCATACTTGGCCATCTTGAATGGGCAGGTATCAAGTCCTCAGATACCTGAAAAGATATAAAACATTCCACTAGTTTCTGGAGTTGCTGAATACATTTTTATTTCCCTTGTTATCTAGTCTTACATAATGACTCTTTAAGATAAGCGTGAAGTTTTTGCATTAAAAACATGCATCAGTATTCTAAAATGTTGCCTAATTTTGAAAGTACTCATCTTTTCTACACCTTCTTTTGTGTCCAGAACAAACCTTGGACTGTCAAAATGAAGACACTTTCTTGGCTTTGTCGATGGCCAAACTTAAGTCCTTTTCTGCACCTCCCTATGTTTTATACCTACATAGGCAACAAGAGTTTATAAACATTTACAAGTACTGTACATGGTTAACTCATGATTGCAAAGATCATCTTTTATTTTATTTTGGCAGGAGCATGGACAGAGATGGGAGCTCACTCTGTCATGCAGTACCCATGTCCTTGAGAGCAGACAAAAAAAGAATGAGTTAGCTGCACTTTCTGCTATTGTTGACTTCACTCCCATTAGCCATCTTCTTCCCTAGCAATCTTGATGGACAAGGTCCACCATGAGTTCCTGGTTGACTGCCTAGTATGAATACCAGCTGCTCTTTCATTTATTTATTTTTACATGGGACACTGGCCAGGACTATGGCTAATTCTCATGGTTGCCATATAACA
Source organism: Furcifer pardalis (assembly GCA_030440675.1). Classification (NCBI taxonomy): domain Eukaryota; kingdom Metazoa; phylum Chordata; class Lepidosauria; order Squamata; family Chamaeleonidae; genus Furcifer; species Furcifer pardalis. The sequence goes on along the minus strand of CP126891.1, from coordinate 3,380,270 downwards.
ACCGAGAGTTCCTCCTAAATCATACCCAACACTGCCTTGTACATCAGGGACATTGAAGGTTTAAAATGCAACCAAAATGAAAAATAAACTCTTCGTTTGGATCAGTCAGCTTCTGCTGTACTATACTTAATTCTTTGCTGGGGAGAAGCATGACTTTAGTCACCTTTGCTAGTCACAGAGCAGGGGTCAACTGCTCCAAAGTGAGGATCACCTGCATCACAGTGATCCAGGCATCATGGCTTGAAACCATGTAACACTCTATGAATGATGAGGATGTAGGATGCAAGTTAAGATCCTGCTCCTCAAAGTCAATCAGACCCTCCTGCATTTAGTTTGAAACCTGGATAAGCTACATTCATAAGAATGCACTTATGGCACTCTGACAATCAGCAACCCAAAATAAGGCAGGAACAACAGTTCATATGAATACTCTGATAACATTCTGCTGCATATGCTTGTAACTACCGCTACAGATCTTCAACTGGACAGAGGAGACTCTGAGTGACATCTGGGTTTATGAACAATAATGGTACCCACATTCTCACCCTACTGTGCATGAATACCTATACATTTTCAGCCCTTGCACCTGAACAGGGCTACTGAGGTCTCCCTTGAGTCAGAAGTTCAAAAAAACTCATTATTATGTGATGAAATGTCATATCAACAGGGCTTTACTTTTCTCCCCTGCCTAAATGTTCTGTATTTGTGATGGATTCTTGGGCAACATGATGGTCTCTCCCATGTGTTACCACATTCCTTGACAACACCATAAATCCTATTTGGAAGGTGAAGTTTGAGGGTGCAATTAACTCCAAAAGTGGTACAAAGCAATCGCTCGGTGATACTGGCCTACGGTGCTTAGCACTTAACTCTGAAATGCTGATAAGGCATATCAACTTGGGGTTGTGTTTAATGTTCACTCCTGCTTACGTACCAGACATACAGCCCGCCGGTCACTGTGTTAACACTCCCCAATATCTATTACAATTAGTTTTTGATTAAGAGGCATCGCCTGCCTTTTGAAGACTTTTTATGTTGTGTCAACCAGCTAGTGATGGAGTGAGACGAGCAGACACCTCCCAGTAACAAAGCATCTTGTAAAAGGTTTCAAGTGAACTATTTTATCATCCTAATGGAAACCAGATGACTCCAGCTCCTTCTTTTAATTTCAACTATTTACTGGAGAGCTTTGTTTCTGAATTACTTAAAGATTTATTCAAGAACACTACCCTTGTGCATTAAGGACAAGTAATAGCGGGCCTATTTTGAGAAGCAAGGGGGGAATGCTTTTAAAGAGGGTTGCAAAAATGTCTTTTTGTATGTTTAGTTTATAGTTTTACTGGGCATTTTATATGCCCATTTGTTGTGTATCTCGACTGAAATTTCCTTTCTTTCCTAAGTATATGGGAATGCAATATATTATGTTCAGTATATTGTAGATGGTCTTATTGTAGATTCAGTACTTTTAAAAAGTCAAATTTCTGTATCAACAATACTTGACTTCTGTTGTCGGTATACATTATGGTGATTCACTAGATGATTGTCACTCAGTTATTCTGGGTTTTTTTTTCCTGCTGTAGGGTGGGAAAAGGGGTTATTTCAGGCAGTGAAGTCAGTTTTCTGCCTGTGCTGGAAATCTTACTTAGGCTTTGCTTCAAGATTATATGTCAAGCATTGCCAGCGAATTGTCAACACTTTTATGAGCTGGAAACCCTTTAAAACACAGGAAACGAGTCACTTGATCTAAGGGCACTGGCTACAGTCTCACAAAATTGGTATGCTTCTATGGGTCCTTAGGCAGTGAGACAAATTGACAAATCTCAGGGCGGGCAGAAGAGAGGTTGGATTCTGTGTGGGAGAGGATTTTAAAATCTAGATGGCCATCTAGGTTGTCATCAGTGTTTACTCGCTCGACATGGAGTTGTTCATGTGTCTCTCTTGCGTGCAAAATGGCTTGTGACCAAAAAAGAATCAGGATGGTAGGAAATGCCCTGGGAAAACATTTGAATCTGTGAACAGAAATCATGTGAAGCGAGAGAGGGAGTGGAACACCAATGTTGCAACTCACAAGTATTCTTGTTGCAAGAGTTCTGGAAATAGTAATGCTAGTTGGGCTTAAAATGGGAATTGCTCATGTGGGCACTGGAAAAAAACTCTCTTTATGGAATGTGTGCTAAAAGTAAGCCCATGTGGGATACAAGCCATTGAAGGAATTGTGAAAACTTCTGCAACTTGATACACAAACTTATACAGACCTATACTTTGGCTCTGGGTTGCCCTATTATAAAAGTAAGATGGAATTTACCCACATTCAATACTCACTTAATCCTGTGCCCATTTCCACACTCAACTGGCCTGGAAAGATTTCTGGAACTCCTTTAGAACCCAAACATGCCCTATATATGTCACATTACAGTGACCAACCTCTTTGATCTCGATGACCTAGCCCCTGATACATTGGTCTTAAAACTTCAAATGCTACTGACAAAGCATCGGCACTGAAATCCTCAGGAAGATGCTGGAATTTGTAACTGATATAATGTTCTGTCGGTGGATGGAGCAACTCCGAAATCATGAAGACCACAGGTCACCTATCTAGAGCATTATCCAACTCAGGGCACAATAAGGTAGAGATAGTCCATAGAGAGCAAGAAGAAATCTACCTGTTCAGACCACTCAAAAAATTTGCCACAAAAATTCAGATTGTGAGAATGAAGCACCAGTAGATATGTCTAGCTATCTTAATTAGTAAGAAGAATGAGCAGATAGCTTGGGTGTTTTCCCCGCTTGTCTTTTCAAGAGGGAATAAATAAAATAAAATAAAATAAAATAAAATAAATAAGTTCTACATACTGATTTATACTTTTCTATTTCCTTCTTTTCCTCCTTCTTTGCTTTTTAACAGCATTTCCTATACAATAATACACCGGATAACGATTGGATTGGATAACGTTAGAATCGGATAACGATGCAGGTTTTTTGGAAAAAACTTGCATCGGATAACGATTCTGGATAACGATCCTTTAGCGTTATCTGATTCAATTGTCTGGGGGGTGGGGGAGCAATCGCGCGCCCCGCAAGGATCGGCTTGACCGAAATGACCCCAGGGAGGTCATTTCGGACAAGCCGATCCTTGCACAGATGCGTGATCGTGCGCCTAGCCAAGGATCAGCTTGTCCAAAATTCCGCCCCTGGGGGAGGTAATTTCGGACAAGCCGATCCTTGCAGACGCGCAATCGCGAGCCTAGCCAAGGATTGGCTTGTCCAAAAATCCCCCCCCCCCTCCAGGAAAAAAAAATTTCAGACAAGCTGATCCTTGCCTCGGCGTGTGGTTTGTCCCTGACGTCAGGGCTTTTTTTTTAGCGTTGTTCGATGTATGCATCAGACAACGCTAAAAATCAGATAACGTCATGACTTGTGGAACCAAGTCATAACGTTATCCGGTGTTCTAGTGTATCTTCTTTTCCCTCCTAGAGGAAGGCAGTCAACTCACATCCTGACTGTACAGTGGTACCTCGAGTTACAAATTGTTTGAGTTACAAATTTTTCACAATACGAATGAAAATCAATTGAAAATAATTGCTCAAGTTACAATTTTTTTCAGAGAAGATTAATTGGTTTTCAATGCATTCCTAGAGGAAACCATGTTTCAAGTTATGAATTTTGGTTTTCAATGCATTCCGATGGGAAATTCGAGTTACACATTTTTCATAATATGAAAAACACCTTGGAGCACATTAAATTTGTAACTCGAGGTACCACTGTAACAGCTGTTTGAGTAGCCCTTCACACATGGAAAGCAGATTTGGGGCCTTCACTTTAAAATCACTGTATCATTCTTCCCATAAGGGATCTTTCATCCTTCTCTACCCACAAAGGGATCTCCCCCTCTTTTTTTTTAAAAAAAATATTGACTTACTACCAATCTCCAGAGTGATTGATTCTACTCAGCTTTTGTCATAGACTCTGAAATGAGGGCTGCACTTGGCTGGCATAAATACCAAAATGTTTAGGAGATGGAGTTATCATCTGATGAGCTGTATGCAAGAAACCTTCCTTAGGTTCAGAGATACTGTCATACTGCAGACCCAGGTTCCCCAGGGCTTCATACAGAAACTTTCCTAGACCTGCCTAGAGAAAAAAAACATGACTTAAACCAGCTTTTCCTTAACCCGGGCATGCACTATTTGGGCTGAATGAAATGATGGTATGAGTCCTTGCCATGTGTAACTTGAAGAAAGGGGGGGGGGGGAATAATGAACATTTGTTCTTCTTGTTCAGTCGCACAGTTGAGTCCGACCCTTTGTGACCTCATGGACAACTGCACACCAGGCTCCCCTGTCATTTGCCATCATCCAGAGACTGCCCATATCCAAGTCCACTGTGTCAACTATGCTGTCTAAACATCTCATCCTCTGCCTCCCCCTTCTACTTTTCCTCTCGATCTTTTCTAGCATCAGGGCCTTCTCTTCTCATTTGGTGGCCAAAGTACTTGAGCTTCAGCTTCAGTATTTGTCCTTCCAAGGCACATCCTGGGCTGATTACCTTCAGGATTGTCTGATCTGATCTCCTTGCAATCCTGGGGATTCTCAAAAATCTTCTACAGCACCATAGTTCAAAAGCGTCAATTCTTCTGTGCTCAACATTCCTTATGGTCCAGTTCTCACAGCCATACATTACTACCTGGAAGACCATTGCTTTAACTATGCATACTTTTGTTGGCAGGGTGATGCCTCTACTTTTTATTATGCTGCCTAGGTTTGCCATAGCTTGCCTCCCAAGGAGTAAACATCCTGGCAGCAGTCACTGTCTGCAGTGATCTCAGATCCGAAGAAGGTAAAGCCTGTCACTGCTTCCATTGAACATATCAACTTTTAAATATAGGAGGAGAGAAGTTGTAAATCTAAACTTATTCCAAGACTCCATACATTATTTTTTTATGTACAGTAAAACTTCACATAAAGAGCGCCTTGCTTAGAGACTAACTCTCTTAAAGAGCAGAATTTTCTCTGGTCACCTCGCTTAACAACTAAAACCAACTCGCTTAACAACTAAATTGGGGTTCACAACCCCCCCTGGCCAGAAGTCACAATTGGTCATTTACAATGGTGTTTCATTTAAAGAGCAAACTCGTTTAAAGAGCAATCCCATGGAACACATTATGCTCTTTAAACAAGGTACCCAGTGATGGGATGTCCCCGGTTCCAGACGGTTCCCTGGAACCGGTAGGAACAATCCTGGAGGGTTCTCCGGGAGGGGAGTCTACTTTTGAGGCGTCCGATTCCGGATGCCTCACCGAAATAAATTTTTTTTAAAAAAATCGGAGCCAAAATGGCTCCGATTTACTGCGCATGTGCAGAAACTCAACCTGCCGCATTGCGCATGCGTCAGATTGAGTTTCTGCACATGCGCAATAAAATTGGAGCAATTTTATCTCCAATTTTACTGTGCATGCACAGAAACTCAATCTGACGCATGTGCAATGCGGCAGATTGAGTTTCTGCGCATGCGCAGTAAGTCGGAGCCTTTTTAGCTCCATTTTTTTTAAAAAAAAGACCGGCAGCAATAGTGGCGGCGGCGGCAAGACCGGCAGCGATAGCGACGGTGGCGGCAATGAAGGCAGCGGCGATGACGGCGGCGGTGATGAAGGAGGCGACGGTGAAGGCAGTGGCGATTACGGCGGCGGCGATGAAGGCAGCGGCGATTACGGAGGCAGCAGCGGCAGCAATGGTGGCGACGGCGACAGTGGAAATGATGGCGGTGATGGCGATAATGGTGGCGGCGTGGGCAGGCGGCACCAGCCCTCAGAGGAGGGCACCGAGCCCTCCACAGGCAAGTTGAGGCCTGGCCTGCCCTGGCCGTCCGCCCCTGCCGAGCCCTCCCAGGGGTAAGTGAGGGGTTTGTGTTTGGGGTTGTATTTTTATTTAATTTTAATTTTATTTATTTATTTATTTGATTTATTTACGGGTTTGTGTGGTGGGTGGGTGGGTTGGGTTGAGGGTGTGTGTATGTGTGTGTATTTATTTTATTTTATTTTTAAGGCCCCGCCCACAACGTCATGACGTCATGACGTCAGCTCCGCCCATGACGTCATGATGTCATGACATTGGCCACGCCCATGACGTCGTTACGTCATGGAGTGGTGGTAAAAAATTTGTCATCCCATCACTGAAGGTACCACTGTATTTGCATACACTAAGTGTAGTGTTTCCCAAAGTTTGATTTTGGACTTCAATTTCCTGAAGCCTAAGTCAGTTCCCTAAAGAACTGATCAGCCAATGTACTGCCTGAAGCTTCTGGAAACTGAAGTCTACCTGGTGTCCTGTGGAACATAGCTTGGAAAGCACTGCTTGACTAAGGAATGGTCTTTCAAACACATCCATCAAAGGTGGCTTCACTGCCTGTTTCAGTATTATACATTTCACAAAAATGCTCATGAATGGACACCGCAGGGTCATGCAGAAAGCCCAGCCCAGACACCTGGAGCTCCTGTCCTCCAATATCTATGGATCTTCTTAGAAGCAAGTCAGGGCTCCTTTGAAACCAGACCCACTGTCCCTTGATTCCCCCCACCTTTGATTCCTACAGTGCCGTTTTAATTGTAGTCCTTGCCCTTTCCATAAAGGGCATCTGTCATTATTTCCTCATGCCTCGTCCAAGCTGCCAGCTTCCCCGCTTGTGTTAATTATTAATGTGACCTGTTTATGTACCCATTACCCAGCTAACCATTAATATCTGTTTACACAATGATGACCTTTGCGACAGAGTGCCAGGCTCTTGGCCTGTAAATGTCAAACATTTTTTAAATAGTTAAAATGCTCCCCATAGGTTCTAACTGTCTAATCAGCCCCTGAAAGCAGATTCCCACCCCCTGCCCACCCCAAAAGAGGAACAAAATACCATCTACTCCTCTGGGGTTAAAAAAAAAACCACGGACATGTGTTAAGGCACTGAATGGTTAAAGTGAGAGTAAGCAGCTACTTGATATAACCTCTCCAGTAGTTCTTGTCTTCCTTGAAGCTTTTCAATGATCAGATGACCACGACCAGGTCCTTGGGATGGAATACATTTTCTCAGAAGGCCTGTGTTCTGCATTTCCACCATTCCAAAGGCTTTACTTCCCATTAGCTAGCTGTTCTCCATTAACCTTAACACAACAAGATTCCAGGTTTCCACTGGCTAAATATTAGGCAGGACTGACATTTAGAACTGCTGACTTTAGCTGTCTCTGGAAGCAATGGGTTACTTAATGATGAAGAGGAGTGGAGGTTGACAACTAACTTATCAGAGGTAGAACCTGGATGTAACTAGCTACAGGTAACTAGTTACATGGAGTTATTCCTTTTCCAGCAACTGAAGTGTAACTAATTTTCTAAGGCAATATGCAGATACAGTGGAACGTCGTATAACGAACGCCCCCTATAGCAACTAAATCGCATAACGAATAGGTTTTTAAAGAAAATGGCATCCCGCATAATGGTTTTTCCTATGGAAAAAAAATCATACAATGAATTTTCAATGAGAAAAAAACAGCTTAGCAAAAAAAATCATAGGGAAAATCATACAACAACAAAATTTGCATGGCGACCAAAACTGTGGAATGAATTAAAATCATTATACAGGGATTTATCGTACCTGGTTTTCTGTGTTTGTTGAATGGGGGAGGTTAAAAGATGCAGCCTGCTGGTTTGTTTGTTTTTACAACTGACTTCTAAGAAATAGAGCCTGGCACTACATCTTGTCATGAACTTTTGGGACTTTCATTGATAATTTTCCTGCCCTATCCATGAGATATTGATGCATGCCTGAAGAAGTGATCTTGAATCATGAAAGCTCGTACAATGTTTGAGTTTTTTTTAAAAAAAATTGATTCAATAAAGTTATTGCCTTCCCTCCTGCATTAAATTTCTAAGGGTGTACCTACACAATTTATTTTGAGCAAGCTAGTGTGGGCTAAACAGGGCTGTTTAAGGGCAGGTAGGAAAGTGCTATGTAATCAGTGATGGGATGACCCCGGTTCCATCCGGTTCCCTGGAACCGGTAGGAACAATCCCGGAGGGTTCTCCAGGAGGGTAGTCAACATTTGAGGCACATAACCAACTAACTTGATGGCACATAACCAACTAAAGGGCAGGGAGTGATCCAGTATGCCATGTGCAATCTTTGCATCTCCTTGGCATACACATCTCAGGTGACCCTATTTAGTTAACTTACCTTTAGAAAAGATGCAAAGGGAAAAATTCCTTTTTGTTCTCTCTTATCTCCTGCTTCTGGGAAAAAGCTTTTGAATTTTAATTTTTTTCTAAAAGGTACAGCACATTAATGCTGTCCTACTTAGCTTAAAACAGAGGAAGGAAGTTAGTTTTTATTTTCCCAATAAGTGGTTAAATTGTCTTTTTAACCTATTAATGATATAAGGAAATTGAAATCAGCTGGGAAATCAGCATGAGTGCAAAAAAACAAAAACCAAAAAAACCCTGCATGAACTACTCCTTCTGATCCTTCCACCTCCCCCAATCTCAGTGGTACCAACCACCACTCTTTGTGGCTGTCACATTTTGTTGAATTCATCCCCCTACACACACACACACACACACACACACACACACACACACACACACACACACACACACACACACACACAGACAACAAAAAAAAAAAACTCCAGAGCCAGTCATTAGTAAGAAGAGTCCACAATGGTTAAGTAGATTTGGGCATTCACTGATGTCTCTAAAGCAGGGGTCCCCAAACTAAGGACCATAGGCTGGATCTGGCCCACAGGCCTTAGTTTGGGCAGCCCTGATTTAAGCAGAGAAAATGGCAGCCTAAAATCTATCTCAGCCTTTTGTGAAACAGATTGCAAGATGCATTTTACTTCCACTTCCGGTGGGCTGAACCACATGACCAGCCCATAGCCCGAAAGGTTTGGGCAGCTCTGCTCTAAAGCAAGGTCCAGGATAGGTGTAAGAGCTGGTTGCAGTGGAGCATTTACTGCCTCAAATGAAACAAAATGGATCAGGGATCTGACTCAAGCTGAGGCAATTTCCAGACTTCCTAAGTTAACCAATACATAATTCATCTTATCACAATACACTCAAACAATAATAATGACCAATGATAAGTCATCTCATTTATCAACCTATTTCCAAAAATGTGAAATGTTTTGAAAGCCAAGTGATTCACCGAGTCATTCTTAAAGGGTATTTTGTATTGGAATGTTCTATGTTTTAGGAAATCTTTGTGTTTTTGCAATGTACAAAACCGAATGTGTGCTTCTTGGACAACATTGTCTTTGACACACCATGTTATTTTGAGGAAGAAATCTCTCTCTCTCTCTCTCTCTCTGACACACACACACACACACACACACACACACACACACACACACACACGATGAAGTGCCTACATTTCCTCCATTCCTCAGTAACGTCATCGGCCATGATGGCCTCCATTGTGAATCTCACAGTTCTTGACTCTGTCAAATCAATGACAACCAAGATGAAATATACTTTGTGGGAACTTTTGTTGAAAGAAAACTGTTGGGGGCCTCCATAGAAAGGTACATTTGTCCATGAGTGGTGCCATCTTCTATGATGAATTCCTCCATTAAAGTCCATTCTTCACAGGGTCAGGGTGGAGAGTCTGAAAGAGACATCCAATTAGCTTTCTCTCTCTTTCTCCCTCCCTCTACTTCTCTCCTACTCATTCATTCTCTCTCTTTTGCTCTTCTTCTTCTTCTTCTTCTTCTCCTCTTTAAAAGTCCTTGTCTGTTTCCCTCACTATTTTGAAAACACTCTGAAATACACCATACATCATACAGAGGTCAGAGCAAAATAAAAAAAAATAGAGAGAATATTCGACCAACAACACTCCATACCCAATGACAGTTCTCATTTATTATCTGGCAGTCATGTGAGTTTAAAAGCCACCCATCTTCATCAGTGGAAGAAGGCAACTACAAGCTTGACAAGGAAGACACTCTCCACCGCAGTGTAATATTCAATTTATGGTCAAGGCTGCTGACTAGAGAAGCAAAAGGAGGGTGAGAGCAAGAATTGATTTCCTACCTCAAAGTCAACTCCATTCAGAATGATACAGGCCGAGGATGAGAGGGTTTAAAAATAACTTGAGGATTGTTAAGTGTCACTTCTGACCATATTTATATCCATATTTGTGTACTAATCAATGAGTGAAAGCAGGGAATATTCTTACTGGCAGAAGACTTCACAGCCACATGCTTAAAGGAACTGTTTGTGAGATCTTTGACCCTCCATTTTTCTAGGGCAAGGGTTTTGAATTTGGTTTTTTTCCAACACAAGGAGTCCTTAGTGGCTTTTGTAGATCTGGCATCAAACATGACAGAATCAAACATCTACTGAGGGTCCTGATGCTAATACCTACACCCATCACCTTCCTGGCATGCCACTAAACCTTCAAATCTAGGTGCTGACACCGAGGACGGCTAAGAAGGCTAGAGTCAGATGAAGGAGGAGTGGAAAAATTTAAGGTGTGCATATGACACCATCATACTGGCAGAAGACATCAATGAGGAGACATTTAAAGTAACCACACTTACAACATACCGCCCCATAGCACTTGGTTAGTTCACTCTCTGGGCGGTTCACAGGTCTCTATCCCCCCCCCCATTTGTATATTTTGAAATGTTTGTGAGGCCATGTACAGTAATTGTGATTTTGTTTCTTTGTTATCCGCCCAGAGTCAATTTAAGTTATTTTAAAACAGGAATTCTCAACCTTTTAAAGCCAGAGCCAGGTCACACTCCCTCAGACAGCTTCAGAGGCCAGACGGCCATTTTGCCTTTCCTCCATCACACTGCACTTCCTGGTGTGACATTTGGCCCATGGGATGCAGGTTGAGAATCCCTGTTTTAAAATGTACAAAAAAGAAAAAGCATACAAATACTACCGCGGGGGGTGGGGGAAGCAAATTTTTTTTTTTTAACATACTGTATAAACCCATCATCCAGGGACATCACTTCTTATCTTCTACATTAAGTTTAACCACTGTACAAATTTCGTAAATTCATACCTCAACCGCCAAAATAACATATATTCATCTCTAGGTTTAAAACCATTCAATTTTCCCAAAGTATATTCAACGAATTCTCCCCAAATATCCACAAAGTCACTTTTCTTAAACCTGTAATACCTTTTTTTCAATTTCACTTCATACGTCAATTTTTCATTAATTGCCATATTCCAAATCTTCCAAATGCCTATAAATTTTTCCAATTTCTGGCTATTAAAATTCTTGCAGCTGTCATCATCATCATCATCATCATCATCATCATCATCATCATCATCATCATCATCATCATCATCATCATCATCATCATCATCATCATCATCTCTTTTCTGTGTTTTTGTAGGTGTAACCCTCCCAAGTCATGTAACAACACAATCCTGGGGCAAAAAAATCGTATTTTAAACAATAATATGTTACAGGTATTTACTTTCTCAAAAACCTGCAAATGTCTTTGTTTCACTTCGTTACAGCGGTTCACAAGTTAATTAGCATTATGCCCCTAACATGCGGGGTACTCATTTTACTGACATCGAAAGGATGAAAAGTTGAGTCAACCTAGCGCCCTGATCAGGACTGAAAGGATGGAAAGTTGAGTCAACCTAGTGCTCTGGTCAGGGGCAGCAGTACCGCAGTTTAACAACTGTGCCACCAGGACTCTACACAACCTGTGTTTCTTTTGGCTGCAACTCAGGCACAATGTATGGTGGTGTTTTTTTTAAAGAGGGCTGTGTGTGTTCTTTTTCATTTTGAGAGGCCCATGTCCATTAAAACACCAAAGCAGCTAAGTGCCAGCAAACTTAAATATTACCCCAAAGCAAATGATATTTATTAACCCCATACTACAAAATCCATTTACCTTCCATCAAGCTCAAGGTAGGTGCCGCCTCTCTTAAGTGGCAAGAGTCAACAATTTTCTGGTAAATAATAGAGGACATTCCAAGATAGTATTAACCCAATTGATTTATTGATGATTGCACAATGGAAGGTTATCTTTTGTTAATTGACTGGGTAAATACGCACAAAAGGGTTGACTGGAACACACACACACAGAGAGAACTAGATTAAGGAAGACCCCAGAGGCTTGAATGCAAGGGGGAGGCACTGTTACTGTCCCCCAGGCTCAGAAAACTTGAAACTCAGACACACAAGGGCTCCACAAAGCTACAGGGAAATGACTTGTGCCTTTCCATGTGTAATTAAGATAAAATGAAGACTGCTCAGTGACTCCCATCCGCTGTGTCAGGAGGAGCCAGGGCAGAGGAATCAATAGAAAAGTAAAGGAGCATGACCAGTATGGCCACTGGCTTTCATTAAACTCATCACTGGGAGAATGTGGAATGCAGCAAAAAATGAGGAAGTTGTTCTATTAGCCCTCAAAGCTGTCAATCAACAGGACAAACAGGGAAGACACAGCAGATCCAAAGTATCTAGCCAGCAAGCAAAGGACACAAGAAATAACCATATTAACCGAAACAGAAAGTAAGCATAATAAATAATGGGGGGGGGGGGGATTAGAGATGTGCTTCTGATTCACAATTGGCTCGGAAAATGAAGTGAAGCAAGGGATGTATGGCCCTTCCTGAATTAGGGTTGCCATACGTCCTGGAGAACACTCCCATTGACTCATTGTTTTTCACCATATTGTCATTTTTCAGTAATTTCTAAGCAACATTTCAGGGTGCAACTGTTAATCAACTAAATTCCCCTAACCATTGAAGACAACCAAATCCTTCTTCTTTGCTTCCTCTTTTACCCCTTTGAGTGTTGAGGGAGATGCAGACTTCTTCTCACCTTAATGATTTAATGCCTAGGGTTTTTTTTTGTACCAACAGTTATGCTTCAAAGTTCTGTCTGTCTGTTTGTTTTTCCTTTGCCACAACGAGAATGGAAACCTTTGGCTGGGGTGTCTATGAAGGAGCCCTACCAATTTCAATTTGTGTGTGGATAAAATACAGTCAAAGGGAAAGGGGAGGGCTGAAAGAGCTGTATGCTGTGGTTGGAGTTGGTCCCACAAAGTAAGTGACACCCGTATGTTGTGGCTAGAATTCTCCGAGTGAGTGAGGGAGGATGGAGATGAAGCCTTTCAACCACATGTAGCCTGGCTTTCTGACAGCTCCCCCTTTGCTCCACTTCCAACTCTTCTCAGCTGTCAAGCAAATCACCCACCTTTTTCTTGGCTGAGAACAACCGGCAGGCACGTGGGATCAGCCAACCGCCATCCCCAGCGCAGGCGTGCAAGTGCAAGCGGCAATTGCAAGAGCAGAGCTCATGCTGCATTTGCTCCTGACCTGGAAAATGTCAGTGGCCTTATGAAAGGAATGACTTTCCCCCTCTTTCCCATTCGGAGGCTCATGGCCTGGAGGGATCAGCCGCATCATGTTCGTCTCCCTTTCCCAGGTCACGCTGGTGGGAGAGCGCATGCAACATTCAACGAGGCAGAGCCACTGCTATGATATTAGACTTGTCACATCATAGGCCATGGTATTTTCAAAGACCTGTGGGAACAGACATATGTCGGGTCTCTAATCATGGTCGTAATTAAGCCGCTGTATTGTGGGAGACCTTTCAGTTCTCATTGGATGCATGGGGGGTGGGGGTGGGGTTGTTTACTTTGCCAGAAAGCCTATGAACGCCCTCATGTCATTAAAGGTCATAAAGGAGCATAAAACCGCCTGGCTGCAAACACGAACAAGCCCGCAGATATTTCCCGGGAAATGGCATGTGTCATTTTTTGGCATGTCTGTCGGTGCATGTCTGTGTGCTGCAGAGGGAGGAGGGAGGAGCTGTTCTACAAGGCTCTGTATTCTTTTGCTTCTTTCCTGCATTGAGGTCGCTCATACTCACAGCTTTTCCTGCATTTGAGAGGGAAGGTGACATAATTTCTGTAATCTTTACCCTCCTCTTCAGTGGCTCAAGTGGCTAAGATGCTGACTGGAAGGCAGGAGGTCAGCAGTTCAATTCTCGAGTACTGCAGGACAAAATGAGCTCCCGTCTTTGTCCCAGCTCCTGCCAACCAAACAGTTTGAAAGCAAGAAATTGCCAGTAGATAAATAGGGACCACTTCCGTGGGAAGGTAAACAGTGTTCCATGCGCTCCAGTGTCTAGCCATGCCTGCCACATGACCATGGAAACGTCTGCAAAAGCAGACAGTGCTGGCTTTTCAACTTTGAAACAGAGATGAGCACTGAACCCTTGAGTCGGATACGACTGGCTTTTGAGCAAGGGAAACCTTTACCTTACTCAGTCTCAAGTTGTACAAATGGTTTAACAGATTTCCTCCCTAGTAGGACCCAAGGTCAGTCTTCCAACCTAGCAATCTCACTTCCAAGTCTAATCAACCTGCAGTTCTTCTCTCTCTTTCAATACTCTGAACAATAACACAAGTCTTATTCTGGATGAATGGGGCCACAGTGGCTTAGTGGTTAAGAAGCAGAGCTTGATGACCCGAAGTTCGGCAGATCATCAGTTTGAGACCTGAGTACTGCAGGACGGAATGAGCTCCCGTCGTCTGTCCCAGCTCTTTGCCAACCTAGCAGCTTGAAAGCAAACAATTGCAAGTAGATAAACATGTACTACTTCAGCGTAGCAGCATTCCATGTGGTCTGGCATCTACTCATGCCTGCCACATGACCATGGAAACATCTACAGATGCAGACAGTGCTGGTTCTTTGACTTTAAATGGAGATGAGTATTGCCCCATTGAAGTTGGACAGGAATGGCTTTTGAACAAGGCAGACCTTTACCTTATTCTGGATGGAGCATAAATTGCATTTATGCATATACAGTTCAATTTCCCCTAAAAGTGGTTGAAAAAAAATATCTTTCATTAATAATTACTGTATATACTGTATAAGCCTAGTTTTTTAGTCCCAAAAATGAGCCCCCTAAAGGGGAGATGGCTTATACTCGGGTCAGTGACCAGAAGGATCCCAAGACCACATTGGACTGAGACATGCCAACAATTTAATTAACTTTACCATATCTCATGTCTTTTGATTATTGAAATGCACTAGCAGTTGCTGCATTTCCCATCCTCGGCTTATACTCGGGTCAATCTATTTTCCTGGGTTTTCTGGTCAAAATTAGATACCTCAGTTTATATTCAGCTCAGCTTATACTCAAGTATATACGGTATGTATTCTTGGTTATAATGTGCATTGTAAGGCCCTTAGTGCTAAATATGGCCATAGATTCCTCTTATGGCAACATCAGCAATGATGGGTGATACTAGCAAAGATGGAAGTTATACTCCTGTTAGAGGAACTACCTTTAATCATGGTTCTGTGTTTGTTTACTTAATGCGACTTAAGAGTGTCCACTATCTGAAATTCATTCAGCTATGTGCAATGTAATAAAGCCATAGGCCAGAATCCTGTTGAATTTTTATATTGTCATAAATCTCGACAGATTGCTATAGGTTAAGAAGTTAGCTTAGGCATGCACTATTTCACACTGACTCATGTTGTACCTTAAATGAAGGTAATTTGTCAACATGTTTTATGCTAATTGTACTAGTTTGGCAGGTGTAACTAATAGGATCTGGTCATGAAATGCTTTAAAAAGCCAAAGAAAAGTAGTCAATAAAATATATAGCTGCAGAATATGAATTTGTTTCAGACCTTGAACCCTTCTGACAAATTTAAGACATTGTCTAGTCTGACACATTAAATATTTCCCAGATTCTGTTGGCTAAGGACGAGGGAAATGGAAATGGAAAGAGAAGGCTGCAGTAGAAATCTATCCCACAAATCATTTAAACATGTTTACATTAGTTTGAGCCATTTGAGAGATTTTTGTGTGAGTTTAGAAAGACCATAAATAGTTATTTAAAGGAGGAAGTTTTTAATAATAATAATAATAATAATAATAATAATAATAATAATAATAATAATAATAATAATAATAATAATAATAATAATAATAATAATAATAATAATAATAATAATAATAATAATAATAATAATAATAATGGACAATCATATTTAGATAGAGGAGCAATGTCCATGCTATGAGAAGTTTCTTTGATCTTGAAAGACCAATGATTATTTTGCTACTTTGGTGTAATATCATATTCAGGGTGAAGAAGATTTCTAGGCAGCTGGAAGACTATTGTATAACTTCTTGTTTAGCAACAGCACTGGCTATCACTGTCCCTGGATCAATCTCCTTTTTTATTATTATTATTATTATTATTATTATTATTATTATTATTATTATTATTATTATTATTATTATTATTATTATTATTATTATTATTATTATTATTATTATTATTATTATTATTATTATTATTATTATTATTATTATTTCCTCCCTCAACCAACAGCAATTTCTTCAAGCAACTCTGGGACTTGTAGTTCTTGAGATAACATCACACACCTAAGCACGAGTTATTCTGTCTTTCAAAAATATAAATTCCACTTTAACCACTCCTATATAACACAGTCTCTCTTTTCCTCTCTCATACACATATACTGTCTGCCATGTGTACATATATACTGTTTGTACATGACAACACATTCTGTTATACAAACCTATATACAGGCCAACTGAGGAAGGAATTAGGAAAGAGAAAGAGAAGACGCCCTTTTGAGGACACTTTGGTGGTAGGAAATTACTTGGGAAATATCTCATTTCATAACTGAAAAACCTGAATAGCAACATATGGATAACTTATTCCCAGTGGCAATGTATGGTTGTGAGAGCTGGACCATTAGGAAAGCTGAGGGCAGAAGAATAGATGCCTTTGAAATGTGGTGTTGGACATTGGACAGTGAGGAGAACAAATAGGTCAATCTTAGAAGGAAATCAACCCTGACTGCTCCCTAGAAGGTCAAATAGTAAAGATGAAGCTAAAGTGCTTTGGACATCAAATGAGAAGAGAGGATTCACTTGAGAAAGCCTTGATGCTAGGAAAGATGGAGGGCAAAAAAAAAGAAGTGGGTGGCAGAAAATGAGATGGATAGATAGTATTGTAGATGCAATGGGCACAAAGCTGGGTGAGTTAAGGAAGATGGTGGAGGACAGAAGTGCCTGGTGGGCAATGGTCGATAGGGCTGCAAAGAGTCGGAGTACAGTGCTTTTGTATCCATGATATAAAATGCTAGGAAATGGCCTGCTATTGCTGCTCCATATTGTGCCCACACTGCCAGCAGAAAAAAGGATTCTGAGCTATACATAGCAAAGGGCAATCTGAATGCTGACAACATCAATGACAGAAGTCAAGATGGTCTACATTCACATAGAGCAGTGATGGCCAACCTTGGCACTCCAGATGTTCTTGAAAGTCAATTCCCAGAAGGACAAGTTAGCAGGAGTGCTGATTTGGGCTTCTGATAATTGAAGTCTAAGAACACCTGGAGTGCCAAGGTTGGCCATTACTGACGTAGAGGGTAGTGTCATTGACATAGTACCATTCACATGGAGGCACCAAGCAAGAAAAAATCCCAGAAGCTGACTCCGTAAAAATCTCAACTGCAAAACTGCCATATTAAAATTTGGGCAGATTTTAACATCATCTCTCTAGTTCATTCCCTCTCAAGTGAAGAGGTTGTTTTGAACACCGCCATGAAATTGGGTTGGGTCGTGAAACTGAATGGTTAAACCCTTGGAATCTTCCCAAGGTTTCTCATCAAAATCTTTCCCGTGCTAATTCCAAATTTCACTGATTGATTTTATTTCAGCAGTTGCTGCTGCAATGACACTCGACCTAGTCATCGCATTTCCAAGGCCCATGGGGAGCTCTGCTCTCAAATGAACAAGAAAGAAGCCCTGTCATAAAAGCTACAGGCCTAGCATCAGTGTGCCAATATCCCTCCTATTCCCCCTTCCACCCTAACTATGTCCCTCCCAGGTCTATGAGGACCATGTGTGAAATTCTGCTAAGGTTCAGTTACTTCTGAACAGCAGGGGCCAGAATAGTTGAACTTCATAATCTGTTGGAATGCTTCTTCACTGGCTTGATATAGCCATTCCTTTAGACATGGAGGAGGCAGGAGGCAGGCAGGCAGCAGAGACCCTGGTGTCAGATGGCAGGCACAGGTGCTGGAGATGGAAGCTTGCCACCATGTCCTGTCATTCATGTCGGGGGAAATTACAGCCTGGCCTTTTCCTTCAGAGCTATCCAAGGGAAAGGCGAGAGAGATCTTGTGTCATGAGGTTCATCAGCAATGACTTTAAAAGAAAAGCCCCTCCCTCTGCACTACAACTGCAAAGAGCAAATCAGCTGTTCGATGGGTAACTCTCTTATTTGAGTGTTTGGAAAATAAAGCTTTACATTCTCTGGGGGTTGCACAAGTCTCTGTGTACATTTAAAATCCACATGTTTGTTTATTTTAATTCTTAAAATTTCTCCCACAAACACCCCAACCAAATAGTTCCGGGAGCAGCTACTGCAACATCTGTTGAAATTTGTATTTACCACCGATAAGATCTGCAATTAAAACGATCCATTAAAAAGGAGAGGCCGTGTTCCTAGAATCATAAACAAGCACAGCTCAAAAAGAAACACACAAAGAAGAAACCTACCAACCATTGTCTCCTCTCTAGGTGCAATAGGAATGAAGTCAAAATACACATACTTTGCATTTTTCACTCCTAGTTACCTTTTGCAACTTTTTTCTTGGTGGTAAATTAGGCTGCAAAGAGGCCTGTCTTTGTCTTTTTCTGTTGCTGCTTTTGCTTAAAGCTGCAAAAAGAGGCACCCTAGCAGGCTAAGATGCTGACTGGAAGGCGGGAGGTGAGCAGTTCAATTCCCGAGTACTGCAAGACAGAATAAGCTCCCGTCTCTGTCCCAGCTCCTGCCAACCTAGCAGTTCAAAAGCAAGAAGTTGCAAGTAGATAAATAGGGACCGCTTCGGTGGGAGGGTAAACAGTGCTCCGTGCGCTCCGGTATCTAGTCATGCCTGCCACATGACCACAGAAATGCCTGCAGAAGCAGACAACACTGGCTCTTTGGCTTTGAAACAGTCTTTCTTCAAATGGCTTTGTGTCCAGTCCTCTGATCATACATGGTATTTAATTCCCCCCCCACACACACAATTTTTCAACATTTATTATTACACCCAGATCTGTTTCCCATATATTTAAGTGTTTCCTAAATATCTCCTACCTCTATTTTTCTGTTGTTGTTCAGACACGCAGTCGGTTCAGATCCTTTGTGACCCTATGGACATTACCCGCCAGGCACCTCTGTCCTCCACCATCTTCCTCAACCCACCCAGCTCTGTGCCCATTGTGTCTGCAATACCATCTAGCCATCTAATGGCCCTTTTGGCCATTAACAGCGGCAGAAGGGAGAAGAAATCACCTCTATTAGTATTTTATACATCATATATACTCCAGTATAAGCCGACCTGAATATAAGCCGAGGTACCTAATTTTGACCTGAGAAACCAGGAAAATAGATTGACCTCAATATAAGTTGAGGGTGGCAAATGTAGTAGCTGCTAGTGAGATTCAATAATCAAAATATGGTACACAAAATAAGATGCAGCAGAAAGGAGTTTTCTCCATGCCGACTGAGATGCGCCGACGACAGGACCGGAGAAGTGGGTGCGGAAGGCTATTTGCTGCTGCCTATTAGCTGCCGCCACCTTTCCCCATCACACTCAGTGACCCGAGTATAAGCCGAGTCCACGTTTTTGACCTCATTTTTAGGATTGAAAAACTAGGCTTATACTTGAGTATATAAGTATTGTGTTTACTCTTCCTTTCAAATTTTGAAATTTGAAGAAATAATAATTCTGGGAGAGTAAAAATTGAAAATAAAACAATGAAAGGGATAGTTTGGCTTTCTTCTTGATAAATTGATGTTGTTATTGCCTATGGTTTATAGTGTTGCTTATAGGTTATTGTTCAATGTCTTTTTCTATTGTATTAAATTTTCTTCTTCCATGTCCAGGCCAGATGTGAAACTGCCACCTTTTGGTGAATTCATTTCGTAGTTCCTTCTGCCTGACCTAGTGTGAGAAAGATTAGCCAGCAACACAAGGTTGCCATTGCCTAAGGTATGTCTGGTTGTGGTTCAAAAATACCACAATCTTTGAGGAGGCTCTTTCTGTGTATCCCTATATTACATTTGATTTTGTATTGTATGGGTTTTTTTTTTCTAGTTGTTGCACGCCGCCCAGAGTGGGATAATATTCCAGATAGGCTGGATATAATATTAAATGATAAAATAAAAGAGAGACTGTGACTGGCACAAGGTCACTCCAGGAATGTCATGACTGAGTGGGGATTCGAATCAATAGGGCCAGCAACTGTGGGAAAACAAGCCCTTACACTTCTCACACACCTGCCTCTTCTCTCCTTGCTTTTGCTAGGGGTTTCCTCCAAATTCTCCTCCTTTCCTTTCCCAAACTTTGAGCAAACCTCCCACCTTGAAAGCTTAATATTTCTGGCCCCCACAAAAGCTCTGTCTAACGAACACTGCCAACCTGGATTTTATACGATTAGTTAGTGAAAACTTGCCAACTTGAGCTTGCAAGCTGCCAACTCAAGTCAATTTAGTGTGATGCTTTGGTTCGGCTAGAAGACCTTAATCCCTCTTTAATCTCCACGGTGCCCTTGACATCATGGAATTTAGTTACAAAGCTAATGTCATTGGATGAGCCCTGTTAACCATTTTGGTGAAACTTCCTCTCCACTGGCTCTTTCCCACTTCATTCGCACAAGGCAGCTGTGCCATGTGGCACAGACCTCCCCACCCAACCACCCCAAGAGCATCAGTCTAATGAGTTTGGCAGAGATCTTCTTGCACCCTGTCTCCGGTGGGAGGACCAAGGAAAGGGAGGGGAGAAGGAGGGCAATGGAAAACAAACCTTCTGCTTCATTACAACTTGCCAAGCCGCCCTCATGATTTGGGATTTCTGGGCCATCTGAGCATCAGATTGGTGTGTATTTTATTTCAGGTTTGATTGATTGGATAAAGAGATTTACATAGCTGAAACCACAAACAGCTCAGAGTTATTAGGGAAGGCAGGTGCCCTTTTAAACTCTGCCCCAAAGAACAGGAGGCTGACACAGACAGCTGAAGACTATCTAACAAGGGATGAAGAAACTGATTCCATGCAGGAGAAGAGTTTTCGGAAGAAAAAGGCAAGGAAAAGAGAAGGCTAAAGGAGATGATCAGACAACAGCATGGCTGTTATTGCAAAGGAAATCCAAAATTAGTCCCCAAATATAATAATAATAATAATAATAATAATAATAATAATAATAATAATAATAATAATAATAATAATAATAATAATAATAATAATAATAATAATAATAATAATAATAATAATAATAATAATAATAATAATAATAAGCAACAACATTCAATGTTTCATGAAGATTTCAATGAAGCAATGGCGAGTAAAGTTAATGGCCTGGGGAGAAGAATTTGGTGAAGTTGAAATTAAGTGTGGAATTTTTCAAGGTGACTCACTATCACCTTTGCTATTTGTTTTATCAATGGCAAGTATTCTAAATAGAACAAACAGTGGATATGAATTGGCTAAGAAAGGACTGAAGGTTTCACATTTGCTCTATATAGATGATCTAAAATTGTTTGGAAAGACAAGAGCTGAATTAAATACACTGCTGGAAACTACAAATAAATTTAGTAAAGACATTGGAATGCAATTTGGAATTGACAAGTGTGCAACACTTACTGTTAAGGCAGGCAAAATTGTTAAAGGTGATGGATTTGAGTTGGATAATAAAGAATGTATTAAATCAATAACATCAGAGGAGGGATACAAGTACCTGGGAGTTTTGGACACTTCTGACCTGCTACACAACCATGTCAATTCTAATCTACAAAATACATAAAGTGGCTCCAGAAAATCTTGATGTCAAAATTGAGTGGAGGCAATATCATCAAGTCAATTAATACCTCGGCAGTATCTGTTATAAGATTTCAGCTGGGATAATTGATTGGACCAAATGGAATTAGATTACCTAGACAGAAAAACAAGAAAGCCAATGACCATGCACCATGCCCTGCACTCAAAAAGTGATGTTGATCATTTGTACTTACCAAGAGCGGAGGGTGACAGAAGACTCCTACAGGTGAAACAGATAGTAGAGGAAGAAAAGCACAGATTGAATGACTACATTAAGAAAAGTGAATACCCTATGCTTCAGGAAGTGAACAAAGGAGGGCTTTTAAAAACAGAGAAGAAGAAAGCTGAATACAGAAAGAAAAGTATAAAAAGTCTAGCTGCAGCCCAGAAAAACAAGCTTATGCATGGTCAATACTTGAAAAACATAGAAGGCAAGGCTGACCTAAAGCTGACATAAGGGTGGTTGAGAGCAGGAGTTTTGAAGAAGGAAACAGAAGGATTTATCTTGGCAGCTTGGGAACAAATTTTGCTAACAAATTGCATGAAGACAAAAATACAGCACGTATCCAACAATAGCAAATGCCAGCTTTGTAATGAGAAGGATGAAACAGTAGATCATCTGATCAGCAGATGCAGCAAAATTTCACAAACTGATTATTTGCAGTGTCATAACATGGTTGCAAAAATTATCCTCAACTGTGAATCAAATTGTTGATTTGTATCCAATAATATAGCCGCCTTCTTGTTTTAGCACCTTCTTTAGGTTCCAGTTTATTGTTGGGTGCATTTCAAAGAGCTTGTAATGACATGTAAAGTCCTATATGACCTGGATCTGGATTATTTGAAGCTCTGAAATCTCTCATATGAGTTTGGCTGGATTTTAGGGTCCCTAGAAAAGGCTTGTGTTTAGTGCCTTATTTAGTGAGGACCAGAGAGAGGACCACCCCACTGCATTTCAGGGCTATGGAACTCCTTTTATGAGTGGACTGGTTTGATCCTCAACCTTCTGGTTTCTCCTGCAGTAGGCAAAGGACTTTCCATTGAGGTAGACTTCTCACATCTGATCAAGGACAGGATTCATGTTGTTTCATTTAATATTTAATATTATAAGCAATGTACTTACTTCTAAATTGTTTTTAATCCAATTGTATTTTTATATTTTAATTTGTTTAATAGGTTTTTAATATTGTAATGCATTGGCTGGAATCCCAAGCTAGCATGCGTGTGCAGCCTCAAGAATAACTTCTGGGAATCTTTATTTACCAGGAAGGAACAAACTGAAAAGTACGAATTTTCTCATGCTCAGCAACAGGAATTCAGTCATTCACATGGTTTTAGTTTAACCACATTATGTTGGCATGGTTATTTATTTATTTAATTATTTATTGCTCGTACTTGCTACCCTGCTCCAATCGGGGAAACCCAACTCTGAGCGGCTTACAGATTAAAATATAAGTCATCTTAAAACTTGATGTTTAAAACTTTAAAAATTCATAAAAGCATTAAAATCACACCAAAAATTGAACCGAAGGGTGGCTGTCACTAGATCAGCCACCCTGCATGAGATCCCATGATCCTATGTCCCCACGCTTGCTTAGCCAGCCAGGTTTTTAAGCCCTTCCGAAAGGGCAGGAGCTCTGTCTGTAGGCGCAGCTCAATTGGCAGGAGGTTCCAGAGGGCCGGGGCGGACACGGAGAAGGCCCTCCTCCTAGTGCAAGAGAGGTGTGCCTCTCTAGCCGATGGAATAACAAGGGAGCCTCTCCCATCTGCCCTGGTGGGGCGGACAGATGTTCTTAGGGTGACACGGTCTCTTAGGTATCCTGGCCCACTACCATATAGGGCTTTAAAGGTAATAACCAGCACCTTGAATTGCACCCGGAGACATACTGGCAACCAATGCAGCTCCCGGAGCAGCGGCAAAACATGAGCATAACGCCCGCACCCCGCCACTACTCGGGCCGCCGCATTTTGGACCAGCTGGAGTCTCCGAATGGTCACCAGGGGCAGCCCCATGTAGAGCGCATTACAGTAATCAAGCCTGGAGGTGACCAAAGCATGTGTGACCATGAGCAAGGCGTCCCGGTCTAGGAGTGGGCGTAACTGGCGTATTACACGAAGTTGTGCAAAAGCCCTCCTAGCCACGACTGCCACCTGTTCTTCGAACAGTAGTCGTGAGTCCAGGAGGACCCCCAGGTTACGCACCGGGTCCGTTTGGGGCAAAACTGCCCCATCCAGAACCAAAGCTGGCAACTCCCGTGATAACACAGGGCCCCTCACCCAAAGCCACTCAGTCTTACCGGGATTCAGCTGTAGCCCGTTTGCCCCCATCCAGACCCTAACAGCCTCCAGATACCTGGAGAGGACTTCCACTGCACCGCCTGGGTCCCCATGGCCGAGATGTACAACTGGGTATCATCTGCATATTGATGATACCTTACCCCGTGGGAACGGATGATCTCACCCAGTGGCCTCATATAGATGTTAAATAGGAGAGGAGAGAGTACCGAGCCCTGAGGCACCCCATATTGGAGGGACCTGGGGCTGGACTCCTCCTTCTCCAACCACACCGTCTGGGTCCTGCCCCTCAGAAATGAGGAAAACCAGGACAACACAGTGCCCTGGATTCCCAAACCTTGGAGCCTACCCAGAAGGATGTCATGATCGATGGTGTCAAAGGCCGCTGAAAGATCGAGAAGACCAAGGACAGACTGGTCCCCTCCATCCCACTCTCTCCAGAGATCATCCACCAATGTGACTAGTGCAGTTTCAGTACCATATCCGGGCCTGAATCCTGACTGAAAAGGATCCAGATAATCCGCTTCATCCAGGACATCCTGTAGCTGCCGCGCCACTGCCTTTTCCAAAACCTTACCCAAAAACGGTAGGTTGGACACTTCTGGGAGACTTCATAGCTCTGAGTATCACATTTTAGAAATAAATCTTTGTATTGACTGACTGACTGACTGACTGATTGCATTTGTATGCATTTGTTAGCCCAAATGCTATTTTTATTGTTGTTCCAATCTTGCAAATAATTTATCACACTGATTTTTGTGAACACACTATGTATGGTCCATTGCTCCCTAGTGGCCATTTTTGACTTTGGAAATATTCAATCAATCAATCACTTTATTACAGTCAATGACCAGCACAGTAAAATGGAGATAAACTTTTATTGGAAATATTAATACAAATACAAAAGATAAAAAGTGGAACAATTATTTTGTGGATGAAGGATTGATGAAACAATGGCTTCCAAACTTGGAAAAACTCCTAGAAATTCCTCTAAATATGCACCTCAAAGGTAACTTTTGAAAGTAAGTTGGGGTTCCACATTACAGCTAAGCAACTTGTGTATTCCCTGTTGTACCTAAAAAAGAACTACTGGTGGCATTACTTATTACCAACAAGTAACTCTTTACACAAAACTATATTTACTTGTAAACTCTGGAGAGGATGAGGATGGGGATGAAGAAAAAGAATAAGAAGATGACAACGACGACGACAATGATGACACAGTGGTTAAACTGCTGTACTGCATCCCAGTGTGAGTTTAATCTAGACTGGCTCAAGGTTGACTCAGACTTCCATCCTTCTAAGGTTGGTAAAATAAATACCCAGCATGTTGGGGACAAAAATGCTAATTGCCTTGTGAACCGCACAGAGAGTGCTCTAAGAAGTGTTATGGGGCAGTATTGCCGTAAATGAGTCTCATAGTATCACAGTGGTACCTCGAGTTACAAATGGTTCTAGTTATAAAATTTTCACAACACAAATGAAAACCAATTGAAAGTAATGGCTCGAGTTATGATTTTTTCTGGAACAGATTAATTGGTTTTCAATGCATTCCTAGGGGAAACCATGTTCCAAGTTATTAATTTTGGTTTTCAATGCATTCCTATGGGAAATTCTTGTTGCAAATTTTTCATAATATGAAAAAAGGCCTTGGGACACATTAAACTTGTAACTCGAGGTACCACTGTACCAATAATAGCAACAGTGGTCAGGGTGATGTTATTAACAATAATTACATGCAAATTTCTGCATAATACACAAACTTATCTAGAGAACACCTGGTTGGTATTGCACTGGACAATTTTCCACTGCAAATCTTGTTCCCTAACAGCCACACCTCTGCTATCACCAAATGCATCCACCCCTCCTTTTTTCTTTTTAGCCAACTCAGCCTTGTTCAGGAACTTCACTGAATAAAGATGAGTTTATATTGAAAAAGGAAACAGCTGGATTGCAAACGCCAAAGGAGTTGGGCAGCTCCGGTTTCATTAGCCAAGGGAAATTTGGGGGCCTCAGATGAGAACAACTGGGAGAGGAAAGAAGAAGGGTGGAGGTTGGTAGGAAACATAAGATCATAAAGAACTAATAACGAAAAATGGAAAGTGAAAAGAGGCCAAAAAAACAAAATAAGCAATAAATAGACTGAAGGGGGTGGAAGAGGAGGGAAACTGAGGTGGAGTGATGAGACTGAAAGAGGCATAATGCATGCATTCCATTAAATTAAAAAAAAAATATGATTGTTTCCCAAAAATGGATTCAGATGCTGATGGAGTCACCTAGGATCTGGTTTCTGAAGTAACTCTCCATCTATATGGAATAAGATCAGAAAAGTATGGATTTTCTCATTGTCTTCCCTCCCCCTTTAGCTGCATCATTTTGCTCCCATTATATCTCTATGTAGCAAATGTTATGGAAAGAAGAGCACTACTTCCATGTTCACTTTCCATATTCTTGAAAGCATACATTTCTTCCTCCTTTTAAAATGGAGGGCTTGGTTTAATGGAAGGACAAACATTCTTGAGGATGTGTAAGAGCAAAATCAAATTGGAGGAAGGAGCTCACTGGCCAAAAAGGAACATTATAGGAGGATGTAGTGGAGGAACCCAAACTCTCCTATGTTACTTAAAAGACCCTAAAGGTTGGAGTCTCTAAATGTAACACCAAAAATGCTCAAGTGGGGGCTGCTGGAGACAACAACACACTATATGAATGTGGAGTGATAAAGAATCTGGCTCGTTTGATGGTCTGTCGATTACGACTGGAAACATGTACCGATGAGAATTTTGCTGGCGTATAAGACTCACTCCCCCCCTTAAAATACACTAAACAATGGAGTGTGTCTTGTACTGTGTATAGTGGCCTATAGTGGGCTATTTTGGTAATAACAGGTTGTGTCTTATACTCCAATACATCTTATACACTGGCAAATATGGTAATTTTGGCCAATGACAAAGCCAAGAAGGTGGCCTTATTATGGCCGGTTTTGACCTGAACATGAAAGAAGAATGGAGGGCTCATGTCTGTACCTTCTAGGAGAGTGAGTGAGACACAGCACCAGTTGTCTTGGGTGTCAAATTGGCTACAGCTCATCTTGGTAAAGGTTTCACTTGCTCAAAAGCTAGTCGGATACAACTCTAGGGTTCAGTGCTCATCTCCGTTTCAAAGCCGAAGAGCCAGCGCTGTCTGCTTCTGCAGACATTTTTGTGGTCATGTAGCAGGCATGACTAGGCACCAGAGCACACGGAACACTGTTTCCTTCCCACCAAAGTGGTCCCTATTTATCTAGTTACAATTTCTTCCTTTTGAACTGCTCAGTTGCCAGGAGCTGGGACAGAGACGGGAGCTCATTTTGTCCTGCAGTACTCGGGAATTGAACTGCTGACTTCCCACCTTCCAGTCAGCGTCTTAGCCACTTGAGCCACTGCAGTCCCTGCAACTCATCCTTGGTTCCTATGATTACAATGTAAGGTTACCATCCAGTGCATCTACACCAGGAAGCACAGCTTGTAGAATAAATGCTTCTGAACAAGCCACAACATTTAAGCCTGATCTTATTCCACACTGTTTCCTTTGCGAAGTTCCCTCCAGTTAGTTACAGCTGGATAACTAGCAGTTGCAATAGTCTGGGGGAAAAAAAGGTCAATTAACATGTTTAGATGTTGTCTGCTTCTTGTCTAGATCTTGTGTATTTTCAGCATCCCCCCCCCCCCCATGGCACGGGAAATGTAGAGGAGGAGAGCAGCAAGAAACAACATGCAGGAGAGAAAAAGAGAGAGAAGGAAAAGGGAAACTGAGATACTTAGAAACCCATGACTGATTTGAGGATTCAAATGTTTGGAGCCTCGAGTCTTTTTGAGCAGCTGTTTAACTTGTCTCCTGCAATCTCTCTGCATGATCCAAATAACTGTGAACATTGGTGGTAATAATTCAATGATGATTTTGCTCTAATGAGAAGGGATCTTCTGTTGGCTTCCCTGAGAGTGTCAGAGGAAAGAAGAGTGTTGACTGGAAGGCAAAGAGGAGGAGTGGTAAAAGAGAACAATACAGATGCTTGCTCACCCTTTATCACAGAGTTGGGCTGCAGTGGCTTAGTGGTTAAGAAGCTCACCTTGTTAGCTGGAAGGCTGGCAAGTAGGCAGTTCAAGACCCGGGTACTGCATGATGGATCGAGCACCTTCTCTGTCCCAGCTCTTGGAGACATGAAAGAAGCTTCATTTGGATATTCCACAAAAATCTTTTCAACCCAGAATAATTTCTGACATGAAAAAAAAAAAATCACAGAGCAAGTGGCTAAGATGATGACTGGAAGGCGGGAGGTCAGCAGTTCAATTCCTGAGTACTGCAGGATGGAATGAGGTCCCATCTTTGTCGCAGCTCCTGCCAACCTAGCAGTTCAAAAGCAAGAAATTGCAAGTAGATAAATAGGGACCACTTCGGCGGGAAGGTAAACAGCATTCCGTGCACTCCGGTGTCTAGTCATGACTGCCACATGGCCACAGAAACGCCTGCAGAAGCAGACAGCGCTGGCTCTTCGGCTTTGAAATATAGATGAGCACTGAATCTTAGAGTCGGATATGACTGGCTTTCGAGCAAGGGAAACCTTTACCTTTAATCTGTGCATTGTGATAAAATACATTTGGGTTGCCAAGACTTTGCAGTCTGAGAAGGAAAAGGGTTCCCCCCCTTCCATCTGCCCTTCAATTAGATCTGCAATAATCCGATGGACTTGATACACATTACAGACGACACCTCCGCCAACAGAAATGGTGTTATTCTTTAACTGGCGCTGTGCTCATTAGATTTTAATAGGAGTGAGTTGTTTAAGAGGGGCAGGGAGGGGAGGAAATTGCAGTTGGTTATGCATAGAAGAATGTACATTAATCTTCTTAATGACAACACTGTTAATGGCTGGCAAAACATTACTTTCGAATTAACTTTTTTGTGTGTGCACATGCTCTAATGTGGGCTTTGGGGCTTTTTCTTTTAACACAAGAAATGGAGCCAGGCCCACCAAAGCTTCCAGGAAAGCCTACATAAAAAAAGAGAAGGCTGCAGGATTTCCTATGATTTTATGTTGTTCTTAATTAGGAAGCGCATTGGCAGCATATGCTTGCATGTGTAAGGATGTTTAGCTGCAGCCAAATCAATGTTTTCTATTATGGCTCATGTTCCTCCCTTAGCCAGAGCCCATGCTGTTCTGTTCATGTCTTACCAAAATTAATTCTGCCTTCTTGGGAGTCTTTTAATGTTCCCGTCCTTTTTTGGCTTGGGTCACAAAGTGATGACTATGAATCTATGTGGTGGGATCCCACAAGAGTTGTCTCTCTTCCACAGAGAGAATGCAACACAGAGCAATGAGCTGAAATGCCAAGGAGAGGATTGTGAGTTGGGTCCACAAAAAGATGGGAAGTCAGGAGCGTCTTCTTCAGAGCTCATCATTAAATGTAGAGACAGTGAAGCGTAGTGGTAAGGGTTGGGTGGGACGCTTGGGAGATCTTTGTTCTAGTACTGACTGAGCCATGAAACTCACTGGACCACCTTGGGTGAATCACACTGTCTCAGCCTAACCTTCCTCACAATAATAACGTGAAGAGGTCAAGCAAGAGGAGAGAAAGTCTACATGCTACTCCTTAAGCATGTAGATAAAATATGATCAAACTAATGTTTCATTCAATACATGAAAATCTCCACCTCACCCTTTTTATTTTAAAAAAGAATACATCTTTCCCTCATTTTGTTTCTGACAAAAGTACATCCATCTCCATCTATACCCACTAAATTAAATAAATAAAGCTATTCCCAATATCTAGAAGACCAGTTTTTATCTACCTGTCCTTTAGCTCTTCAAGATAAGGATCCTAAGAGGAAACTAAGATGGTGATAGTTCTGCACAACCTACAGGGTTATATACTCTAGATCAGAACTCAATTTCACTTTGTAAAGGTTTCCGTCTGGTTGAATGAGCCTCCCTGTTTTACTTTCTTCCTTGTTTGAACTGTTTCCATTCTAAATGCTTTGTTCGTTGTGTATTAAGAAATGTGTGTATGTGGGCAAGTTCTGAACAAAAAGGCATGCTACCCATTCCTAGTTGTTATGCACATCAAATATCTTGCATCTTAAATATTACAGTACAGTGGTGCCTTGCTTAAAGAGCATAATGCGTTCCACAGGATTGCTCTTTAAGCGAGTTTGCTCTTTAAGCGAAACTCCATTGTAAATAACCAATTGTGGGGGGGATTGTGAACCCCAATTTATTTGTTAAGTGAGTTTTTAGTTGTTTTTATTTGTTAAGCGAAGCGAACATTCAGCGAAAATTCTGCTCTTTAAGCAAAACGCTCTTTATGCGAGGTTTGACTGTATATAAATAAATGCAAGAACATAGCACTGCTTCAGGTTTTCCATCGTTAACTGGGGTGGCTTGTGGTTTGAGCCAGCGGGGAGCCTCTCTCCAAAGTTTTGATGGGGACTTCCTCCTACTGTGGACTGGTGCTGGTCCACTTCTCTAATGTTCTCTAATGTTAAGTACAGAATATTTTGTAATGAAAGATTAGCAACCTGCATCCTTCTTGATATGGATGGAACCCTGGCATGGCTCATCATTGACTATGATGGCTAGAGATGATGGCAAACCACAAACCACCCAGCCTTTCTGCAGGAACGCTTGGATTGTGGTTACAGCCCATCCTATATGTCAAGGCAAGATTTCTCAACCTTGGGCTGTTCTTAGACTTCAATTCCCAGAAGTCCTGATCAGCAGGTGTGTTGACTTGGGTTTCTGGGAATTGAAACCCAGGAACGCCTGGGGGCCCAAGGTTGAGATACCTTGTGTCACGAGATTCAGCATCCAAGGGAAGAAACACCTTAATGGGAAATGATTTATTCATTTATGTATTTATTCTTAAAGAAGTAAACCACAATGGGTATGTTTGAGAAGTCTTTCTAGGACACCCTTTGCCTGGAGACTTATCACATCTGCATAAAATTAAGCGACATTATGAAATGGAACAGAATGGCTTCTCTATCCCATTGCTACTCCATTCAACTCCCCCCACTCTCAGTTAGTAGCATGTCTTTTGGTCACGTGAAATATCCAAACGACCAGCAAATTAAAGTCAGTTAATTTTCTAACCCATGCATACTATGTCATTGCCCTGAGGCATCTTCAATGCTTCTGAACCTTTCTGTCATGGTATGGAGCAAGGGAACAAGTCTACAGCTGGTAAGGCTGCCATGGAGTCCCCCTCCTTTCCCCACTCTGGTTCAGCACACCAGGAAAAGTAAAAAAGCACACCAACCTAGGACACAATAGACCAAATACTAGCCCCAGGCAGGCAAATCAGGAAGGCACAAAAGGAAATATTCAGCAAAAGGGACTAGTGAGAAGTGAGAGGAGGCAATGAAGAAGTTTTTGCTGACCTGAGAGAGGAACTAGAGCCAGGATTTCTGTGTCGCTTGTTCTTACATGGCTTGTTGCGTAGACAAAAGAAGGAAAGTTGATCTCATGACAGGAAGGAAGGAAGAGCTGCTGATTGTGATGTTGACCACTGGAGCTAGCAGAAGAACTGGGGGAGGAGGGGATATCAATCAGCAAAGGAACTCCAAAGAAGCCTTTTCCAACTTTGGAACTTCCAGCTAAGTTGGCTAATGATTCCCAATCAGCAAAATGGGAATTCGCTTTTCTATACATTTGGGGTGAGTAAGGACTCAAGGTAATTCCCTGAAAGGGCCAAGGTATGAGTTTAGCAACCATTTTAAGCCACACTACCCCAGACAGCTTTGGTGGCCAGACGGCAATTTTGCCCTTCCTTCACCACATGGCACTTCCTGGTGTGGTGAAGGTGGTGGGCTACATGGAATGGTGCCATGGGCTGCATCCGGCCCATGGGTGCAGGTTGATAATCCCTGGTTTAGCCTATGTTACTAGATTAGGGTTGCCATATGTCCCGGAAAACTGGGATTGTCCCGGATTCAAGGTCAGAGAAATTGTCCCGGCCAGTTCAATGAAACTCATGTTAAAGTCCCAGATTTTAAAAACTTACTGATTGTTTAGTATAACACACTATTAAAATAAATTCAAACTCTCACCATCAAACGAATGATTTCCTGCCACATTGGAGTTGGAGTATACCTGGAGACAAATCTTAATGTCCTTGCCTCACACCACTGTCCAATAAGTATGACAAGTGTGTTTTCTGCAACTGAGGACGTTAAGAGTTAATCGTGACGTGATTTCTCAGAAGTACAACAGATCATCTTACAGTAAGAATTAAGTGTTGTAAATAAATTCATTTATGTATTGATATATTTAATGTGAAAGTGTTTAATAGATCTCATTATATTGTATCCATTGTGTTTTATTTTTATGATTTGTAAGCCGCCTAGAGTAGGGATCTCCGAGTAGGGCGGGATATAAATTTGAAATAATAATAATAATAATAAAAAGAAATTGGCATTAACTCATTATTTACTCCCAGTTTACTCCTTGGCACCTTCTTCAGTATGGTGCCTCAGTTTGATCCGCTCTAGTTAGGTAAAAGTGAAGGTGAAGGTGAAGGTAAAAGTCATCATTGCTTGAAAGCCAGTCATATCCAACTCTAGGGTGAGGTGCTTATCTCCGTTTACAGTCAAAGAGCCATCACTGTCTGTGTCTGCGGACATTTCTGTGGTCATGTGGCAGACGAGACTAGACGTCAGAGTGCAAAGAATGCTGTTGCCTTTCCTGCCGAAATGGTACCTATTTATCTAATGGCAAATTTCTTGCTTTTGAACTGCTAGGTTGGTAGGAGCTGGGGCAAATGATGGGAGCTCACTCTGTTGTTCAGCATCCGGGACTCAAACTGCTGACCTGCTGGTGGTTTAGCTCAGCATCTTAACTACTAAGCCACCATGGCCCCTGAAAAGATGATATATGCTCCTTTATACGTACAGAGGCATCATTAGAACCTACTCTTGTTATTTAAAAAGAATTACATTACATCTCACCCACACGGGGATGATGATGGTTACCAACTAACCTAGGTGCCAGAAGAATGTGCTGCTACCTGTTCTGTTCAGAGTGGGTGGTTAACTTCTAGGTCCTTGCTCTCCCTCTTCTACATTCTTGATATTTGTCTCAGATCTGGATTGCACAGGCCTTCAAACCTATTTGTCCAGAGGTTGTTCTCTGAAATCTCTTGAAACAGTGGAATCTTCTTTGCAAAAGAGGATATCTTATGGCTCTTTGAGGACACAGTTGACATGCTTTCACTGCTGAATCGACAGAGTGACCATACTGTTGCACTGCTTCCTCAGAGAAGCTGATCATGGATAGGGAACATCTGTTTTGGATTACAAAATACAGAATTTCCCAAAATGTATGGGCAGTCACAATTTTTTTTTTTTTAAAAAAATGCATGGATAATTATTATCTCACCTCTGCTCTGCACACATTATCTCTATCAGATGGCAAGTCTGGCCTCAGAGTATCCAATTCTGACATTATGGACACCATAAGTCTTTCCTGTTGTATTGGTTGAGCTTCCTGTTTCCCTGACATCAATGTTCTGGAGATCTTTAGGTAGGACTAGCTTGTTCTTGCTCCCAATAATACCCATATCCCTTCAGTGGGTTAATATTTAATTAAGACACTAAATTTCCTTTTTCTCTCCCTTTTCAACTATCTAATTATTAAACATATAGACAGCCAGTCTGGTTCCTAGGAGGTGATTTTCTTGCTGCGGATTAACGATCCATTTGTGAGTCGCTAGTCAAGCACTTCAATGGAAGCAATTTTAGACCTGGAGGAATGTAATGTAAACAGAATAATGTACTTACCGAATTAGCTCACATTCCAAAATATAACTTTACTTTATACACCGGAATGACTTTTTGAATAACCCATTAGGACATGTATTATGTAAATAATGCACATACCAGAATTGTACTTAACTGCAGTAGAATTTCCCTGGTTCTTTGGCACAAAATTAAACTTAGGCCTAACACAGATATGGCTTGTGAGGATCTTCCGTTCAACGGATGTGATTAAGACTAATTATACCAAAAAGCTGCAGGTTTGTGCAGAAAGATGGTAGTGGGAAAGCTACTCCATTTTGACCTTTCCTCATTATTCTCAAAGAACAAACTTTCCTAATTATTTTCATTATTCTGTTCGGTTGCTGGGAAGATAACAATCTGGGATGATTTGAGATAGTGTAGGACTATGGTGGACGCAAACACATTCCTCCCCATCTACTCCACATTGTATGATAGAAATAGACAATCTGGTTCATTGAACTTTTTTCACATACCAGCCGCAGCACAAGATATATTGCCAGGAACTTTAAACACCTGGGTTTGTCAGTAAGATGGGACAGTAGAGCACATTTTGGACTGCTGATGGAGCAGATTAATGCAATCCTTTCTGGAGTGATCACATTTATGGCTATCCAATTCCATCCTCAAGAAGAACTGTTTCCTTACCTAACCAGCTTTCATAGCTGTCTGGCTCACGGACAGAGAGGAAGGTGTCTTCCCTTGATTAATTAATTAATCAGTTGCCCAGCTGGAATGACAGGAAGAAGTCAAGCAATTGTTAGGCACACTAAGGTGAGCAAGCAAGATTAGTTCCATGGCTGATGTGACACTGCATTTTGAAGCCTTCTGAAAGGTATAAAAACATTATGGTTCACCTCCCCCACCCACCCACCCCAATTCAATGTACACTCTTGGAAGATTATGAAGTGAAACAAAGCATTCACACAGATACATTTTTGTAAAAGATGTCATGACCTTCTGACATGTCCAGTTTTAATTCAGGTTCTCTGAGCAATCTATGTGCACTTTTCCAGACAGAGGCAGAAGCCTACGTATTCGTGTTTCTCCTTGCTTTGGATCATAAAGTTCAAAGCAATGTTTCTACATCAGATTGAATTTCTCTCAAGTGCCATTTTAGCGAGCATAACTCATTCATACAAAGCTAACAGCGTATTTCTTAGATACATGTTGTACAAACTGATTCTTTCAAAATGAACATAACAGCTCTGTGTCAAATCAGCCCACCGCTCCAATCTGTATATCCTTCTTTTCATTTGTGTGCGTATCAGTTCTCTAGCTCCACAAACTCTTATTCGGTTACCTTGCATTGGTACTGTACATAGAAAACTGTGGCGTCTCAAATGTTATGTGGCCCAAATGCAAATTCTGTCCAAATCCAAAGGTAAAGTTCTTCCTTGCTCGAAAGCCAGTCATGTCCAAATCTAGGGGGGGGGGCAGTGCTCATCTCTGTTTACAGCCAAAGACCCAGTGGTGCTTGTAGATGTTTCAAAGGCCATTTCAGAAGATAGTAATTCGCTTGTCTTCTCCAGACGCTTCCCTTATTCCAGGTCAAAGTACCTGTCACTCTAACAGTGAACTCAGGCCTGACAGGAATGGAGTCTGAACCAGAAGTTCTCTGAAACAATTCACATGGATTTTGCATGGAAACGATTGCCAGAGAATTTCTGATTGGTCATGGAAGCATAGCATTTGTATCTTCCAACTCCAGAATTTCCAAATAATTTGGAATCTTCCTACAAGTGGCCAGAGTACTGCTCCAAGAAATGAGAATGCAGCTCAATGGAACTAATGTGGGAAAATCTAGATAAAAGGGCAGCTTGTGGTGATTGGAAGTGTGTAGGTGGCAGCCTGTGCATTTAAAACATGATGTGCTGTAACACATTTGCACTGCATTTGCTGGCATTCTAGCTTCCAATTAGCAAGGACTGCAAGGAAGAACTGTCATCTATATGGATTAATCATCTTTTCTCCCACCACTCTCTGCTTAACTGAAATTTGGAACCACATGTAGAAGTCTATTATCTCTGCAATAGTAGCTCCTTAGTGATCAACACAGATGAACTTAAAACAATGGGTCACTCTCCAGTTGTAGAATTTCTCACAATTGGTTATGCTAGCTGCTGTTAATGGGGTTGTAATCCAAAAATACTTGGAAGATCCACCTTTTTCAGTATTTTCAAACTCCCTCCCACAGGAATGGATCAGAGTATCATTTTAGCTCATTTTTTCAATTTTGTTGTTATTCAGTTGCATAGTCAATTCTGACCCTTTGTGACTCTATGGACCACTGCCTGCCAGGCACCCCTGTCCTCCACCATCCTCCTCAACCTGCCCAGCTCTGTGCCCATTGCATCTACTATACCATCTAGCCATCTCATTTTTAGCTTCCCCTTTCTTCTTTTGCCCTCCACCTTTCGTAGCATCAAGTGAATCCTCTCTTCTCAATTGATGTCCAAAGTACTTTAGCTTCATCTTTACTATTTGCCCTTCTAAGGAGCAGTCAGGTTTAATTTCTTCTAAGATTGACCGGTTTGTTCTCCTCGCTGTCCAGGGGACTCTCAAAACTCTCCTCCAACACCACATCTCAAAGGTATATATTCTTCTGCGCTCAGCTTTCCTTATGGTCCAGCTCTCACAACCATACATTATTTTTTCAATACAATCTATATTTCAAATGGAAAAGACTTGAAATTTTCTTTTAAAAATATGAATATCAGAGAAAATAAAAGCACCAGATCTCTTAATCCAGACCCAGGACTTTGGTTTTTTGTTTTTGTTGTTCAGTCGATTCCTTTGTGATGACCCCATGGACCACTGTCCGCCAGGCACTTCTGTCCTCCACCATCCTCCTCAACTTGCTCAGCTTTGTCCCCATTGTGTCTACAATACCATCTAGCCATTGCATTTTTGGCCGCCCCCTTCTTCTTTTGCCCCCCACCCTTCCCAGCATCAAGGCTTTCCTCAAGTGAATCCTCTCTTCTCATTTGATGTCCAAAGTACTTTAGCTTCATCTTTACTATTGGACCTTCTAAGGAGCAGTCAGGGTTGATTTCTTCTAAGATTGACCTATTTGTCCAGCACCACATCTCAAAGGCATCTATTCTTCTGCACTCAGCTTTCCTAATGGTCCAGCTCTCACAACCATACATTGCCACCAGGAATACCATTGCTTTGACTATACGAATTTTTGTTTGCAACGTGATGTCACTACTTTTCACTATGTTCCCTTATCTATTCAACCATGTTAATGCTAAATTAAGATACTTTTCTTGCAAGTGAGCATCTCATCTGTATGGCAGGAAGACAAAATGCATCCACCTGTGTAGTTTCAACTCTTTTAACAGGGTGTAACTCTGGAGTAGCTCTGAGGAGCTTTTGTCTTCAGCAGCTATTTAGTCTAAAGATGTAGGGACATTTTTATTTTTGCTAGTTTATGAACATTTTACCAATCATAAGAAATGTCTGCATCTCTCTCATCTCTCCCCATCTCCAAAACCCCCACCTTTTTGAAGTGAATAGATCAGAACACAGCTGTCACAAATCCATCCAACATTGTAGATATAAAAAGAAGAAGAACTTAAATACTTCTTTTCCCACTTACCAAAATAGGTGTGACACAAGGTTATAATTTGCCTTTTTGTGTGTGTTGAGTTTTAGTTACTAAATAATAGCTATGTGAGCATTTGTGATCATAGCATGGCAGAGAGTTAATTCCATGCCTTTATTATGGATCTATTCCAGATCTTGCTATTTGTTCCAGGAGTAGACACTGCCACAGTATCTCGTGTATACACAAGTGTGCATGGTGTACATGAATGCACATGTACAAGAGCTCAGATTCATCAGGCACATTTTATTTTGCATTTCAAAGCTCTATTAAGTACAGTTCTACTCCCTAGTTCAATTTCTAGAAAAGGGAGAGGGGGAGAAGGTTGTTGGTATGAGAGAAGCAGGGTAGTAGGTTAGATTTAGGCCTCCTGCTCAAGTTGACATCACTGTTAATGAAGCCATGTGTATAGTGACAGAATGTTTCAAACCTACACCAATTGAGAAAATATACCCTCTTGTTGGTATTGCTCCACCTAAGGGGAGCAGCAGCAGTGGACACTGAGAGAACTAAGCAAGAGAATAACCCTTGATATCCTCTGAATGGATATGAGCCTCAAGTTTTCTGGCTCAGATCCAGGAAGAGCTTTATGGCAAGAATAAATATTATTGAGGGTACAGAAGAGCAAAACCAAATTAGAAGATGGAGAAAGGAAATCATTGGAACAAAGAACAACATTAAAGGAGGATATGGCTGAGGACCTCGACCTACCCTACATCATTTGGTGGACTCTGAATAGGTTGAGGTTTGAAGTCCCTAAATGCAAAATCAACATGCTCAAGTGGGGGCTGCTGGCAGACAACAACATGGTGCATGAATGTAGAGAGATATAGAATCCAGATCATTTACTGGTTTGCCAATTACTGCCAGAAACAAACACTGATGAAGGACTTAAGTTTGGCCAATGACAAAGCCAAGAAAGTAGCTTCAGTTTGGCAGTCCAGGTTTTGATCAGAACATGAAAGAATAAGAATGCCTCCTGTTCCACTTCCCTCATTCTAGTCTGAGATCATGAACGTCAATAATTGGGCTTCACATACATTGTACCATAATCCACGCTACTACTTGGTGAGTACCTGTGTTTTTTGCATATGTGATTATCATAAATGCAGTGTGCTAATCAGGTACCACACAAATTTCTCGATGCCACGCTATCCTTTACTCTGGTACCTTGTGGATTCCTTTTGCATGCTCTTCCCCATAACAGCAACAAGACAGGCAGAGTAATGCAGAAGCCGAGCTTTTTGCTCGGTATCGTTCCAGTGAGATGGGTCTGCCTTCTACATATTTTATTTAAGCCAACCAGATGTGATTTTGCTTTTCCAGCAGTGACAGCCACGAAACATGTGTTCCATTGGCTGCATACATTCCTTTTAACATGTTTCATGTTACATCGCAAGGCAGACTTTGATAGGAACTATCTGCGGTGGAGGAATTTATGACTATTTTACTGTCTACACTCAGCATGTTTACATTTCAAATCTGCTCCGAATAGTTGCTGTGCTCACTTGTTGTGTCTTGCCCAAAAGATGGATCATAAATGTCTCAAAAGCTGAAACAGCATCTTCCATACGAGGCTTGGAGAAAAGAAAAGAATGAGGACAGCTAAGAGCAGGAGGTATGTAAAACTGGTTTGCACACACTGATAAGAACGTGCTGTGTTGATTTTTCTTGCCCTTGACGTGGGGATTAATCCCACATGATCTTGCCTCCCCAGAGCAAATCAAAGAAGAACAACTTTGCTTCCTATAGCCAGAAAAAGTAGGGTTGATAGACACAGGAAATGGTATTTTTTCCCTTGTTGCCCAATCTGTGAAATCCCCTGCTCTGGTTAGTTGTTGAGTTCTTAATTCATTACTGCTACTGCTCCTATTCCTACTACTCCTTTTTAATACTTGACCTCTTTGTATGCACCACTGATGGCATGAACAGATGATAAACAAACATTTATGTATAAATGTGATAGATCAATGCAGGTATTCACCCTGCCTGTGCTGAAAGTTGTTAATTATAACGATAACATTAATCTTATCATATATGGTCAATGTTATGAAATGACAGTGATTGTATCATTTGTACAATGTCTTAAAACATGTCCCATGGAGCAGAAGCATGAAAAAAGTTACTTTTTTGGAGGACATCTCTGACAAATCCACCAGCCAACCAGTGTGACCAGTTCTAATCCAAAATAAGGAAACAGAAACAAACAAACTACAACTTTTATTGGGGGGGGGGGGACACCAGTAACATTGCATGGATTTCAGCCGCCAGGGGCTGAAGCCAAATTTGCCACCCCCTGGTGGACGTTGGCACTCAC
Organism: Furcifer pardalis; assembly: GCA_030440675.1. NCBI lineage: Eukaryota > Metazoa > Chordata > Lepidosauria > Squamata > Chamaeleonidae > Furcifer > Furcifer pardalis. Next base: position 3,340,360 of record CP126891.1, on the reverse strand, counting down.
TCCTGCTAGGGCTTCTGGGAATTGTAGTCCAAGAACACACATAGTGCAAAAAGCGCCGCCCGGGGCCACCTGCCCCCTAGCCCCTTCTCGTGACACCATTGGGGGAAACCCTGATATCTATTTTATAATGAGCCGAATAATAACCTCATAAGGTAAACTGATATTGCAGGGATAATTGTAATGGTGTGAATGACTGCATCAAAATGCTGCTAGTTAAGAAGTTGCCATTTGTATCCCTTGTTGAATACCAGTCACATGGGTTTGATGCTCTGCAAGGGTACAAGCAACATTAACTAGGGGAAATCTCGCCTGTACAATTTACACCATTGTGAAATCCCCTGTTCTGTGAGGGCTCTGGCCAAGATCCCTCCAATTCCAAACATGGAAATAGTGAGACTCCACATGAACTCACAGCAGAGGCAAGATCAGAACCAGAAACCTTCTGATCCATATCCCAGTCTCATAGCCACAATACTAATACAAAGTAGGTGTGATTTTTGGACGTGGAGATAGTATTTGGGTGTTTTAATTTAATTACATGCCCTTGATTCTTGAACAGTTTACATATACCTGTTTTCTCTCATCCCATCCATGGACTGCCCATATGAGTTGGTACCCTCCACTTGTAGGTGGATAGTGGGGCTCACAATGGAAGGGGCAAGGTGACAAGACTTCCCTGTAGATGTGCGTACTCTACACACATCCTAAGGCATGAATAGAGGGTGTTGTACACCACTTTTCCAAGGTTGGTAAAATGAGTACCCAGCATCTTGGGGGCAAAATACTAATTACCTATAAACCACCCAGAAAGTGCACTAAGTACTATGGCACTGTATATAAGTGTGATTGCTATTGCTATGTAGGTTTGGTGAAAGCATTCAAGATTTCTGCTTCTACACATCTTCCCATTTCTCCACCTTCATTCATCCATGTTAGTACTTCTTCTGAGGTCACCCTTTAAATCATGAGTTCTCAACCTTTTTAAGCCGGGGGTCACATTCCCTCAAATAGCATTGAGGGCTGGATGGCCATTTTGCCCTTCCTCTACCACATGGCACTTCCTGGTGTGGTGGAGGCAGTTTGGGGCAACATCTAATGGTGCAATGGGCCGCATCTGGCCAATGGGCCAAAGGTAGAGAATTCCGACTTTAAATTCAAGTCATTTCTGCATCCTACAGGAAATCCACATTTCACATTTTTCTGTCTTTAAAAAGATACTCTGTGTTAAAGGCAACAGTTAAAGAATGCACAGCAAAATATAATGAGTATTCTCAAAGCCAATTTTGAATCTAGATAGCAATGTAGAACATCCAGTTCTGTTACATTTGACTCATTTGAGAGTAACTGGTTCCATTAAGATCCCCATGTGAGCTCCACATGACATGTAGGCAAATGATGCAAAAAGAAATGCTTGTATTTAAGCAATGGAACAATTCACCTTCAGTTCAGGCTGTTCATATTCCTTGTTTATGCAGCAAATACTACCAGTGTGATCTTGAATATAGGTGTTAGCCTTCTCTCCCTGCCCTCTAGTTTTCTTCATTCTTGGAGTAAGGCTTATTAACCCTGGTCAGTTGACCTGCATCATTCCAGTCCTGACAAAGATAGGCAGTGTGAACCTTAAACTGTCATAAACACTTATGAAACGTGACCTTACTTGGCAAAACCGTGATGAGGGTTTGACAGCACTACGCCCCTCATCTGATAAGCACAGGTCAAAAGTCACGCAATTGCAAGCCTTTTTGTCTGGGTGTCAAAGAGCCAAAAAGCTTTTCATGTTTTAATAAGCAAATTAACCAACCACTTTCAGTCTGGCCGCATGTGTTAACTCACTGGTAGCTGGTGTTCACGATAATGTTGTCTTTCTCAAGAAGACGGATTCCCTAGGTTCATTTGAAGTGCCAAGCTGAAAAAAGATGGGCCATCCCATCTACCCACAATCATAGAGTTAAGGTAATGTGGAGCAGAATCAAGAGGGGAGATTCTGTAAAATATCCTTCCTTCTTTTCTTCCTTCCTTCCTTCCTCAAAGCACAGCTGGTAGATAGTTATAGCTAATGAGATACACACAGGGACTTTCACTTGTTTGAACTTGGAAAATAAAAAAATGGTATAGCAATTGGAATACAACCAAGAAATGAGAACGCTGACCTCAAATTGGCATGTTTCATGAAACCATTGAAGAAGTGTGGCTTCTTTTATGCTGGAAAATATGATGCACACAATATTTTAAATACATGGAGTGGATTATTACTACTGCTACTGGCTTTCATCTTGTGTAATGTAAATGCAAAGTCAACTCCACATTTGTCCCCAAATAATGACCACAATCCTATAGTTGGTTTATACCTGCTTTAGATATATTTGGATAAGTCACACTTGTAAATTGGTGTGTTCTTCATTTCATGCATATTACATAGCTTGCTGCATGAAGAGGAATGTAGACCAAGTCATCATTTAATAGCAATTCACTACTATGATGTAGACCATGGTTCTTCTGTGAGGTGAGTTGTTTTACTAGTGCCACCTGCTGCAGTGAGTTTCCATGGCCAAGCAACGATTCAAACCTCTGAAGTCCTATTCCATCATTCTGTCTACTACACTATATCTGGCTGCTATTCTTCTTCTTCTTCTTCTTCTTCTTCTTCTTCTTCTTCTTCTTCTTCTTCTTCTTCTTCTTCTTCTTCTTCTTCTTCTTCTTCTTCTTCTTCTTCTTCTTCTTCTTCTTCTTCTTCTTCTTCTTCTTCTTCTTCTTCTTCTTCTTCTTCTTCTTCTTCTTCTTCTTCTTCTTCTTCTTCTTCTTCTTCTTCTTCTTCTTCTTCTTCTTCTTCTTCTTCTTCTTCTTCTTCTTCTTCTTCTTCTTCTTCTTCTTCTTCTTCTTCTTCTTCTTCTTCTTCTTCTTCTTCTTCTTCTTCTTCTTCTTCTTCTTCTTCTTCTTCTTCTTCTTCTTCTTCTTCTTCTTCTTCTTCTTCTTCTTCTTCTTCTTCTTCTTCTTCTTCTTCTTCTTCTTCTTCTTCTTCTTCTTCTTCTTCTTCTTCTTCTTCTTCTTCTTCTTCTTCTTCCTCTTCTTCTTCTTCTTCCTCTTCCTCTTCCTCTTCCTCTTCCTCTTCCTCTTCCTCTTCCTCTTCCTCTTCCACCTCCTCCTCCTCCTCCATATCTGAATCTGAATATTGGCAATCATCATAGTGATCAGCCATAGAGACTGTCCTGAGAGTATAATGCAGTGGCCTTTCATCTGCTTCTTCATCACAGCATGACCCCTGTACTACTGACCCAGGTTTGCGAATCACTTTCTGGTCCTGAGCACTTTTGGCACACTAAGTCCTCATCAGCGCCAGGCCAGTATTGATAAAGCTGCTGCCTTCCATCAATATGGATTCAGGTGGGATTTAATCCACTTGGGGACCATCACCCTTCCCTGTGGACTTTGCCACCCAAGGCTGTTAGTTCTCAGGGCTGTCAGGTTAGTTAACCTCTGCCCGATGTTCAATGTTGAGTCACTGGCAGAATGGTCTACTCTGTTACCAAAGCAGAATAATCTGGTCAGACTTGGTTCTTTGTGCTGGTTCACCAAATTAGCTCACCTTAATGATTTAATGCCAAGGGTTTTGTGTATTAACAGTTATGCTTCAAAGTTCTGTTTGTTTGCTTGTTTTTCCTTTGCCATCATGACAATGGAAGCCTTTTGTCTGGGGTGTCTATGAAGGAGCCCTACCATAGCAGGATAACCAGGCCAGACTGTCAGTTGCTCTTACACCATCATAAATTCCCAATACAAGTCTGGCCCATGGGTGAAACCAGTCCATCATATTCTTTGACCAACATATGAAAATGGATCAAATCAGGGTTAATTGTGTGATACGACACCAGAATAATTCCTGGCCTACTGCAGTATGGAGTTGTGTCCCTATGGATCATTTTGATTTTGTCCAGCGATTGAAAATTTTATTTAAAATAAAAGATATCCATATAGTTGGACTGAGGCAGGAAGAACTGAGAGTGATGTTCAGTATCAAGTACTGGTGTCAAAGAAAAGAGAGTAACAGCTGAACCCTTCAATGAAGCCAGTGATGACTGGACTGACCAACATCTGAGCTGTGAGGGAAGTCTCAAACTATGGTCACTTCATGACGTATACAATCATTATATATACAAATTTTGTGTAGTTTTAGGGTGAAGAGAAAGACTTGTGTTGTCATTGCCAGCTATTATTTACTTAAGAGTTTTTTTAGTCCCGCCTTCAGCTTACCTAATTATTAAAAAAATGCTTCCAGGAATGTGTGTGTGTATAGATGAATGCTAGCCGCCTTCTTGTATGAGCTTTGAATGGCTAGTCAAAATTAGTGCATTAAGTTCTGCATCTGATTCTCCATGCCTTGTTTGGTTTTTCTTCATGGTGGTGAAAATAGGTATCATTGACTACTGGGTAAATTGCACAGCATCTCCATCTCTGCTAAACATGGTTGCTGCTGAGTCATAGACGGTGATCACAGGTCCCACTTTCCTGGTCGAAACAGAAATGTTACTGAGTCGCACACTTGAAAAGGAGCGTGTTTGCAATACCGTGTTTGCCTTTTTATTTAAGTGTACCATAGTTCGAAAGCAAGAAATTGCAAGTAGATAAATAGGGACCACTTCAGTGGGAAGGTAACAGTGTTCCATGTGCTCCGGTGTCTAGTCATGCATCCCACATGACCATGGAAACGTCTGCAGAAGCAGACAGCGCTGGCTCTTCAGCTTAGAAACAGAGATGAGCACTGACCCCTAGAGTCGGATACGACTGGCTTTCAAGCAAGGGAAACCTTTACCTTTACCTATATTGCTTTTTAGCCCTTCCCAAATTAGAGCTTTTAAAAACCTCCCCATTTGCAAGAACATTTTTTTCCCATGCAGAACGATAAACATATAAATACTGTCATAGACCCAGAAAAGGATTGGGTTGGCATATCACCAAAACGGCACACAGTGTAGGTTGGGTACCAATCTATGTGTCCTTAATTGGGCATGAACTGGGTCGAGGGCTGATGTACATCTCTAGAAGTATCCAGTTTATAAATTTGAAAACGCGTGCTGTAATTTCAGCTGAGTTCATGACCTCTGCCAGGAAGCGTTCTCCATTTAATGGCAACTACTGAAGCTCAATTTGAGGAATGTTTACGAAGACATAAGTACCATTGCTATTGAGCCCGGTAGGGCTTACTCACTAGTAAGCATGTTTAGAGCTGCAGCGTTAAACATGCCCCTCCATACATTTATTTTCAAAAGGATGGGGGGTATGCTAGATCCATCTCTTTGACGTCTTTTCCTTCCAAAATGAAATAAAAATGCAGGCGAAAACTGCCTTATTTACAAAAGCTATTAAAGTAATCTAAACCTCACATTAAGCTTTGCTGGCACAGCAGTTGGTTCAATCACAAACGCATATTGCTGTCACTTAGATACAAGATAATTTACTATTTTTAAGATCTCTTAGTATAGTAAGCAGTGTTTTTTTTGTTCCCCACCCCTCCGTGCTCTTCCCTTTGGGTTCTCTGTACGGTGAGAATTTTAGGATGATAATAACTATTACACTAAGATGTTCTTTCATATTATGATGTTTGAGGCATCCAAGCATTCCTAGAATCCATTCATATTTTCAGTATGGTTTATGAGCAGTGTGGTATAAGACAGTAGCTTATTCTTCTTCTTCTTGAAAAGGCTGCCGTGATGGCAGGACTTTGTCACCACCACTGCCCAAGGACCACCTGCGGCTGGGGCAGGAGGCCACCACGGCCATAATGCCGGGTCCACCTCCACCACCTGGTTCCCAGGACCCCACCCCTGGCCGGGCGGTAGGATTTTGCCACAGCCGCACCTGAATTTAATTGCGGTTGGGGCAGAGAGGTTCTTGATCAGCATTGTAATGGTATCTTGATTGTATTGTATATTGTTGAATTGATTACTGTAAAAATTGTGTATTGAGTATTGCGTATTGATTATATTGTGACTATATTGTTTATTGTGTATTGTTTATTCTGTATTGGGTATTGGATATTGATTATATTGTGATTATATATACTGTATGACTGGGAGCAGCCCTGAGTCAGGTTTCCCCTGATTGGGCGGCATATAAATGGAAAAATTAAATTAAATTAAATTAAATTAAATTAAATTAAATTAAATTAAATTAAATTAAATTAAATTAAATTAAATTCTTCTCCTCCTCCTCCTTCTCCCCCATCTTCTTCTTCTTTGTCTCCTCCTCATCACCATCACCATCACCATCACCATCACCACCTCCCAAGCTTCCTGCCTAAAAAAAGAAGAAGCAAAACTTCCCAGTTAACATTGGGGGAATCAACAGGAAGCTTGGAAGGAGCTTGGCATAGCCTGCCTTCAAAGACTTCCTCCCAGGTCCAACTAAGCAAGCACTAACAAACTCTAAAGTGATACAAAACATGTTTTGTGTGCAGTATGTGTGTAGAATGACACCGTTATCCACAGGACCAGGGCCAAAATATCTCTCTGCACATTGCCTGTTCTACCAAAGTGCCTGGGGTGATCTAACACAGGTCTTCTGCAGCTTCTGCAAAAGTCATATTTCAACAATTAAATGCCAGCTTGCCAGGTTTTAGTGTTAGACTCCCCAATCTGCTGACAATTACAAGAGATAGTCCTGTGCTGCTTAATGTATTTCAGTCAAACTGCAGAGAGCCTTGTCTTCTAAATTGAAGCTCAGATTTTCTCTTTTTCAAGGACAGCAATCGCCTTTGAGAAGCTTTTAAACAGCGCAATCTTTTGGATTAAAGACAGCATGTCAAGGCAGACTTATTAAATGGCAGTTTGTTACAAATTTGAAAATCGGTGTGTAGGTTTCATGGAAATATATCATATTCTCTCGACTGAGCCAGCAGGAAAGAAGGGAGGGGGTAGCTAGAAGTCACTGCTGGAGAAGAGACGAATTCTCCAAATTCACCTCTTATTAACACACTTCACAGTTATAAGAGTTAGTGTATTATACGTTGGATAATATTTTAAGAAAGTCCGCAACACAGAAAGTCTGGGTGTGATGGGCATGGAATTGGTGAATGTGACATGACGGAAAATAGATATACTGTCCCGATACCATTTCCTCATGTTGGTACATATAATGCTAATCAGTCATGACCATCCATTAGTCAACTTCCCATTAAAGAGAATCTGAAAAAGCAGACAGCTGGATTGATCCAAAGCAACAAATGACTTCTTGCAGATGTTTTTTTGTCACCATAAGCAAGGCTTTTGAAATGCTAAAAGTTCTTACCTGCCAATTCAAGGCCAAGCCCCTCTGCTTTTTAAAAGAGGGATAGCTCCAAACTATATCTTGTTCCAGGGAAAATCAATTTCTCTCCCAACTTCTGTTGCTGAGATCAGGAAGAACAGAAAACCTGAGGGAGGTGGTAGATGAATGTTGCTGTGGGTCTTCAATCCTACATGCTAGATTACTGGAGGTCAGAGTGATTTACACAAACCATTCTATGTCTTAATGCCAAAGACGTCAATCACTAGAGTTTCTAATTGTATGGATTACAATTAGAAGGGTAGGGATTACTCTCTACCCTTCCTCCTCCAAACACACGAAGGCCTCCCTTGCTTGAAACCCAATTGTGTCCCACTCTAGAGACTGGTGTTCATCTCTGTTTATAACCGAAGAGTCAGCACTATCTGCATCTGCAGATGTTTCCATGGTCATTTGTCATGTATGACTAAATGCCAGAGTACACAGAATACTGCTACCTTCCCCGTCAAAGCAGTACCTATCTTGTTGTTCAGTTGCACAGTCAATTCCAACCCTTTGCGACCCTATGGACCACCAGGCACTTCTGTCTTCCACCATCCTCCTCAACTCGCTCAGTTCTGTGCCCATTGCATCCACAATGCCATCTAGCCATCTCATTTTTGACCGCCCCCTTCTTCTTTTGCCCTCCACCTTTCCCAGCATCAAGGCTTTCTCAAGTGAATCCTCTCTTCTCATTTGATGTTCAAAGTACTTTAGCTTCATATTTACTATTTGACCTTCTAAGGAGCAGTCGGGGTTGTTTTCTTCTAAGATTGACCTATTTGTTCTCCTTGCTGTCCAGGGGACTCTTAAAACTCTCCTCCAACACCACATTTCAAAGGCATCTATTCTTCTGCGCTCAGCTTTCCTTATGGTCCAACTCTCACAACCATACATTACCACCGTGAATACCATTGCTTTGACTATGTGAATTTTTGTTTGCAAGGTGATGTCTCAAGTGCAAGAGGTGGAGTATTACTAGCTCTTGAACCATGTTCCATTCCTCTTTCATAGGTTACTCACGCTGTATCTTTTCAACCATTAAGAAGCCATTCTACAAGGAACATGAATTACACCTCTTTAACTTACAATGCTATAATACAGTTACAATTTCATGACTGGGAACAGAAGGTGGGATAGAATCAAGTCTCGAAACACTTCTGCTCAACTCCAGAAGAAAGCCTATAGTTTATGGCAGTGTGTAAAGTTTCTGTAGCCTACTGTAAGCTTGGACATAAAAAAAGGTGCAATGCTAAATAAAGACAATGTATTAAAGACAGTGCTATTCTATTAGTTATTAATTATCAGCATTAGTATGCTGTTCGTTGGCTTGTCATAAATTAGCCTCTTTGAATTTATGTGTTTAAGACTAGTTAATTCTAGCCAACTGCAGCTTTTAAAACCCTTGGGATTTTGCCCACATTATCTTGGAGTCTCTTTCTAGGTCTAGTACAGTCAAACAAAATGGAGGAAATATTTCAAATCCAGACAGAACAGAGCAAAGCAAGCAAAACAACCCCACTTCTACACTGCCCCATAGCACTTAGTGCACTCCCTGGGTGGTACATAAGTTAATTAGCATTTTGCCTCCAGCATGCTGAGGACTCATTTTACCGACATTGGAAGGATGGAAGGCTGAGTCAACCTTGAGCTCTGGTCGGAATTGAACTCACAACTTTTTGGTTGCAGTACAGCAGTTTAACCACTCCAGCACCAGGGCTCTTCCCAGAGCAGCATTTGTTATTTTTACTTTCATATGCCACTAGACTCACAACCAACTCCTCAGATTCAATTCTGACTTGACTTAGTAAATGCTTTCAAAAAATTGCCAAATCTCTGAAAAGCAGCTCAACATTGCACCCTTCAGTGCTTTTAATCTCTCACATCTTCCAAGTGACCAAAAATGTGGACTCAATTAAATAGTCACTGCTGAGAAAATTAGGCTGTTATTGAGATGCAGTTTTGGTACATTAGGGCTCATAGGCCTTGGAAGGTCAAGGTGTTCTGGTGTAATATTTCACTTGGACAAGGTCTATATTGGTGTCTCTTTGATTTAATGGGAGTGGATGTGAGATAAAACCTTCTAGCCTCGACTCTGGGAAAGATCTTAACTCAGAGAAGCCTTTTAAGGATTTACATATGGTTGAGAACTTCAAGATATTGGTTACACATTTCCCAACATTAAGACCTGTAAATGGGATGAAGAAGCCAACAGATGTCCTTCTCTTGTCCAAGTGTCAAATCGATTTGGAAAGTCACTGGAGGTAAGCTTTTGCACTTGCTATTAAAGTACTGACAGTCTCCCTACCTGAAAGTATGAATTATTTTTCTCTTGATACAACAACAGCATGTTCCGTACATTTCTGTATAAACAAATGCAACATTATATGCCATCAAGTCACTTCCAACACACAGTGGCTTTAATAGGATTTTCAAGGTATGTAAGATGTCCAAAGAACTTTGTGCAGAACACAATGCCTTTTCTCCAAACAAGTATATGACTAGAAATATTAGAAATTAAATATCACTTGGATGGATACTGGATGAAAGTTTTTATTGCTTGTTATAGTGGAAGGAAACATATTGACCAGTATCCTAAGGTATTTGTGTAAACTGTGCAAGACTGGCTGTAGCTAATTGTAGCTAATTGATGAAGTATGGTGGCACATTTTAGTAGAGCTTGGAACGAAATTTCTTTAATTCTTTCTTCAGGGCCACACACATTATGTATAAAATAATTCAAAATGCACCTATAGAAAGAAGGAAACGGAGGAAGAGGAATTAAAAATGAAGAAAGTGGAATCACCAGGAAAATGGTTGAAGGCTTCTGATTTCTAAATTCTGTGCTCAGATATATAAAAATAATTGATTTTATGCTGATTTCTGCAAACCTGTTCTTAGCTTTTAGTCCAACTGCTTTTGAATTCTTCTCATGATTGATAATAGCAACACTTGTAAGAGATAAAAAGAGAAATCAAAACTTAAATCTAGATGACAAATAAAAGGATTTTCCTTCACACTCCCTCATTATTTTTGTTCTGTTAATTTCATATCATGCATCATCTCTAATTAGCTCAACAAAGCAGAGTAAGGCAAATATGCCATAATTCATCATATTTTTCATTTTTCTTGACAATAGTCAATTATAAATAACACCACACACTTTATTTCTAATCATCAATTGGTGTGTATGTGACAAGTTATAGAAATCAACACAATCAATGAATATCTGTAAGGGTTGCATCCACAGAGATTCTCATAGTCACATGAAAGGAGCTCAAGCACATTTAATTATCTGCCTTGTACCTCTGAGGTGGTAACTCTTGATTTCAATGGTATTTGGAACATAACCAAAAATGATTTTAATTGCTGGAAGAAATGAGAAGTCAATGGCAGAAACATATTTTCCCTAACCAGACTTTACTTGTGCTTGTATTCACATCCAACCATGTCATATTCCATCCATTTGGGTTTTTTTTTACAAATTCATTTAATGAAATGCCCATTTACTGTAATAAGTGGAGACAAATAGTATACAGTATATTGTATGAAACTCTGGAAAGAATACCTGGAGAAAGGGGCAAATCCATCATCCTACCCACAATTCAGCTGTGATCGGAATTGTTTGTTGCTCAATGGAAGTTATTGACCCAACATATTGTCTTCTATTACCTTATCTGTGATCCAGATCAAACTTTAAACTACCAAAATGAAAATACCTTCTTGGTTTTGTCATTGGTCAAAATTAAATCTGGACTCTGTATCTCTCCACATTCATATACTGTATGTAAACATTAGAAATCATGTGTGTCCATTCCAACTGAACTTCCTTGCAGAAATAAACATATCTAATATTGGTATCTGTCTGAATTGGGTCCATTCAAAGGAGAAAAACAGAGTGCCAGACTAGGACTCAGGAGAGAACTGGGTTCAAATCCCCACCCGGCTATGGAAACTCATTTAAGAAGAACAATGTTAAGCTACCCCTTGAATATCACATATTGAGAATCACTGTAAGTGACTTAGTGGCATACAATGACACACAAAAAAATCCATAGTTAATATTTACAATTTTTTTTCCTACTTGAACTTGTACTTAGTCTTGTATCATTCAGTAAAATTAATGTACGTATGTTTCTATATTATAGAGTATACTTTGTAATATCCATCTCCTGGCTAATTTCCCACCCTCTGTTTCCAACAGTTGGTGGTTGATTTTGCCCTGCAGCATAGCAGTAATTTACGTCCTTAATTCATGTTTTATCCTCTCCTCATGTAACTGTGGGTGTTCACATTATGCATACAACTGTCTAATAATCTTAGACTATAAACCCCACTAAGCTCTCACATGAAACATAATATATTTTGTGGCAAATAGTTCCACATGTTAAAAGTGATGGAGGGGAGAAGAGAGAGATGACTGTCTTTCATTTTTCAACAACAGGTTACTCTTCTCTTTGCAACTTCCCAGGTTCTTGTTTGCCTGTTTTCCATCTGCTCGTGGCTAGCACTGTAACGGCTCATCTGCCTTAAACGCTGTGAAAAATGTCTAAGGCCAAAGTGGCAAAAACACAGATTGAGAACAGACAGAAGTACATTAACCAAGTTCTTGAACTTTTCTAGATTATCGTCTGTGGATAATTTTGGCTGCCATTCTGCATAAAGGTAAGAAAAGGAAGGATAATCCATTTCATTCTAATCACATCCTGATCTAGTTGTTGTTGTTCAGTCGCATAGTCGATTCCGACCCTTTGCAATGACCCCATGGACCACTTTCTGCTAGGCACTTCTGTCCTCCACCATCCTCCTCAACTCGCTCAGCTTTGTGGCCATTGTGTCTACAATACCATCTAGCCATCTCATTTTGGGCCGCCCTCTTCTTCTTTTACCCTCCACCCTTCCCAGCATCAAGGCTTTCTCAAGCGAATCCTTTCTTCTTATTTGATGTCCAAAGTACTTTAGCTTCATCTTTACAATTTGACCTTCTAAGGAGCAGTCAGGGTTGGTTTCTTCTAAGATTGACCTATTTGTTCTCCTTGCTGTCCAGGGGACCCTCAAAACTCTCCTCCAACACCACATCTCAAAGGCATCTATTCTTCTGCACTCAGCTTTCCTAATGGTCCAGCTCTCACAAGCATACATTGCCACCGGGAATACCTGATCTAGACATATGGTAAATCAAAATGGTAGAAAAAGAGCTAGGGAAAAACCCTCTATACCAATCATGGTAGTCAATGGTGCCAAACTCTGCATAAAATAGACATACTAGGCTGCACCGTGTCATTTGAGTTACTAACTTGAATGATCTGCTTAATTAATCAAGCAATTAATCAATTAATCAATCAAATAATTAAATTTATATCCTGTCCTAAGACGGGATTTTAAAATGCAACCTTTTGCTGAGTTTCCTGCTGTAAGAGCTGGGATGTTTAGCCTAGAGAAATGCTTTCATAGAAGATGGAGAAAGCCCCCCTTTTCCCCTGCTGCTCCAGAGAGTAGATCCCAAAACAACAGAGTCAAATTACATGAAAAGGGATTCTAACTAGATATTAGGGAAGCCTCCTTTGTATGAGAGGGAATGGACTGTGTCGGAAGATGGTAGGTTTTGAATCTTTGCTGGAAGTTTGCAATAGAAGCTGAATGTTCCTCTCCCAAGAATTATGAAGCTGTAGGTTCATATCAGAGTCTGGCCAGGTTATTCTGCTATGGCAATAGAGTAGACCATACTGCCAGTGACTCAACGTCGAGTGTCAGGTGGCAGTTAACCAACCTGACAACCCTAAGGACTCATGGCCTTGGGTGGCAAAGTCCAGAGGGAAGGGTGATGTTCCCCAAGTGGATTAAATCCCACTTGAACCCATCTTGATGGTGGGCAGCAGGTTCATTAATACTGGCCTGGGGCTGATGAGAACTTTGTGTGCCAAAAGGGCTCAGGATCAGAAAGTGACTTGTGGAACTGGATCAGTGATATGGGGGTCACATGTAGAAGGCAGATGAAAGGCCACTGCATTATAATCGCAGGACAGTCTTTATGGCTGATTGCCATGATGATCACCTATATTTGGAATCAGATATGGCACAAGAAGAAGAAGTTTCATATATAAACGTGAGTTGTCCTTAAAGATCTGAGATCCCTTCTAGTAATATTGCTATGTTTTTAAGGGTTTTTAAATATTTATTTATTTATTAAAATTTATTAAATAAATTAAATAAATAAATAAATAAATAAATTATTTATTAAAATTTATTAAATAAATAAATAAATTTATTTATTAAAATTGTTTTATATTGGTTTTAACTTATGTACACCACCCAGAGTCCGTTAGGTAGAGTGCTATATAAATCTATTAAATTAAATTGAAATTAATTAAACTCTGCAATTCTACTATTTCTGTTCATAGCTGCTGTTGACTTTTCCATCGCTTCATTTGCAACAGGAAGATTTAATCGTCTGACATTGAATTCATTTTCCCCTTTCCTTTTTAATCATAGTTTTGCGTGTTATATTCTACTTTCTACCTTTAATGCCATTCGGTAGCTGAAAGTTGTGTTGTCAAGTTAATAAACAAGCAAACAAGATGGGTGGGAGGTGAGGAGGGACTCTGTAGGCTTTCTTTAAGGTGAAAAAAAAATGCCAGCCCATTGTATTGAGAAATATATCTTTTTGAGTACCAGAATGAAGTGTGTCTCTCATTTAAGTCCAGAAGAAGAGAAAAATCTGGGAAATTTGGCCTTAAATAGCCACAGAGAAATGCCTTTATTTTCTTTTTCCTTTTTCAAAAGGGTTTCAAGTTTGGGACTCCTGGTTAAAGAGAAAGCCCTTTGCATTCCCATTTAATAAGTGACCAGATCCTGCTATTCAAATGGAGGAAACCTAATTAAGCATTGGCCAAATTATCTTCTGTCTACCAAACACAGAGAAGGGAAGGAGGGGAGGTTTTAAAAACTGAACACAACACTCAAGAGTGGCAGAAATTGAAAGGCTGAGGCAGAAAGAAGGGGGAGGGAAGAAAAGAGACCCTAAGACCTAATGAATCTAAACTAAACGCCTCTCCACTAAAATGCCAAACATTTCTTTTAGCACAAAACAAGGCTTAAAGATTTCTCCCCTTTTGTCTCTGGGCTAATTCCTTCAGCAGAAAGAGGGATTTCTCTCTCTCTCTCTCTCTCTCTCTCTCTCCCCCTTCGGGAGTGTTACTGGACAAAGAGCCAAACAGCAAATAAGCAAAAGGCTCTCAAAGAGTGAGAGAGTATAAATAAAATTCATGACTCCTTAAAGAGTTTACACTGAAAGAATGCGATGGATTATTTACAATTAAAGCATAGGCCTGTGGAAGACAGTTGCAACTAAAGAGATGGAGGAATAAAAGGAGAGCTTATTTTTAAAATTTAGCCATGCAAACATCATTTCATTGATACGCAGCAAAACCATTTTTATTTTTTTTGCTCGGAAACGTGAGGCATTTCACATTCATACCATTGTCAACAAACTCTTTTTAGCACCTGTCCCTCCAAATGTAGGAAAACAGCCCAACTGGAATAGCCAACCAGTCCTTTTTACACCTGGATCCACTTACAATATGTGAGCTAGGACCTCAAATGCTGTTTAAAGTGGAATCCAAAATTTCACACATGGATTAAACAAAAAATGTCTCCTCTTATAGTCCATTTTAATTTCATGTGGTTCCAAATTCTGGAGGGACATCTTACCATAGAATCTCCTTTTATAGAGGTTCTGGAAAGGATTAGACCAGGCATCCGCCCCCCCCCCCCAAAAAAAAAAAAAAAAGAGGAAATTCTCAGCAAAGTTTCTGTGGAAAAGGGATGTTTATGGATTAAGTTAATGGCTTTCTTCAACAATATTGAAATAAGGCTTAATAATATTAAACTGAACCCACAATTGAACCTCAGATTTTCCATCTTTTTTGTGGTTAATGAAATCGCTGTTGGGAACATAGTAAAATTGTGGTGTGTGTGTGTGTGTGTGTGTGTGTGTGTGTGTGTGTGTGTACACAAAAGTAAGATAAAGTTGCTGAGGAGAGACAGAGGACGGAAAAAGCTTTTCAAAAGCTCAGGGAAAGGGGGAAGAACATGATCTCAAAACAGATCCCACAATTAGTTTTCTCCAATTATTTTGTCCAGCGCTTTTCTTTGCAGCTCAAGTTAAATGCTGTATGGGACAGGTATTATTTTCTACAAAAACCAGTACTTCGTGTTTTACATCTTAAAATGAAATCAGTCCACCAATGAAATAGCCCACTTTCCCAAGAAAAACAGCTTCTTTATTATATCCATCTTTTACCAAAGAAGGAAGAATATTAAAAGTACAGCAGTATTGCTGGCTGTGAAGGCAAGGAGAAGATTAATAATTCCATGTCTACTTGTAAATTGCAATAAGAGTGTTCTTAATTTTTTATTGCCCCAGTTACTATAAAATGGATGAAGATATTTCGTTTGGGGGGGAAATAGTATGGCTAAAACACAAATAAGCAAAAATCAGCATTCCACACCTTGCATCTCTTGACGATGTTTGTTTCATAGGAGTGTTTGTGTTTATATTGCTTGTAAGCAATCCAGAGTTGTGTTTGACCAATGGGGTGAGATATAAATCTTACAAACAAACAAACAAACAAACATACATTTTGACTGTTTCATATTCCATCAGTGGCACGAGTGTCCCAGGCTGGAAACCACTATTTTATGCTGCTATGGATAAGATAAAATTGTATAAATCAAAATTAAAAAAGCGTGGGCCCTGAATAAGATCAACATTTTGTAACTTGTCATACTTAGGATGCTGTCTTTTATCCAGCATTAAAATTGTCCAAGTGTGTGTAACACTGATAATAAACACCGTGCCTATTTACTTTTAGAGTATGGAAACATCAAAATGGCCTACTATGTTTCCTAAATTTAGGGAATGGTTTGACTATGATTCTCAGACTATGAAGAGCTTTGACTCCTGAAACTTCAGATACTGCATTCTTCCTTGAATTACAGGTGCTACTAAGAACACACTTGCTGTCCTTACCTGCCCTCAAATCATCTTCAACGTATGCCGATCCAATGAATGAATGATCTCCAAAATGTCCTGTCTTCAACAATCCTCCCAAGCTCTTGGTTATTTTCCATAGACAATTAGACTGGCACATAATCCCAGCTAGTACTTATCAGGGTAACGAGAGATTCAGGGAGGACAGAATGACAGTGAGTTTTTAAAGGCCTGAGAAACATCTCAGATGTTGACATTCAAAATTAATTGGGACCACTGGAAGACACAAAATAACACCCACCCACCCCACAAAAGCTGTGTTCTCTCATTTTTTCCAAAAAGGAAGGAAACCAAGTCAAACCAGCTCAAGACGAAGCATCTCCTGCTGCTGCTTTGAAAATGAAGGAAAGTTTAGTTCATTAAAATACCTTGAATTTTTTAGAATAATGTGAGACATGGATTTGTACTGAGCTAGAAAATGGCATCCAGGGAGGGAGGTTTGGGGTGAATGGTTTTAATGTTTCCTTTGCTGTTGAGTGAACTGTGGTGTCTTACTGGTTAAGACACCAAGCTTGGTGACTGGAAGCTCAGCAGATCAACAATTTGAGACCCTAGCGCTGTGTGATGGAGTGAACTCCAGTCATCTGTTCCATTCCCTGCCAACCTAGCAGTTCGAAAGCAAGAACTTGAAAATAGATAAAATAGGTACCATTTCAGTGGGAAAGGCAACAGTGTTCTGTGCACTTTGGTGTCTATTCATGCCTGCTACAAGACCATGGAATTGTCTGCAGATTCAGACATGCTGGCTCTTTGGCTGCAAAAGGAGATGAGCACCGACCACTAGAGTCAGACACAACTGACTTTCAAGCGAGGGAGACCTTTATCTTTACTAATGAGCAAAATAATGGAGTACTGTCATATTGGACAAAAGGTTAGGTCAGAGATAAGTTGAAGATGAAAGGAAAGAGAGTCCCCTGGGCAGCGAGGAGAACAAATAGGTCAATCTTAGAAGAAATCAACCCTGACTGCTCCTTAGAAGGTCAAATAGTAAAGATGAAGCTAAAGTACTTTAGACATCAAATGAGAAGATAAATTTCACTTGAGAAAGCCTTGATGCTGGGAAGGGTGGAGGGGGTGGTCAAAAATGAGATGGCTAGATGGTATTGTAGATGAAATTGGCACAAAACTGGGCAGGCTGAGGAGGATGGTGGAGGATGGTGGAGGACAGAGGTGCCTGGCGGGCAATGGTCCATAGGGTCTCAAAGGGTTGGAATTGACTGTGCGATTGAACAACAAGCAAGAAAGTAAAGAAAGCATGTGAGTTTCAGTTGATTAGGAAGACTAAAATGATGGTTATCATAAGAAACAGCATACGGTGACTACACATATCTTGCTCATAAATGAGAGGACAACTCATTTGCTTTGTTTTTTTTTAGGATGTTGTGTGTAAACATGCATTGAGAATGCTGCAGTGAAAAAATTAGATTGGTGAAACAGTAGCAGATAGGGATAATTGTATATTATTATTATTATTATTATTATTATTATTATTATTATTATTATTATTATTATTATTATTATTATTATTATTATTATTATTATTATTATTATTATTATTATTATTATTATTATTATTATTAGCAAACATATCTTAACTGTTAGAGCAGTACGACAGTGGTGAGCGCTCCAACACTGGAAGCATTCAAGAGAGAATTAGACAACCATCTGTCAGGTCTACTTTGATTCAGATTCCTGCATTGAGCATGGTGTGTGTGTGTGTGTGTGTGTGTGTGTGTGTGTGTGTGTGTGTGTGTGTGTGTGTGTGTGTGTGTGTGTGTGTGTGTGTGTGTGGTCTCAATGGCATAAAAGGCCCCTTCCAACTGGGTGATTCTATGTTTCTCTAAGTATAGATATTTACTGTATATACTCGACTATAAGTCGTCCCGAATATAAGTCGAGGCTTTGGAACAAGGGAAATCTTTACCTTTACTATCTAATTTGGACCTCTAAAACTAGGGAAATAGATTGACTTGAGTATAAGTCAGGGGTGGAAATGCAGCAGCTGCTAGTGAGTTTCAGTAATTAAAATACATGAAAATGCGGTACAATTAATTTAGTCAGACATTTGTGTGGGTATGTTTTCAAATTTTTATGGTAACGTTAGTGTATGTATGTTTGAATTTGCCCCACCACAGTTTTCGGACCCTTGGGGTCATTGACCTAAGTATAAGCCGAGTCCCCTTTTGCTTTTTTGGAGGCTATAAAACTAGACTTATACTCGAGTATATACAGTATGTTTCTAGTTCCATGCACAAAAGACAGATGGCTTGGTGTATGCATTTTGTGTAGGGCATGTGTGCTGATACATTGCAAGTGGCCTAAATATGCATGTCCATGCTCGCACAAAGATGTACTCATGTTATCTCCATGCCTAGTCATCTAAAGAAAAGGTCTTAAGAATAGCTGAGTGTTTGCACTTAACTTTGTGTATACATTGTTTCATATACGTCATGGGTTTATTTATCCATTATCTGATGAATTTTCTAGCTGTCTCTGACCCATCTGTCCTCCATATATCAATGATGCTTAACAGGGGAGTGTATTTTACACTACTGGGGGAACGTGTCCCTTCCTCTTTTTTTATTTATCTAGAGGGGCTTATTTCAGGCATCTTGAGTGACAAGCACAGAATTTAAGATGCTGCTGAATTTGCACTGAAGTTTTGATTGAGTTTTTGCCTGCCATGCTGAAAGCATTCAACAGCGCTGACGAAATGAGGAATGCCACTGGTTTAGCATCTGCTCCCCCACTCTCTCTCCCCCTTCCTTCTTTCTCATCACAAGCGGGGAGGGCGGGGGGGGGATTGCTACTAAGAAAACCTAGCTCCATGGAAAAGAATCCGAATTCCAGCTGGGCAGTTTTGAAAATAAGATGAAAAGTTAAGCAGGCAATTGGTGTGTATTTAGGGCTCAAAACACCTTGCCTTCTAAGAAGTCTTGAAGGAGTTAATCCGTGCTCAAGATAATCCACTAAAGACCATCCTTCATTATGATGTTAAAAGGAAGGATCAGTTCTGGAGGAGTTTCACAATAGGACGGGGGCACTTTTCAATGCCCGCCACATTCTTGCCAAGTTAGAAACAGAAACTGCTGTTATTCCAACTGAGAAACAGGATAGGGGTCTCTCTTGGTGTTAAATATTCAGATTTAAAGAGCAGTAGGGTGTGTATGTGTGTGTGTGTGTGTGTGTGTGTGTGTGTCCCTCTCCTTGGGTGGAATAGCTAATCTACTACATCAGACCAATTTCATTTCTTACTGGTGACCTTAATTTTATATTGTAGCGACTCAAGCTGTTGCATCACAATGTAGGAAGCCGCAAATATTAGAACTGCAGTGAGGGCTCCACTAGAATGAATCGACAACACTCTCATTGCTGTATATCTTTGGTTCAGAGCAGTAAAGGAAGAACATGGTCATAAGACAGAAGTATAACAAATTCCATAATTTTAATGGCATGCATGAACATAAGCGCTTTCTTCAGATCCGACAAAAATATTAGGGACATCTAGGATCTGTGGGGTTCTTGAACACATTGATCTACATTTACTCAGAGTAGTAAAGAAGACAAAATAATACAGAACTTGGGGTAGTTCTTTTAGTAAAGGTTTTAGGAAGAATTTAAAAACATGGCTGGCGGGGCAGGTATAGGGTACAGGTTGCACAATGACCCTCTCTCTTTTAACCTCTTTCTAATTCTCAAGAGTGAGTTTTAACTTTTTAATTCTGTTATTAATATGGCTATTTTAAATTTTTGATTCAGATTTCTTGTTGATGTTTTTATATGATATGTTAAACCGCCCTGAGTTGCCCTGGTAAGGAGGGTGGTATACAAATTTGAATGAATGAATGAATAAAGGTTTCCCTTGCTCAAAAGCCAGTCATGTCCGACTCTAGGGTTCTTTTAAATGCTTTTACTTCTTTTAAATATATATTATTGGTTATGCTTCATCCTTTATTAGTCATCTGACCATGTCAGGTGAAAATAAAATAAAATACATTAGATAAAATATGATTAAATAAGTTTATGCTTATGAAGAATTCAAAACTTTTCATTTCAGAAGGGATTTGCTGCATTACTCACTACTTCATTTATCATTGCTCTGGACCTCCACGTTATTCAGTATATTGCACATTATACTGTACTGAACTAATGCTGCCAGCAAGCAAAAATAAAATAAAATAAAAAATGTCCAGTAATCCTCATGGGTTCCTCTTATTGGTCATATCTGATATTTCACCTTGAATTTTTTTACTGTATATACTTGAGTATAAGTCTAGTTTTTTAGTCCCCAAAATGAGGTCCAAAAAAGGGACTCGACTTATACTCGGGTGAACAACCCTAAGTGTCCCAAAACGAGGTGGTGTAAATTCAAACATACATTTTTGTATTTTTTGTCTTTGTCTTTGTATTTAGACTTATATGCCGCTCTACTTGCGCTAGTTTTTTTTTAAAAAAAGCACTAACACTACTGTAAAAACTCAAAAAACAAACCCACACAAATGTCTAAATTAATTAATTTTACCATATTTTCATGTATTTTAATTACCAAAACTCACTAGCAGCTTTTGCATTTCCACCCCCAATTTATATTTGGGTCAATCTACTTCCCTAGTTTTAGAGGTCTAAATTAGGTAGCTCAACTTATATTCAGAATGACTTATAGTCAAGTACAGTAATACCCCATAGAACGCGAGTACCCGATAGCGTGAAAACCGAATAACGCGACAAGATTTTCAGGAAAATCTTGTATCAAAGAATGCGATTTTCACGTTATTAGATACAAGTGTATGTGGGGGGGGCAGTTGGATTGGGTAGAACATCTACCCAAACCAACCCACCCCCCAGCGCCCACCCCCATGATGTTTGGAAAGGGTACGGGATCCTTACCCTTTCAAAACTTCGAGTTTCGAAAGGGTAAAGATCCTTACACTTTTGGAACTTCGGGCGTGCGCGTGCGTGTCATTCGGGGTTAGGGCAAGGTACGGGAAAGACCCCCGTCTCCTGCCCTAACCCTGAACGACATGCGCGCGCATGCCCGAAGTTCCAAAAGTGTAAGGATCTTTACCCTTTTGGAACTTCGGGCGGCTTGGAGGGTTGCCCGGCGCGGCGGCAGTGACGGGAGGATGCGGAAAGGTCCCTCGCATCCTCCTCTCACTGGCGCCGCACCGCGGAACGACACGCGATCATGTGCCTACCCGGGGGGGGGGGATGCCGAGCCTTGCCTCGGCGTGGTTTGTCCCTGACGTCAGGGTTTTTTTTTAGCATTGTTCGATCAATGTATCGAACAACGTTAAAAACCGAACAACGTCATGACTTGTGGAACCATGTCATCATGTTGTTCGGGGTTCTATTGTATATACAGTAATTAAAAATGCATAAAAGTGTTGTTCAGTGTATAGAACAGATTTTTGGAGCTCATATGTAAAAATAATACAAGAAGTAATTACAGCACTGAACAACTTGCTGGTATCTCCTTTTCTCCATAGGGGATCAACAGCATTGTCAGAGCAACAAAAACAAAATACAAATAGTTGTGTTCCACAAAGGTTGATTAGTTGACTTTCTGTATTATCCAGCATAAAGGTCTATTGCAGGAGTTCTCAACCTTCTTAAACCAGGGGCCGGGTCATACTCCCTCAGACAGCTTTGGGGGACCGATGGCCATTTTGCTCTTCCTCTACCACATGGCACTTTCTTGTGTGGTGGAGACCACATTAAATGATGCCACAGGCTGCATCTGGCTCATGGGTTGCAGGTTGATAACCCTTGGTCTACTGAGTGCTCCTTCTCTCTCTCTGCCTCCTCTGTTCTATAGGTAGTCCAGCTCCTATGGCCTCAACAGGACCTGGAATACTGACAACTTTCCTTCTTACTTCAAAGGGCCTGGTTTATTACTCCCTTGTCCTGTGGCAAGCTGTTAGGCCAGTTTTCAGATCCAAGAGAAAGGGGAGTTTGCTGGGATAGATCAACCATTGCCTCATCCTAGATTTAGACATGGAGTAGAAGAAGGTAATAGGACTTAAGAGTTTCAAATTCCATCTCTACTGTGGCAACACAATGATAAACCCACTCTTTAAACATCTCACATATTTTGAAAACTCTATTTAGGGTTTCTAAGAGTCAGAAGTAGCTTCATAGCATATGAAAATAACAAAGACTACCTTCTTGCGACTTTAGCGTCCTAGGAAAATGATCAGTGTTTCTGTGTATTATTATCATATTTTGTTGGGTCAGATTTGGCTTGTGAAATAGAGAATTAATATTTCCATCAATAAACCTGCTCTGGTATTCTACCAGCCTCTCAAAATAGTACCTGCACTTTGAAGAGATGTATATTTTGTTGTTCAGTCATACAGTCAACTCCAACTCTTTGTGACCTCATGGACCACCACATGCCAGGCTCCTCTGTCATCTGCCATGCTCCATAGCCCACCCAGATCTATGCCCACTGCATCAATGATGTCATCTAGCTATCTCATCCTCTGCCGCCCCCTTCTCCTTTTGCCTTTGATCTTTCTCAGCATCAGGGCCTTCTCCAGTGAGTCTTCTCTTTTCATTTGGTGGCCAAAGTACTTGAGCTTCAGCTTCAGTATATTTATGTACATTTCTTAATGAATGATTTGAATTAAGGAAATGATTCATCAATCTTTCAGCTTAACCTATCTCTCTGGGTTTTTGTGAGGGCAAAAATGGGGAGCAGGTCTTGGAAGAAACACAAGAAATCAATGCAAAACAAATTTGCATTGCAATTGAAACATGTTTTCCCAAAAATAACCTCCATTGAGTCCATTGAAGCTTACTACTTACTACATGAGTAGGGAAAGACCCTGAATTTTATGTAATAAGGCAACTGGACACTTGTGCCCCCTTTATATATATGCTCTGTTACATACTAGAATAGTTTGGGGACTGAAAATCTTTTGTTGGCTTTTTAAACAAAAATAAACATCTTTGACTCAAGTTTAAGGAAGGAAAGAAGCTAGGAAGGGGAGGGAAGGAGAAAGAGGAATAAATTATATGATATTTACATAACTGTAGTCATTAAAAACCATTTATAAGTTGATGGTTTGCTTAAGTCATGGTTCAAGTTGTAGTGATGTCAGCTTGTTGTTTTATCTCCCTCAACTTTCAGACAGAACTTCTTCCTTCCTTCCTTCCTTCCTTCCAAGATACTTTTTTCATATCAATACCACCACCATTGAGTGAATTCCATCTTTTTTGCATAAGTTTCTGCTTCCCTTTGGCAACTCAAGAAGTCATTAATTTATTGATTATTTTTTAAAAAAGAAAAAGGAAAGGAAATTGAAGATGATCTTCTTGAGCTTGAATGAATCCTTTACCTCCTCTCCCTTCCCTCCTTTTGGTTGAACCAATAACTCACATGCCTGATTATACCAATTAAGGACCAATTTGAGGAAAAGCCTCTAGCACTGAGAAACAGCTGCCACTTAACCACAAATTATAAGACTTGTGTGTGGGTGGACATCAAGGCTTTTTAGAGACAAATGGATGGAGAAAGCTAGGAACCATTGTAGGGGACTGAGCTACAAGGAAGACTAACTAAGCGAAGAGGCACTTGTCTAGTGGCCTTTTGACATTTTACCCATATTTTTCACACACAGAGCTTCATTTCAATCAATCACAGCAAGTCAGCAAGTTGCTCTGTTGCGGAAATTGCATGTCAAAGTCTTGCAAAGTTGAACCCAAATTTTACATCACAAAATATGATGGTAACAAATACAGCACACATCAGGAAATGTCTACACCAGGGGTTTTCAACCTGTGCCTTGTGGGCTGGATCTGGCCCATGAGAACATTCCATCTGGCCTGTGCTATTGCCACCGTTGCTGTTGCTGTCACAGCTGCCGCCACCCCTGTCCCCTCTGCCTGGCTTGGCGTGTTCCTAATGCCGCTCCATAGCGGGGTGGTGGTGTTAGGGACACGCCAAGCTTGGTGGAGGTGACAAGAACAGTGGTGGTGGAAGCAGAAGCAGCAGATGTCCACAGCGACCTGGTGTGTGTGGGAGTGTTGGTGGTGGTGGTGTGTGTGAGGAATGATGGGGGTTCAGGGTGGTCCCGGACACCTTGATCACTTTGATCAATTTGTTGGAATCTGCTTCTGAGATTTACGCTAATTGCGTTGTATCAGTGGCTTTAACAGGATTTTGACGGTGTTCCCCATCCAGAAAAATGAAGATCACCATCAGTCGACAGCTATGATAGGTAAATGGAGATTCTAAATAACAGAGAAGGAAAAGCCACAGTCCTTTATTTTGGGGTTCCTCTTTGAAGTGGCATGACATACAAGATACAATGACTTTAGCTCTGATTTCATGTTCCAAAAGAGATCAAACATGTGGACGGAGGAATCTTTTGGCTTGCTCCTCTTCCATTTGGCCACAACATGAAGGATAACAATCAGAGTAGGAAATTCCCTGCTATTCATGGAACCTCCTCCACATGATTGATTTTTCTCATGGAAGATCTTCTCGGATCATCATTTAAAACATCAAAAGGGGCTTTTTGTCTGAGCCTTGTTTCCATATGTTTCCAAATGTTGCATGCAAATCAGGAAGTATTAGGAAGACACAAAGAATTCTGCAAGATGTGATAAGAACTATGAGTACATATACCTGCATTTATTGACGTTGTGTTCAATGACACAATAACTAAATTATGTTGCCTGTGAAATGGTGGCATTAAAAAAGATGGTTTCATCCTCACAAAGAGACTGCACCATACATATGGTTAATGAACATCTTTTGATGCATCTTACTTTTTACCAATTAATCTGTGCATCACAACATTTTATTTTACTAGCACATGACATGGACGTATCACTGGGAGTTTTCTGTTCTGGAGTCTGATAAAACTAATAATCAAAAACTGCCAGAGGTGCTGCATAAAAACAGGCGAAATGGATTTCATCTTAATTGGATATGAGCGTTCCTATCTCTAATAACCTCAGGATACTTCTAATTGGAGTTTTCTTTATTTCTCTTTCTTCTCCTTTTTGTTTAAATCGCTAATTTCATTGATCAGCCTTAATACTCCTTTCTCCCTACCCCCAGATGGTGAAATGTGAAGAAGTTAGTTGGTCTAATTTCAGTTTATTGAAGGAGGAATATTTATTTGCAGTGCACTCATAAATGGGAGAATACGACGGGAAGGATTGACTAAGACAATATACTTATTGACGTTCTATCCAGGGACATTTTGGAAGTTGGTGTTGCTCACTGCCCTGAGATTCACCCCAGGCCACCAACTTCTCAATTTTCAGACTTTATTGCCAGACAATGGCTTTCATTGTTTTGTGCTGTATTGTCATTTAACTGCAGATTCAGTCGAGTTTGGCCTACAGGGTGGAGTGCTTTCTGGATAGCTTTGTACAATGTTTCTTGTTTTTATCCGCATAAAATGGAAAAGCTATTTTACTGCTTATGTACAGAAAGAGAGAGAGAGAGAGAGAAAAGCATTGCCTTGCAGCATTCTTAAGCGTTGTGTAAATCAGTGATTTCCAAATGGTGTATTAGCTATGGAACTAGGATACTCTATGACCGTGATGGCGAACCTTGGCACTCCAGCTCTTCGTAGACATCAATTCCCAGAAGCCCAAGTCCCTGTGAATCTACATAAATGGGTTTATTTGGGCTTCTGCGAATTGAAGTCCAAGAGTAGCTGGAGTGCCAAGGTTCGCCATCACTGCTCTATGAGATAATGATTTACTATCCCATATGATGAGACACTGATTTGGATTGGGGAACCAAATTGTCATGTAAACAGCTTTGACCTCCAATAGATAGAAGTCCTTCCCCTCCCCCCTCTCACTGTCTCTTCCCTCTATCAAAGTGTAAGGATATCCTTTGGTATCCTACCCTTCCATGACTGTTGACAACTTCTAAGCAGCTATCAAATGGAGACATCAATCTTCATCACTATAATTTTTTAATTCTAACTCAAAGATACCTTGGCCATTGTTTTGACTCCCATCTTGGCCATTGGACAACACCTTGGACCTTGACGCAGTAGGCTAGTTTGGGGAGTCAACTTGTGGGGTGTACAGCCTTGACCTCCAGAAGACAAATTTTCAGGAGGAACAGATGAGAAGCTGGTATCCTTTTCCCCCACCCAATTCTGTCAATTGGTGTTGGGTTCCCTAGGCTTTCATCAATTGAAGTTCTAGGCTAGTAGTTGCCATCCGTGAGTTCCTAGATGTTCTTGGACTACCTCTCCCAGAAATCTTGACCAGTGCAGGAAGGTTTCTGGGAGTTTCTGTCGAAGAAGACTTGGAGACCCAAGATTGGGAACCAACGTTCTAAGAAGTTCTCAAATGAGGACATCAATTCTTGTGCTGTCTGTCACACCAAATACAGCTGCTCTCATGTATTGGTCCTGCCAGCTACATGACCTTCTTTCACCTCTTCTTTTCTCCCCATGGTCTCAAGCAATTAGTTGAATTGAATGTTTAACCATGTTCTTGGAGAGCTAGTGGGCTGGTATCAGATTGGTAGGTCCCAACCTGTTCAACAACATCCTGTATCTGTGTTTCCTTTCTCCCCCTTCCAGCTTTGTCTCTTTCGCCTCACTCACAGGCAAAAGCCTAGAAACAGCTGCAATGCCACATCAATTTGATATTAAATTTGTGTCATGCAAAATCAACTTCAATTTCTCTTTACACTTATCTTCTCCCATGACGAGGATGTACTGCTAATGCCAAAAGAAACACACACACACAGAAATTCATACACACACATACGTAGAGCAGTATATACAGAATTGAAAGAATTGTGAAATCAGGAAGAATGATATTGTGACAGCACTGACAAGCTATTTTAGTACTAAGAATTATTTTTGGTGGGGGAATGGATAGATTTTTTTTTCTTTATGAAAAAATGTCCTGATGATAAACTTGCACATAATCCATTCTGAACAAACATAGGTTTTCCTTCTTGTGGCTTTCCCATCCATTGCTGAATATCCATATAATAGCAGAAGTAATGAAGTCGGTACTTATGCAGCAATAATACATTACCAAGTATATTTATCAGAGGAAAATGGGTCAGCATAAATTAGCATGACTGCTTCTGATGCATTAGAACCGTGCTTCCGAGCCCTGCAGTCGCTGAAATAAAATCTGAGGCACGATCTTAAAACAATCGAGAGGAATCTCTGGCTCCACAGTCATAGTTCAAGTTCCAAATGCTTTCATCCCAAGAGCCTCCTCAAAGATTGTGGTATTCTTGAACAACAGTCAGGCCTACCCTGGTAACAGCAACCTTGTGTTGCCAGCTAATCTTTCTCGCACTAGGTCATGCAAAGGCAACTGCAGAATGAACTTACCAAATGGTACCTTCTTTTTGGCAGTTTCACATCTGGCCTAGACATGGAAGAAGAAGAAGAAACAAGCATGGTCAGTGGTTGGGGATGATGCTTGCAGATCCAATAACATTTGCACAAAGACCAGTTTCCTACATCTACCTTAGACACATGCTTTTAGGCAGAATATGTGAGACTACCATGCCCAAATGGCCAGTTGCCTTAGGTTGCCTTGATGTTGTAGCCCAAAAATGTTTTTGAATAGTGCTGCTTTTAAGATGGCCAGTTTTAAGACCTTCCCCTGTGTTTCTACTCAATTAATAAACTCAACCAGAGGTTTTAAACCAGATCTTAAAGCTTATTCTGGCTAATCTTTCTCACACTAGGTCAGATGGAAGGAACTACAGAAGGAACTCACCACAAGATGGCTTCATTTTGGCACTTTTCAACTTCTCAACAGTTAAAGAAGTTTGGTACTAAGTCTTTGCCTAACCAGTTCTCTAAGATAATATTCTTTAATGTAAATGTAAAACAGCTGTACCTCCTTAAGGGTTCTCCAATTGGAACAGCAATTGGAACAGCACAGGTGTAGCTTATTGATGAGGTAACTCCAAGACTTTGCTTAAAAACCCCAAGCCAGGCCCCCAGGCCTTTTTAGGAACTGTGGTAGTATGTCAATATAGGTAAAGGTATTAAATACACATTAAAATACACACAGACACACCACATCCAAAGGTGAGTCACTTACCCTGGGGAGCAGGCTATAGGGAGCTTCAGGCTAGCAGCTTCCCTTCCTCCTCCCCACTTGGGAGGACAGCAAGGAGGCTGTGTATACGCTCCAAGCACTGTAGGCATGCATGCACACCAAGTGCTTGGCACGCATGCACAGTGGGGGAACCAGTGAAAAGGGAAGCCCCGAAGGTGGTTTCCCCCAAAAGCTGCTACTGGTTCTGCAGGACACTGGGAAAATCAACTACCAGTTCTGGTGAACTGGTGAGAACCTGTTACATCCCATCGCTGGCTTTGTCCCACTCACACCACTGTACCTGAAGGAAGCTATGTGTAATAATAATTGCTGAGCAAGTGATTCCAATTGTGAGTGGGGACATCACACTTCCATAGAGGGGAAAGCCCTGATGGCCCCATCTCTTCAAAGCACAGACCACTGTTAGCAACCACCTTCCTCAAACATTTTGGGAGTCATGATGGGATTGGAATAAATTTGTTACTATTTTAGAAAAATACAGCAAATACTCTTTGAAACAAGAAGGTGGACTATAGTTCTTCTTCCATTTTGTTCATGGTCTTTAGCAATTAGTTGAATCAAATGTTTAATCATACCTTTGATGAGCTAGTGGGCTGGTATCAGGTTAGTAGGTCATAGCCAGTTCTAAAGCATTCTGTATCTGTGTTTCCTTTCTGCTGCCCTCTACATACTGTACTCTGTGCATGTGCTGAAGAAAGTTATTCTCACAATGTTGCAATACATAATAATTGTGTGCTGTCAAGTCAATTCTGGCTTATGATGACTCTTTCCAGGGTTTTCTAGATAGAATTATACACAGAATGTTCAACACAGCCCTTAAAAACTCCCTCATCATCGATTTATATTTACATATGAGACAATTAAATCTGCAATACCTGGAGTGCAGATGAATGAAGATCAAAGGGTCTCAAGAGAAAGGGCCTTTTATAGCATCAAAGATACAATGACATCACAATTGCCTTTTAGGCTGAGGTAGATAATTGCATATAATCGTCACTCTGAAAGATGGTGCCAGAGGATATTCCACCCCCTGCTGTTTCATATGGGCCCAGTTCATAAATCCTTTAATGCATCATTTAGTTTGTGCCTGGCTTGTCAGAAAGGAAGCCAAGCCTTTTGCAACTGTTTCACTGTGTAAATGATCTGAATGAATAGTTTAATAATTAAAATGTGAGGTGGCAAAGGGTCTATTAGGAAGTCATTGTCCAGCCTGCAGTAAATAAATAATGGAAATCCTGTTTCATTACAAAGGCTAATGGGTGACAAATTAAAAATATTCTACTTGATGAAATGATTTGCAAAGATGGTCACAAAAAAATTCCAATTCAGATATCTCACTCTTCATATTTTGTCTTACTCCTTATTTATATATCATTTTATGAGGGCAGGGACATGAAAACTACCTTAAAGCATGTTTTAAAAGATGAACTGAAAATTATAAATTAACCAAAATATTAGGGAACTTTGTCAATTACCTTATTAAAATCAAGGTAAATTACATCCATAGCTTTCCCATGATCCACTAAGGAAGTAAAGAGAGTGAAAGTGAGAGAGGAAGAAAAGATTGATTTATCTGGACTTACTCTCGCCAGTCCATGTTGACTTATGCTAATTGCTACATTGTTACTAATTAAAATCATAATTATTCTCGTTGAGAGCCGAGAGGTATAGTGCTGTAAAGAGACTTGAGTGAGTACTAGCTATGGAGCTCACTAGATGATCTTAGACCAGTTGCCCTGTCTCATCCTGACCTATCAAACAAGGCTGTTGTGAGCATAAAATGCCATTAATGCTATCTTAAACTCTCTAGAGCAGGGATAGACAACCTTGGTGCTCCACATGTCCTTGAACTTCAATTAACAGAAGCCTTGATTATTGGTAATTGAAGTCCAAGAACATTTGGAGCACCAAGGTTGGCCATCCATGCACTAGAGGAAAGGGTCATCAACAAGCTTCACAGATTGTCACCTGAGTGAAGCTAAAAAACCAGCAGCTGTGGGTACCCTGTTGGCTAGCGCCCTTTGGGTCTAGAACTCCCACATCCACAGATCAATTCCGTATTTCTTTATAACATCAAAAATTGACAGCTCTCCAGAAAAATGGAGGAAGAATGAGATTAGTAGCAGAAGGACGGTTTGACTCAATGGCAAACTTGTATGTATTTCAGTGCTGGTGAGAGGAAGAGGGTGGGCTTGTTTCACAGTGGTTTCCCTTTTCATATTATTTCTGTTTTTATTCGGATAGAATAATGGTTATTTATTTATTTTATTTATTTATTATTACACTTGATACCCCGCCCCAATCGGGAGGACCCGACTCTGAGCGGCTTACATGAGACTAAAAATAAGAATAAAAACATAGGACAATCTACATCAATAAAAACATCAAGTTAAAAAGTCATCAAAACTTAATCACAAAAATTAAAAATTAAAATTAAAAGTTGTCTTTGAATTTATTTTTCTTATTTTATTTTTCATTAGCCATCGCCGACTTAAAGGCAGGTATGGAAACATCAATGAATTTGCTTAGGTGCCTCAGGACTGAGTCAGGCCCAGAGGTTCATTAAGAAAAAAGATCTTTCCCGACATACCTCAACACCAGAAGGCAGTAACAGTGATGGAGATAATGTATTCTGGTTCCACTAGCATTAACCCATTTAAACAGCAGTATCAGGCAGATCAGCAGGCTTTTAAAACATTGTAAAATGCCAAACAAATGGAGGGAAGCAACATAAATATGAATACCATTTGCCTAGAGTGAACCTCAGGAAGATAGAAGAGCTGTTTCTATTTTACATATGATTACTCAGTTGAATGTGCAGCATCAAATCCTTCATAGTGGGAAGAATATTTGCCTTGATTCATAACTATGGGGTTTTGCCATTCAGGCTTGTTTTTGAGAGGATGATCACATGGAGTGTCTGGACCACAGGGACTTATGTCAGGGTCTTTGGGACCTGGTTGTATAGTCAAAGCCTACTGACCTGCTATGTAGTCAAAGAAAGGACATGCACCTCTGGTCTGAAGCCCTCTGTACCTTTTAGGTGACATTCCAACATTTTTAATATCTTAATGACTTGAGATTTATCTTCTGATTTAAAAAAAAAAGAAAAAATCTAACAACCCAGTCTTTTAAAAATACTATTTTGCACTAAGGCAAGGCTGTTCATCTTGCACTGAGAAAGTTTCAGGTTTGGCATTTCTTACCCCTCCAATCTGTGAAGATCTTGCCATCTCTCCATAAGATGGATGCCTAGTTTGTCTTTCCTGAGACTCATTAAAATTAGCTCATGCTTACTGTCACAGAACCAGCCGGACCCCTTTGCTCTGGCCCTCCTAAACCAAAGCCCCCAGAGGGCGAGCTGGCCGACAATGCAGCTAAACAGCCCTTAGCTGCTTCTCTTCCACAAGGAGGTTTAATCAGGTAGCATATTCAGAGGCTTGTGTGTGAATGCATTGCTTCTCTTACCCTTTAGTTCAATGAAGAGAAGTTGTTGAAGCAAACGTAGGTTTATTGATCAGGTTCTTAAAGCATAAGAGTCAGTCCAGAGACAGTCCAAAACAAAACATAGTCCTATAGCATAAAGACCAGTCCAGAAAGGCCAATCACTCTAGGTAATTATTGTGAAAGCAAAAAGGAAAAAATCCCCCAGACATAGATGTTAACCCATCGACATCCAAAAGCGAACTCCCTCTGTTCTCTCCAAAATGGAGATTCTTCAGTCAGGTGGGATACCTCCTAACCAATCAAGGAAAAAGATGTCATCCCATGACACTTACCTAAATGTATTTGCTCCACAAACTGAATTTCTATAAGACAACAATGCAATTTTTTAAAAAATTGGGCAAAAGAAAGTACTCCTTTTCATATCTATATCTGAACTCCACTACAGCAACTTCATGAATTAAAAAAGGTTGAGGGTGGAGGGGAGAAAACAGTGTTCTTATGAAAATTCATTGTTAATGAGGAGAAACAGTATATGTCTCGTGTGTGTAGGATGCTTGGGAGTTCAACCTGGAGTTAAATAAGTGCATCTTCAAATACACTAGAGACTTTGACTTCAATTATTCTCTTTGAATGTGGGAAGAAGGAAAGGGTTCTTACACCTAGCATAAATAGAAATGTCTAAAATGCAATTGTTTCTTCTTTTCTAGATACAGAAGCATGGTTCCAATAGGGACCTTTTAATGGCTACTACATCACTGAAGACCAGTTGCTAGGGAACAGCTGTGGTAGAGTGGCTGCTATTGTCCTCTTATCATTCCTCCTTATAGACTTCTCAAGAAAGATTTAGTGGAAAGCACTATGCTTGAGTAGACAATCCAACCAAACTTTTGTAACATCTTATATTTCCAAGAGATGGTAGATAATTGGACATGGATATTGAAAATCTGAAGAGGAATAATCTTTCCAATATATGGGAGCCCACTAGGATTATAATCCACATGGCTAGGAGAGGTTTGGATGTAGCATGGATTGGGGATATGAATAATTATCCAACATGACTTGCTTGCTACCTTATCCTGTATAGAAACAGCCCCAGTGCTTCAGTGGTTAAACTGTTGTACTGAGAGTGTACTAAATGCTATGGACAGTATATAGGTGTAATTGCTCTTGCTATAAATGCAATAAAACTGTTAGGAATTGGGTTATTCCCTAACTTGTTGGGAAGGATAATGTATAAACCAGCATAGCACATCTGTTGTAAAATGTACTATGGTGCTTTAAGAGTATTGAGTTGATGCTGCATGGTTACTGTATTATCTCATTGGTTTCTTCTGTCAGTACAGTAATACCTTGTTTACCTCGGATAACGTTAAAATCGCATAACGTTAAGTAATCTGGGGAGGAGAATTGGATCGAATAACATTAAGGTCCTATGGGATGGATCGGATAACAACTGCTAAAGCCTGTGTGGTTACAATGTACCTCTATGGAGCTTTAACGTTATCCGATACATCCCATAGGATTTTAACATGCATCGGATAACACTAAAAATCGGATAACACCAAGACTTGTGGAACCAAGTCTTAGCGTTATCCGAGGTATTACTGTAATGTGGTTAAAAGGAAGACTGCACTCACAGTTAACTCACTCATTACTCTCTCACTACTCTTGCTCTCTGTTTGCTGTTCACTGTCTGATTATTTATTTATTTATTTATTTATTTATTTATTTATTTATTTAATTGCATTTGTTACCCCGCCCCAATCGGGAGAACCCGACTCTGAGCGGCTTACAAAAAATAAAAGCATAAAACAATCTACATCAGTAAAAACATCAGAAGTTAAAAATCATCAGAAGTTAAAAGCAATACACAATCCCAGGATCGGACCCAGAGGTGGCAACCCATTAAATAAGCCACTTGGTATGAGAACCCACGTTCCCGGGTCCCCAAACTTGCCCTGCCAGCCAGGTTTTTAAGCCCTTCCGGAAGGGTAGGAGCTCTGTCTGAAGGCGTGGTTCGGTGGGCAAGAGGTTCCAGAGGGTCGGGGCGGACACGGAGAAGGCTCTCCTCCTGGTGCAGGCGAGGTGCGCCTCTCTCGCCGAAGGAATAACAAGGGAGCCTCTCCGATCCGCCCTGGTGGGACGGACAGATGTTCTTGGGGTGACGCGGTCTCTTAGGTATCCTGGCCCACTACCATATAGGGCTTTAAAGGTAATAACCAGCACCTTGAATTGCACCCGGAGACATACTGGCAACCAATGCAGCTCCCGGAGCAGCGGTGAAGCACGAGCATAACGCCCACACCCCACCACTACCTGGGCCGCCGCATTTTGGACCAGCTGGAGTCTCCGGATGGTCATCAGGGGCAGCCCCATTTAGAGCGCGTTACAATAATCAAGTCTGGAGGTGACCAACACATGTGTGACCATAAGCAGAGCGTCCCGGTCCAGGAGTGGGCATAACTGGCGTATTACACGAAGTTGTGCAAAGCCCTCCTGGCCACGGCTGCCACCTGCTCTTCGAACAGTAGCTGTGAGTCCAGGAGGACCCCCAGATTACGCACCGGGTCTGTTTGGGGCAAGATTGCCCCATCCAGAACCAAAGGTGGCAGCTCCTGAGTTAACACAGGACCCCTTACCCACAGCCATTCAGTCTTGCTGGGATTCAGCTGTAGCCCGTTGTCCCCCATCCAGACCTTAACAGCCTCCAGACACCTGGAAAGGACTTCCACCGCACCGCTTGGGTCCCCACGGGCGGAGATGTATAACTGGGTATCATCTGCATATTGATGATACCTTACCCCGTGGGAACGGATGATCTCACCCAGCGGCTTCATATAGATGTTAAATAGGAGAGGAGAAAGTACCGAGCCCTGAGGCACCCCATATTGCAGGGGCCTAGGGCTGGACTTCTCCTTCTCCAGGCACACCGACTGGGTCCTGCCCCTCAGGAATGAGGAAAACCAGGACAACACTGTGCCCTGGATCCCCAGACCCTGGAGCCTTCCCAGAAGGATGCCATGATCAACAGTATCAAAAGCCACTGAGAGGTCGAGAAGAGCAAGGACAGACGGCTCACCTCCGTCCCGCTCTCTCCAGAGATCATCCACCAATGCAACAAGTGCAGTTTCAGTACCATATCCAGGCCTGAATCCTGACTGAAACGGGTCCAGATAATCCGCTTCATCCAGGACTTCCTGCAACTGCTGTGCCACAGCCTTTTCCAAAACCTTACCTAAAAAAGGTAGGTTGGACACTGGACGGTAGTTGGATATTACCGTGGGGTCGAGGGACGGCTTTTGTAAGAGGGGAAGCACTAAAGCGTGTTTAAAAGGTGCAGGAAAATGCCCCTCTTTTAATGAAGCGTTAATGATCGCCTCGACCCAGCCACCTGCCACAATCTTGGAAGCTTTAATTAACCAGGCAGGGCATGGGTCCAGTGCACAGGTCGTGACGCGAACAGATACAAGAAGCCTGTCCACTTCCTCAGGGCCAACAGGATCAAACCGATCCCAGATAACATGGCTAGGCTGTGCTATGGTCAACCCCAGCTCTGTGCAATCCACGCTGGGATTTAGCTTCGAGCGGATCTGAGCGATTTTCTCCGCCAGATAATCAGCAAAGTCCTCAGCCGATCCCTGCCACCCAGGGCCTGGCCCCCCTCTACCGAGGAGGGACCTGGTCACCCGGAACAAGGCCGCTGGGCAATTATCTGCGGAGGCAATAAGGGTGGTGAAGTATTGGACTCATTGCCACTAGGTAGTCTTTAATACCTGCTCTAACCAGTGTTCGGTCAGACTCGCTCCGAGTCTTCACCCAGCAGCGCTCTCGGCATCTCTTAGCCCGTTTAAGCTCCCTTAGTTCCTCAGAAAACCAGGGGGCAGATCGATCCCCATGGGCTCGGAGAGGCCATAGTGGCGCGATTACATCCAAGGCTGCCGTCGCTTTCTTGTCCCAGGCGTCGACAAGGGCCTCAGATGAATCGCTTTGCAGGTCAAGAGGACAATCCCCCAGTTCCCTCTGGAATCCTTCTGGATCCATTAGTCGCCGGGGGCGGGCCTATTTAATCGGCCCAGCCTCCCTGCGGTGGAGTCCAGCCCCTAGGAAGTCTAGAGTCACCAGATAGTGATCCGACCATGGCACTGGGGTGATATCTAATTTTTGTAAATTCAGATCACTCTGCCACAGCTCTGATAAAAAGATTAAGTCCGGGGTGTAGCCACTGCTCCTGGTAGGACCCTGAATTACCTGAGTCTGGCCCATGGTTGCCATGGAAGCCATGAACTCCCGAGCCGCCTCTGAGCCGGTCCCCAGCGATGGCAGAATGAAGTCCCCCAGGAGGACCATCAGCCTGGGGATCTCCAACACCAACATGGAGACCGCCTCGAGGAGCTCAGGCAGGGAATCTGCTACTCTGCAGGGAGGCAGGTACATGAGCAAGATTCCCAACTGACCCTTAGGGCCCACACGCAAACGCAAGGCCTCGCAGCCCGGAATTTGTGGAGCCGTGGCCCTGGCGACTCCCAATGACTCCCTAGCTATCACGGCGACTCCATCGCCCCTTCCCCTCTCCCTAGGCTGGTGCCAAATACCAAACCCGGCCGGGCATAGTTCAGATAGAGGAACCCCATCCTCTGGCACCAGCCAGGTTTCGGTGATGCATGCCAGATCAGCCTGCTCCCCTGAAATGGTATCTGCAAGCAGGGGGGCCTTGTTGCAGACTGATCTGGCATTCACCAGCAGCAGCCTAAGGGAGGGGTCACTCTTGACCATCTGCTCAGGGCCCAGAGGTGTAGCCGGGGGGCCAGAACACGGGACAGCAACCAAACATCTGACCCGCGTTCTCCAAGAGCGGCCTGCCCCTCGGCTCCCGTCGTAACACCCCATGCCCATTACCACACCAATTTGGGCCCCATGGGAACCCCCAACCCCAACAGACAGAGTCCAATCCCCTCCCTCTGGCTGGCAGACTCTTCCATGTGTCCCCCCATTCACATTCTCCCAGACCTGCTCCAGGTGCTGCCCCTCCGCCATTGCTCCTGGCGGTAAAGATGACAACGGGGCCAGGGGTGCCTGGTATGGGGACAGGAACTGGTGGTTCTGGCAGTGGTTCATTGCTGTTGTTTGTTTCACTGTACTTCAGTTTAAGTGGCTGCAGAATCTCCAGCCACCTCATGAAGAAGGAAAACAGCTGACTTTGCTTTCCCCCCACTTATCATGGCTACTCCATTTGTTTGTACACAAAACAAATACAATATTGGCCAGAATGATTTCCTCTTCCTTTTGAATTAGACCAGTCGTATGGTCTAATCTGTTACCAATTTAAAGTTTAATAAAATGCCTAACTAGAAAGAGAAGGCATCAAAAAACCAGCCAAACTTTTGACCCATCTGACCTTACTTGACTTAATAACCCACCATCAGCAGAGACACTGCACCATAGACAACCTACGTCAACACAACTGTCCTGGTAAATAGACATTTAATTTTAATCTGTAGGCAGCTTGAAGAAGTATGTGTAGCCAATTTATTGATGATGTTGACTATTTGTGATTCCACCAGTGAAGACAATCCTTCTACTGATGGTGAGGGCAATTATTCTATGCATAATTCCTGTGGCAGATTTATAACCTGGCGGTCAAACTTTTGGAGACCGTCATAGTTACCAAGGGAAATCCTCAGATGACAGATATACAATCCACTTCTAGAAGCCCTATTTTCCTTTGACAGCTGGGGCTTCGCTTCCCTGTTGGCTAAGGTCAAGTTATTGAGACTGGTATAGGTAGGGAGAGGATGGAAGAGAAGAAAGGAAATCCTGGCTCTGAAGGTTTGATGTCTGTGTTGGATCTACATCAAGTCTACATGTTTTGTGTTTCTGCCTGCCCAGGAAGAAGTGTCTGGAGGCAATACATCTGCCCAGTGTTGGAAGGCTCCCAACCTTACAGCAACATATACTCCTGGGCAAGTACACTCCTTGGCAGCAAGATACTTTTCCCACCTTCTCCCATTTTGCACCCTGGAGCAAAGCTTTGGTTGCCTATTCCTACTTACAGGTTACAAGCAAAAATTCTGTAACGGCATGGCCTTTAAGAATCTTGGGTCATCTTCATGCCATAATAGGGCAGCATTGACAAACAGACTGACATTAAATTTTGTTAGTAGTCTAGGTGTGGGATTTTCCATTTCTTTGTGTTCACTAAGACTACCAAAATGCACTAGGAACTCACCAGGCTAGGGTTCTGGTAGTTTTAGTCAAGAAATAAGAGTCCTCAGAGGAGTTTCAAGATTCTCACCTTTTCCTTGTCATTGGTGGAGCTTTCTAGCTCCATGGTCATTGCAAAGCTTTAGGGTCTCTCTGTTCATTAGACACTGTAGAGCAGGGGTGGCCAACTGTAGATCTCCAGCTGTTCTTGGACTTCAATTCCCAGAAGCCCTGATCAGCAGGAGTGCTGACTTGGGCTTCTGGGAATTGAAGTCCAAGAACAGCTGGAGATCTACAGTTGGCCACCCCTGCTGTAGAGGGTATGTCTCAAAAAACTAGGTAAAGGTAAAGGTTGCCCTTGATTGAAAGCCAGTCATATCCAACTGTAAGGTTCATCTATGTTTATAGCTCAAGAGCCATTGCTGTCTCCATCTGCAGATGTTTGCATGGAATGTCCTTACCTCCCCACTGAAGTGGTATTTATTTAACTAATTGCAATTCCTTGCATTTGAACTGCTATGTTGCCAGGAGCTGGGGCAGAGATGGGCGCTTACTCCATTTACTTGGGTCTCGAACTGCTGACTGGCTGACCTTCCAGTCATCAAAGTTCAGCGTCTTAACCACCACAGTCCCCTCTCAAAAAACCACCACTCCCCTAATTATTATTATTATTATTATTATTATTATTATTATTATTATTATTATTATTATTATTATTATTATTATTATTATTATTATTATTATTATTATTATTATTATTATTATTATTAGACTTGTATGCCGCCCCACTCACCAAGCGACTCTGGGCGGCTAACAAAGTTACAAAGTATACAATAACAAAAAACAATACAGTATATCACAGTTACAAGATATGGCATCACAAAAAAAAATTCAAAGGCATTTCAAAGCATCCCCAATCACAGTTCAAGTCATTATAAAACAGTTCAAAAATACTTCATAAATAATGCACAAAAACCTCCCAAACTCAACCCCACCCAGTATGTTCATATCCCTCGAGGCCGTGCTGGAGCTGGCCAGGCCGTGGAGGCTCCTTTTCACCCCAGCCAGTGTTGGGCGCTGGGTCAGAGGCTGCAAGTCCTGCCTCCCACTGGCCCGCGGGGCTCCTTTTCAACCTAGCCGGTGTTGGGGGCTGGGTCAGAGGCTGCAAGTCCTGCCTCCCACTGGCCCGCGGGGCTCCTTTTCAACCTAGCCGGTGTTGGGGGCTGGGTCAGAGGCTGCAAGTCCTGCCTCCCACTGGCCCGCGGGGCTCCTTTTCACCCTGTTCTACTGTTCCCATGGAGCTTGGAAATCTCCACCTATATCTATGCTTGTCACACACCTTGTGCCTACATAATAAATACTGGCATCACATGGGTGGCAGTAAGGGACCACATCATAGCCTCGGAACGTGCAGCATGAATTTGGTGCACAGTGCAGTTTGTTCCATTTTTTTCAAGCAACATATAAACAGTCACCACATGTAATCGGGGTCATTTTGCTGTGACCTTTTAAAACACCTTGGCAGGAAAAACACAAATAATTATTCATGTAGGGGCACGCAGAAAGAGCTTCCTCGAAGACTGGGATATTTTTCAGCCAGAAAATTGGGTGTAACGGCAACCTTGTTTTGCTGGGTAACCTTTCCCACACTAGGTCAGGCAAAAGGAACGGCATAATGAACTCACCAAAAGGTGCCTTCATTTTGGCAGTTTCATGTCTGGCCTGGACATGGAAGAAGAAGAAGAATTATTCATGTAAAAGGAAGGAATTCTGCATATGGTCAGAAGCACATGCCTCAAAAGTGACAGGATATCTGCAGGGCACAGGTGACAGAAGAGGTCCCAACCTGAATCATGGGGGGAAACCCCAAAGAAAACCAACCAACCAACCAACCAACTGCTGCTGTTCTCGTTCAAAGTACAGTAATA
The DNA here is from genome assembly GCA_030440675.1 of Furcifer pardalis. NCBI lineage: Eukaryota > Metazoa > Chordata > Lepidosauria > Squamata > Chamaeleonidae > Furcifer > Furcifer pardalis. Next base: position 3,300,355 of record CP126891.1, on the reverse strand, counting down.
CCTCCTAAGACTTGGTTCCACAAGTCTTGGTGTTATCCGATTTTTAGTGTTATCCGATCCATGTTAAAATCCTACGGGATGGATCGGATAATGTTAAAGCTCCATAGAGACACATTGTAACCGCACAGGCTTTAGCGGTTGTTATCCGATCCATCCCACAGGACCTTAACGTTATTCGATCCAGTTCTCCTCCCCAGATTACTTAGCATTATCCGATCCAATCGTTATCCGATCCGATCATTATCTGGTGTTTTACTGTATTTTCAATCCAAGGAAGAGGAGACACCAATTCTCCCAGTTTCTCTCTCTTACAACTGAGCTGAGGTGCTTAGCCTCTCCACTTATAAACAGATAACTATGTTTTTGGCAAAGGAACGGGCAGAGGGGAGGGCTGGCCAATCCTCCCCCATCCCAAAAGAGACACGGCACGTATATAATATGTAAACTTGGACAAGGGCCAATACCTTGCATTTTAAGTGATTAACAAATGTTTCCCTTCAAGTGGACACCGCTCGGTTTAAATATATGTGTCAAGAATGCAAAGGAGAGAGCAGGAGGGTGCAGAGGGCGGCCATCCGGTCTTGCCACCAGCCTGGGCATGTTGGCCTGCCTTCGCCTGGTGCCAGCTGTGGGCGGTGTGTGTGTGTGTGTGTGTGTGTGTGTGTGTAGGCACCTCCCTGCTGTTTAATGACAAAGGGATTTACTGTTTCCCTGCATACTGGTGTTATGTTGTGTAAACAAGGTTAACACTCCTTTTTAAATTAAATGTACCACCTGGTGACTCAAGCTGTGACCTTGGCAACTCGATGTCACCTGGGCAGAAGCAGAAACACACAGGCACACCTCTTTGTGTGTCTGCACACGCACGCACACACGCACACACAAATACTGGCTGCCGCCACCAAGATGAAATAACTTCAAAATCCATTGGCGGCATCTTCTGCCTCCTCCTGCTTTCTTCCCATCTGATGGTTGCTCTTTAGTTAGTTTATTTTCTTCTTTCCTTCAAGGGGGAAAAAAGGACTAGGATTCCAGCTACTCAGGAAACCCGGAGGCCGGAAATAAACTTGTGAACTAGTCCAACCAGTAAAACCACATTCTGCTGTCAGGTTATCAGAAGAACAGTAAAAATAATAATCCAGAGTTGGCCAAGTATTATCCTGAGCAAATATATTCTTGTTGCATAGTTGGTGTAATACAGTTAGAGTCTGCCCAAGCAGTTCTTGGTTCTGGTTCTTGGTGTCTCAAGGACATTTGGGACAAAAGGACCAGTGGGCAATACTAATATTTATCTATTAAACGGAAGAAAACAGCTTTATAATCATCAAAATAATAATCATCAAAATAATAAAAAAGTTCACCCTTGGTCAAAAGCCAGTTGTATACAATTCTAGGGTTTGGTGATTATAGCCAAAGAAGCAGCACTCTCTGTGTCTGTAGATGTTCCTGTGGTCATGTGGCAGGCATGACTAGCCACTGGAGTGCATGGAAAGCTGTTACCTTTTCCACCGAAGTGGTCCCTATTTATCTACTTGCAATTTCTTGCTCTCGAACTGCTAGGTTGGCTAGAGATGGGACAGAGATGGGAGCTCAATCCGTCATTATTATTATTATTATTATTATTATTATTATTATTATTATTATTATTATTATTATTATTATTATTATTATTATTATTATTATTATTATTATTATTTCAAATTTATATTGCCTCCCACTCGCCGTGTTGATTCAGGGAGGCTTACAAACAATACATTACATTACAATACAATAAGTTGGTGTAGGCACAGGGGGAGGGGTGGCAAGGACCGCAACCTGCCCTGGTTTCTTCCTCCCCTGGCAGTTGGTGTAGGCACAGGGGGAGTGGTGGCAAGGTCTCAAACTGCTGACCTGCCAACTTTGGAGACATCAAATTCAACGTCTTAAACACAAAGTCACCACCGTCCCTAATAATCATAGTATTTATTCTTAAAAGGACTTCATAATAGCAATGCTTAGAATATGTTCTTTGGTCTCAGTCCATTTGGTCCCTCCAGCTGTGGTAGACCTGTTGACTTGCCTGTCAGTAATTAATAAATGGGTTTATTCTAAATGAGACTCTTAATTTGATTGAGGTACCTTTGCTGGCTTGATGGCTCACTGATTTAGGTGGCAGCTGCAACTCCCAGATGTTGGGAGTTCAATTCCCCCACTGTTCCTCCAGGAAGAAGGACCAGCTTGTGTAGATTGGGGCAAATTGTACAGCCCAAAGAGCTCCCCCCGGAGGTGGAATATTAAACATTTTTGAGTACTTTATTATAGAATTGTATATAAATATTTTTTAAGGCAGATATACAATGAGTTTTGAAAGCACATCCCAAAACAACAAGGGTCTGATGAGTACATCTACTATCTTTCAACCCAATAGCTACTTGAAGACTTTTTCAGGAGCACTGGCCCTGATTTATTTGTGTGACTTGTAAATAAGATCGTACCTGTATATTCCAATTTTCTGGCTCACTGTTGTATTTCACATTAGGTTCAAGACAGCTTTTTCAGTGTTGGCCCCCATAATTTGACATTATCTCCCTAACAAGATTCAACATGCCTAGTTTCCTTATGCTTTTAGAAAAGTATTGAAAGCCTTCCTATAGAGAAAGGTCTTTCAAGATATTCTACTACATTTTAGATTCCCCCCAAATTTGATTTATTCTCTGTATGCTGCTTAATATTATCTGTTTACCAGGGTTTATTATTGCCAGCATTTGGTTCTTGGAGTATATTATGACATTTTATGGTATTTTATGGTTTGTATTTAATGTTTATATGTTGTTAACTGCCCAGAGTACTGCTTGCAATAAAAGGGTTGTATAAATTTTTCAATCAATCAATCAATCAATAAGACAGACGGACAGACAGACAATATTGAACATGAGCAGACGAGCTGTGAGTTCAAGTTTCCAACCTGGATAAACAGATTTATAATTGTGATTTATTATACTCAGGACATCATTATTTTGATTTATTACACTTAATAAATCCAACAAACTTGAACAAGTTCAGAGGAGGGCAACTAGGATGATCAGGAGACTGAAAATCAAATACTGTGAGGAAAGACTAAAGAAACTGGACAAGCTTAGCCTTGAGAAAAGGTGATTGAGGGATACAATAGCACTCTTCAAACATTTGGAAGATAGCCATAAAAACAAGAGACAGGATCTGTTCTCAAACATCCCAGAGTGTAGGACACATAATAATGAGCTCTAGCTTCAGGAAGTCATATACTGTATAAGCTGAATATCAGAAAAACTACTTTATTGTTAGAGCAGTATGAAGGTGGAACCTATGACCTCAGGAGTCGTTGAGTGTTCCAATACTGGAGGCATTCAAGCAGTGATGGGATGTCAAAATTTTTACTACCCCACCGTGATGTCATCACAGTGTGGGCGGACCTGATGTCATGGGTGGAGCCACCATCGTGATACATGATGTTGTGGGCGGGGCCATATATATATATATATATATATATATATATATATATATATATATATATATATATATATATATATATATATATATATATATATATATATATATATATATATATATATATATATATATATATATATATAACCACCCACACACACACACCCTCAACCCACCCACAACACAAACCCATAAAATAAATAAATAAATAAATAAAAGATACATTAAAATACACCCACCCACCCACCCCAAACACAAATCAACCAGAGCTTTTAAACCAGATCTTAAAGCTTATTCTGGCTAATCTTTCTCACACTAGGTCAAATGGAAGGAACTACAGAATGAACTCACTACAAGATGGCTTCATTTTGGCACTTTTCAACTTTTGAACAGTTAAAGAAGTTCGGTACTAAGTCTTTGCCTAACCAGTTCTCTAGGATAGTATGCCTTAATGTAAATGTAAAACAGCTGTACCTCCTTAAGGGTTCTCCAATTGGAACAGCAATTGGAACAGCACAGGTGTAACTTATTGATGAGGTAACTCCAAGACTTTGCTTAAAAACCCCAAGCCAGGCCTCCAGGCCTTTTTAGGAACTGTGGTAGTACGTCAATATAGGTAAAGGTATTAAATACATATTAAAATACACACAGACACACCACATCCAAAGGCGAGTCACTTACCCTGGGGAGCTTCAGGCTATAGGGAGCTTCAGGCTAGCAGCTTCTCTTCCTCCTCCCCACTTGGGAGGACAGCAAGGAGGCCGTGCATACGCGCCAAGCACTGTAGGTATGCATGCACACCAAGTGCTTGGCACACATGTGCATTGGGGGAACCAGTGAAAAGGTAAGCCCCGAAGATGGTTCCCCCCAAAAGCTGCAACCGGTTCTCCGGGACACTGGGAAAAATTACTACTGGTTCTGGTGAACTGGTGCGGACCTGTTACATCCCATCACTGCATTCAAGAGAGAATTGGACAACCCTCTGTCAGATCTGCTTTGATTCGGGCTCCTGCATTGAGCAGGCGGTTGGGCTCGATGGCCTCAAAAGGCTGTTGGATAGAATAGGCAAGTAGAGTTGTGTATACAGTTTTAGGGACTTTGAATGAAAGGCAGACTATTAATGTAGCAAACATGAAAAATCTGAACCAAATGCTGTGAACCTGTTGCATCCCTATCTGGTATTCCAGACAGTTTGCCCAACTCCCATTGCTTTGTTCTGTGCATTTACTGAGCGCACGGCCATGCCAGCTACATGCAGGCAGAAACCAGATTTTTTTTAAAAAAAAAAAATGTTAATTTGATCAGTCCCTCACTGTCTATGTTTCTCTCTTCATCTGCTATTGTCTCCTGTAGTGCTATTGCCGCAAGGGCTGGGTGAGCGCCAGCTTAGAGCAAGAAGCCAATAAAAATAAATAGACACATACTAGGGATAGCTGAGATTAAAATACCTACCCTGAGATTGAAACTACCCTTGGGTAGATTAGAAGTGCCTCTTCATCAAGGGGACCTGATCTAGTTTTGTGGGGCTCAGAAGGGGCTGTAATGGTGGTGAACGATGGTGGGTAGGAGCGAAGAGGAGGAATGTTATTTGGTAATCTGCAACATAATACTGCATGTCACCTCTAACCTAAATGCTTGCTGTCATGGGCCACCCTGAAAACATCGTCATTCTCCTCCCTTTCAGCCATGCAATGTCAACTTCATTTCCTCCAAAATTTGAGGGTATTTTGCCCACCCCATTTCCCAGTCTAAATCTAAAAACTTTGGTGAACATTGGTAAATGCCCACCAAAATGTTCTGAAGCAACATCTCAAATGGGAAAACTGAAGGAGGTGGGCATGCTTAGCCTTGAGAAAAGGAAACTAAAAGGGATATGAAAACACTCTGCAAATACCTGAAAGATAATCTTAAAGAGGAAGGGAAGGATGTGTTCTCGATCATCTCAGAGGGCAGAATGCATAATAAGGGGCTGAATATTAGGAAAAACCTCTTAAAAGTTAGATCAGTATGACAGTGGAACCAACTGCCTCCAGAGGTGGTAAGCACTCCAGCGGTGGAAGCATCATAGAGGAAGGACAGCCATCTGTCATTTCTACTTTGATTTCCGTGTTGAACAGAGAGTTAGGACTTGATTGATAGCCTAAAAGGTCCCTTCCAAATCAGTTATTCTATGTTTCTATGAAGGTGCTTCTGGTATGAGCATTCTTCCACTTTACTCCAGTGCTGGCTTGGACCAAGCCATACTTGGGACAAAGAGAATTGTTCCATCAGACACACTTACCTTGACTAGGTTATGTTACAAAAATCCAAACTTAGAAATACAGGAGGCTTTTTCTTTGGAAGTAACAATATTAAAAGGAACTCTGTTAACATTCCTTTCCCCTCTAGAGAAGCAAAACATTACTTTTGGTGACTTCTTCTTCTTCTTCTTCTTTCATGTCTAGGCCAGATGTAAAACTGCCAAAATAAAGGCACCTTTTGGTGAGTTCATTCTGCAGTTCCTTTCGCCTGATCTAGTGTGAAAGAGATTAGCCAGTAACACAAGGTCACCATTACCAGGGTATGCCCGATTATGGTTCAGACATAAAGACCTTCATCTGGTTGCTAGTCCCAACTAGAGTAGACTTACTGAACACATGTGATTAATATAAGTGCAAGAAGGCCATCAGTTTGAGACACAAGTTCTGCTCAACGGAATGAGCTCCTGTCATCTGTCCCAGCTTCTGCCAACCTAGCAGTTTGAAAACAAGAAATTGCAAGTAGATCAATAGGTACTGCTTCGGTAGGAAAGGTAGCAGTATTCCATGCATTCCAGCATCTAGTCATGCCTGCCACAGACCACGGAAGTGTCTGCAAATGCAGACAGCACTCTAAATGGAGATGAACACCACCCCCTAGAGTCAGACGTGACTGTTTTTCAAGCAAGGGAGTCCTTGAGACTTAATATTCAGTCATTGACTCAATTATCACACTCTAGTTGGCCTGGCAGCTATATTTAATGGAAGAACTGTGTCAAACTACTATAGAGGGTGGTGAATTACTGACTTCTTCTGTATACTGTATATACTTGAGTACTGTATAAGTCTAGTTTTTTAGCCTCCAAAATGAGGTCCAAAAAAGGGACTCAACTTAAACTTGGGTTAACAACCCTGAGCAACCCAAAATGAGATGGTGTAAATTCAAACATACATTTTTAAAAAAGCATTAGCACTACTGTAAAAACTCAAAAACAAACCCACACAAATGTCTAAATTAATTAATTTTACTGTGTTTTCATGTATTTTAATTATTGAAACTCACCAGCAGCTGCTGCATTTTCCACCCCCGACTTGTACTCGGGTCAATCTATTTCCCTCGTTTTAGAGTTCCAAATTAGGTAGCTCGACTTATATTCAGAACGACTTATAGTCAAGTATATATATTCAGGTTCCATAACTGAAATTTTGAGATTCTCATTTTTAACATAATCATCACTGTCGCCACCAATATTAAATACTGACAACCAATAGCCTTTTGTTGTTGTTCAAATGAGCAACAGACATCAAACCAGAATTGTTCTCACTTATTTCCGGGGTTGCAACACATATATGCAGAAGTCAATAGGACAACATGTTTATCCTTTCTTGTTACTTTCTATAAAATGCAACTTTATTTCATTTACTTTTACTTTCATGTAGAAATAGTTGAGGCTATATCCAGATAAAATATGATGAAATCCAGTGGTAGGACTTGTATATGAATACACCCCACACACTGTTTTCACTGTCTCTTTCTTCTGAATAGCGTTTCCTGGATCAGATACATTTCTTACCCAAGTTTAATTTTCTTCAATGACTATATTTTTTAAAAGGAAATGCAGATTTATTTATTTATTAAATGCAGATTTATTTATTTTTTGTAGATGTGGGTGTTTTTGTCTACCCTTGGGAGCAAGAGTGTGATCCCTCCCCCTTCCCACCTCCCACCTTCTTCCTTAATTGGCTATAATAGTTCAAAGGAAGTCTCAATATTTCACCCTTTGCATTTAATTGTCTTTTTGTTTTATTCTATCCCTCCCCTCACCGTCCCAGCTTTCCAATTGGACACATGGAGTCTTTTGTCACTGTCCGCTCAGAGGTCTCTTTTGTGGAGCGCATGGAACCCTATAATTGGCCAAGTATCGGTATCCAGTCTGAGAGGTTGACCTTTCACACCCTATCCCAATAGAGCCCCATAGAAAGCGAGGGGGCGTAATCTGGTTTAAAAGCATTTTACTAACACGTTGAAAGCTTGTTTTGCTCTCTCTCTCTCTCTCTCAATCTCTCTCTCTCTCTCTCACACACACACACAGGGACACAAAGTTTCAAAGGCAGCTTCACCCCATTGATAACTTGGCCACTTTCACGTGTTCCTCTTGAGACAGTCTCTTGCCTAAGAGGGTAAAAAGAATAAGGGGAGGGGGATCTTATTTGAAATGCAGACCCAGGTCTCTTCACAACCGCCATGGTTTAAGAGGCAACTGGGAGAAAATGGAGGAAAGAAAATAAAACAAGAGATTCAAGGCCTGGTTCTAGACCCCCTGCACACAGTTTGCTGGGTTTTTGTAAGGATCCGCACACAATCGCATGCATTCACATTGTAGGGAATAGCACAGGATATCCCAGCAAAGAAATGTACCGTATATACTCGACTATAAGTCGTCCCAAATATAAGTTGAGGTACTTAATTTGGACTTCTAAAACTAGAAAAATAGATTGAGTGGAGTATAAGTCTGGGGTGGAAAATGCAGCAGCTGCTAGTGTGTTTCAGCAACTAAAGTACATGAAAATGTGGTACAATTAATTTATTCAAACATTTGTGTGGATATGTTTTCAAATTTTTATGGTAGTGTTAGTGCTTTTTTAAAAAATGTATGTTTGAATTTGCATCACTGCGCTTTTGGGACCTTGGGGTCGTTGACCTGAGTATAAGTTGAGTCCTTTTTTTGGATCTCATTTTGGAGGCTAAAAAACTAGACTACCGTTAAAAACTCAAAAACATACCCACACAAATGTCTGAATTAATTAATTTTACCATATTTTCATGTATTTGAATTACTGAAACTCAATAGCAGCTGCTGCATTTTCCACCCCAGACTTATACTCGCGTCAATCTATTTTCTTAGTTTTAGAGGTCCAAATTAGGTACCTCGACTTATATTCAGGATGACTTATAGTTGAGTAGAGTTGTACCTCGCTTAAAGAGCATAATGCATTCCACAGGATTGATCTTTAAGCGAGTTTGCTCTTTTAGTGAAACACCATTATAAGTGACCAGTTGTGACTTCTGTTGGGGGGGGAGTAATTGTGAACTCCAATTTATTTGTTAAGCGAGTTTTTGGTTGGTTTTATTTGTTAAGAGAAGCGAACATTCAGAGTTAATACTGCTCTTTAAGCAAGTTGCTATTTAAGCGAAACGCTCTTTATGCAAGATTTGACTGTATATTTATTTATTTTATTTATTTATTTCCTTCGACTTATTATCCCGTCCAATCGGGTCAAAAACCCAACTCTGGGCGGCTTACATACACAATTTAAAAATACATAGCTAAACCACTACTCAATATAAAACCACAAATCAATATACGATAGCCTATTCACAGTTAAAATATAAATTAATACAATAATTAAAAGTTAAGCTAAAAGAAATTAAACATTTCCAAGTTATAAAATTATGCAATTATTAAAAAACAGAACCAGGGTAGGAAGGTAAGAACAGCGGGTGGCTGTCTCATCTGATAAGCCACCCAACATGAGATCCGGTATTTCCGGATCCCCAAACTTGTCCTGCCAGCCAGGTTTTAAGACCTTTCCGGAAGGGCAGGAGCTCTGTTTGTTGACGTAGATCGATAGGCAGGAGGTTCCACAGGGCTGGGGCGGTCACGGAGAAGGCCCTCCTTCTGGTGATAGAGAGGCGAGCCTCTCTAGCTGATGTAATTGCAAGGGAGCCTCTCCGATCCGCCCTGGTGGGACGGACAGACGTTCTTGGGGTGACACGGTCTCTGAGGTATATACGGAGGATAGGCCATTGGTCTGATCCAGTGTGCTTTTTCTTAGGTTCTAATGGTCGTGCGCTAGCAGCAGCTGCTGCTGGTGCGCGCTTTGCCCTGGTTCCCCGGATGGAGACAGCATCGGCGACGAGCTTGAAGGGAGGAGTGGAGCGATGCCCTTATTTGGGCATTGCACAAACAAAGCTTGCCGTCTTTTGCTGTTAGCTTTTGGCGTTGTTGCCCACCCTCCCTTCCTAAACCGCAGTGTGATTATTTTGGTCGCTTCGGGGCCGGGTGGGAATTTTTGCTTGAAACCTGGTTGGCTCTTTGGTTTCTTGTAGTTTTCGCCCACCCCACACTGCTGTGTACGGTCGAGATGTGGAGGATACCTTACGGTCACTTGGCGGGTAGCACTGGTAAGGAATTTATTGGATCCCTATATAATCGGGTCGGGACACATTTGAACAGTCAAATGCGGCCCATGAACTAGGGTCTGCCAAGCTTGACAGCTTGTAGACCCATAAAATAGTTCATCCGGTGGGAGTCAGAAGTCAAGCAGGAAGAAAACACTTCTGACATAGGGATAATTGGGAATTTATTTTACACTAAATTTAGCCAAATTATTATGCAAATAGTAGAGTGGATTATAATATCTTATATAACCTTACCAGTGCTACTGCGGCCCCTTTTGCAGGGCAGTTACTTACTTTAACAAAGTTAACCAAGTTTGAAGATACAAGTTAATAAAGTGGCCCAATTTTTACACCAAACTTGAAGTTGTCTGTCTCCTTATTACGGGGGTACATGGGGCAATTGAAGCCTTACCAGAGTTTGGTAGCAAATGTCACACATCTATCCAATATGGCAGTCGAAGCATTTTTTAAACATGTTTGCTTGTGGAGACTAAAGCATTGACTAAAGCACCTGAAAAGAAAACTGAAGCTTTTGAAATGTGGATCTATAGGCGGCTGCTAAGGATATCATGGGTTGACCATGTGACTAATGTAGAAGTGTTGTGCCAGATGGATAAAGAACAAGAACTGGTTAAGATCATTAAACAAAACCCCAATGCCTTGGGCATATAATGAGAAATGACATCAAGTACAGAATACTTCAACTCATGATGCAAGGGAAGATATGTTGAAAGAGAGGCCCTGGACGTAGGTGGACTTTGTGGCTGAAGAAACTGAGATATTGGTTTGGAAGGTCCTCGGAAGAACTGTTCCAAGGAGTTAAGAACAGGAAGACTATCACCATGATGATAATCAATTTTCAGGATGGATATGCCACTAGAAGAAGTTTGCTTGTGCACTTATATGCACAATAGTGAATTTAATTTAATTTAATTTAATTTTCCAGTTTATATAGCTGCCCAACTCAGAGAGACTCTGGATGGCTTACAACATTAAAATCAGTACTACAATCTAAAAACTTAAGGCATCCTGGCTCCCTAGAACAAGCAGTGCTATCTTTTTAGAGATGCAGAATTTCAAACTTTTCCAATGTTTGCTTTGGCAAATTGTCACCAGGCTGGCAATGAGCATTTGAAAGTCTCATGAGCAATCACCATCCAAGGACTTTGAGCACAAACTCAACAAAGGGGTTTAATTCGCCCTCCTCCCTCCTCTACTGAGTTTCCCATCACATATAAAACTGCATAATTCGGAGTGGCATTTATAGCCATCAGGCCTCGCACAACCTGTGGCAACAGATGACATTGCATGCTAAAAGAGACCACGAGAGGTCTTTCAGACTGTTTTGTGTTCCTAACAATGGCTTTACGCTGCCAATTTAGGGCACCGTCCAAGCTCAGGCCATCAGTCTGGTGGAAGGTGCTGGCATGGAAATGAAATGCAGAACCTTGGCCAAAACATGGTTGAATTACAGAAATGGCATTTCTGAGTGCATATAAATACTATTTGACTGTGCCCTTTAACACTGGACAGAAGGAAACAGACATGCTTGATGTTCACATGGACAGGAAGGTGGCTATGTGTGAGAGTGAGAAAGAGGAATATAGAAGCCAATTTCATGAGGCCTCGTAGATTGTTAAATCAAAATGCAAGGATAATGCTCCCCACATAGCAAAATACAATAAAATATAGAATATATTGGAAATTTGAAAGGAATCACATCAGAGAGAGAGAGAGAGTAATTTGACACAGTTTTCTTTCTGAGAACCATGCAATGGCATGTCAGCTGTTATGCTGAAAAACTATTGGCTAAAAGTAAACTAGAAGCAGCGCAATCCACCTAAGCGTTATTTCCAGGAGTTGAGGTAGAATAGTAGATGGTTCATCTATTAACTTCAGCGGCTCAGTGGTTAAGAAGCTCACCTTGTTAGCTGGAAGGTTGGCAAGTCGGCAGTTCAAGACCCAAGTACTGCATGACAAAACGAGCACCTGTCTCTGTCCCAGCTCCTGCCAACCTAGCAGGTGGGTGAGTCTAGAGGTGTCCAAGTGGCCACTGTGGACTGGATTAATGATATGCATGGGCCTGATTAGGCCCGTGGGCCGGGGGTTGGGAACCCCTGGTGAAGGGTGTTACAAATTATCCATTTCTGTTTTATCCAGTGCATTTCGTGCCCCATTCAGAGTGCTTTATAATCTTCCCCTGCAGTTAAAATGTATGAGGACGTATTGTAGCTAGGTATGAACATGTGTGTGTGAAAGTCTCATTTGAAATATAATGTCATATTTTTTCTATGAGGAAAATTCATATTCTGTTGTCAGTTACAAGTTGCATTTTGTTCCATGGCTCAGAGTAACTTTTCTTCCCCTCAGGAAAAAAGCAGCTTGAAATGAATACCATAACCGTGAGCAATTGGGAGATCTAGAGAAGAACAGAAATGTCAACATCTTTCTTTGCTGACTAACCACATTTCTGACTGAAAAGAGGCGATTTACCTTGACTTTGCTTCTGATGTTGCTGAATTAACAATACTGTTCAGGAAAATCACGCACCTAAACTTTCCCTGGAACTATTCCTTGTGATGAGGCAAAGTACCAAGCATGATTACACTGGGGAACAAAAAATTTTTTTTCCTTAGTGCCTACATTTTTTCAACTGATTTCGGGCATTTTGGGGCGGCTGATTCCGAAAATGCCATCCATTTTGTTCTAGCAGCTCTAGTTCATGAGATATCGATGATGTCATTATACATTGCTCTTCTTACTACACTTGTATTTGCCTACACTTGTATTAGGAAAGGGGGGCAGGGGGCAAATGCCCCGGGCAGCATGCTCCAGGGGGGCGGCATTTTGAAGCCCCCCCAAAAAAATTCCCCCAATTCTTTTTTAAACAAAAATTTTTTTGCCTCCAGGCATGCATCGAAGGCTCCTGGAGGCGGGAGGGGTGGTGGAAAAATATTTTGGGGTTGGGAAAATATTTGGGTGGGCAAAAAAAGGTTGGGTAGGCAGAATTTTTTTTGGGGGGGCAGTAAAATTTCACTCCGCCCCGGGTGGCTTACACCCTTGCTACGCCTCTGGTTATATATGCAACCAGTATGGTTAGATTGGCTTCAGGTGAATAAGCCATATCTTAAAAACTAGAGCTGATGGGGCATAACTGAAAGCATTTTTGGAATCAGTGACCCAAATATAGCCAGAAATAGGTGAAAATTGTGAGGCACCAAAATCACTGTTCCCCAGTGATTTATCCATCTGTGAAAGTTACAGGGCCATACTGAAGCTTGGACAGTCACTTTCAAAAGTGAAAAGTTGTCACTTACAGCCCAAAGACTGCCTTTTGTAGCTACTGTCCCAAATGGGCAGCACAGGCCTGGCTCACCCTTGTGCTGAGGGGGCAGCACAGTGGGGCTGGGTATGCATTATGGTGCATCCTTCTCTTGCTCCAGCCCTAAAGGTGCCCTGCTTTGGTTTCCTCCTTGGTTCTTTGATTCCTGGCCTTCTTGGACCTCCTGCTCTTGCATCATCCCTAAAAGTAACCTGCTTCAGTTGCTTTTTTGGTTGTCTGACTCCTGGCCTGCTTAGCTTACATCTTGTCTACTGTACTTGCCTTGTTCCTCTTTCTGCTCCAGGTTTCGACCTTGGACTTGGATTTGGACATGGATAGAATCTGCCATTTGCCATGTAGCTTTGCTGTCCTGGATCCTGGTGCGGCTAATCGGTTGCCTATGTCCTGAACTCCGACACCAGAATATGAGACCAGAGGGTGGCTTCCTGGGATATTATAGAATGGATGCTTGTGTAATCCTGGTGTGTGTGTGTGGGTACTTTCATGGACCGTCCAGTCACAGCGATGTGCTGGCAGAGGATTCTATCCATGTCCAAATCCAAGTCCAGAAATGCTTGGCTGTTGTTTCTGTTATGTGCCATCAAGTCCCATCTGATATATGGCAACCCAGAAATGAGTCACTTTCAAACTGTTCTATCATTTAGTAAACTTTCCCAGCTCTTGCAAACTCAAGCCTGTTACTTCTCTTATGAAATCCACCTCATATTTTCTTTTCTTCTTTTTCAATTGCCTTCAATTTTTCCTAGTATTATTGTCTATTTTAGAAGTTTTTGCCTTTGTGCTCTAAGTATGACCTCCTCGGTTGAATGATTTTTGCTCTAGGACCTGCTTATTTATCTCTCTCGCACTGCAGGATATGCACAAAGCTCTCCTCTAGCACCATATTTTGAATGAACAAATTTCTAGATAATAAGCTTAACCATTCCTAGGATCGGGAGGTGTTTGGATCCAGCCCAGCTTCAACTAGCCTAGTGTCAGCTAAGATGATCTTCTACCGTTTTGCCTAATTAGGACTGGATTCTGTGTCAACGTTATTATCTCCTACATTGGAGGTGGGCAACTGAGGATAAGAACGGCTTGCTTAGAGCTAGACACTGAGTTTGCAGCAGATGTTTGGACTGGGGAATTCCTGTTTCATTGGTCTCTTAGCTGCTTCTCTGCTTCAGCTCTTTACATCAGTCTTACCATGTGGAGTTCAACTTTATGGCCTATAAAGAAGCAGCTCAGTGCCTCACATGTAATGCAAGCCTCTGAGAAGCTTTAAAAAAAAAGAAAGAAAGACCCCCTAGCCATTTTTGAGTGAGTCGCTTCTGATGCCATATACTGTTGTTAATGGCAACGCTTTTCCAACAAGCTTCTGGATTATTTACTAGGCTTGAATTCAGTTTGTGGCTTGTAAGATTTTCCTTTTGTAAAAAAAAAACCCTAAGAAAACTAGTAAAATGCTAATCATAGTTGTTAAAACAAAAAAAGGGAGGAATTAATATAATGGGATAATATGAATGATAATCCCAATTTTTTGCTATGCTGATTTACTTTGTGGTTTGTGGTGTGTTTGTAGCGAGTAGCTAGGAAACCCCGAATGTGCTTAACATACTTTTAAAAAAACTTTGCCAAAGCTCTGGCTTTAAAATTCTAAGACACAATTTCCTTTTGCGGTCTTCTGAGATCAGGAAACTGGAAAATAAATGCCTGTCATAAGATTTTCTTGGGGAAGTTTGTAGGGCAATATGACACTTTTCCTTGGAACATGTATGGCTCCATAAGCTTGATTTGCAATGAGTTTATACATCAGACCTAGTGCTGCATTTAAAAGACATTCTAAACCCATTTTTGGATCTCATTTTGGAAGCTAAAATACCCGACTTATACTTGAGTACACATGGTAGTAATACCGTCGTTGGCAGAAGCTACTCATGTCCAAGCATATATTTTATCAAATACACCTTTTGTTTTGGAGGGATGATTTTAAAAGCCATTTTGGCTCCCCTTTTTTCTTTTCTTCCTCTTTCAATATGCTCACGAGTTGAAAAACTCAAAGAGTTGATCACACACACAGAGAGACAGGTGACCTTCCAGGCATGTAACAGCAAAGAAGTTAATACACTTTGCACATGTTAGAGAGCAACAGGTGGTCCCTCAAGCCCCTGCCCCCCAAGCTGCCTGCATTCCTCACTTTTCAAACATGGTGGCCCTGGTATTCTGGGATTTATACTCCTTTTCCCCCTCCGGCTCTGACTGACAAGCTAATCAGAGTGCCAGAGAGCCCGAAAGCTATTGATTCCAGTGTAACAGAACACCTCCCAGTCAATGGAATGGCCATGAAATGCTTCAGTGGTGATGAAAAAGAGGCAGTAGACTGTAGAGGAAGTGAGGAGAAATTTACTGGCCAGCTCTGTGGCATAATATGAAAAGGTACTTGGGGAACTAGCCCCCAAAACCAGATTCTTAAAGAAGAAAAAATCCCTTTCCAGTGTCCATAATTTATTTTTCCTTAGAATTACCAGCATCCACAGTGGCTTTTGGGGTTAAGATGCTGAGCTTGATGGCTGGAAGGTCAGCAGGTCATCACTTTGAGACCCGAGTGCCTCATGATAGAGTGGGCATTTGTCCTTTGCCCTGGCTGCTGCCAACCTAGCAGTTTGATTACAAGAAATTCCATGTTGATAAATAGGTACTGCTTCGGCAGGAAAGGCAACAGTGTTCAATGTGCTATGATGTCTAGTTCTGCCTGCCACATGTCCATGGAAACATCTGCAGATGCAGAGTGCTCTGGCTCTTTCGCAGTAAACAAAGATGAGCACTGCACCCTTGACTTGAATAGAACTGGCTTTCGAGCAAGGGAGATCTTTATATTTACCTACTGTATATACTTGAGTATAAGCCTAGTTTTTCAGTCGTAAAAATGAGGTCCAAAAAGTGGGTTCGGCTTATACTCCGGTCACTGAGTGCGATGTAAAATGGTGGCGGCGGCTAATAGCCTACACCACCCACTTCCCCCGTCCCGTCGTCAACGCATCTCAATCGGCATAGAGAAAACTCCTTTCTGCTGTATCTTATTTTAATGTACTCTATTTTGATTATTGAAACTCACTAAGCATTTGCCATCCTCGGCTTATATTTAGGTCAATCTATTTTCCTGTTTTCTCAGGTCAAAATTAGGTACCTTGGCTTATATTTGGGTCAGCTTATACTCGAGTATATACGGTAGGTAAAGGTTGGCCATGCACAAAGATAAAACAGAGGACTTCTAGTGGCAGAATTGGATGCTGGAAACATACAATTCTGCCACAGAAAACTACAATACTCTACTGTTAAGATTGGTTGGAGAATTAATAAGTGTTTATATTTTAGTGCAAGATTATAATTTGCTGTAATATATAACGAGCCTGTAATGTTCAGTTTTTGAAAGATTAGCCACCACTACTAAACCTGGCAAAAAGTTGACTCCTGCACCTTCAAAATTATCCCCCAAAGTAATAAATTAAAGTTATGTGAAAGATTCCTTATTGCTCATACCACTAAATGTGCTTGTCATTATAAGGGATGTAAATCTTCAACACATTTCATTCTCGTTTCAAATGTTTCCTTCCTACCAGACAAAGTTGCGAGAGTTTCTGTACAGGTTTTGCATCTCAGGTCTTTGTTGTGTAAAAAAACAAACAAGGTTTTTTTTGGTCAGGAAGTTTTGAATTTTGCACTAAATCCTCTTTCTTTTTTGCACAATGCAAAAAATGCCACTGGAGATTATTGCTAGTCTTTCCAGTCTCTTCTGGGACTGAACTATTTACCATCCATTGAAAGGTCCCCCGTCCAGGATGATGCGTCAAGGTGACAAGATACTCCTTTCTACTGAGGATGAAGAAATGTGTCTGTATGCATTACATACGAGCAGCTTAATATATCTTTTAGACTGAGGTTCTTGAAATGTTACATATAGTCAGCCTTCCTATAGGGATGAAAGGTTCAGACTATTAAGAAGGTACTGTTCTATATAATAAATATTTTTGATCTGGGGTTGTACTGAAAAATCCCATAGACTGATAGAATAAAAAAAAAAGAAGAAGTACTTCACTGGATAGGAAAGCAAAAATAATAATAGAGTTGATTATTAAGAAATGCAACCTCTCAAAACTTAGACACATAATTTGTCATGGCAAATATAATGTACTGCAATACATCATTGAAGGGACGATTGCGGGTAAACATGGAATGGGTAGAAAGCAGATTTCTTGGATGAGTAACAACAGAGACTGGATCGGTCTTAATAGAGAACAACTTATCCACAAAGTGAGAGAGGGGTGGAGATGTGCCGTGATAGTAGCCGACCTCAGCAACTGTGATAACAAGACAGATAGAGACAGAGAGAGAAAGAGAGATAGAGATGTATTCTAAGAATGTATTCTTAATTATTACAACTAAACAATTACTAGAAAGTAGAATGTAGAAAATAAAATGAATACAGTAACTGACATCACACTAGGTCAGGCGAAAGCAACTCTCATGATCTCCCCAAATATTTTGAGGAGGAGGAGGAGGAGGAGAAGGAGGAGGAGAAGAAGAAGAAGAAGAAGAAGATGATAACTAGGGTGGAACAACTGGGTCTTTGTCCTCCACACCAACATTTAAAGAACACAACAATGTACTGATGGATGTTAGAGAAACTAATGATGCTAATTAACCTTATTGACTTCCCTACCCACATCTTTTTTTAATACACAAACTTTTCCTTTCATGTTACATCATCCTGCTTGTCCTTTTTCATGAGTTGGCTAGCATCCATGCCTCAGGAGAGAGCAGGTGGCCCTGAGTGCCAATACGGCTGGTTACAGCTTGGGAAAGATAGAAAAGGATGCTTACAAAATGTGTAGCTTGGCATTTAAATGCTATTCCAACTCCCTGACCACCACACGTGTTTGAACCTAAGATGAATGGTGGTTTTAGAAACCAAACGCGAACGATCCTGAGGCTCACAAGAGAGTAAAACTGAGTCCAAATTCTTAAAGACTGGCATCATCAGGATGTTCTCTTTTGCTCTGCAGACACATCAGCCAGGATCTGAACTTTCCTGCTGTTTTCCTCAGCAAGGAGCTCATGTTGAGCACAGTTAGAGCACCCATGCACATGCATTTAAAGCCCATTTGTCTTTTGGGTGTATTTACGACGACAGGTGGCCAGATCTCAAACACCTCATTAATATATAGAGAGAGTTATTCTAGGATTGAAAGTTTCAGGTTTTCAGGAGGTGTAATATCTCAGTATTTTAGGGGTGTGTTTTACTTCCGCTTCCAAGAGTGATGAGGGTGGTGTAGGCTGGATGAATCACAGTAAACCCATTCGTGTGGATTCATGGGGGCTTGGGCTTCTGGGAATTGAAGTCCAAGAAGATCTGGATTTCCAAGGTTCGCCATCACGGCCCTAGAGGATGGGAATGGCAAATCACTTCAGTCTATTCTCTACCTGGAAAGCCATGGCTGTCATTGGCTGTATGGTCTACTCCATTACCGGTCTGCTCCATTACCATAGCATGATGTCTAGCCAGACACATTCCTTCTTCTACACACTTGTTAAAAAGTTCTCTTATATTAGGACTCCACGTTGAATGGTTTTTTGTACTTTCTTACTTGCATACTTGTGTATATGTTCACTTCTGTTTCCATCCTGCTTTCCAATGGAGAAAGTGTGTGTGTGTGTGTGTGTGTGTGTGTGTGTGTGTGTGTGTGTGTGTGTGTGAGAGAGAGAGAGAGAGAGAGAGAGAGAGAGAGAGAGAGAGAGAGAGAGAGAGAGAAAGGAGACAATTTGCTAACCCATTCTACCAAGTTCCTGGAACTTCCCAGCCCCTTCTCTGCTGTCCCTGGGGTACTTCATCATTTTTCTCCTCCAGAGTTCATTTTGAGTTGAGTTGCAAATACAGTTTAAGAAAAGAAAGAAGCCAATGTTCCTCTGATTACGCAGAGGAGAAAATGTTAGTCACGCAGGCAATTAACCACAGAGAAATGCTGGTTAATTTTTCAATGACACCGAAGCAGCTGACTTGGCACATAAAAAAGAAACTGACAAAATTGGCCTTCTCTAGGAAGTTTAGAAAACAGTTCATCAATTACGAGGCCTTCTCACTTCCACAGAGTTGTCTGGAAAGAAGGGGAATCCCCCTCCCTTTTTGGTACATCCATCTCTGTCTGTCCTCTGCAAATTTTCACTTTATTCATGCCACGCTTGTGGTTTCGGTCATTCCATAATCTCGGCACGCCAAAAGCCGTGTTGCTGTTGCAGACTTCTGCGTCATGTTTAAAATTCACGGATGTCTGTGTCAATCAGCCCCCCCCCCCCTTCCAGGGTCAGTCTCCACACTCATTATTTTGCTGTCCCATTTGCAGGTGGCAAAAGGCAGGAGGGTGGGGTGTGTGGAGAAGTGTTTCTTCTATCCAAACCTTGAAATCATTGACCAGACCTTTGGGGAGGTAGGACTCATAACTGAAACAGAGGAAGGCTTTACTTTCCCCTTTATTCTTTTATCACCTGACCTTTCCAAGTTCTCTTTGAAGCTCCAAATGCCTTACTAGTTTGGAAGAGTTGACGCCTTTCAGATATTTAGACACTGTACCTCCATGCACACAATAGGAAGGTTACTCTCATTTGGGGTACACAGAAAGAGCCTCGTCGAAAATTGTGGTGCTTTTAAACCCCCGGGCAGCAGCCACCTTTTGCCAACTAATCTTTAACGTACTAGGTCAAGCAAAAGGAACTACAGAATGAACTCCCCAAAAGGTGGCTTCATTTTGGCAGCTTCACTTCTG
This sequence comes from Furcifer pardalis, assembly GCA_030440675.1. Classification (NCBI taxonomy): domain Eukaryota; kingdom Metazoa; phylum Chordata; class Lepidosauria; order Squamata; family Chamaeleonidae; genus Furcifer; species Furcifer pardalis. The sequence continues at coordinate 3,280,330 of CP126891.1, read as the reverse complement.
GCCTAACCATGGAGGAGGAGGAGGGGAGGAAGAAGAAGATGAAGATGATGACGAAGAAGAAGAAGAGGAAGAGGAAGAGGAAGAAGAAGAAGAAGAAGAAGAAGATGATGATCCCATCATTTATTATAAACGACCATGAGTAGTGCCTTGATGCAATATCTGGTAGTATAAAATATTATACATAAAAAAATACATTTCCCTCTCAAAACTTAAAACATTCTTCATACACTTTCTTCATATGTTGATTATGTTCAATGTTTGAGTGAAAAGCCTGTTTCTTGAAAGTTGAACACAATCAGCGGTCCTTGCAACATGAATTTACCGTTAGTTTTAGATTAGCAACAAGGTTAGTGTTGGCATGGCAGGCCGCAGCTGTTAATGCCTGTTGCTTGCTGTTGACAGGCATTAATGAAAACCTAATCTGAGGAAATTATGAAAAAAGAAAAAGAAACCCACCCCTCATCATCATTATGCAATCTGGTTTATGTTTTGGCATGTGGTAAGACTTGGCTGAGTTTTCAGAGGAAATCAGCAATTTGAGCTCTGAGTAATTCCAACTGGAAGCACTGTGTGTGTGTGTGTGTGTGTGTGTGTGTGTGTGTGTGTGTGTGTGTGTGTGTACAGTGTTATTTTGGGTGGTAGCTAAGAATTACTGGCAATGACACAGTAGTAGTACAATAGTCCTTATCTGGCAGGGAGTACAGTGGAACCTCGGTCAACACAATTAATGCGCTCTCCGGGATGTTTCTTACAGTGAAAATTACTTTAAGCGAATTTCCCACAGGAATGCATTGAATGCAATTTCCCATAGAAATGAGTTAAAAAGCAATATACATTAACCGAAATACAGTTTCTCATAGGAATGCATTGAAAAGCAATTAATCTGTTCTGAAAAAGATATGTAAACCGAACCACTTTTTTTTTTGTTCAGTCCCACAGTCGATTCCGACCCTTTGCAATGACCCCATGGACCACTGTCCGCCAGGCACCTCTGTCCTCCACCATCCCCCTCAACTTGCTCAGCTCTGTACCCATTGTGTCCACAATACCATCTATCCATCTCATTTTTGGCCGCCCCCTTCTTCTTTTGCCCTCAACCCTTCCAATCATCTAGGCTTTCTCAAGTGAGTCTACTCTTCTCATTTGATGTCCAAAGTACCTTCGCTTCATCTTTACAATTTGACCTTCTAAGGAGCAGTCAGGGTTGATTTCTTCATAGACTGACCTATTTGTTCTCCTCGCTGTCCAGGGGACTCTCAAAACTCTCCTCCAACACCACATCTCAAAGGCATCTATTCTTCTGTGCTCAGCTTTCCTAATGGTCCAGCTCTCACAACCCTACATTGCCACAGGGAATACCATTGCTTTGACTATACAATTTTTTGTTTGCAATTTGATGTCTCTGCTTTTCACTATGTTCCCCAGGTTTCTCATCGCTTGCCACTATTTTCTATGAATTCACGTTATGTGATTTTTATGTTAACCGAGCAGTTTGTTAACTGAGGTCCCATTGTATTTTCAATTGGATCCTTCAGCCCTGCCCCACAAGACCAGGTCAAAACAGACTCTCAAAGAAAGCTCCAGCATTCCCAGTCAGAAATTATTTATGGAAAGGAAAAGGACAGGAACCAGGGAATACACCAGAAAAATATCTTTTTCACATCATACTAACTGGAGTGTTAAGAACTTCCAAAACCTTCTCAGTGAATTTCCATCTTGCATACTGATTCAGATAGCGAAATAAAAATTGCAATATTATGGAGGTGAGACTCAACACAAGCAAGCGTTGAGGGAAATTTTAATGGTTAGTATGATCTCCAGTCAGAGAAATACATTTGAAGAAGCATTTAAGGTAGAGGAAAGAACAAGGTAAGGTCAAAGTACATGAATGTAAGCAGTGAAAGGGAGGGGAATCCCAAAAACTACAGGCATCCTACCACTATTATTAGAGTACCATTAACGTATTTCAAAACGGACTGCAGGGGTCCAGTGGCTAAGATGTTGAACTTAATGACTGGAATGTTGGCAGGTAGCAGTTCGAGACCTGAGTACTCCAGGACAGAGTGAGCTCCCATCTCTGTCCCAGCTCCTGCCAACTTAGCATTCCGAAAGCAAGAAATTGCAAGTAGATAAACTGGTTCCACTTTGGTGGGAAGGTGACAACATTCCATGAGCTCTGGTGTCTAGTCATGCCTTCCACATGGCCATGGAAACATCTGCAGATGCAGACAGTGGTGGCTCTTTCGCTGTCCATGGAAATGAGCACCTCCCAGAGTTGGATACAACTGGTTTTTGAGCAAGGATGACCTTTACCTTTACCTTTAAGGTTTCTTTCAGCAATTAACTTTTGCGCACCTCCCCATTCTTTTCAATGGCACATGCAAGGGACAGCTTTCTGCAGGATTGTGTTCAATGCTTTCAGTACAATATTTCAACAAGCAACAAGTGCCTCAGAAGTCTGAATTGCCTTGTTTACCTTGTGTATGTGTGTGTGTGAGAGAGAGAGAGAGAGAAAGAGAAAGAGAGAGAGAGAGCAAAGGAGATGGGGGGAGGAAACCAAAGCAATTGGACGTGTGCATACACACACACACACACACACACACACACACACACACACACACACACACACACACACACGAGCTCTTGATGTAATAAAGTCAATTTAAAATTTGTTCTACCAATCTCTTGCATCTGTAATTTTCCCATTAAACGTAAATGCCCATGAGGCATGCCATTTGCATTACATTGCATTTGCAGTCTTTAAAACAAACTATAAATCCCCCCCTCCTTGTTGCGTGTGATTGATGTTGTGTGTATAAATACCACCATAAACCTCAAAGGGGGCTAACAGTGACAGTAAATTAAAGTTTTCAAGTCTGCTAGTATCACAGCCCTCGAGCTCTTGATCTTAAGCAGTGTTGTTAACCCCCTAACTCATTGCCCTCCTGAACTCACCTTCCTCTCTCTTCCTCTCTCTCTCTCTCTCTTTCCCCACTACTTGCTCCAGTTTGAGTTTCTTAGGTAGCAGCTCCACATCCACACAAGGCAGACCAAGGTAGCAAGAGACTGTTAATTAAAATTGCACTCTGCAGTTGCAGTTTCTGGAGGTTGAGGGAGCAGAGGACTGGGCTGAATGGCAAACCAACTGGGGAACTGCGAGGAAGAAAATTAATATTAACTTACACTGTTTCTATAGAAAAGGGAAAGGTCTCCCTTGCTCGAAAGCTACTTGTGTCTGACTCTAGAGGGCGGTTCTCATCTCTGTTTACAACCCAAGAGCCAGTGCTGTCTGTGTCCTCGGATATTTCTCTGGCCATTTGGAAGGCCTGACTAGATGCCCGAGTGCATGGAATGCAGTTACCTTTCCAGTCAAAGTGGTACCTATTGATCTTTTTACAATTAGTTGCTTTGGAACCGCTAGGTTGGCGGGGGGCTCTTTGGCTGTAAGCAGAGATGGGCACTTACCCCTAGAGTCAGACATGACTGGCTTTTTGAGCAAGGGAGACCTTTGTTGTTCAGTCGCACAGTCGATTCCGACCCTTTGCGACCCCATGGACCACTGTCCGCCAGGCACTTCTGTCCTCCACCATCCTCCTCAACTCGCTCAACTTTGTGCCCATTGTGTCTACAATACCAACTAGCCATCTCAATTTTGGCTGCCCCCTTCTTCTTTTGCCCTCCACCCTTCCCAGCATCAAGACTTTCTCAAGCGAATCCTCTCTTCTCATTTGATGTCCAAAGTACTTCAGCTTCATCTTCACTATTTGACCTTCTAAGGAGCAGTCAGAGTTGATTTCTTCTAAGATTGACCTACTTGTTCTCCCCGCTGTCCAGGGGACTCTCAAAACTCTCCTCCAACACCACATCTCAAAGGCATCTATTCTTCTGCAATCAGCTTTCCTAACGGTCCACCTCTCACAACCATACATTGCCACTGGAAATACCATTGCTTTGACTAGATGAATTTTTGTTTGCAATGTGATGTCTCTACTTTTACCTTTATGTTTTCACTCATTAGCATGTCTGCAACATTTGGCATCCGTGAACTGACCTAAAAATATACTAAAAATGCTTTCTCTTCTTCCCCACTGCTTTCTTCTTCATCTGTCTCCCGATCATCTCCACTTGATCCATTTACAGCTGCTGGAGGAAATGAAAGGTATGAATAATCTGCAGCCTCAAATGAATACATGGCATTTGTATCTCATTTGTTACTCTGGTGCTTGCTTCTTTACTAGTTGCGAAAGAGACAAATTAGCCCCATTCATTTCAATATTTTTTAGATTTCCCCCCAAAAAACAAAAGAATACTGCTAAAGAGATTCACATGTGCAGATGAGAGCCAAAGCGGGTCATTAAGTGTGCATGACCAAAGATCAGGGTTGTACATCCCGGCAGAATTTTTGACCAGACTGATCATATCCTGTTTTTCAAGGAAAGCCAATATATGGTCTTTAACTGTCTTGAAATTATTGCACTGATTTATTGCTGAAGATTTGGAATCAATAGACATCAGGTAGAGTCAACATTATATGGATGATGCATATTAATATTGCATAACACAATCATACTAAAGTGCTGGCTAGCCATCAGTCCACTCCAAGCTGACTGGATAGGCCAGTGGTTCAGGTAGCTAGCTGTAGAGCCAGAGAGTGGGAGTTTGATTCTTCCAAGGAGAAGAGCCAGCATGTGTTCCTTGAGCAAACTGCACATTCCCAGGGAAGTATTCTGTGTATTTTCCACCTGGAAAACTTTGGAAAGGATCATTACAAAACAAATGTTGACAATCAAGTCCAGGATCTCATTTGTGCAGAAAGTCTTGTTAGTGCACAGGAGTCTCAGTTTCGGAAAAAAGTACAGTACTTCATTATCTATCTATCTATCTATCTATCTATCTATCTATCTATCTATCTATCTATCTATCTATCTATCTATCTATCTATCTGTCTGTCTGTCTAATGTAATGAATTGGCTGTGAAGATACACCTTGTTAATATCCTCAAGGATGAGGTAGTCCATTGCAGTCCTGGTGTTAAATCCTGCATGTCTCATTTCACACGTGCCAGGAGAGATGGTTCCATGATCATAGTGTGTCAGTCACTTCATGGCAAGCTTGGATTCGCCTTAAACAAATTCATGCCAATGGCATTTCCCCTGTTTGTCATTCTTCTTTCGTGAACATGATTTCCAGGGAGGGAAATTATACTCGGATACGAGTAGCAGCCACTGCAGCCGCTGTCAATATCCTGCCCTATTGGCCTACGGCTGCTGTCCTGCCATCTCCATTTATCATTGTCGGCTGCTACTCGTATCCGAGTATACATTTTTCCCAGAAGTCATTTTCACAGCTGATGGATGTATTTCTGGTGACCCAATAAACTGATCCTGGCATGAAACCACACACATTACACTGAATAGATGGTGAAGGGTGTAGTTGAGTTTGATGAAGCTTCCGTGCTTGTCATTTAGCCTCTTCATGTCTGCAGCATTCTCCTTAAAGTGATCAGTAGCAGCAGAGATCGTTTGGCACCAAAGTGGCTGATCTACGACTGCTGCCTCCCAGGTTTGTGGGTTTATAACTGACACCATTATTTGTTTTAGCTGGTCCTTATAATGCTTCAAAGGAGCTCCACCAGCACTTGTACCAGAGCTAAGTTCCCCATAAAGAATTTAATGGGGAAACCTGGAACCGTCCATACACCAGACATGTCCTATCCATCTAATATGATGGCCCATGATGGAAGCTTCAATGCTATTTCCATGTGCCTTCTCGAGAACTGTGATGTTGGATATAGTCATCCCTCTTGATGTTCAAGATGGACCTTAGCTTCTGTTAGTGAAAACACTCAAACATTTTGATGTCTTGGTGATAGAGGGTCCATGTTTTACAGCCATACAATAATGTTGAGGTAACAGCAGCTTGGTATACCATGAACTTTGCATGAACTGTTAAATCTTTGTTCATGAACACCTGGTTTGATAGATGACCAAAGGCATAATGGGCAGCACCAATTCTCTTCATCACATCTTGTTCACAGGTGCAATTTTTAGAGAGGATGCTACCAAGGTACAAAAACTAGTCTACCTGTTCCAGTGTCGAATCTGAGATGGTAATACAGAAATACCTCGGATAACGCTAAGACTTGGTTCCACAAGTCTTGGTGTTATCCGATTTTTAGTGTTATCCGATGCATGTTAAAATCCTATGGGATGCATCGGATAACGTTAAAGCTCCGTAGAGATACATTGTAACCGCACAGGCTTTAGCGGTCGTTATCCGATCCATCCCATAGGACCTTAACGTTTTTTCGATCCAATTCTCCTCCCCAGATTACTTAACGTCATGCGATTTTAGCGTTATCCGAGGTAAACGTTATATGAGGTATTACTGTACTGAACTCTGGAAGGGTTGTCCTTGTAGTAGGTTGTGCAAGTACCTTGGTTTTCTGAGCATTTATGGTGAGGCCAAAATGATCGTATGCATTCTTGAAACAGTTGACTTATTGTTGCAGCTCCTCAGGTGTGAGAGCAGGCAATGCAGTATCATTGGCATATTGCATTTCTGTTATCCTGTTAACATTGGTTAGTCTTTTGGAGTGTAATCTAGCCAAATTAAAAAGTCCTCCTTCAAAGCAGTATTTAATCTCTGTGTTGTTAGTAAATGTTTCATACATCATGGCAGCCAAGCAAAGGGAAAAAAAGGGTTGGAGCAATCTGTAGGTGATTGGGAAGGCATCTGATACTCTGTTTTGATGGAGAACCCTCCCAGACACGACATCACAAAGTGCCTGGACCAGATCTACAAAATGATGAGGGCAACCAAAGAGCCTCAGCACAGCCCACATAACAGGTCATGGGGGGGGGGACAGAATTAAAAGCCTTTTCCAGGTCATAAAATACTAAAAAGAGCAGATTCTGTTGTTCTCTGTATTTTTCCTGAAGCTGCACAAAAAATCATGTCTGTTGTGCCCCGGGAAATACAGAAACCACACTGAGATTCTGAGAGGACCCTTTCGGAGATAATTTGTAGGCGACTAAGCAGGAAATCTGCGAAAATCTTTCCAGTGATGGATAGTACTATAATGGTATGCCACAATAGTTGCCACAAATACTTTGATCAACTTTCTTAAAGATGTTGATAATGTTGGCAATCCTAAGGTCCTCGGGCACGTTACCAGTTCCCCAAATCAAGTTCTGAGAACAAGGTTGATTTAGGAGCTTGTACAGGGGTCATAAGACTCATTCAGTACATAGTAGCTTGCTTGCTTGGGCTGGTCTATATAAAATTCCCTTTTGGCTGGAAATGAGTGGCAATGGCATTCAGACCAAATCTGTGGCAGGCATTCGTTCTGTGAACAGTTGATGTCCTCTTGTTGGCTTGTATACTAAAGTAACCCATTCATTTTTTCAGATTTCAGAGGGAAAGAATCACATGTATTAAGATCAGCAGTTAGAACCTTTGTAAGAACTGGCATACAAACAATTATAGATCAATGGGGTGAACGAAAAGTAAAGTGGTATGGATGGCCAATTTTAAAGACCGCTATAGTATTTTTGGAGCTAGCGGGATAACTCAGTGGAGCAAGGGACTGGGTTTTTTTTTGTTCCCACTGTGCCTCCAGGAGAAATGCCAGGCTATGTAGCCCTGGGCAAACTGCACAGTCCCAGGGGTGCCCCCTACAGGATGGGATGGGAATCCACTTCTGAGTATCCTCTACCTGGAAAGGATCACCATAAGTCAGAACTGAGGTGATGGCACACAATTATGTATAGCTTTTTCAAGAGAAGAGAACATAGTGCCTTGAACATTGGAAGCACTAAAACACATACACACCCATACTGCACACATACATATGCACTCACACGTAGTTGAATATATTATTTAATAAAGCAAAAAAGAATGCTTGTTTGGAGTATTGTGATTCAAGTCCCGAGCTTCTCTGGGGTAGGGAACAATCAAGATTTATTGGAGTTTTTAGCACACTGGGAAATGAAGCTGCCGAAACTCATTAGCATGCCTATTAAAAGGCAGAGTCTGGGGCACATCTCAGAAAAGACGTATTCCTTTCTTGGCCTTGCTGCACACTGTGAAGTACAATAGGGACTTCAGCTATTTTAAAATATATTTGGCTCAAAATTAGGGATTCTCCTGCCCCTATTGGCATCCTTTCCCCTCTAAACCTTGGGAAAATTGTCTCATGGTCTCAGACTGTTGTCACAATATTGAGAATCAGGCTATATCTTTATGTTCATTTTTAATAATTGTTGGCTTTTTCCATTTGATGCCGAAGCCGAGAGACCATGGTGAGTTGGTCCCAAGAGTTATTTAGGAGAAAACGCAATGGGGGAAAGGCATGAACAATGGCCACCTAGATTCCAGTTAACCTCAATTATAAACTTTCACCTTTGGTAATTGGATTAATTTGTCAGTAGGCATCATGTTATGGAAATACAGCAACCCAACTCCTGTGACATTTATAAAAAGTTCATGCCTGCAGATCCTATGCTATTTATGCCAAATTAAACACAGTTTACTTCAAAGTAACTTTGTTTAGAATGAACAGAATTCCAATATACAGCAGAATATGATAATAATTTTCCTTAGAATCCTTGGGTATCTAACCTAACCTTACAAAGTCTATCAATTTATTTTCCTGGTGGAATTATCTCATCGCCTGCTACTTATGTCTGAACATACTTTTCCCCCCTGAAGGTTTCAGGAAAAATGCCATTGGTGTGAATTTGTTTAAGATGGATCCCAGCTGGCCATGAAGTGACCCACACACTATAATCATGGATAGGGTTGCCATACGTCCCGGAAAACAGGGATTGTCCAAGATTCAAGGTGAGAGAAATTGTCCTGGCCAGTTCAATAAAACTCATGTTAAAGTCTTGGGTTTTAAAAACTACTGATTGTGTATTATAACACACTATTAAAATAAGTTTGAACTCTCACCATCAAAAGAGTGATTTCCTGCCACATTGGAGTTGGAGTATACCTGGAGACAAATTTTAATGTCCTCACCTCACACCACTGACTGATAAGTATGCCCAGTTTGTTTTCTTAAACTGAGGACATTAAGAGTTGACCACGAGGCGACTTCTCAGAAGTACAACAGATCATCTTGCAATAAGAATTAACTGTTGTAAATAAACTCATTTATGTATTGATATATTTAATGTGAAAGTGTTTTATGGCCTCCTCCTCCTCCTCCTCCCATGTCTAGGCCAGATATGAAACTGCCAAAATGAAAGACCTTTTGGTGAGTTCATTCTGAAGTTTGTTCTACCTGACCAAGTAACAAGGTTGCCGTTACCAGGGTACCCTATGATTGTGATTCAAACATACCACAGTCTTCGAGGATGCTCTTTCTGTATACCGTGACAGCCAGCTAAAACTCTTACAGCTGCTACAGAAAAAAAAAAACCCCAATTCCTTAGGAAATTAGTAATACCAATACTACTGCTATTGCTACTACTAATACAGTAATACCCCAGATAACGTGAGTACCGTATAGCGTGAAAACCGCATAACGTTACAAGATTTTTGGAAAAATCTTGTATCGAATAACACGATTTTTAACGTTATCCGATACAGTCGTTCTTAGCAGCAGGGTGGGTGGGAAGCTGAACGGGGTTCTCCGTTCAGCTTCCCAGCCACCCTGCAGCTACGGAGGCAGGGGTGGGGAGGCTGGAAAGCTGACTGGGGGCTCCCCCATCGGCTTACCCAGCCACCCCACAGCTGCGGAGACAGGGGTGGGGTGGCTAGGGAAGACGAAGGGGAGTCCCCGTCAGCTTCCCCAGCCACCCTGCAGCTGTAGATCGGGTCCTCTGAGCTCTCTGGAGCAGGCAGGGGACACGATCTACAGCTGTTACTGGGCTTCCCCGACGTCCTCAGCCAGTGGAGCGAGCCAGAACGTCAGGGTTCGAATCCCGACATTCTGGCTTGCTGCACTGGCTGAGGACGTTGGGGAAGCCCAGAAACAGCTTGGATCAGGTCTCCCCACCTCCCTAGACCCGGCCCGGGGGGGGGGTTCAGAGACCCCAAAATTGGTAAAAAAAGGATGGTTTTTTTAATCAATTTTGGGGTCTCTGACCCTCCCCCCCCGGCCGGGTCCAGGGAGGTGGGGAGACCCGATCCAAGCTGTTTCCAAAGTTCCCCCACCTCCCTGGAGGCAGCAGCAAGCCAAAATGTCAGGATTCAAATCCCGACGTTCTGGTTTGCTGCAGCCTCCAGAGAAACAGAGCTTTTTTAAACATTGTGTGATCAATGTATCGCACAACGTTAAAAACCGGATAACGACGGGACTTGTGGAACCAAGTCATAACGTTATCCGGGGTACTAATGTACCATCTATTACTGCTGGCACTGAGCTCCACCCGTCACAAATTGTTGGGGAGATTTTTCTGCTTCCAGAAAAGTTTAGTAAAATGATTCTTGCCATCAACATATCTACAAAAGAAGAAGGGATTGTTGAGCACTATATCCAGGTAGCAGCTACTTTGGTGTGATTCTGGTTTGTTGAATACTGCAATGCATGGTGTGTGTTTTGTGTTTTTTTTTAAAAAAATCTAAACTAAAGGAATTGTTTGCAGGGGAAAATAACTCATAATATAAAATCCAGCTGATGGCTAGGTGCAGAAAGGCATATTTCAAGCAAATTTTGAGGACATTTGTGCTTACTTTGTGGATCCAATTATTCTCCCCTTTCTGGTTCTGATCCAACAAAATGCCACCCAAGTTGTGTGACCTCTAAGTTGTCCCCTGGGGCGATATGCTGATCCCATTGATGTCAGTGGGAGATGGGCAACTCCAGCCTTACTCTGAAACAAACAAAGGTCCAATAGGAATAGCAAACAAATTAAATCCAGATTATGGAAATTACCAGAAGCCTTGCTGTTTTATGCAATGCTTATTAGAGATCCAATTATTTGCGGGATAATTTAAGACTGCCTCTTTTCCCATGGAGTCGGCTCACCTGTTGAAAGCTGATGAGCTCTCAAGGCGGATTGGGGCATGATGATGTATATTGACAATAAATTATAAAACAATAATTGTGGTTCACCGGCCCCCTTTTGTGGAAAACTGTTTATTCTGATTCCAGTGCCAGCTGTCTCAAACTTTAATTTAAGTGCTAGCTTGAGGCGAGACATTTGGAATACTAGTTGAGAGTGTTTTATAGCTCAAGCAATATGTTTTACTAACCTCAAATACTATGGTGACGATGATTTTAATGGGAAGTATAATTTGTGTGCAGGGGTTTTTGGGGTGAGTTTTGATTTACCCAGAAATAGGCATATGACTGGGGGAAATGTTTGAGGGTGAGTGGGTTGGAGATAAACTCCGTGGTTTCTGTTTTGCCCATATGCCAAATGAGTTGCAACTAAGTGAAGAATAAGTCATGGGGTTGGGCGGGGATTTCCATTTGAAAAGCAAAGCCATAGCAAATCATTCACTATTGCTTAATGATAAACTATTCTGTGAGTGGCGGACAGGTGCTATGGGGTAGGGGTGGAGTGAAGGGAAGGCCTGCTGTTAAAGGAACATTTAAATGGGAGAGGTGGAGTAAATCTGCTCACTATACATATGGGGCCAGGATTGTCCCTCTGTATTTAGCAGGCAGGCTAAAAAAAAGTCCCTTCTATTCAGCACTAGTTAGACCACATCTGTGTCCAATTCTGGGCACCAGACTTTAAGAAAGATGGAATCAAGAGCAGGTACAGAGAAGGACAGCAAAGATGGTCAGAGGAAAGGAAACAAAGTCACATGAGGAAAGACTGAAGAAACTCGACATGGCTCAAGTAGCTAAGATGCTGACTGGAAGGCGACAGGTCAGCAGTTCGATTCCCGCGTACTGCAGGATGGAACGAGCTCCTTTGTCTTGGTCCCAGCTCCTGCCAACCTAGCAGTTCGAAAGCAAGAAATTGCAAGTAGATAAACAGGGACCACTTCAGTGGGATGGTAAACAGCATTCCATGCCTGCCACACGACCATGGAAACATCTGCAGAAGCAGACAGCGCTTGGCTCTTCAGCTTTGAAAAAGAGATGAGGACTGAACCCTAGAGTCAGATACGGCCACTGGTGGGCATCAGCAGGTTCGCACCGGTTAGCCAGAACCGGTAGCAGAAATTCTGGCTGGCCACGCCCATCCAAGTTTTGAAATGAAGTAGTCCTAATTCGGGTGCAACGCAGGTCTTTCCCCCTGGCCACACCTTCAGTGAACCTATGGTCAGGCTTCTACTCCCTATTTCTTCTTGCCTAATTTGGCAGGAAGACAATATCCAGAGCTGAGAGAATGATGGGGTGGGGGGTGGGGATGGAATTATACTAGATTGTATAGGCTATGACGCAGAGCTACATGACATGTCCATTTCTGGGTTGTGTCATTTTAGCCTGAAAGAAAATGCTCATAGGACAGGTTGCACCTCATTCCAAAAGAGTACATAAATGGCACTCCTTACAGATAGAAATCTAAGCTGTTAAGGGTAGGCTGCAATCAATAGTCTAGACCAAGGTTCCTCAAACTTGGTTCTCTAAGCATTCTTGGACTTCAGTTACCAGAAGCACAAGTCAGCACACCTGCTGACGTGGGCTTCTGCCAATTGAAGCCCAATAACATCTGGAGAGCCAAGCTTAACAAACAGTTGTCTAGACTTACACGTTTTCCTGAGCAGAAGAAATTCCATTTTTATGGATTGTTCAGCTATTGGGGGCCTCGTCCACTACATCATGCAGTGACCAGCCAAAACTCTGCTCACAATCTGAATTTGATCCTGATGGGCTCAAGACTGACTCACTCTTCCATCCTTCTGAGGTTGGTAAGAAAAGTACTCAACTTGTTAAGGGAAAAATTCTAATTACCTTGTGGACTGCTCACAGAGGGCTCTATGCCTCAGAGGGTAGTATACAAGTGTAATTGCTATTGCTATAGTCAGACTAAGGTTTATCATCTCATTGCAGGCTAGTAATATGAGTTTTGTAATTCAGTTTTTATTGTGCCCAGGTCCTGCCCCATATGCTAGCTGCGGAGCTGAGGATGGATTAGGAAATCAGAATTATCAGACCCCTCTTACAATCTTCAAGAGCACTGACTTAATTAATCCAGCTTTAACAGACCCGCAATGAAGTGGCCCCAAGGGAGTCTACCCAGTTTTGTTTGCTAACACATATATGAGAATGTTTGAGCACAACTGTGGAGATATTTGATGGGAAATGCCCTGATGTGAGCTTGATCAAGTAAATCTTAAATCAAAACAGCACACCACCAAGGCACCCTGAAAAGGCAATTAAAGCCATTTCCCCATGTTCAGCAATGATAATATTGCCTAAATGCTCCTAATTTTCAACAGCTGTTCTGCCTTGTTCATGTGTTGTGTCCCTCCACCAAAACAATTTTTAAAGATTTCTGCCAATGTAATTCAATTTAGAGCTTTTCATGTCCATTCAATGGGTCGTGCAACTTTCCCCACGTCTGTGTTGTCTGCGTGCAGACGAGGCAAAAAGTATGATGGATGCATTTTGGCAGAGGATTTTTATTCAGAACAAACTGCAATTGCATCTTGTTTAGTTATTTGCAAAGTGTGTTCAGAACACAGCACACTCCCCTCCTGCTTTCTTTTTACATGTGGGCGCAGCTGATATTTGCAGGCCGTTTTATTGGTCTGGTGAGTTATTTGCAGTTTTTCTGCATTGCAGACAGTCATTCTCATCCAACTGCAATTATTTGCAAAGTGCTATTGTAACTGTTCCTCTCCGGTCTACAGAACTGTTTGCTAAACAATAAACTCAATCATGCATTCAGTTCGGCAAATGTTGCCCTAAGCAAGCGAACTGACAAAACATTCATCCTCATTCCACAAATAGCCACGGCCAGAAAAGAGAGAGAGGTTCATTGGGAGCATTTAAACTGAAGTTGTTCTATTAGTACCCACCAGGTGTTGTAAACTTTTATCTCAAAGTAGAGGAGTAGAATCCAGCCCTCCCATGAGATATTTCACTGGTTTCATCAGAATACACCATTCCTTTAATATTTCTCAGATACTTGTACCCTTCAAATGTTCATTCTCATATGAGGTTCAATTAGAGTTTCCATACCTCCGGAAAACCGGGATTGTCCCTGATTCAAGGTCAGAAAAATTGTTCCGGCCAGTTCAATAAAAATCATGTTAAGGTCCCAGATTTTTAAAACTTACTGATTGTATATTATAACACACCATTAAAATAAATTCAAACTCTCACCATTAAATGAGTGATTTCATGCCACGATGGAGTTGGACTATACCTGGAGACAAATCTTAACATCCTTGCTTCACACCACTGCCCAATAAGTGTGAACAGTGTGTTTCCTGGAACTGAGGATGTTAAGAGTTGACTGTAATGAAACTTCTCAAAAGTACAACAGATCATCTTGCAGTAAGAATTAACTGTTGTAAGTACATTCATTTATGTATTGATATATTTAATGTGAAAGTTTTTTATAGCTATCATATTATGTTTGTTTTTTTAAAAAGGTTATTTTGTAGATAACCCACCCATTTTTTTAAAGTATGCTTCTGTCCCGGTTTTGTGGGAGAAAATTATGGCAAGTGTAGGTTCAATGCAGCAGCAACTTTAAGATGTACAAAACCTACCCAAAAAACTACCTGGCCTTACAAAAACACAATGGTCATAAAGAACTCCGCATGACCTTTAGGTTGCCCATTGGTTCTTCTTAACCTGCCCCTGGCTAGAAATACTCCCAGGTATTGACTGTCTCTCCATCCCTAAACCAAATCTCCTAATACCATTCTGTGTCTGTTGTTTCTTGAACCTTGCTTATCAAGCCTGGTTCCACACAGGGGTTAGTAATGTAACATGTTATAATTTGTTGGTGCACCTTTAAACACAAGTTTAGAGCAAGGTTTCTCTAAATCTAAGGGACGCTTGATTTTAGAACGAGTATAGTCTTCTCCCTCAGATACCATGTGTTGTCCATTCACTTGGATGACTCATTAGGGCTCTTCCCTTCTGACTTCCAGAAACCCTGCCTTTGACTTCTGTTGTAATACCCTGCCAAATAGCTGTAAACAACTCTGCTTAACAAGTGTGATGTTACCAACACTTATGTAGAGCCAGATGTTGAAAACGTTGCTTAGGTTTGGACTAGTACTCACTGCATATGGACTATGCTGCTCGATGTATTCTGAGTGTTCTAGTTTTAAAATGTAAACATTTCACAACTTTCAGTACAGTAACAAATCCATGATCTAACAGGGAATCCAGACAGCTTCCCAGTCTTATACCACCTACTCCCAGAAAACTCAGTTCTCCCTCTCTGGTTGTTCCCGATGCCAACTGTTGTCTGTTGGTTGTCTAATGGCTTCAACAGCAGTCCCTCCTGACCTGAACTCTAATGTCCTTGCATGTTGGATTGATAGGACCACTGAACTTGTCCTAGACTTTCACAGCCAAATCTTTTTTCCATCTCGGCCCTCGTGTGAACAGGCTTTGCTCCACTCCTGAACTCTGGTCCTAATTCTACCAGGATTTGCACTTCAGATCAAGCCTTATCAGCTCTGATGGAAGGCAAGAGATCATGTGAGGCCATTGTATACATCATCCCAGAGGTGGCCCATCTTCTGATGTGGCGACAGGGAACAAACCTGTGAACCTTTCCCCATCAACCCACGCCTGACATCTCTGACCAGCACCAGCTACCAAGAAGAGTCACTCCCACCCACCCACCCACCCAACTCTTCAACCCAGCAAGCCCTCTTCACTAAGAACTCAAAGGTCAATTTTCAATGAAGTTCCTACTTACTTGAATCAATGTCGCCTTGATTCTTTGTGAAGGGTGCAGCAGGCATAAAATGTGATATTGATTCTCACGATGCAGAGCATTCCTTTGTTCCCAGCCATTTCGAAAAATGCAAAGTATTTCTTTCATCCCACTGCAGAGCATGTCACCTTAGACAAACCTGGGGTCAGTACCTTTTCCTGCTATTTCATGTTTGGCTCACTCTGCTTCTCTTTTCCCCTCCCTCTTTTTATCTTCTCTCTTCTCCTTTGTACCTTTCATCTCATTATGGGTCTTTCTTTTTTTGGAGGGGGGGGGAAAGAGTAAATGATGTTTCCTCCTCCTCCATTAGCTGCTATTCTAATTTTTACCTTTCTCCCCCTTGATCTCTGGAGTACTCGTTTAGATTCAAATCTAATTTAGCATTCCTATCTCTCTTGGCAATGCCTTTTCCCTCTGACTGTCACCCATTTTTGATAGCTGCATAGAAACTCTTTTTCATTTGCTTCCCCATTCATTTCAATAATCTCATCACCTTCTTCCTACCTTCTGTTTAGTGTTAGACCCAGGACACTTCACCCTGATGCAGAAGGAAGTCTCTTTCCCTGTTCTTAAGTATAAAGCTCTGTTTTGGTTTCACAAGCTACATTACAAGTTATATGAACCTAACTTACCTTAAGATCAAGATCATAGAATCACTGAGTTGGAAAGGTCATCTACTCCAACCCTTTGCTCAATGCAGGAATCTGAATCAAAGCAATTATGACAGATGGTGGTCCAGGAGTTCTCAATCTTTTAAAGCCATGGGCTGGGTCACGCTTCCTCAGACAGCTTTGGAGGCTGGATGGCCATTTTGCCCTTCCTCCACCACATGGCACTTCCTGGTGTGGTGGAGGTGGTGGAGAACCACATAAAATGGTGCCACAAGCTGCATTCGGCCCACAGGCAGCAGGTTGAGAATCCCTGCTCTACTCCAAAGTCTTTTCCCATCTGAAGAGAGGCAGTTGTTTAAAAGTAGCACAGACTTCTTCCATGGTGCTGTTTCATGTTTCTTCAGCATCGCTCCATTTTCCTACCTCTTTTTAGCAGCATCAAAACCTTTTCCTTCTCCCATGCCTTCACAAATAGCTCTGATAGCTGATTATTGCTTCAGACTGGGTCTTCTTTTCAATGAATTTATTGAATACGCAGCTGAGACATCATTCTTGAGATGTCAGATTCAAACTTCCAATATATCACCTCTTGGGTAAACATGACACAATTTGGTTCCATTTCTAAAACTTGGTGGTTGACAAAGAAGTAGAAGAAGAAATCTATACATGTGAAGTTTTATTATCGCACAATCTGGGTATTTCCCACAAATCCCATGGGAACGTCCTTTGGCTCACCTTAGCTATACAGTGGTACCTCAAGTTACAAATGGTTCAAGTTACAAAATTTTCACAGTACAAAAGAAAATCAATTGAAAATAATGGCTCGAGTTACAATTTTTTCCAGAACATATTAATTGGTTTTCAATGCATTCCTATTGGAAACCATGTTTCAAGTCACGAATTTTTGTTTTCAGTGCATTCCTATGGGAAACCATGTTTCAAGTCATGAATTTTGGTTTTCAATGCATTCCTATGGGAAATTTGAGTTACAAATTTTTCATAACATAAAAAATGCCTTAGAACACACTAAATTTGTAACTTGAGGTACCACTGTATCTCTTTGATCTATCCTTAAGAAGATGTCCTACAAAGCTTGGTAAGACTGTATTTCATTTGTTCTGTTTTTATTACAAGGGATCGTTTTGGCTGCAAACATTTATAAACAGACCAATTCATCGTTAAGCTTCAACTTTTCCTTTCTTTATAGTGGACTTGTTTGGATCTGATACTGCATTAAATTCAATTTTTCTTTCACAAATTTGATGTTTTGACAGAAGGAGATGAGAAGCTTCCAAAGACAAGGATGAGTAATATTTTTATTAGAGCAGTAATATACTGCAGTCAGAAGCCAGCTGCAGAAGGCTTCATCAGACTAAGCCTCATGGAGCTAGAGATAATGTAGAAGACACTGTTTATAAGAATATTTTTATAGGTTTTTCTTTATACATTCAACCATCCAGTTGGCCCATCTCACATAGTATGGTCAACATTAACCGACCATGGCTTTACAGACGTGGGTTTTAGTGGGAGAGGCAAGAGGATGTTCTTTTCCTGGAATCCTACATTTATTTATTGTTTGAATGCATACTGTTAGATACACTGCTCTAGCCATGCTTTTACCTTCAGAGGTTTGGCTTAGAAAATGTGCAACCCTAACAATACAGTTTAGTAGTTTAAAAAAATTGTAAATTTATCTACAGATTGACATGGCTGTCTTCTGTCCTATAAGGCCAAGCTTAGCTCTTCCTTCTTTTCTATCAATTCTTGTTGCCATCTGTGCATAAAAAGAAGCCTAACACTAAAATTTGGAACTGTGGCAACAAAAAATAAAATAAAATCAACTCTCTTCTCTGCTCCTCTTTTCTTCTGGAGAGGAAGGGAGGCCTAAGGTGCAGGAGGAAGCCACCTCTTGTGTGCGAAAGTGCCCTGTCTCTCTCTGTACCGTGGACCGTGGACCACAATTAATTCAAATCTAGGCAGAAGTTTCAGCAGATTCCAAAATCCCAGCGGCAACCACCAAGAAATTCTACAAATTCAATAGGAAGTTCATTCCACAGTATTTTCCCTCCTAAATATAAAGAGAGATGTAGCTGGCTGGATAGCTCTGTGGCTTAGGTAAATGGCTGCAGATCCAGAGTTTGTGAGTTTAATTCCCCCACTGTGTTTCCTGGGACAAAAGCCAGGCTATGTAGCCTTGAGCAATCTTCACATTCCCAAGGCACCCCCAGAAGAAAGGAAGGGGAAACCACTTCTGCATGTTATTTACTTGGAAAACCCTGGAAAGGGTCGCCATAAGTCAGAAATGATGTGATGACACCCAGTTATTATTAAACTGAGTTTTTTAAAAAACCATTTCTTGTTATGTGTTGTCAGATTAAAACTACCGTATATACTCGACTATAAGTCATCCCGAATATAATTCGAGGTACCTAATTTGGACCTCTAAATCTAGGAAAATAGATTGACCTGAATAAGTCGGGGTGGAAAATGCAGCAGCTGCTACTGAGTTTCAATAATTTAAATACATGAAAATATGGTAAAATTAATTAATCTACACATTTGTGTGGGTATGTTTGTGAGTGTTTACATTGACCGGAGTATATGTTGAGTCCCATTTTTGGACCTCATTTTAGGGGCTAAAAAACCCAACTTATACTCGAGTATATATGGTAAGTCATTTTGACCTTTATGGAGTTAACAGCTTCAGACTCATCATTTTTGCCTCCAGTCTTGATTTGCAATAAGATCCATTTCTTTGTCTTTCAAGTGCCTTTTCTTGTCCAAAGATGCACAAATCATGAATTTTACAAAGGGTGTAAAGAACCTCCAAATTAGAATGAACTTGATTTAGGAGTTTTGACACACTAGATGGTTGCTCACATTTTTTAAAACAATCAGTGACTTCTTCTAGGCTTGCTCTTTGCATTTGCATTTTGCCTCAAAAAGGAAAGGACCTTTGAGATATTTTACACAAATTACAGAGACCTGGAAGAAATAAAGAAGCTTGGTTTCCTGCTACTGACCAGAGACAAGAAAGTTCGTAGAGCTTTCCAGGTTCTTGTTGAAGTACAGTATCTTCTGGAGCAATTTTTCACCTCCAGGCAAGAGTTAAAGAAGGAGCCCTGTTTTTTCTTGTGAAATTGTCTATAAATTTGACTCTCTCTCTACAAAACTCGTGTCTCCAAGAAGCAAAAAAGGAGGCAATCCATTCCTCTAATGCTTCTGATCCTTGAAAAATCTGTGCAAACATGCAGCAGTCATTAAGATTTTTCATAACACGTATCATCTGCAAAAGGAGTTATTTGCACCCTGACATCAAAGGGTGAGAATTTGCATTTCTGCTAAGAATATATCAAAATATGCTGAGTGCACACTTTGAGAGAAAACACATTTAGAAATGTGTAACTTAGGAAAAATGCAGTATGTTTAGAGAAGTATTTAAACAACTGTGTATCACATATAATTATATAACATATTTTGATAACAGCAGGAGGCGGCTTCGTTTGAGATCGCAATCATCATTGATTATTGTTGAAATAGGATTGAATGTAACCATGAGTATTGTAATGATGTGCTTTCAAGTTAGAACTGATTTACAGTGGTCATAACAGAGCTTTTGAGATAAGAGATATATTTAAGAACTTGCTTTACAAGTCCCACATCCACATCAAGTTTCCACAGCTGAGTGGGGATTTGAACCCTGGTCTCCAGAGTCCTAGTCTATCAGTCTATCCAGTTATGAGTGTGGAGGATGATATAGGTGATATAAAACCAGAAACAGATTCATCCAGAATAAAACTTCCATGTTTTCCTCATGATCACTGACTTATGTATTTGAAAACTTGCAAGCTTAACACACTAGGAAAAAGTTAGTACAGTGCAGTAAAAACCTGACTTACATATGCCTCAAGTTACATAAAACTTGACTTACATAATGATTTTTGCTATAAAACCAGGTCCTGATTTACATAAATATACATAACACATTTACATAACACAATTTACATAACACAGTTTCCTATAGGTTTGCTTTGAGTTATGTAAAAATTTCATTTTTCCTATGGGTTTGCTTTGAGTTACATAAAAAAATCATTTTTTTCCAATGGCGTTGCTTTGATTTACATAAATATCACTTTCCTATGGGTTTGCTTTGAGTTAAGTAAAAAAACCAAGTTACATAAAAGCCTACGGAACAGACTTTTTATGTAAGTAGGGGTTTTACTGTATTATCTTCTCTCTCCCCCTCCCTCTCCTCCCTCTCCTCCTCCCTCGCTCTTTCTCCCTCTCCCTCCCTCTCCCTCTCCCCATCTCTCCCACACACTGGAACAAACTGTTTACAGGCTGGACCACCGGGACAGGGGGATTCATCCCAGTGTGCCTTCACCTCTGGCACTCTGGGGCACAAATAACAATGTTATTATTATTTTACCCACCTGGCACGCTGCACTTTGGATTACGCCATTGCTCCAAGCTCCCTCCTACAGTTTGGAGCAATGGCTTATTCTAAAGTGCTGCACGCCAGGCAGAGACCGAACAGTTCCCAGGGGCAACCTTCTCCCCTGTCCCTTCATTGCTGCCAAGGGGAGGCACATGAAATGTCACAATGGGCTGGATTCAGCCCACAGGCCTTAGGTTAGGAACCCCTGTCCTTAAGAAATTTTACTTGGACATCTCATGTACAAACATTTTTGGGCCAAGACAGTGAGTTCTGGTGGTGGGAAGATGGGTAGGTACTTAGGCACATATTGCTTGCTATACTATGGGGCTTAGTTCCTCCTGCAGCATTTGACTTAATGTTTGTCTTCTCACCTGAAAATATGGGGAATCTTAGCACTTTCCAGAGACTTCAGTCAGCACCTTGAGATGGTTGTGGGGAAGACACCATCTTGTCTTTTGCTTGAGATAACAGAGCATCTTCTTATAGCAAATCCTGGCAGAGACCACTTCGTACAGTTCCAACCAAGGAAGAGCTAAGGATGGGATATGAGATCATACATATTTCTCCTTGTACGGATCAGCATTTTTGAATTAGTATCTCAGAACAACGTATTGTCTACAAAGCAACAGAATTGTTTGAACTATTGATAGCATCGGTTTGTTCCATGATATCATCATGTCTTCCTGTTTCATCTTTAACTAGAGATGGTTACTTTTGTGGGTCTACAGTTGTAAGGGGGAAAAAAAATTCTAGCTAATATGACTAATGGCTTTAATACCAGAATTTATTTTTTAAATACACAGATCACATTGCTATTAATAGCTAAAAATATGGCTTCTTCATGAGAAAACGTTACATTGAAATATGAGTGGAGTAATATGTTAATTTTGATGGGATGCCGTGGCTACTGATATATAGGAGAAGAAGGAAATTTCTCAGTGCATTTACTGACACTTTCCATGTCAACATAATTCTTGGGAATTCATGTGCACTATTTTGTGATGACTTATACGATGATGTATAAGAGCTTAAGAGGGTTTAATATGTGGCATTTTGACTAATGCAGTCTGGTAAATAGCTCATGGGACATTTTTCCACCTGCTTCTTAGTTTCATGAGACACTCCCTCAAGCTTCCTATATAGAAAAAGAGAAATGTCTTGAAAAATGTGAAAAAAATTAAACTAAGGTATTGTCCAGTATACCTTGACAAAAGTACTTGAGATATTATTAATACTTATGACCTCTGATTCTTCCCAACATTGACTAAAATTCTGAGGGCAGAATATCTATCTATCTATCTATCTATCTATCTATCTATCTATCTATCTATCTATCTATCTATCTACCTACCTACCTACCTACCTACCTACCTACCTACCTACCTACCTACCTACCTACCTACCTAAATAAATAAATAAATAAATAAATAAATAGATAAATAAATAAATAAATACACATCTCAGTTCACAATATCAAATAAAATGTTTGCCTGGGGTCAATGAAAATCAGAGATTGGTGACAAGGTTTTGTACTTGAGGTCTGTTGGTCAAGTCTGAGGGTAGAGGGGTTATCTGACCTTGAAATTATGGGATTAAATGCCTCCGTTTAGGACCATGGGTCACCCCGATCTTGTTCCCATATTCAGGGTTACAGAATTAAGTAAAAATTCTTTTTAAATTATATTTTGAAATACATATTTTGGAGGGGGAAAAAACTTTGTAAGCTGTAGCACCACGAAAATAAGAGAGGGGGAGATTAATTTAAGGAATGGTTTTACACATTAAAAAAAGGGAAATGAAAAAAGAAACAACCAAGAACATAACAGAGTCAAAATTAAATCCTTCTCAAATCCTATTAATTACAAAATGGGTGATGTGGCCTTAATTTGAAATCAACAAGACTCAGAGCAACCTTGAAAAAGTCTTTGAAAAACAAAAATTGGCTGGACTGTGTCCATATTACATATGAGATACAGTAAAACACCAGATAACGCTAAAACTTGGTTCCACAAGTCTTGGTGTTATCCGATTTTTAGTGTTATCCGATCCATGTTAAAATCCTATGGGATGGATCGGATAACGTTAAAGCTCCATAGAGATACATTGTAACCGCACAGGCTTTAGCGGTTGTTATCCGATCCATCCCATAGGACCTTAACGTTATTCAATCCAATTCTCCTCCCCAGATTACTTAACATTATGCGATTTTAGCGTTATCCGATCCAATCGTTATCCGGTGTTTTACTGTAGTTCCTTAACAAAGTTAAAGCACACATGAAGCGTGCTTTATCTATCTATCTATCTATCTATCTATCTATCTATCTATCTATCTATCTATCTATCTATCTATCTATCTATCTATCTATCTATCTATCTATCTATCTATCTATCTATGTAGCAAAACATCTCTCAAGTGGCATGAAATTTGCCAGACACCTCTGCCTTTTTTCTAGTACAGTTGCTCGCATCAGATTCAAAGGAGCAACCCACAGCATTTTGTTCTTTTACAACCTCTGTGCAGGCTTCTGATTAAACCAGGCATTGCCTGAAACCAACATGGTGTCCTTAACACCACACGGGCAAGCTTGGATGTTTCAAGAGATAACTACCCAAACACTCCAGCCTGGGCCCCTGCGATCAAAATCCATTGGGGTCACTTTGGCCTTTGATAGTCAAATGCAGCCAGAGGGGTTGGGATCGGAGGGGCCCTGTCCGACAAGTGGCCTCTTGGGAGAAGCCAGCCCACGTCCAGCCATACCCAGCATCATTTGTCTTCTGGGCTGTCATTCATGAATCCACGCTAAATCTCTTTAAATGTAAAACAGCTGCCACTGGCAAAGAAACACGCTTAGGATCCCTCGGCAGCAAGCCGCTCAAACGCTGACCTTGGATGCTGCCCATCCCATAATACTCTTCATTTGGAAACAATTAAGCCCTCCATTGGAGATCCTCTCCAAAGGAGCCCTTTCCCCAGGTCCCTAAATATGCAACAAACTTCACTCCTCTCCTCCCTTCCCCCTTGTTGGGTTTGAGAGCAACCACTGCCGCCTCCTTCGGAAACATCTGAGACTTGGCAGCTGTTGGCCAGACAGTAACCGTATCCTTAGTAGGGGAATTTGCCATCTTAACTTTATTTATTTTGCTGCGTG
This sequence comes from Furcifer pardalis, assembly GCA_030440675.1. Classification (NCBI taxonomy): domain Eukaryota; kingdom Metazoa; phylum Chordata; class Lepidosauria; order Squamata; family Chamaeleonidae; genus Furcifer; species Furcifer pardalis. The sequence goes on along the minus strand of CP126891.1, from coordinate 3,256,314 downwards.
CATCCGCACGGCCAGCACGGAGAAAAGCCAAGCCAAGAAAACAGACCATCCTTTCCTCACACTCAGGGCGTCCTTATAAGAACGTGTGTTTCCTTTTGCTCGCTCTCCGGATCAAGGGAGTCTTGTTCATTTCACACATGTTTGGCATCAAGCGGCCTGCCTTGCTATCGCCTTAGTCTCGAGTGATATGATGAACCGGAGATTAATCTCTTTTAAAGAGAAGCATCTGGCTGTAAGCTAATAAACTCTCAATTTGTAACAGGGAAGGCAAGCCTGCTCTCCAAAGCCTCACTCGGGAAGTGGAATATCACTTCTTATCTTCCTCAGCAGCAGTCTTCACTTTCTCTTGAACCTTTGCGGTTTTGAGAAGGCCCTGCTTTATCACATAGCCAAGCACAGAATTCTGCCAGGCGGTCGCAGCCTTTCCTCCCTTCTCTGGAAAGAGTTTGTCAGCCAGATGTGGAGGCCGTCAATCCCTTGCTGGGGACATTAAACCTGCAACGCTCTTGATCCCCAGCCGACTGACACTCAATCTGCAGCTTCTGGAAAACATCCCCCTACACCGGGGAAGTTTCTGACACAAACCAGCTGAGAACCCTGTAACATCGGAGATCACGACAGACTTGGCGCTATGACAGATTGGCAGAACATGATGCTAACCCAGGTTCCTTCATGGAAGGACAGGGGATGGGCAGTGCCAGATTAAGCCAGCAGAAGGCCTGTAGCAAATCGGGTCAAGAGGCCCTTGCTTAGATTTAGGATTTAGGATAGCTATAAAATAAAACCTCACTACAGCTCACAGGTCAACACAAATTTGCGCAACTACTGAGTACTGCATAAGATGCATGCGCAGACAAAGACGGCTCCACATGCGTGCACATCTTTAACTCTTTGGCATGCATTGAATGTTCCAATGAGGCAATGGTGAGTCTCTCCAAGTGAATTTTTTTTGAATATCTACACAAATGCACGGAATATTTAAATTTGGATTTTCATTCTAACCTAATGCAATGGCTGGGGGCCCCAGAGACGCAGGGCCCATAGTACATTTAAAAATTCTTGGAAAGGGTCATGTTGTACCTTCTGTGACTGTTTTGCCTCCTAAATACAGTACAGTCAAACCTCGCATAAAGAGTGTTTCACTTAAAGAGTAATTCGCTTAAAGAGCAGAATTTTCTCTGAATGTTCTCTTCACTTAACAAATAAAACCAACCAAAAACTCGCTTAACAAATAAATTAGGGTTCGCAATTCCCCCCACAATTGGTCACTTTCAATGGTGTTTCGCTTAAAGAGCAAACTCACTTAAAGAGCAATCCTGTGGAACGCATTATGCTCTTTAAGCGAGGCACCACTGTATGTGCAATATTTAAATATAAAATATACTTTTTTGCCTTCGTGGGAAAAAAATGATAATGAACTTCTATGGAAATAGGACATTATGGACTTAAGTGAAGACGGGAATGCAGAATGGAACTTTGCTTAAAGGTGGATTATTATTTTATTTCCTTTCTTACAAAGGCTTACCTATGTTGTCACATTTGTTCTGTAAAGGTCAAATACGTTTTGAAATGACACTATATAGCCCGTTGGAATTCACAACCAATCAAGCTACTGTTTCATTCTGGATAGGAATAGATGAAATTTTAACTTCACAATTAGAAGGTGACAAAACATTATCCCACCAAAGACACCTGCTTTCCACAGCTTCCATGGTTACATAATAAACATGCAAAGTAATCTTGTGCTTACCTACTAATAGTCAATTACTGAAAAGAAGTAAGCTAATATACAATTGATGGAGCTGAGAAGCCTTAGAGTGAGAGAAGCAAAATTCTTTTAAATTTTATGATGGTTGAGACATATCCAGTGGTGGGATTCGGCAAGTTTGCACCAGTTCACCAGAACCAGTAGCAAAAATTCTGGCTGGCCCTGCCCATCCAAGTTTTGAAATAAAGTAATCCTAATTCAGGTGCAATGCAGGGCTTTCCCACTAGCCATGCCCACAATACCACGTCCACAGAGGAGGTAGTAAACAAAATTGAATTCCACCGCTGGCCATATTCAATTTCAAATGTTGGCAATCATCATGGTGATCAGCCATGAAGATTGTCCTGGGACCAATATGTGACCTTCCATTTGCTTTCCACATTTCAGCATGACACCCATAGTACCACTGATCCAGTTCCATGAGTCACTTTCTGGTCCTGAGCCCTTTTGGCATGCAAAGTCCTCCTCAGCCCCAGGACAGTATTGATGAAGCTGCTGAACCCTAGAGTCGGATACGACTGGCTTTTGATCAAGGGTGACCTTTACCTTTATTATATATTGTTATATTATGCCACCTTTACAGAAACTGCTTCAGTAGAATTCTCATCCTATCCTCAGGTTGCCTCTCAAAACAAAGGAAGAACTGGGTGCTCTACTTGGGCCATTCACAGAACAGATGCTAGGCCTGAAGGGTAAACTGATTAGCAAGTGTGTAATGCCACAATGTTTGTCTTGCGCATCCATCTACTAACGATTTGCAATTCAAAAGGGCAAAGCTTCACAACTAATCTGAAGAACATCTATTCCCAGTTGTAGAAAAACACCACATTGGTTTGTACACTTATCTGTTATGCTAACCATTCTGCACCTCTGTACCTGAAGTCTATGAATTGATGCCATGAAGTCTCAGTCTTTTGCCCGACCAAGTGGACTTGACAATATGTACCAAGGTATGATATGAAAGTTCAAAAGGAAGACAGACCTTCCTTGGCTTCCACTTTGGTTTCATTCATCAGCCATTCCATTCTGTTAATGCCTCATCCATTGATAATGTGCTATGTATAAACCAATCAATACTGACTGGTATCATTCTATTAATGTTCTGCCACTCAGCTGGTTAAAGAGACAGATAAAGAAAAGGGGCACAGGATTTTATAACAGGGGGAGGGAGAAGAGGGCTTGGTGGTTGGGAAAGCCAGTTGTACTCGATCCTTATGGAAGCCCGTTAAAATTAATTGGAAAAAGCTTTTAAAGACCTCAAGATGAAGACCAAATGGATGTCATGCGCACTGCCTCATCTCCGACACCAATTGGGGAGGTCACTATGAAGCCCTCGATTTATGCAGAAGGCTGTGGCGATGGAAAATTGAGACAAAAGCGTTTGGATTTTATTATTCCATTTACTCTGACCCGGGGCCAGCAAAGGGTTTGGGGAGCCTGGTTTATGTATTCAGCTGGTTGCCACACCAACAGACATTTGGAGGCACTTAAACAACCCCACCCCCCTCAGCTCACAGCTGTAACAACACCATATCAAATACAGGTTAAAGTGGAAATGCAGACCGAGTGTCTCCAACAGGTGCATACAGAGGGTATTTCCAATTGCTTTACCCTTGGAAATATTTATCTTGATGGAGTGGAGCTTCAACGAATGTGTAATCCCCAGTGGAGAAATTTCAGGGGAGACTCAAAGGCTTCAAAGACAGTTTGATTCAATGAAATGGGTAGGCAACTCCTTCTTGTGGTGATAACAGTGGTGTCTTCTTTTTTTTTTTTTTTTAAAAAAAAAACCCAAAATAAAACTGGGAATTGGAGCAGAGCAAAGACTGAAATGCCAGGGATGATGACAACGAGAGGCAGAGGTAGCCATGAAGCAAAATGGAATCTTGGGCGCAGCTCTTCGGAAAGGCAGAGATCGATGGTATGTAGATCCAGGCCATTGGTGCCAGAGGCATGCACCAATAAGAGCTTGGGTTTGGACAATGACAAAATGAAGAAAGTGGCTTCATTTTGGCAGTCTAGGGTTTTATCAGGTCAGAGGAGAAAGAGAAGGAGAAGGAAACTTTTTTATTGATAAAATTCTTACTACAGTACCATCTGTCGAGGTGAACTACATAAACTTGTTAACCACTTTCAAAAACTTGAAAAAATATAGTTACATAGTTCAGTAAACAGAGTTACATATATAGTGATTGTGGAGGGAAATATACAGTACAGTTGTAACTCGCTTAAAGAGCATAATGTGTTCCACAGGATTCCTCTTTAAGCGAAACACCGTTGTAAATGACCAATTGTAGGGGGATTGTGAACCCTGATTTATTTGTTAAACGAGTTTTTGGTTGGTTTTATTTGTTAAGCGAAGTGAACATTCAGAGAAAATTCTGCTCTTTAAGCGAGTTACTCTTTAAGCAAGGTGCTCTTTATGCGAGGTTTGACTGTATATACAATACCAAAAGAAGACTAATATTTACAATTATATTCTCATTTACATGAAACTTAACTTTTAATATTCTAAGTTATTCTCAGATTTCTTTCTGTCAACCACTGCCACCAGAAGAAGAAGAAGAAGAAGAAGAAGAAGAAGAAGAAGAAGAAGAAGAAGAAGAAGAAGAAGAAGAAGAAGAAGAAGAAGAAGAAGAAGAAGAAGAAGAAGAAGAAGAAGAAGAAGAAGAAGAAGAAGACTGAAAATGTTTTCTGACTGATACCTAGATGGAAGGCAAGGACTATTTTTTAAAAAAAAGTCATTATTGGAATACAGGCTGGGAAGAAGAAGGGTAATATTTCTGACCCATACCAGGTTTTTTTCTCCTTCTATAGAAAATGTACACACTGAAAATGCAGAGAAGGAACACAATATCCACCTCTTATTAAGCAAACTGGTCCCCATTCCGGCAAACAAAGAGAGAGAGGGAAATAGGGGGAAATATGTAAATTTCTTTTTCTTTCAACTCTCCTTGTTCTCTCCACTGCCACCCTTTCCCTTAAAAGAGAAGGAGAAAGACCTTTCTCCCCCTTGTTATTTGAAAATAGTCAGGGCTGCTGCTAGAGTAATGTTCTTACATATAAATTGAAATCCTTTTTAATATTTACATTACTGATTTCTGCACTTTCTTTAATCTCCTCTTTCAAATTAATAGACAATAACAGCAGATTCTTTCCTTGGCTGGCTTGCCTGCTTGTGCATATTTACCCAAGTGTCTAGAGTGGAGATTGTACACATTTCTCTAATCCACCTGGCTGTGTTAGTTAAAAGCCCAGATAAAATCAGCTGCACTTAAATCTTAACCTTTTAAGTCTGAAATGTTTTTGAATGTCTGGGTTCATGGCAACTGTCCAGAGAGTGGGAGAGAAGGAGAAGGAATTGGAGAGGGGTGGTGGTGCAAGAATGTCAGACCTGGCTATCATTTATTTTCCCTTCCTTTCCTTCCCCCTACCACCGTCACCACCCTGGAAAGCTCCTAGCTCGTAACTTTTATGGATTGCCCACATGATCAAGGAAAATTGCAGTGAATGACAAAAGAGGCCTGCAACACTTTAAGGCAATCCCTGGGATAGGATGGACTTATAGGAACATGGTCACCATTTGGTCAGATACAGAAGACCAGTCTGAACAGGTAGGACCATAGTTAGGCAACTGAAGGCAACTGGGATTTGCCCCCGTCACCAAATTAAATTGGAACAGAACCAAACTTGCAAACTACACACAGAGACAATAAATAAAGTGATTTGCCTATTTGGAGAGAATGTCTTGGAATTCCATACCTTGCAAGGCATATGTGGAAAGAGGAGAAAGACAAAGAAAAAGAGGCAGACCCAGAGGATGGTGGAGAGATAACATCAAAATTTTTTTACAAGAACACCAAATAATGCCGATGGAGTCTGCTAGAAGTGCCAGAGCAAGAATCTTGTATATCCCTTGACAACAGATGGGATAAAAGAGGAAGCAAAGAAGAAGAGAAGACCAAATTTTGGAGGATTTTTATATCTAGAGGTGAATCTATGTGTGGAAGTAAATGGCAATATCTCTCTTCCTTTTGAAACCAACAAATTCCCTTTCCTTCATTGTTGAAGCCTCAATATGTTGTGTTCCTTCTTCTTCACAGAGTCTCGTGCCAGGATGGGTGGGAGAAGTTTCCATTTGTCCCAGATGTCAAAAACATCTGAACAAGAGCCATGTTCAGACATTCAATCCTGTGCGATCTCGCCACAAGGAGGGACTTCAATGGTTGGTCACCAGTTGTCTATTTCCTGTGCCACCAGAGCTACGGGAGAGCAAATATTGGCACCTCAAGACCTGTTGAGGCATTCAATCCCATGTATACTGAACAAGAGATGATGTGAAGCAGTCTAGCCCCATCTCCTTCCTTCTTTTGTTTTCATTGCTCCTATTTACTGAGGGCAATTGCATTAGCACCCTCCATTTTGGTAGGGGGGATGTTTTCAAAATCAGTTGGAATCCCAGAAAATCAGGGTTGTCTTTCATGTGGAAAGCCCCCATGGACTATGGAGGTTCTCCCTTTCCAGATATGTCACTGTTCACACTTTGGTAGAGGATACAATAGCAGAGGAAGAAGGATTTAAGAGCTTCCATACCTCATGTAGGATGTTTGCATGGGATTTAATGACTGAATAGGGCTCATGCCTGTCAACTCTTGTAATCCAGGGAATGTGTGACCACAGAGAGTCAACTCTGCTCCAATCCTTCTGCAAAGTTTGTAGAGACTACAATAATCAAGTCCAGGGCTGCACAATTTTTTTTAATGCAAATAGCAAAGTTAGCAGTGGGAAACAGGAGCCAGAAAGATATATGGGCATGGTCACCCATGCACACATAGGTACATATATGAACACATTTTCCGACACCCACCTCCCCACAAAATTAATTCGACAGTACAGAAAAGTCTGCGTCATCAATGATAAACCTGCATTCAATGAACCCTCTAAGAACACAGGGCTAGAGCATCTTTCTGAAGGGATTGCACTTCTGCTATTGGGGCTGACAGGTGGAAGAGAGGACTGACTAAATCAGCAAGAGGAAATTGACTTGGGTGTGTGTGTTGAGCATTAAATAAAGGAAATATCATTTTGGTAGATAAAGACCAGCAGGAAATGCCCTGGTGAATTCATTAGTCAACAAGGAGTTGGTGGAGGAGATGGTAATTGGTAGCAGAAAGAGGCCAAGTCTAAGCAGCTTGCTGTTTAAGAGAGACCCTGGATTCTCCCAGTATTTATCAGACATGGAAGCTCCACTTTCAGAAGTGTTATGTCAATTCCTGTTGAACTGAGGTAGCTCTCATCTTCACACCCTCTCATATGGGATTCCTTGATGGGTTTGACTTGTTGCTCTGTACAGCAGGAGTTGGAATTATCAGAATGGAATAAATCCAGAAGGATAATTCCCCACCCACCCAATTCTGTTAGGATTCTAGCAGACTTTTGCTTGGCTATATGTGGATTTAATTTTGGTTGGAGATTTGGTTATGGGAAGATAGCTGCTTGAATGCTTCATGAGTCATTCCTTAGTGACACTTTATTTCCCGTGTTGATGTTAATGATTATGAACTTCCTCCTCATTGTCATCACCTCTTCCTCACAAAATAACAGAACTGTATAAAAGAGCGTGGCTGTCAGAGTCACAGAAGCCAAGATTACTAACAGGGAAAATGCAACATCTGTTGATGCGCATGTTTTGCTTCCCTCAAATCATGGGGAAAGGAGTGAATCTTAGAATTTCTCCCTATGTCAGCATGAAGGTGGCCATCCATTCTCTTTTATGAAGGACTACTGTCCCTCTGAAGACCTTGGGGTAGACACATCTTCTTGAGATGGGGGAATCTGCATATGATAGGCTGCCCAGTTCAAATCTGATTGAGATATTTTTATTTATTTATTTATTTAATCAAATTTCTATTGTCGCCCAACCTGGCAACAGTGCTGGGCAGCTAACAAAAATTACAAACAATATCAAAACTAACTAAAAATCCGTAAAACCCCATTAAAAAGTCAAAATAATTTACCCCACTTGAGGGAAGAGGGAATCCAGGAACCCTAAATTTTCTCATCCAGAGTTAGCAACACCTAGAATGTAGGTTTACCATGCACAGAAGTTACCTGGTAACATTCCTTCCTACCTGTATGAAGTGATATGTGCATGTCCCTGTGCATCTGAGTCTGAGTGTGCAAACATCCATTTATTGTAATGTCTTCAGTAATTAGAGATCCCCCTCACCCACCACAGGAGCATCAACATGGTTATAAGCATTTTCCATCTTGTAGCCATTCTTCCTACAATAATGTGAGCCTTTGTTGCTACTGGACACATTGCTGTGAATCACGTACATTCTGGAATAAGCTTAAATCACTTCAATTCTGTATCCCAGACTTGAAATGGATCCACACAATGGTTAATCATCTATATAAAACTGTTAATTTGCAGAGCACTCTATAATGAAATTATTATCTCTTTTATGGTTTCTCAACATAAGAAATAAGCCTCATCTTAATCATAATAAATGCTGAATTACTCCATGTGAAGAATCTGAGAAACTAGGGGTGGGATATGGAACATAGAATTCTGCTACTAAAACCTTAGAAGGATTCTGTGTACATGCCTTGGAAAGGTAGCTGGAAAGATGTAAGCTAGTCTGTGCCTAGCAGAAAATGACAATTAACATCTTTAGTTATCTCCTGCCAGCGCCTCAGATATAACAGATGATTTCAATAATCATTTGGCTTTCTTCTCTGGAGACATACAAATGATGGAAGAGATTGCAGTGGTGCAAACGGAAGAAACCAAAGGGACTTCATTTGTGTAAATAACTCAAGCATATTCAACATGTTAATCGAATGAGCCACTTAAAATATACAAATAAGTTAGAAAGTTAATCAGTTGTCTCAGTCTCACATAGAAGGTGGGGGGATTTGTCCATGAACTGAGCTTGCCTCTTAGGAAGAATGCTGGTGCACCTGCTGTCCATTTGCCATCCTTCAATGCTCTGCTGGGAAGAGTTGTACACTCTGTATGTCCCAGAACTAACCCACCTCTTTCCCAAGATTTCTACTTCTTTCATGCCCAGAACAAACTTTAAACTGCCAAAATGAAGTCACCTTCATGGCTTTGCCATTGGACAAAATTAAATCATCATTGTACAGTATATGATTCTGGTAGTACTCGACAGAACAGCAGGTGAACTTGACTCTGTGTTTCTCTGCATTCACACAGTACAGTATGTTGTTGTCCGATAGCAGCCCCCATGTTGGACTTACATTTAGGAATTCCAGACCAGCCTTTTCTGGGTCAACCATATCCTCCTTTAATGTTGTTCTTTGTCCAGTGAGCTTCTTCCTTCATCTTCTAATTTGCTTTTGCTCTTATGTACCCTTGAGGATGTTTGTTCTTGCCATAAACTCTTCCTGGATTTGAGTTGGCAGACCTAGGGTGAGAAAGGGTAGCCAACAACACAAAGTTGCTGTTACCAGGGTATGCCAAATTGTGGTTCAAAAATACCACAATCTTTGAGAAGGCGCTTTCTGTGTACCCCAGCACACTCATGGATAGACAGTTTACATTTCCTATTTTTGATTTCACTCTCCCACTCTGACAACTCTGGATCTAGATTTCCCAGTACCAGATATAGTCTACTATGAGAACGTCTCAAACATAGGTCTTATTATATTGTTGTCTCGAAGGAACAGAGCAGTTGGGAGAGTAGGGACAAATATGTGCATCACTTTTCTTCACATACACACACATACTCCCCTGGCCTTCCCCCCCTCTCAATCTCCCTTCAACAAGGGTGCTTATAGAACACAGGATAATGGTGCATTGTTTGGCTTGGGATTTAATTTCCCTCCATCACAAGCTGCCACGGCAGCCCCTGTCATTGCAATTGGTCACACTTTTTGTGTGCGCTATATCTTGCCAAAGTCGCGGCTCCTCCCCAGTGCCCTCCTCCCTGGGTTGCATAATCTCTTCGTCTGGAATGAAGCTCTTCGGCATAATAAAAGAAGCAAAATTTTGTAGAGGAAAGTCAGTGGCTACCTTTTTTAGTAGAAACTTTCTGCCCTTACTCCAACTCTACAGAGTCACATGTACTGAAAAAAGCAAAGTAACAACTGAAGTGCTATCATCCGTTCGTTCGTTCGTTCGTTCGTTCGTTCCTTCCTTCCTTCCTTCTTCCTTGCTTCCTTGTTTCCTTCCTTCCTTCACCCTTCCTTCTTTCCTTCATCCTTCCTTCCTTCTTTTCCTTCCTTCCTTCCTTCCTTCCTGCCTACCTACACCAACATTGATCAAGCCTAAAGATAACTCATTGGCCAATGGAAGATGTCATCTTATTCTCTTGGGTGGTGGCTCACCAGATGCAAAGATGCCAAAGGATGCTATTCTGTTCCCCCAGGAGCTAAAAAATCTTCAAAAAGATATCATAGGGAAGCGAGGGGAAAGGAAGAGACAGGCCAAGGTGGTTTAAAGAAAGGAGCTGACCCTACTCTTGACCCTAAATTGATGGATTTTCAGGTGGGGAAACCCCTTTTTGAATGGCCATAGAAGCTGGAAAGTCAACCTCCCCCCCCCCCAAACATCCTTTGGACCTTTACTGTCAAAACTGACAGCTAGTAAAATAAGACAATTTCATTTTTAACCAGAGTGTGATAAATCACTTCTCTCTCTGAGCCCTGTAGGTGTGAAAGGAGGATGGAGGTGGGTTAAAGTTACTACAGGAATTCCTCAGACTCTCAGAGACAAATGTTTACTTCATCCTTGAAAGAAGAGGGAGAAGTTAACGCATGCTGTACTGTTTTTCCTGAGGAAGACATGAAAGGACGTTTTTACCCCCTGAAGAGGAGGGATTCAGCTTGTCTGTGTTCGCCACAGGAGCTGCTCCATGGATAATAGGGCTAGTCAAGGCCCATGATGGGGGAGCTGAACAGAAATACAGCTCCAGAGTGTGGTTCTCAAAGTAAGAAGTCAGTGGCTGGATTTCAGCAGGCAGAAAGTACTTCTCTCTTGACCAGACAAAGAAAAGCCAGGCTCTCACTTCACTCCTTTTTTAATCCTCCTCCTGATTTAGTCTGCCCATTGGAAAGTTTTATACTGTCCTCTCCTCATGAGGTTGTGGTAGAACACCTCTGCTCTTGCATGGAGTTACAACATCCCATGACTTTAATGCATTAAGCCTTTGTATCAATTTTAAGGTAACGGTCACCCTTGCTCGAAAGCCAGTCGTATCCAACTCTAGGGTTCAGTGCTCATCTCTGTTTATAGCCAAAGAGCCAGCACTGTCTGCATCTGCAGGTGTTTCCATTGTCATTTGGCACGCATGACTAGACACTGGAGTGCATGGAACACTGTTACCTTTCCCACTGAAGAGTTACCTATTTATCTACTTGCAAGTTCTTGCTTTCAGACTGCTAGGTTGGCAGGAGCTGGGACAGAGACAGGAACTCTGGGTCTCGAACTGCTGACCTGCTGACCTTCCAGTCGTCAAGTAGTTCAGAATCTTAACCACTAAGCCACCACAGTCCTTATACATTTTAAACACTCTGGGTGTTTAAACACTCTCTGGGTGGTTCACAAGTAGTGTTTTGCCCCCAAGTTGCTGGTTACTCATTTTATCACCTGTGGAATAATAGAAAGCTGAGTCAGTCTTGTGCCCAACCAGGATCAAACTTACAACGTTTTGGCTGCAGTACAGGAGTTTGGACATGGCTGCTTCAGAAGTTCCTCGTGTTGCCCATTATCAGCCAAAAATTTGATATATTTATTTGACTTGATATATCTTTTGCACTGAGGGTGCCAAAATTTATACAGACGTTTTAAGAGATGTTACCCATGTCTTACTTTTCTAAGTTTATTTTAATTACATGTGTAGTATTACATTTGCTCAAAAGAATGAATGTTACCATCACCACATGACATCCAGGACAGTCAAAGAAAATGGTGGAACCACAGCCACTATTCGAGGAGTACAAACCCATTTTGAAATGGTATTTGAAATTATGGATATCTCCTGACTTAACATCAATTGACTTCTACCTATGGGGGTCCTTAAAGGATGTGTTGTATCATAGAAAACCGAGTATACTAGCAGTACTTCAGGAAGGAATTGAAACAGCATGCAGAGTGATACAAGTGGACCCTTTGGTCAACATTGATCAAACAGTAGTTTACCATAATCAGAAGTGTCTGAATGTGGATGGTAACCACTTTGAGTCCCTCTTGTAATTGCAAAGTCAAACATCATCTGTATTCATCTTTATGTTATTAGTATGGCTGCAGTGTTATTTGGTGTTATTTGTTATTGTGTGACTGTGGTGGCTTAGTGGTTAAAACACTGAACTTGATAACTGGAAGGTCAGCAGGACAGCAGTTTGAGACCCGAGTCCTACACAGTGAGTGAGCTCCCGTCTCTGTCCCAGCTCCTGCCAACCTAGCAGTTTGAAAGCAAGACAATGCAGGCAGATAAATAAATATCACTTCAGTGGGAAGGTGAGCAGCATTCTGTAAACATGTCCAAGGAAATGTCTGCAGACACAAGACAGTGCTGGCTTTTTTGCTATAAACAGAGATGAGCACAGAACCCTAGAGTCGGATACGACTGGCTTTTGAGCAAGGGCAACCTTTACCTTTCTTATTGGTACATATTGAGCATTACAATTTTAATACAGTTTTGTTCCTTTTAAAAATGTTTATACATTTTTGGGTACCCTCTGCATATAGTTACCTGGAAGCTAGTGCTCTGAGACCTGGTCACTGTTCATATTTTGGGAATGCAAATGATGCTATCTTCTCTATGTATAAACATCTTGCCCTTTTCCTCCTTCAGATATACAGTCATACCTTGGATAATGAATTTAATTCGTTCTGCAAGGTTGCTCGCTATGCGAAAAATTCGCTATGGAAAAACTCGCATAATGAGCGTTTCTATGGGAAAAACTCGAATAGCGAAAAAATTTGTTATTCGAGTTTTCCCCATAGAAACGCTCGTTTTGCGAGGTTTGACTGTACATCCACAGGTCTACATGTTAAACACTAACACATGCCCAGAGGCAAGAATGTTCACATCAGAAGGTTGCAAGACAATCAATGGGGGGAAAGAGATTACAAAGAGTTGTAGACTTGTCTTCCACCATGCTGTATGGAGGTTTGCTTCCAATGTAGGCTTTCCTTCAGGATGCCGACCAAGCTATTAATCCTTCTGCGCTCTCCCTGAGCTGGGGAGGAGCAATTCTCAGCATGCTTGGGGGAGGGAGCTCCCTTTTGAACATGTCCGAGTAATATTGCTTTCAGTGGAGCAGTGGGAGGTCTTGTCTTGTGAAGACAGTCGAAGCAGATAACTGAATACTTCTGAGATTGTTATTGCTGGCATCTCTCTTTGGGAGCGAGAAAAGATCCACCTTGAACAGTTCATGTGCCTGTCCAAAAAAACAGAGGAGGGGATGAAAGCCGGGCAGAAGGCCAGCTCATCAAAGTCACACATGAAAAGGGAAACTACCCCTAGTGAAGTATGGAGCAGCAGCAGCAGATATGTAGAATTATCCAAAAATGTTGAAACTGTGGATGATGGGACTTCTTAAACCACTTTGAATGAATGAATGAATGTTTATTAATTGATTAGTCTTATGACCTTATCAATAACATAGCAGAAGAATTAAAATCTGTACAATACAATAGAGTGCAATAAAATACAATAAAATACAATATGTACATACCTGAGCTACTTTTAAAAGGAATGTAAACTGGAGAAGGTGCCTTAATACATTTAATACATGCATCTCCATAGTCAGATAAGTGAATCTCCCTTTCAGGATACCCCAACTTGATTGATATATTGGATTCTTTTAGCTGATGCTTTAATTATAAACTTGGCAGTTCTACATACAATGTCCATGTTAGAACCCAGAAGGCAGTAGGACAGTTTGTGATTAGAGTCCCAAAAAGTTGTTTTTTTCCAAAAGGGATGCAAAGCACTTTGAAAGGAAAGCATCAATTTGGGGAAATGTTATATACAGTGGAACCCTGTATAATGAATGCCTTGTATTACAAAAAAAAAAGTAGAACAAAGAGGATTTGTGGAACCATTATACCCTGTATAACGATTTTTGTTGTTGTTGTATGAAGCAATGCATCTCTATGGGGAAAATCAGACAACGAAAATCTCTATGGGATGCATCGTTCAATGATTTTTTTCCCCATAGAGATTTTCGTTGTATGATGCATCCCACAGGGTTGATTAAAATACTTTAAATCATAATTCAGAGAGACAACGCATGCCTCAGCTATGTAGCATGTATTCCTTAGCATTTGCATCAATTCTGATGTTGGCCAAAAAAAAAGTAGGGCTTTTATTGTTGCAAATTCTTCTTTTTCTTTTGTGTCTTAATCACACTTTGAACTGCCAAAATGAAGCCACTTTCTTGGCTTTTGCTGATGGCCAAATAAAATACTCATGAGGTTTCCCCATCCAGCCTTTGGGCTCTTTTAAGGAGTGAAACTTTAAATCCCATTTTTACAAGTAAAGTCATACCTCGCATAACAAATTTTATTCGTTCTGCGAGGTTGCTTGCTATGCAAAAAAATTGCTATGCAAGTCTGACTCGCATAACGAATTTTTCGCTATGCGAGTTGAACTTTTCCCTATGGAAAAACTCACATAACGAGCGTTTCTATGGGAAAAACTCGCATAGCGAAAAAAAATCGTTATGCGAGTTTTCCCCATAGAAATGCTCGCTATGCGAGTTTTTCCATAGGGAAAAGTCCGACTCGCATAGCGAAAAAATTCGATATGCGAGTCAGACCGCTTAGTGAAAAACTAGCTCGTTATGCGAGTTTTTCGCTAAGCGAAATGCTCGTTATGCGAGGTTTGACTGCACTACGTGTAGAAATGAGCTGGGCTTTGCTAGTCTGGAAGATGCTGAATGGAACTAAGCTGTGCTTTGCAGGCTACAAAAGCGATGCTGAAAACTGAACTCTCCTTTGCTGGCTGGGGGTGGGTGGGATAATTTTGAGAGCTGGTCCTTGTTATCTTTTTGGGCTCTAGCTATTTTCCTTGAACTGATCTCCAGACCTGCCCACTGGTGGAAACCAGTCTCCAAAAATGTTCCCAATATGGAGTTCATCCCCCAGTCTTTATAGTTGCCTCAACCCTGCCAACTGCCAAAACTGTCCAGATAAAATTGCCTAATTGGCTGGATCCAGACACAAGCTGCCCACTCCTGCTTTAAATCCAGAGCTCTTCCTTAATGTTTGGAGATGTATACATACCAACTGTCAATATATATGTAGAGCTTAACATCCTAGGGTGAACAGCGTATGCGAAAATTTAGCTAAAACCTCAGGATCTTGAAGCAAAGTGGAAATAAACCCTCTGCCTATGATCATCCAAAGCCTGTTCAATACCAGGCCTTGTTCTCCAAGGAGTTAATGCAGACTGACGGGGTGTTGAAGTCCAAAGCTGATGAGATGAAGGGAAGGAGGGGCAGATGTAGGGAGGGAAGGAAGTGGCCGAGTTGAGCACAAAACAGATTCCCCCGAGTGCAACAGCTGTTCCTTGTCTTTGAGGAGCAAGGATCAAGACGAGAATATGAGATAGGCAAACGTTGGCTTAAACTTTCTTCTCTCCTTTGATTGTTCTTGGACATCTGCCCCATCTTCCTGTCAAGAATGTCGGCCAGCTGGGAGCTGAGAATAACACCCCTGCTCACTCTCCGAGACCTCTAATACTTTAAGCCAACGAGTCGCCACTGTGCACCCTCTCGACCAAGGCGGAACTATGCTAATACTTGTGGCTCATTTCTGCCTCCCCAGCCAAAAGCCCTAGCTTGTGTGTGGGTTCTTTGGCTCACGTGCTAATTGGCTTTAATTTGTTGGCCAATTGGATTTTTCACGTGTCCAGAAAAGAGAGCGGCAGACAAAAGAAGAGAAAGCCAAAATGGAAAAGTCTGGGGTAGAGAGCCCATTCTGTTTGGTCTCTCCATGTCATTATGGGGCAGGTATATGATATTGCTATTAACACTCTATCTAGCAATCCAATCTCCTTCCTTGTTATTTGCAGTGGATCCCTAATGAATATTGTATTGTGATGTAATGTATTGTTTGTCAGCCGCCCTGAGTCGCCACGGTGAGTGGGCGGCAATATAAATTTGAAATAATAATAATAATAATAATAATAATAATAATAATTTGCTTTCATGCAGATGTGTTAAATATTCAGCCAAAGGGTGTCCTAGAAAGACTTCTCAAGCATATAAATGAATGAATAAGTAGCTTCCAAACAGAGATGAGCACTGAACCCTTGAGTCAGATACGACTGGTTTTCGAGCAAGGGAAACCTTTATCTTTACCTTAAACCTGTTTCTTCACCCAAAGAATTTTGTTGTTCAGTCGCACATTCGATTCCGACCCTTTGCAATGACCCCATGGACCACTGTCCACGAGGCACTTCTGTCCTCCACCCTCCTCCTCAACTCGCTCAGCTCTGTGCTCATTGCGTCCACAATACCGTCTAGCCATCTCATTTTTGGCCGCCCCTTCTTCTTTTGCCCTCCACCCTTCCCAGCATCAAGGCCTTCTCAAGTGAATCTTCTCTTCTCATTTGATGTCCAAAGTACTTTAGCTTCATCTTTACTATTTGACCTTCTAAGGAGCAGTCAGGGTTGATTTCTTCTAAGATTGACCTATTTGTTCTCCTCGCTGTCCAGGGGACTCTCAAAACTCTCCTCCAACACCACATCTCAAAGGCATATATTCTTCTGCACTCAGCTTTCCTTATGGTCCAGCTCTCACAACCATACATTGCCATCAGGAATACCATTGCTTTGAATATATGAATTTTTGTTTGCAATTTGATGTCTCTACTTTTCACTATGCTCCCCAGCCAGGTTTCTCATCGCTTGCCTCCCAAAAATCAGTGGCCTTTTTATTTCATGGCTGCAATCCCCATCTGCAGTGATCTTGGATCCTAAGAAAGTAAAATCTGTCACTGCTTCTACTTCTTCCCCATCTATTTTCCAGGGACTGATAGGGCCTGTTGCCATGATCTTGGTTTTCTTGATATTGAGTCTCAAGCCAGTGTTTGCACTTTCTTCTTTCAACCTAATCAGGAGCTTCTTTAGGTCCTCCTGAATACCTTGACTTATTTAACAGGCTGTATCAGTAACTTTAAAGTCACAAGCGAAAGTTTACTTCTAATGGAGGAACGCTAAGGGCAGTTGATAAAAAATTTGGGGAGATGAAATATTGCACCACTTTCTTTTTTGAAATGTTTAGGGCAGCGTTTCCCAACCTTTGGTTTTTGGACTTCAATTCCCAGAAGCCTAAGTCAATTCCCGAAAGCACTGATCAGCCAATGTACTGACTTAGGCTTCTGGGAATTGAAATCTCCCTGTGGGGCGGGGGTTTAGGGCAAAAAATACTGGCTAGAACGTATGACTTTTTAAAAGTAAGAACTTGCAGGAGCCACACGTTTGAGATATTTGGGATTAAAAATATTTGAGATTAACAATAAATAAACAAGATGAACATGGGAGAAATCAAAATGGATTGTATTCCACAAAAGGTCACATTAGCGGTTGAGAAATGTTAATTTGAAAGAAGCTGTGATGCTTTTTGTTTTTTGTTTTTGTTATTTCATAATTGCCATTGTTGTTTCATGATTAGACAGTGGGGATATGGCTTGTTTCTGCAGAAGCAGATTAACAAGGCAACCTCTCTGAAAACCAAAATGAATCTGTTAGGCTTAGGGATGGCACAATACATTTAGTACTTATTTTGTTGCTATTTAGGCTTAATCTATCAGGATCTCTCTCACACACACACACATATATATATGTCATCATCATCTTCTTCAAGTACCATATTTGATTCTGAATATTGGCTATCATCATGGTGATCAGCCATGAAGATTGTCCTGGGAGCAATATAATGCAGTGGTCTTCCATTTGATTTGCCTTCTGCATCGTGCCATGAGTCACTTTCTGGTCTTGAGTCCTTTTGGTACACAGAGTCCTCCTCAGCTGCAGGCCAGGGTTGATGAAGCTGTTGACCCCCATCAAGATGGATTCAAGTGTGATTTAATCCACTTGGGGACCATCACCCTCCCCTGTGGACTTCGCCACCCAAGGTCATTAGTCCTCAGGGTTGTCAGGTTAGTTAACCACCACCTGATGATTGGTATGGAGTTGCTGGTAGTATGGTCTACTCTATTACCTTGAGTCCTTGATTGACCAGACTATCAAGGGATAAGTTCCTTCTGGTCAGAACTAGTTTTCCATTCATTTCACTGCTGTGCTCTTCTTTTCCAGGTTTGACCAGATCTTTTCATGATTGGGTCTTCCCATCTTTTGGGGGCCATGCCAAGGGGTCTTTTTATTCCTCTGGGATTCCGCTCAGTGATTGCTGCTGTTCAACTCCCGGCTGTCATTTGAAAGACGTGTCCAGCCAGTGCAATTTCCTTTTGTGATATTCAGCAACAGCTTTGTTGATTCCACTTTGCTCTCTTATCTGGGCATTGTGTATGTTGTCGCAAAGAGGTAACATTAGAATTGATCTTTTCATGGCTCTTGATAGTTCTTCTTTCTTGGCCTTCATTAATGACCATGTTTCACTCCCATAGAGGACTGCAGGTATTACTATTAAATTAAAAAGTTTGGCACATTGTTTCTTGTCAATTTTCTCATTTAGCCAAATTTCTTTGATGGAGTTAAATGCCGTCCATCCCAATTTCTTTCTTCTGCCTAGTTCTGCTCTCTGATTGTTACTCATCTCAATCCGATGGCTGAGATAAATGCGGTGGCCGACCTGCTCAATGGGTTCATTCTGGAATTTTATTTGGAATTTTCATTGTTTGCTTGCTAGCATATATTTTGTTTTCATGCCATTCATTTTTAGGCCAGCTTTCCTACTTTCTGCGTCGAGCTTGCACAGCTTTTTTTGAAGTCTTTGATAGTTGCCATAATTCTCTCCCACAAAACCAGGACAGAAGTATACTTGACAAAAACGGGCAGGTTAACTGCAAAATCGCCTTTTAAAAAACAAATATAATATAATGACAAGTATAAAACACTTTCACATTAAATATATCAATACATAAATGAATTTATTTACAAAAGTTAATTCTTACTGTAAGATGATCTGTTGTACTTCTGAGAAGTCATGTCGCAGTCAACTCTTAACATCCTCAGTTCCAGGAAACACATTGGTCACACTCATCGGGGGGTGGTGTGAGGCGAGGGCGTTAAGATTTGTCTCTAGGTATATTCCAACTCCAACGT
Organism: Furcifer pardalis; assembly: GCA_030440675.1. NCBI lineage: Eukaryota > Metazoa > Chordata > Lepidosauria > Squamata > Chamaeleonidae > Furcifer > Furcifer pardalis. The sequence continues at coordinate 3,237,278 of CP126891.1, read as the reverse complement.
GGCAGGAAATTGCTCATTTGATGGAGAGAGTTCGAATTTATTTTAATGGTACGTTTCAAAAATCCGGGACTTTAACATGATTTTTATTGAACTGGCCAGGACAATTTTTCTGACCTTGAATCTGGGACAATCCCGGTTTTCTGGGACATATGGCAACCCTAGTCTTTGAGCATTTCTGACAATTAGTCCTATATCATCTTTATTACTGTAGCAGGATAACCTGGCCAGACATTCACATATTTGTTGCTTTGACTTATGTTGTTGTTTGATAATTGGATGGTGGAGGACAGAAGTGCCTGGTGGACAGTGGTCCATGGGGTCACAAAGAGTTGGAATCGACTGTGCAACTGAACAACAACAGAGATGGTTCAGGTAGGTAGCAAGGAAAGGTGTGCTAGCTTCGTAGGAAAAGGGGAGACAAGGAAATACACATTTGTGTGTCCCGAATTTCTTGAGCTACTACACAGTTCCAAATAAAAATGCAAAAAAAAAAAAAAAGCTTTTTCCTGTTTGTGTTTCTTCCTTCCAGCTGGCTCTTGCTCAGCTGAGAGCCAAGGACAGAGCAAGAGATGAAAGATCTATGGTATAACTGCTACAATCCTCCTCCAAAAAGAGGGGGAATAGATTGTTTTCTGCAGGTTTTCAGTGTTTGTCTGCTTCAACAAAAGCAGTACAACGATTCCACTCAACCACCTACCCACCCCATTTCCTCGAGCTCTCTCTGTTTATCACAAAGCTAATGGGCTATTTCAAGCTCATCACAAGCTTAGGAGACAAATGGGGGGAAGAAGCGAGTTTGAAGAAGCATTCCGTTTGTTCAAATTTGCAGCTCCGTTGAGCGCCACCCTGCTCAGGCTGATGTTACGCAACATGGGTGAGTGAGAGGGAACATCAGGGAGGCATCTGGGTGACAAGCCGTAGACCTGGAGGATGATGGAAAACAATGCTGCACCCCATTCATCCTGATTCTGCCCTCCGCCTCCAACTTTAGGATTCCAGGATTGGAACGGAAAACATTTTGAGAGCTCATGAATCAAGCCACAAAGCAGAAGTAGGCAATATCTGAGTAACTGGGCTGTGAGAACTGCCTTATAAAATTGTTTTGGGATGACTCAGTGTCATTCTTTGCTCAGATACTTTCAGATTAGAAGTTTGTAGGCCCAAAATAGCTTAGAAAAGGAGTTCAGAGTGCTTTTGATGTAGGGTAGCTGAACTAATTAGAAATAAGAGAAGGGGGATTTTTTTCTACTTCCAAAGTGTCCTTAAAGTCCAAAATATATTGTGCCTCCTCCCACTGCCAGGGTCTTATTTGTAAAAATTGTGCCACAATCTATTTTTACATGTATCTGTGCAAGTTAATATTGGGGAGGGGAAAATTATCCCACAATCTCTTATGTTGGTGAGTGACTTGCAGTCCAAAAACATTTGGATGGCTCTTCATTCCTCATTTGGACCTTTTTGGGACTACACTTTAAAAAAAAAGTATTTGGGTTGGGGAATATGACAGCACTTTTCAAATACAGTAATACCTCGGATAACGTTTACCTCGGATAACGCTAAAATCGCATAACGTTAAGTAATCTGGGGAGGAGAATTGGATTGAATAACATTAAGGTCCTATGGGATGGATCGGATAACAACCGCTAAAGCCTGTGCGGTTACAATGTATCTCTATGGAGCTTTAACGTTATCTGATCCATCCCATAAGATTTTAACATGGATCGGATAACACTAAAAATCGGATAACACCAAGTCTTGTGGAACCAAGTCTTAGTGTTACCCGAGGCATTACTGTAGTTGAAAATAGTCATAAAAGGGAAAGGAAGGATCATTCTCATTCATCCCAGAGTGCAGGACAAGAAATAATGTGCTGAAACTACAGGAAGCCAGATATAGGCTGAATATGAGGGAAAACTTCTTAATGGTTAGAGCAGTATGACAGTGGAACCAACTGCCTGGAGAGGTGGTGATTGCTCCAACACTGGAAGCATTGAAGAGAGAATTGGACAACCCTCTGTCAGATCTGCTTTGATCTCAAGACATGAATCAAGGCCAAAACAATTGAATTTTTGGTCCCTGTCCTTCACTAAGGGCTTCACACAAATTCGTCCAATTTGGTTTGTGAGTCTTGCCAGTTAAGTTTGCTTGAATCTGATGTACAGCCATACACAAAATTTTACCTAAACTTTTATCCTCGTTTGTCCCCCGTCCTCCCCATCTTCTTTCCCCTTAAATCCCTTGATCATTCTTGGTGTTACAGACATGTGACCTTATGGATCCAGCTCTGAGTATTTAGTCTCTGTTCTCCAATACCCTTAAGCAAGGGGAGGAAAACCACAAAGCACTGTGGTGATGATTTGGCAATTAACCTTCCTAAGACGTAATGGGTTGGAAACCAGCTTTGGGAATAAGGAAGGGGAAAGAAGCTGCTTCCCACAGTAAGTTATTATGCTGGTATTTATGCCCCAATTTAACTATGTGCATAGTTAGCAATTTTGCCCAGATATGTATTAAAATATATAATGTATTATAATATATATAATATATTAATACAGAATGTACTCCCAGCTCCCCTTGCAAAAGTTAACGTTAAACAAACTGGAGAGTGTTGGCATGTGTGCACTTTATCAGTTGACACTCTCATAAAACTTTTATATTGAATGCCTTTGGCAACAATTATGTGGTAGTAGAAGAGAAATTGCCATTTGCAATTGCTTTCCTTTCACACATTTGTGAGCCAGAGTTCCCAAGTATGCATTTGTTTCCCCTCACAAAGGAACACAGCTACTGGCAGCTGCTAAAGCAATGGTGCTAATATTGGCCCAAATTATTTTAGTCCGCCCACATGGTTTGCCAACCACAGTCTGGGACATTTCACAGATAAGTGGCAGTGGTTTTGATTTGGAACTCTCTGAGTTTTGATGCACCTCAAGGAGGGGTGAGGTCAAGTTTCAGGTTGAGATGCCATGGGAACTCACAAAAGCATCATGGGGTCATAAACTACACGGAACCTTGCCTAAACACCAAAGGCATGGAGCAGCCTAGAACTAGACTCAATTTCAAGCCTGTCGGAGTCTGTCGGAAGATTGCCAGACAGATACATTAGGCAAGGAGTGGGTCTCCCAATCTGACCCAATGATAAGTTGCGTGTTTGCACGACTGTATATGAAATTTGGAGAAACTCAGAAATGTATGCAACTGTAATTTTCTTTTTCAAAAGCAGAAACAAAACAAAGCAAGCAAACAATCCAGAAATTGGATTTGTGTCCCAGAAAGCAATGTGTACATGGACAGTGACCCAGAGTTGAATCTGGTAAATCCACTGCAATCCGGATTTCCCACAACTTTGGCTTTATGAGGACAATTGAGGTGTGCCTGAACCCAGCTCATATCTCTGTGAAGAATGAAGCACAATGCCTTGAGTATTAAGTTACAAATACAATACAGTAAAACCTATCTCTCTCTCTCTCTCTCTCTCTCTCTATCTATCTATCTATCTATCTACAAATAAATTTAATTATTTAATTTATATACCACCAGATTGTGTTAAATCACTACTCGAGCGTAGGATGGAGTTGAGTATTTCAGCTTTTTTTTAACTATAGCTTTCCCCTTCCTCCTTCCATCCTTTGCTGTCTCTCACTCATATTTTTAATAGTGGAGGAAAAGGCACCTGCTTTGGTTGATTAATCCTGCAAACATACTATTAGTCATTTAATAAGGGCGTACAAGCAGGGGAGAAAAGTCTGCCTGGCCTGAGGCTAAAAATAAGTCAACACTTTCACTGCAGACTCTCTTGGCTCCCCTCTGGTGGTATCTTTCAACATGGTGAATATATTGATAGCAGAATATATTGATAGCAGATTTGTATTGGTGGAACTTTGGTGAAGTTAGCATGCAGATGTATGGATGTAAGAAATGCTGGCAATTATTATCATCCTTGCTGAGGGGGGAGGAAGGCATTTTAGTACATTGAGCTATCCTGTTTAAAAAATGGGCAAGATATTTCTTTCCTACTTGACAAGGACAAAACCAACATTTGCAAAACAAAAGGAAACTAAAGAATCTAAAGGGGAGGAAAGAGAACGGAATGACACAAAATGAAAGGAAGCAACATAAAATGAAAGAAGACTAGACAAGACAACATCACAGAACCCTGACGTCTTTACGGAAAGGATTGTGCATTTTGCGTTCAAGACTTCATTGGTACTGAAGCCATTGTAGAATTTCACCTTCAGAAGCGATGCCTCCTTTTGCCGAGATGCAATTCCACGTGGCCCTCGGAGATGTGATGACATGCATGGAACCAGCACTTTGTTGGATGATGTGGCAGTTTCCACAATTGGTGTTTTGCACAAGTAAATACAGTATCAGCAAGATGCCATGCAAACTATCCAACTTGCTGTGCAAAATTAAAGGTTGCTGTTCAGAATGGAGGCTTTTCCACCCCACCCCATCCCTTCTTCATAAAACACAAAAAAACAAATGCACAATTAGTCTTGTAATCTCACCCAGCAGGGAGAAAACTGATATACTTCATCTTGTGAGAATAAAACAGATGAGAATTTGCATCCGTAATTCAAACTAGAGTTGTTCAAAAGAGATTAGCCAATGCTACAGGTTTGTCTACTATACCTTTTATGGTTTAGTGCAGTGGTGGCCAAACTACAGCCTGTGGGTCAGAACTGGCCCATGGTGCCAAATCTTCCAGCCCACGTCACAGTCACTGCTACCAGAAGCAGAAGTAAAACATGCCCATGCATGTGAATAAGGTGCCTGTGGGTGCATATAGCGCTGCCATAAATTCACCTGTGGCTGTCATAAACACGTTTATGACAGCTGTGGATGCATTTTACAGTGGGAGGAACCATGTGACCAGCCTGCTCAACCATGTGACTGGCCTGCAGCATGAAAAGTTTGGCCACCTCTGGTTTAGTGGATGGAGTGATGGACTTAGACTTATGATATAGGGGTTTGAATCTTTGCTAGGCCATGGAAACTCATTCGGAAGGTAGAACTGGTAAAACCATTGCTTAAACATCTTGTTTTGAAAGTCTTTTTAGGTTCTGATCTGAAGGCACTTAGTACCATAATCCCAGTTTACCTGTAACTCATTGTTTCCCCAACCTTTGGTTTTTGGACTTCAATTCCCAGAAGTCAATTCCCCAATGTACTGATCAGCCAATGTACTGACTTATTCAACTATTAACCTCCTTTTCATTCTAGGGTGATGGTCTTTTAAAACTCATTAGTCATTAGAGAAAATAACTCACTAGAAACAAAAATCTGAATTGGGTGAGAACTTTCATTGAAATCCAAACCAAAGGCTTGGAGTTGGAAATAACTTATAGTGACCCTACTGGGGTATTCAAGGTAAGTGAGAAATTCAATAAATGGCTTAACCAGTTCCATTCACCCAGCGAGTTTTCATGGCCAAGTAGGGAATAGAAACTTATTTATTATTTATTTATTATTTATTTATTGCATTTGTTACCCCGCCCCAATCGGGAGAACCTGACTCTGAGCGGCTTACATCACGATAAAAAAAAAAATAGAAATAAAAACATAGAACAATCTATATCACTAAAAAACGTCAGAATTAAAAGTCATCAAAAGATTAAAACAATACAGAGACTACACACCAGTATTCCCACATTCAGACCCAGGGAGGCAATCCTTTAAATAAGCCACTTAGTATGGGAACCCATGTTCCCGGGTCCCCAAATATGTCCTGCCAGCCAGGTTTTCACGCCCTTCCGGAAGGGTAAGAGCTCTGTCTGAAGGCGCAGCTCGGTGGGCAGGAGGTTCCAGAGGGTCGGGGCGGACACGGAGAAGGCTCTCCTCCTAGTGCAGGCGAGGTGTGCCTCTCTCGCCGAAGGAATAACAAGGGAGCCTCTCCGATCCGCCCTGGTGGGACGGACAGACGTTCTTGGGGTGACACAGTCTCTTAGGTATCCTGGCCCACTACCATAAAGGGCTTTAAAGGTAATAACCAGCACCTTGAATTGCACCCGGAGACATACTGGCAGCCAATGCAGCTCCCGGAGCAGCGGTGAAGCACGAGCATAACGCCCACACCCCGCCACTACCCGGGCCGCCGCATTTTGCACCAGCTGGAGTCTCCGGATGGTCATCAGGGGCAGCCCCATGTAGAGCGTGTTACAGTAATCAAGTCTGGAGGTGACCAACGCATGTGTGACCATAAGCAGTGCGTCCCGGTCTAGGAGTGGGCGTAACTGGCGTATTACACGAAGTTGTGCAAAAGCCCTCCTGGCCACGGCTGCCACCTGCTCTTCGAACAGTAGCCGTGAGTCCAGGAGGACCCCCAGATTACGCACCGGGTCTGTTTGGGGCAGGACTGCCCCATCCAGAACCAAAGGTGGCAGCTCCTGTGTTAACACAGGACCCCTTACCCACAGCCACTCAATCTTGCCGGGATTCAGCTGTAGCCCATTGTCCCCCATCCAGACCTTAACAGCCTCCAGACATCTGGAAAGGACTTCCACCGCACCGCTTGGGTCCCCACGGGCCGAGATGTACAGCTGGGTATCATCTGCATATTGATGATACCTTACCCCGTGGGAACGGATGATCTCACCCAGCGGCTTCATATAGATGTTAAATAGGAGAGGAGAGAGTACCGAGCCCTGAGGCACCCCGTATTGCAGGGGCCTAGGGCTGGACTTCTCCTTCTCCAGGCACACTGACTGGGTCCTGTCCCTCAGGAATGAGGAAAACCAGGACAGCACTGTGCCCTGTTTCCCCAGGTCCCGGAGCCTTCCCAGAAGGATGCCATGATCGACAGTATCAAAAGCCGCTGAGAGATCGAGAAGAGCAAGGACAGACGGCTCCCCTCCGTCCCGCTCTCTCCAGAGATCATCCACCAATGTGACTAGGGCAGTCTCAGTACCATATCCGGGCCTGAATCCTGACTGAAACGGGTCCAGATAATCCGCTTCATCCAGGACTTCCTGTAAACTTGATCTCATGAGTCCTAGATAGTCCATCCCTCTATCTACTACATCACACTGGATATCTTATCATTAATCTACACACATCTTAAGTGCCATTTTGTAATATTCTTGTGGTTCTAACTGCATAAATATTTCTGAAATGATGAAACTAGTACAGATGCTAGGTTTTTTAACCAATTTTAGGCTCCCTGACACCCCTGCCGGGTCCAGGGAGGTGGGAAGACCTGATCCAAGCTGTTTCTGGGCTTCCCCGACGTCCTTAGCAAGTGTAGTAAGCCAAAACGTCAGGATTCAAATCCCGACATTCTGGCTTGCTGCAGCCTCCAGGGAAACAGGGCTTTTTTAAACATTGTGTGATCAATGTATCGCACAACGTTAAAAACCGGATAACGACGAGACTTGTGGAACCAAGTCTCATCATTATCCGAGGTACTAGTGTACCTGAGTATATACGATAGTTATAGATATCTGTTTCCCCTAACAGCTTGTTTGTTTGCCTTGAAAGATCACCTAAACAAAAAATTTAGAAGTCTTCATTTACACAGATGCTACTGATTTCCCAGCTTAAATACCTGGATTGATTCTATCTCAAAACTGGCTTTCCAGTTGGACCAACTGATAATTAGCTTTGAATAATACCTGCGCATAGGCATTTGGTGGTTTCATTTATTAAACATGGCTTATAAATAGCAAAAAAATGACTTCTCTTCCTTCAGGTTACAAATTAAAATGTACCACATGGCTGATTTGGACTATCTGGCTACTTTTTTTATAACTTAGGAGACAGAAAGCCTTCTCTATGTAGCAAAATGGCAGGCAATTGTGCTGCTAATGGGATATTTTTATCTTTTGGTCTTTTTTTATGACTTGTGAAATCTGCCCAGAAATGTATTAGATTTTTTTAACAACCTCACATGCTGCCTATAGTTAGAGGGGGGCAAATTTTGCTGGGCTGGGGTGACTGTCTTTCCATCCAGCACTAACTAATCTATAGTTCCTGCCTCTGAATCGAAAGAGAGACCCAATTCACTTTGTTCTTTCCCTCTCTTTTGTTGGTTGGTCTCGGCTGTTTTGTTGCTGTGAATTTGTTTGGTTGGTTGCTGAAACATATGCAGTAAAGAAAGCAGCATGTAGACATCTGAATTTCCAAGTAACTGTAAGTAAAGAAACATTTTTGTTTCTACTCCAACAAACGTCTCAGAGTGAGTTATTGAGACTTTGAGTGCTGGTTAAAGAGAAAGGGGTGGGATCTGGGAAACATGTAGCTTTTCTTTTGTGTGGTTCTCTGCATTTCACTTGCCAGCTAAAGAGAATTTTAACAGAAATTCAAAGCTCTTCAGCAAAATGATAGGAGTTGTATTCCAAAGGCCAGAATCTACATATTTTTTTTCTAACTGTTGTGGTTAATTAACGAGATGGCAGGATATGTTTTGGGTGTGCGCCTAATTCAACATCTGGTGGCAAAGCAAGAACAAGCCCAGCTCCATGTCCATTTACTCTACAGTTTTCTAAGAAAGATACTAAAACCCTACACAAGCCATGAAAAGATTCCAGCCAACGTAATGACTGCATGCCAGGTATGGAAGGACACATAATTGTGCCAACTCAACAGGAAGAGTTACACTGAAAGCCTTATGTCAAAACATGTCTGTCGGCTTGCTTGCCTGTCTTTCTGCCTGCCTGTCTGCTTGCGATGCTGACTTTCCATGGAGAGCTCTCAGGGGACCAGCTTGAACTAGAGTTTGCACTAGGGTAATGGAAAATATGACCTCATTAGCACCAAGTTTGTCATTTGTTCCATAACAAAAAAGTAAATTACAGTATATTAATGCAGTTTGTGTTGCTTTTAATGTGTGCAGAGACACAATAAAACTTTTTTTTATTGGGGAAGTGTGATGACATGTTCGCACTTCAGTACCACCACTGCAGCTCTGATAGGGAGCACCAATTGGATGGCTCTGTGGAACACTCTTATAATGATGTAGTAAAATTTGACTCTGATGTAGTAAAATCTGTTTATGGCAAACCTGTTCTCCCCCACCCACCCCTCTTTTTCACACAATCCTATCAGGCCAGGAGAAAGAGCAGCAAAGCAGGGCATGTCGTAGACTTAAAATCTTCAGAGCTGTATTCCTTCGAAATAAATGACTTGAAGTTTCAGCACTGTTGAGATTTCATAAAGAAATGGATGGAACTTACTCTGATTATTTTTATAGAATGAAGGTTCTTGTCTCGGGGGACAGAGTGCCCAGGTCAGGAAGTAATGGAGTTCCCCAATTTTTTTTTCAGTTGAAAACATGACCTCTCATGCAGCAAAACACTTCTTCTCCTCTTCTTCCTTCTTCTTTATGTGCCATATCAAATTTCAAATACAGTAATACCTCAGATAACGCTAAGACTTGGTTCCACAAGTCTTGGTGTTATCCGATTTTTAGAGTTATCCGATGCATGTTAAAATCCTATGGGATGGATCGGATAACGTTAAAGCTCCATAGAGATACATTGTAACCGCAGTTATTCAATCCAATTCTTCTCCCCAGATTAGTTAACATTATGTGATTTTAGCGTTATCCGAGGTAAACGTTATCTGATGTATTACTGTATTGGTGATCAGCCATGAAGACTGTCCTAAGAATATAATGCAGGATTCTTCCATTTGCTTTCCGCATCTCAGAGTGATCTCCTGTACCACTGATCAAGTTCCGTGAGTCACTTTCTAGTCCTGAGCCCTTTTGGCACCCAAAGTCCTCCTCAAACCCCAGGCCAATATTGATGAAGCTGTTGCCCTCAATCAAGATGAATTCAAGTGGGACCATCAGGCTGAAATCCTGTTGCTTAGCATGAGCCAAATTGCAATTTTGGGCGAGATCCTCCCTGGCAAAGAAACTATTTCTGACACAATCAAATGAGAATCACAGTTACCTCCTTCATTGATCTTTTCTACATCTCTGTGCGGTATTCCTCCCAAATGGTAGTACACTCTGTCAGTGTGGAGAATGCTACTTTTGAGAGTAGAAATATCCAACCATGAGATTGATAAATCATTGTGTTTGATGGAACATTGTTACATAGACAAATAACTCACACGTCGGGAAATAAATGATGTACACTTCCCCGACATCAATAGATGTCTGGACAAGAGCCATTTAAAATGGGAACAGATTTAACACATGGATATGTGTGCCTATGTATTCCCAGCTCTGAAAACTCACCTCATACATCTACTCACAAATAATTTTCACCTCTAAGCAAATGCATGCCGAGTTTATGGATGCTGTTGAGTACTCCCAGTCCTACCATTATAAATAATGATGCTCACACGCCCTCAGACTTACAATGTTGGCATTTGCTAAACAAGCCTGATGCCAAGACTTTCAATGTGAGTCCTTTGCAAGAAGATCTATTTGTAAGTATCTAACCATTTTCAAACACGGCTGTGGTGGCTTAATGGTTAAGATGCTGAGCTTGACAACTGGAAGGTTGGCAGGTCAGCTGTTCAGGACACGAGTGCTCCATGGTGGAGTGAGCTTCCATCTCCGCCCCAGCTCCTGTCAATCTAGCAGTTCAAAAGCAAGAAATTGTAAGTAGATAAATAGGCACCACTTCGATGGGAAAGGTAAAAGCACATATGAAATGAGGCGTGCAGGATTTAACACCAGGACTGCAACAGACTGCTGCAGCCTTGAGGATATTATCAAGGTGCACCTTCACAGCCAGTCCATCAGGCATGGCCTCTTCTGCCTCCATGACCGTTGGGAACCAGAGTTCCTCCTCTGCTCATTTTGCCATTGGGCCCAATATGATGGTTTCCAATGGCATTTCCTCCACTGAGGGGGCCAACACCCCACCTAAAGGGGCTCATCCGCCTGTAGCCATTGGCCCCTTTAGGAAGTCAGGTTATATACCTCTACCCAACACTTGGCATTGAGTCGCTGGCAGTACAGTCTACTCCAATACCATAGCGGGATGTCCGGCCAGACTATTATAAAGTGAACTTTAGTCTAGTTTGGTCTTGAATGAATGATTAAGTGTAATTAACTTTATAAAAGAGCCATTCTTCATTTTTTTAAAAATAAAATAAAATACTGGCCAAGCCAACAGCCCACATTTTTTTGACATTTCTTAGAAGGAAAGAGTTGGCTGTGGGATCTTTCATAATGAGTACCATATATACTCGAGTATAAGTTGAGTTTTTTAGCCCCAAAAATGAGGTCTAAAAATGGGACTCGACTTATACTCAGGTCAATGCAAACACTCAAAATATACCCACACAAATGTCTAAATTAATTAATGTTACCATATTTTCATGTATTTTAATTATTGAAACTCACTAGCAGTTGCTGCATTTTCCACCCCTGACTTATACTAGGGTCAATCTGTTTTCCTAGTTTTAGAGGTCTAAATTAGGTACCTCAACTTGTATTCGGGAGGACTTATAGTCGAGTATATATGGTACCTGTACTTGCAACATTGCCATTACAATGCAATAAATGTAATAAAAGAAAACCCTGTAAACATATCCAAACATTCATGAAGGCGGTAGGCTTTTCTTTCCCTCTCTTTGTTACTTTGATGCTAAGGTTTTTGGGCAGAGAGCTTGGTAAGTCATATGATTCCAGTGTCTGTGAACCATTTACCTATCCCACCCATCAAACTGGGAAATTACTGTTTAACTAGTACAATGTGTAAGGATAATATGTAAGCCAGCACTGACTGTGCACTGGAAATCATGTTTGTCTTTTGTGAATTTAACTCTCCTTCAAGGTTTTTAAAAGCTGGTAGTAGGGTGGGGGAGTGGAAAAGGATGGGCCATATCTGCAGAGGCGGTGAGCAGATGAAATCTTGGCTAGATCTGTTATCTTCCATCCCTCCAAAGGTCTTCAAGTAGGAGATTAAAGAGCAAGGTTACTGTGACAATTTGTTTACATGCAGGAAGAGATTAAGATCTCATTGAAAAGGAATAAAAATAACATCATTGGGAGCTGTCACAGCATGAGCCCCATTGTAATCAACACTGGTCTGATTTCAGGGATAATTTAAGACCAATTTATTATCTTAATTAAAAAAAGAGAGAGGGAGGGAGGGAGCAGAAAGAATCCAGTATTTCAGATGCCAATCTGCTAGCTTCCAGATAATGCTTTTGTATGATTCAAGCATCACAAGATAAAAGTATACAGGAAGACAATCTGTCTATATATCTAGAGAAACATAGATATTCAAGTTGCTTCTATTGTTGTCTTGTTGGTCCTTTCTTACCAGAGGTTGTTGGTTGGATGTCTTCATCATTATTTGTACTTGGGCACTGATGCTGCCGAGAAGAATTATTTTTTAGATATAATAGGCAAAATCCTATTTACATTCATGTAAGGGTCCATAACTGGTCATGGGTAATTGCAGCTAATTGATGAGGTAGTGCAGTTTGTCATTGTTAAATGCCTGATCACAAAGTAGATTGAGCAACCCAGAGGAAACTGAGCACTTAGGTTTGGGGACATAGAGGAATGAATGACTGAGAGGTTGACTGATTCTATTGTGTTTTTTTTAAAAAAAGTAAGACATTTCTAATCTAGAAGGAATTTATTTATTTATTTATTTTTCATACTTCTATACCACCCTCCTAGCCAGGGCGACCCAGGGTGGTTTACAACATAACAACAACAACAAAAAAACCCTACACAATACAATCCAAACCCATCATCCCAGAGCTTCAGAATCCCAACTATAAAAATTTAAATTTTCAAGATTTTAATTTTTTTTTAAATCAGTCAATTCCCATCATAATTAAAAGATTAGAAAGTCCCAGAGATAAAAGATTAAAACATTAAAGGGCCAGGGGAGAGACAGAGCTCAAACTAACCAGCAAGCTGGGCTCATGGTACTGCCAGGACCCCATCTCTGTCCCAGGACCCCATCCTCGGCTCTCCAAACCAAGTGAAAGTCCACCATCCCCTCTCTCTCGCCCCACTCCAACGCCCCAGTTTTTTTTTGTTTACAAACATGTTTACATGTACTTGGTAGGTGACCTTATTTACTTAGCAACCTGTGGATTCATTTATCTTGAAATTAGCAGGTAATGAACTGGAAAGCTCCAACATCCCTCCCACTAATTAACATGATAATGTGATTGTTTTGCTGCAGAGGTACAATTAGCATGTAGGAGCTAGAGGGAGGAAAAGAGAGAAAAATCAATAACTCTGCCTGAAGGGTAATGCCAAGACCATTGCGAAGGAGAGAAACAAAGAAGGAAGTTCTTCTCGGGCTGGTGAGGGCAAGCAGCAGAAGGTTTGATGCCTCCAGAACAGTGTTCTCTCAGTGCCAAAGTTTTCAGTCCTGAACCCCCATTTTAAATTTTTCCCTCTGCCTAGCAATTTATTAGTGAATCTTTGTAGATGTACATAAAGAATGTGTGGTCCAGTTAGAGCCATTTCCAAGTAGAAATCGTCTCAATAATCCTGGTGGCAACCCTTCAAGATTGTTATTGTTAAATTGCTTCCACCTTGAATTCATGGTCTTGAAAAGGCTCTATCCTTATCAGCCCTGCTCAGCTCTTGAACTTCACAGACGGTCACTCCTGTTATTATTATTCTTATTATTATATGTATACAACACTGCAGTGGCTTAGTGGTTAAGATGCTGAGCTTGGAGACTCGAAGGTCAGGGTTTGATACCCGAGTTCTGCACAATGGTTCTTGGGGACATGAAGGAATCTCATTCAGGCATCCCCTGAGTGGAGTTTCTCCAGCAAAGATCCTTTCAACCCAGAGTAATTTCTGACATGAAATTTATTTAGTATACTTATGTTTACTTACAACATAAGGCAATACCAACCAGCACAAAGAAACACCTCATACGAAACATATTCATTCCCAATTTATGGTACCAGTGCCAAACAAGGTTGGGTTTGATTCAACATAGGACTCATTTACTTAACTTTCTGTTGCTCATGACATGTATTGTGCTCTCCTCCAACGTCACATGTGTTGCTTCTCCTTCACTGAAGGCTTATAAACAACAGATCATCCTGGGTCTGTGAAGATTGCTTATGGCTACATAGATTGGCTCTTATTGTAGGTGACAGAGTGGAGAGTCAAACTCCCAGTCTCTGGCTCCTCAGCCAGAGATTGAACTCAGAGAGCTATCCAGCCAGCTCCTAATTGTTGTTCGCTGTCAAGTCAATTCTGACTGAGAGCAATCCTTTCTGCAATGTTCTAGGTAGGGATCACTCAGAACTGGTTTCCCATTCTCTTCTTCTGGGGATGCCCTGTGCATCTTGTCCATGACTACACAGGCTGGCTCTTCTCCACAAAGCCACAACATGGAATTGAACTCCAAACATCTGGCTCCACAGCTAGAGACCTAAATCACTCAGCTATGCAGCCAGCCAATGCAAAATTGTTCTTGTTGTTCAGTTGCATAGTCAATTCCAACCCTTTGCGACCCCATGGACCATTGTCCTCCAGGCACTTCTGTCCTCCACCCTCCTCCTCAACCTGCCCAGCTCTGTGCCTATTGCATCTACAATACCATCTAACCATCTCATCTTTAGCCACCCCCTTCTTCTTTTGCCCTCCACCTTTCCCAGCATCAAGGCTTTCTCAAGTGATTCCTCTCTTCTCATTTGATGTCCAAAGTACTGTACTCTAGTTTCATCTTTACTATATGACCTTCTAAGGAACAGTCAGGGTTGATTTCTTCTAGGATTGACACATTTGTTTTCCTCGCTGTCCAGGGAACTCTGAAAACTCTCCTCCAACGCCACATCTCAAAGGCTTCTATTCTTCTGCACTCAGCTTTCCTAATGGTCCAGCTCTCACAACCATACATTACCACCGAGAATACTATTGCTTTGACTATGTGAATCTTTGTTTGCAAGGTGATGCCTCTACTTTTAACTATGTCCCCAGGTTTCTCATAGCTTGTCAATGCAAAATATTGACGGTGAAATTCCTATTGTGCCTGCATGATGAAAACCTGAATTACATGAATAGTGCACATAGTTATTTAAGCTTTATGTGCTTGGGTGTTTTCAGGCTGTGTGCTCAGCTATTTCTATGTTTTTTGCAGTAGTATACACTCAGTAATCTATCAGTCATGACCCTATAGTGACGCTATCTGCACACATATTCATTTGATAGCTGTTGAACATCTGCCAAGGTATTCCCATATACATTTACCTTCAGTGAAAAATAAACTAAATCTCTGAGATGAACTTGCAAACAAGCAAATCAAACCATGACCTTTTAGTTACCTTTGAAGGGGTATCAAGAACTCTATGGAGATGACAGTCTTTTTGGTTTGCGACTGTTTTTGAAGGATGTAACAAAGCTTCTCAATTAATCTAGTGAAACTGGGTCAAGAAAGTTTCAACCTGAGGACAATTTGAGTACTTTAAAACAAATTAATTTTCCAACCTTACCCACCTGTCTTGTGCTAGGAATAAATACCTCCAATGGGTACATCAGAGCAGATCTGGAGAGTATTGTGAAGTGAGCAATTTTCATATGGCCTAGATTTGTATCCTACTTGAGAATATCTGCACTTTTAGATCGTCTTTGCTGAAAATCTCATTCTCCTTCTTTCAACCTTTCTCTGAGCAAGCTGGATCTTTGCTGAACAATGTTGAGTTAAAATTTGGGTACACTTCTAATGTCTATGAAGGTTGGGAGAGGTATTCCAAGGATGGATCTTGGAAGGGAGGGAAGGATGGAGGAAGGAAGGAAGGAGAAAGACATTCATACTTTGTGTGTGCAACTTATCTAAGAAAGAACTTTTCCTTTCACACATAGGTGGAGAACTTTTGGTGTCAATATGAGTTTTGGTGACCAAATAATCCTCACTCTAAGCTGCATGATGCTTACATCTTCCCATTGCCACTGAAATTTGAATATTTTAGTGCCAATGCGAAAGTCTCAGGTAACCTCTATATGAGTGGTTTGTAAAGAGCATGTATCTTGCTTCCCAGAGGAAATACATCCCTGAGAGTAAGGTTCTCATGGAAAAATGATGCATATGCATGCTGAGAATCATGTTTCCCAGCAAAAGTGCAGTGTTCATGAATGAGTTCAGACCAGGAAAGTATTGGTTAAAAGACTAGTGGGAAACTGTGGTTCACAAGTTACAGATATTCCATGAGTCTTCCAATAAAATCCATTTTTAGCACATTTCCTCCTCAACTGCACAAATTGGGGCATAGTTTTGGTTTCCAGCATATGAAACACTAGAGAAAAATTGAAGGATAGTTGTGTTTGTGTGGGAACAGAATACAGAGCTCAGGAATAACAGGGTAAAGAAATGATAATGTACATACAATGATTTTAATCTGTTCCACAGGGCTCATTGTTGTACAAAACAATTGCTATACGATGGATGGATCATATAGCAGTTTTCTCTATGGGATGCATCATGCAATGATTTTTTTTTAGCTAAGTGGTTTTTCCCATTGAAAAATTGTTGTACAGATTTTTTCCATAGGGAAAATTGTTAGGCGGCATACCATTTCCTCCCAAAACCTAATTGTTATGGGATTTCATTGCTAAAACTGGGCGATTGTTGTATGAAGTTCCACTGTACTTCCCTTTCTAATAATGCATGGCTTATATAATTAAGATTTCTCTCTCTCTTTTAATGAATTGGGGTGTATGTGTGGTAAATTATTTTGACTTTTTAGTGGAGTTTTAAGGGTTTTTAGTTAGTTTTGATATTGTTTAGAATTGTTGTTAGCCACCAGAGTTGTTGTCAAGTTGATTAGATAAATAAACAAATAAATAAATAATGTATTATTTTGGGCAAGGAAGCCAAAAACAGAATAGGGTTTTGTTGTTCAGTCGCATAGTCAATTCCGACCCTCTGCGACCCCATGGGCCACTGTCCGCCAGACACCTCTGTTGTCCTCCACCATCCTCCTCAACTCACTCAGTTCTGTGCCCATTGTCTCTACAATACCATCTATCCATCTCATTCTTGCCTGCCCCCTTTTTCTTTTGCCCTCCACCTTTCCCAGCATCAAGGCCTTCTCAAGTGAATCCTCTCTTCTCTTTTGATGTCCAAAGTACTTTAGCTTCTTCTTTACAATTTGACCTTCTAAGGAGCAGTCAGAGTTGATTTCTTCTAAGATTTACCTATTTGTTCTCCTTGCTTTCCAGGGGACTCTCAAAACTCTCCTCCAGCACCACATCTCAAAGGCATCTATTCTTCTTTCTTCTGCACTCAGCTTTCCTAATGGTCCAGCTCTCACAACCATACATTGCCACCGGGAATACCATTGCTTTGACTATACAAATTTTTGTTTGCAGTGTGATGTCTCTACTTTTCACTGTGCTCCCCAGGTTTCTCATTGCTTGGCTCCCAAGAATCAGTCGCCTATTTATTTCATGGCTGCAATCTCCATCTGCAGTGAGCTTGGATCCTAAGAAAGTAAAATCTGTCACTGCTTCTACTTCTTCCCCATCTATTTTCCAGGGACTGAGAGGGCCTGTTGCCATGATCTTTGTTTTCTTTATATTGAGTCTCAAGCCAGCTTTTTCACTTTCTTCTTTCAACCTAATCTGGAGTTTATTTAGGTTAGAGCCAGGTAAATCCTTGCTTCACTTGTTGAATAAAGTAATTCTGAAAGAGTTCAAATTACAACAGCAATTGAGTAAAGAAAAGATTTCACTCCTTTTGTGATGCAAATGTAACTTTTTAAAAATACAGTACAGTAGTTATGTGTTGCCAGCCCACTACATAATGAAACAGAGCATCACATGAATCAAGTACTAGCTCATGTTGAACCTCCTGCTCTTACTTTCAGACAATTTTACAGTAACTAAAATTGAACTATTTTAATTACTTTGTCTCCAGTATAATCTAACAGAATTTACATGAGCTGACCACACTTATTTGTGACCCCTTTTTAATGGACCCTGCTTCTGATTCACTTTTGTCTTCTTCTTGCGTGCTTTATTTTAATTAAATGTGCCTAAAAAACAGTTCTCCAGGTGAAAATCATTCTTCCTAATCCCCAACAATGTGCTTACTAACAAATCCTGGAATCAATCATTGGTGTGCCTCGGCATCGAGGGGGAAGAGGAAGAAATTGTGATGATTTGTTGATGCTTTTTGCCTGTCACTAAGCTTGGAATAAATATAAATAAGTAGAATTGCATTTAAAATATCTATCACATCACAATATGGAATGTGGCAATGAGTGAGCTGTAATAGGAGAATATACTTTAAACGTGTCATAATCATTCAGACACCAGGAGCTCATAAGCTTCTGGTCCAACAATCAGACTATCAATCATGGCACATTTTCCCCTTGCTCTCTTTCTTTCCAAATCACATGTGGCTCTCCCATGCACACTTTGGGATTCATAGTTCATGTCATTTTTCTTTACAAATTTTCGAGAGTTTGAAGTTCAGCTGAGTGGGGAGCTGAGAAGTTTTTTTCCTTGTTTCTGCAATGTGGAATGTGCATGTTCTTCACCACCTTGTAGAAGAAACTAAGGACCTACTTGGCTAGTTTTTTGGAGTTTTGGGTCTTGGCCAGGCTTGGGAGCAAAATGCACTCTCTATCAAAAACCTTCCCCACCATCATCAAATCTTGTTGGTGCCTGGTTCAATGTTGTTTTGATTTGTTCTAAGAGGTTGGGGCCTGCCCATTTGTGTATTTCATGTTTGAGATCAAAAGTATGAAAGGGCAGAGCAAATAGAATAATGCTTTAAATCCTCAGTTGTAATTCCATGAAAACAGCACTCTAGTGGTGGAGTAGCATCAAATAGTCTCTTAGCTTTAATCTTGCTGTGGTTTTAAGAATGGGTTACATTTTGCTTTTCAATTTTTATTTGTTACTGTTATTTTTATGAAGAGGGAAGTGGTTTTGTTGGAAAATTTAACAATCTTGCATGCTTCCTAACAAGGGACATGATGGGGCTTTCGATGGTTAAGGTCTCTGTCTCCTGCTGCTAACCAATTAACAGAATTATTTTCCCCACCTCTGGATCACTGGGCAAATCTAATGTCCATCCTTCTTCTTCCTGTTCACATCTTCCATTGTTCTTTCTTTGTTAGTTGCTTTCCAGAATCCTTCCATTCATATCTGACTCTAGGTGCTCATCTCCATTTACAGCCAAAGAGCCAGAGCTGTCTAAGTCTGCAGGTGTTTCTGTGGTCATGTGGCAGGCATGATTAGATGTTAACGTACAAGGTAGGTATAGCTTCCTAATATTTATTGCTGATAGTTCCAAGATGGAGTGCTATCAGAATTAAATATGGTCCTGCTGGCTGAGGAAAACTTCTTCTTCTTTCGTGATGAAGCCAGACATGAAACTGTCAAAATGAAGGCACCCTTTGGCGAGTTCATTCCACAGTTCCCTTTGCCTGACCTAGTGTGAGAAAGATTAGCCCACAAGACAAGGTTGCCATTACCAGGGTACACCCGATTGTCATGCAAGAATACCACAATCTTTGAGTACCACCCCTGAAGAAAGCTAAAATCTAGAAAAATAACTTTTTCAGTCTCTTCTGACATTCACTACCCTTCATGTTCAAATTAAGAAAACATGTTGGTTTCCTTTGTTCTGGGAGACTCTACTCATAAAGGAGAGATTTCATTTCAGACTTGAGGACATGTTTTTATCCTCAAGAAAACTATACAGTTTTAGCATTGTTGTTTCTCCCCAGCTTCTTCTGAAAAAATCATAATACTTTTTAGGAGCGCACGGCTGCTTCGGATCAAACACCGTGCTCGTTTTAGCAGCTGTGAGGCATGCATGGTACAAATTCCAGATCTGACTTTTCAACAATAACACTTTGGACAGATGCCCTAATGGTATTGCAATTTGGACATGGGAGGATCCCTTTGACCAAAATTACTCCTTGCTTCCACTCCCTCACTCCAATGTATTTTCTTTAAACATTCCTCCCTGTATGGGGCAGTGCCAAAACCCATGAACATCAACCCATTCCCACAGCATTACACTAAAGCTGACAACTACAAAATATATTGCACCCCTTTTCATTTACAAGGATTATAGTACCCTTGGGTAAGGAAAATGTCTTCAGAGAGCTGAAGCATAACTCGTTGCAGCAAGAGGGCTTTCTCTTTGCAGCCAAGTATAGTAGAAGAACATTTTTAAGGGACAAAGAGGAAAACAACTTAACTTCAGTGCAAACTATTCTTCTGAACAGGTGCTCTGTCTTGCGAGGCTATCCTAACATTTTATTTCTAACTTCAAGTGTGGGGGGGGGGGATAGTTGAGTAATTAAAAAAGCTGTGGAAATGGAAAATGGAGGGAAAAGGAGAAAATCACAAAATATCGTGATTTGCACGAGCGTCTATGGAGGAAGCAATCTGTCGTTGTTCCCATAGTGATCTGAGCCCTTGGAGCAATATTTAAAGGACTCCCTAGATATTTGGAAATTTTGGACTTATTGGACTTGAACATCCTAACTCTCCAAAAAGATAACTCTACGAGGAACTGCATATATACTTCTTGAACTGTTAATTTTATTGCAATCCTTGACAGTGAACCAAATGGTTGGTTTGTATCCAATAATAATAATAACATGCCTAAATCACACATGCAGAATTACACATTCTTAACACAACCTACTCTGAAACATGTTGTGATGGTGAAGTGGGAAGCTGTTTCCACTGCAAGTATGGGGCATTATTATCTAGCTGCATAATCTAAACAACACTTACCTTTCTTATTCTTATCGTCTGTTTCCAAAAAGTTGAATATTCTTGTCCTAGCTTTATTCCTTTTGTTTTTTTAAAATACATAGCCAATAAACTCACCCCAAATATCTGTAAAATCATTTTTTCTTTAATTTTAATTCACATATCATTTTATCATTTATAGCAATATTCTATAATTCTTTATACCAATCCATAGACTGGTATAATTCCAATCCAGTACCATGGATTGGTTGAAGATACTTTAGATGTCCCAGAAATGACCCTCTGTCTTTTAGTTTCTAAGGAAGACTAAACTGGAAAGCCCCATATATCCACACACTACAATCCAATCCAATCCAATCTAATCCAATTCAATCAGTCAATCAATCAGTCAGTCAGTCAGTCAGTCAGTCAGTCAGTCAGTCAGTCAATCAGTCAATCAATGATCCAAAGGCAAACAGGCAGAATTGTGGATTTTGTTTCTGGACTACAAGTCCTAGAATTCTGTAGGTGCATGGACTCCTCTCATTTCAAAACCTGCCCCATTTCGCTCAAGGAAAAGGGTTTAATAGCATAAACCAAGGAAACGGAGTTCCAGTCATTTCAGTGCAACTCCTTAGGTGTCAGCTTTTGTAGCCTGCCAAACTGACTGTGAGAAGGAACTGACTATATAACATGGTAAATGAGATGCAAAACTGAACAAAATAAAGAAGAAAATAACTGGGAGTCAGTTCTGTTTGGTGAGCTTGGTACTATCATCAACCCTTCTGAGATTCACTCAGTTGATTTATGTTTTCACTGGAAATCTTCAGTTGGACTGTTTCCATCAAAAACTTCATAGCTTTGTGCAATAAATAAATGTGCTTAATACATAGACATTTGCACGTGCTTGTTTCCATACACATTAAACAAAATTACCCAGCCCTCTCGGGAGCTCTGTGCCTTTGGATTCAAAGAGTTTGAACTTGGAGATTGGCAAGGCCTCTCGATCTATAATCCAATATGAATTGTTGTATTGGCTGGCTATATGATTACCCACAGACCACAATGAATCTGGAAAGTGCCAGTTGAAGCATTATCACCTATTGGCATAACAAAGCCAGACTTACTGGCTCTTTTAGGGGATCTATAGTGATTCTTTGAAAATCTGCCACTCTAGCTCTCATTGCCTACTTTGGGTGTTTTGGTCTTCTGCACCCTGACCAGAGAGAGGGAGAGAAGAGAGAAAATAACAAATGCATGTTCAGTCATCTCCACAATATAGCTGGATGACAGATAGACACATACACTTGGGCACAGAAAGTGCTTCCCCCTCTTCTTCTTTTAACTTGATGGATGAAATTATGTCTAAATTTGGTAGATGGGGGACTTCAAAGACATTTCTCTCTACTTAGGGTGTCCCTAGGAGAGGGGTGTATGCTATTTGTACCAAACTCCAGCACTCAAGTGGGTTGCTAATTGACCCCTTTGTAACAGGTTAAAGGTTCCACACTAGATAACAACCCTTCCTTTTGATTAATTATGTCAGGGAATTAATGTATGATTACTAACTTTTAGCAGACCCTGCTCTTCCTGACCCTGAGCTGCTTGTTTGTGTGGCTGGTTGTAATTTTCGGCCGATGGGTTATGAGAGGTCATGGTATGGTCAGCGTACTTTAAACAAAGAAGAAGAGAAGGTGGAGGGGAAAGAAAGGGAAGGGGAGAGAAAGATAGAGGTAGAGGACAGAGAAGTATCATATCTAGAAAGGTCTGCTTTTGTTTATGGTCCAGTAAACAAGATGGATTCCATAGACCTTTATCAATTCGGTTTTTCCAATAAAAGTGTCTTTAAGAAAGCTGAACATAAGATTGGAACCATAAGGAGTACAAATGAGCAGAGGAAATTTACACCCATAAATTTTATTTCTTACTAAATTTGGGCAGTAGAGGACCTTTGAAATTTGAATTTTAAACTGGAGAGCCATGGCGATAATGAAAAATTATAGTTGTGTTAGTGTTGGTGGTGATGATGATGACAATTACTGTGGTGCTGATAATGGCTGATTATCATCAATGGTTACTCCTTGCATTGATGAGCAAAAGACAGCCTATAGAGATCTTATCTCTGCATCGATCTTCATAACATCCCTTCAAAATGAGTCTGTTCCAATATTTCTCAGTACATTGTGTGGCTCAGTCGGGATTATATGTGGATATTCAAAGTCTACCTTACTTATTCATTCATTTGTATTATTTACATCCTGCCTTTCTCTCTTTGAGGCTCCAAAGCAGTTCGCAGCATGCATTAAAATAGATACAGCTCAAAAGGAAAACATTCTAAACAGCCTGGAGAAACTATCACATTAGATGGGCAGGATAGAAGTTAAATATATAAATAGATCCATTTTAATATGGAGATGCAATTAAACATGACAATAGACACAAGTATTGAATTAAAACAACTTAAAAGCATTCAAAAATAAAGGAGGATTTTGAAAATTTAATAATAAAGATGGAGAATGTACGCCGTTCACAGTTAGAGGCATGATCTCAATAGCTATTCAGTGGCGGAAGGCATGTCTAAATAAAAAGGAATTTGAAAGGTATTTGATTCTTGGAAGGAAATTTTACGGGTTTGGAGCAGCCATGAGATAAGTCTTTTCAGGTGTTCTACCAAACAAGTCTTGAGGGTAGCAGGTCAAGTTTCCCCTAAACATCTCAGGTCCTGAACGTGGGGAGATATTGGGAGAAAGGAGAGACCTAAGATGTCTTGGGCTGTTTAGGTCACAATGACTGAAATCTAGCTGTTCCTGGAAATGGAATGGTGCTGATGGAAGTCATGATATCAAAGGTATTTCTATTCTCAGTGCATACAGTCCTGGGTCCCACTGTGTTTTCCAAACATTTCTAAATGAGATGAAGCTATGGTATGTCTCACTATGCTGTAGCGAGATTTCTCTGCAGTAGGCACAGCTGGTATGCCAGTTTTAACCATGTGAATGTATGCCAGGCTACTGTCAGGCTCAAGACTGAATCTAGGAGTAAAAGCAAGCTATGAATCTGAGTTTTCACCTTATGTTATTCAATGTCAAGTTGCTCTTGATTTAGGAAATAGTAAATTTATTTGTACGTAAACTGCCTGGAGAAGTGAATTTTCACTAAATGAGCGGTATAAAAATGGAAAGGATGAATGAACAAATAAACGAACAAGTAAGGTAATTTAACAAACAAAACCAAACAAGCAACAAAACTGTTTTAAAGATATGTAAGATGTTCAAGAGGTAGTTCATCAGTATTATGTATTACTCAGCCTCCATGAACAAGTGGGGACTTGAACACAGGTCTCTTAAGTCTAGCCTGAAGCTCAACCACTAGAGCAGCGCTTCCCATCCTTTGTTTTCTGGACTTCAATTCCCTGAAGCCTGAGTCAATTCCCCAAAGCACTGATCAACCAATGTACTGACTTAGGCTTCTGGGAATTTAAGTCCCTCTGTGGGAACCACTGCACTAGTCAACATGGCCATAGTCATAAACAAAACTTGAAATAATAAGAGCCTAGGTGATGCAGTGGTTAAACTGTTGCACTGCAGCCAGAATGGCTGACATTGTGAGTTCAGTGTTGAATGGGATCAAGGTTGACTTAGCCTTCCATCCTTCTGAAGTAGATCTCAACTGCCATTTGTCAACGTAGAAGCCCAGGGGGAGCTACGTTTGAACCATGGTTTAAGAGTAATTATATGATTCTCACAACTTTTCAAGATACTCCGGGTACCCACCAACAGCCGGACGGGAGAGAGAAATCTATTATTGATTTAGAAAAATGTGTTAATTTTTGGGGTGCTGTGTTGTTTTGCTGATTGTAAGCCGCCCTGAGTCGCCATGGCGAGCGGACGGCGATATAAATATAAATAAATAAATAAATAAATAAATAAATAAAATGAGCATCCAGCAAGTTGGGGGCAAAAAATACTAATTACCTTGTGGACTGCCCTAAGTGCTATCAGGCGGTATGTAAGTATAGTTGCTATTGCTATTTCTTCCACATTTGGCTTTTTAAAGCTTCAAGCTCTTTCTGTAACACATATGAACACATTTTCTTTGGAAAGTAGAAAAGAAGAAAGAAACTGATGAAAAGTTCTCACATATCCAAATCTAGGAAATGTTGTGCCATTCAGACTTTTGTTCAATTGTAGACTATTGCTTGTCTAAACATATGGCCCAAACAGTGGAATGTGTACCAAGAAGTTACTTTCTATGTCCCTCCTTCTTCACCAAACTGCATTTGCAGGTGTGCTGACATTAAATATTTCAACCTGTGCTATTAATTTGCACTTAATGAGTTATAGTGGGGCTGGGGGTGGTGGTGACGGTGAAAAGGTCCCAAGCAATTGTGTAAGTTTCAACCTGCGCCATAATGAGAAGGGAGCTATAAAATCAGTAGGCCAACCAATGTTGGGTGTGTGCGCGTGTGCTTAAATGAGATCAGAGGTGGTTTTCTTCTTCTTCTCTCTCTCTCTTAAAAAAAATCCCAACAAAACTTCAAAACCAGCCAAGCTAACAATGACCATCCCAGAGCCCTGTTCTCATTTAATCATCAGCGAAATCTATCACACATGTTCTTTCAAGTAAAGTTTATTAGAAAGAAATTGCTCCTAAGAAGCCACATGTAAGCTTCAGCTTGGCGAGGTCGGGCCGGGGCATAAAACCCTTGAACTTAACAAATATGCAAAGCTAACATAAATAACAAATTAAACTTAGCCAGGTGGAGGGTTGTGACAAGTCCCTTGCCAGAGAGAGAGTTCAGGTCTTGTTAGAATGACCCAAGTTGATGTGAGTGTGAAATGCTGGCTTATCTCATGAAAAGGTTCTCCAGTAAGTCCCCATCCCAGGGTCACACTGCAGCTCCTCGGACCAGAAAACATCTGCTTGTTTTAAAACACTCACATGAGATTATTATTTTTACTATTATTAACATTTTAATGTCACATTCTTCCTTATGAGAAGAATTAATAGCAGTGATGGGTTGTTACCGGTTCGGGTGATCGCCGGGGTGGTGGTAAACCCCCGGGTGACCGGTTCAGTCATGCTCTTAAGGCATGGCCAACTCTCTCTGTCTTGGTCCCTTCTCTACAATAATAAGCTGATGATAATAACAGTAACAGGCATCTAATGCGCCCAGTAAAATAGATGGAGTACAAAGCAGTACTCAGCCTTTTGCATGGTCCAGGATACACCGTGCTTTAAAAGAGTGCTCAGTGTGCATTATTTTAAACTGTGGTAGAGTGGTAGAGCTTCCTCTTAATGGTTAAGGTGCTGAGCTTGATGAGATCTGAGTGCTGTGTGATGAACTGAGCTTCTTCTTCTTCTTCTTCTTCTTCTTCTTCTGTCATATCTGAATATTGGTTATCATCATGATGATCAGCCATGAAAATTGTCCTGAGAACAATCTAATGCGGTGGCCTTCCATGTGCCTTCTGCATCGCAGTGTGACACCAGTAGCACTGATCCAGTTCCATGAGTCACTTTCTGGTCCTGAGCCCTTTTGACATACAAAGTCCTCCTCAGCCATAGACCAGGACTGATGAAGCTGCTGCCCTCCATCAAGATGGATTCAAGTGGGATTTAATTCACTTGGAGGCCGTCACCCTTCCCTGTGGACTTTGCCACCCAAAGAGGTTATTCTTCAGTGTTGTCATGTTAGTTCATAACTGCATGACAATTGGCGCTGTGTCAGTGGCAGTATGGTCTGCTCTATTACCACAGCAGGATAACCAATAGAGCTGTGGTCATTGTTATTAGAGGTTATAGTCCTGTGATGTATACCATGGGTAGTGACATTAAAATGAAAAATGGAGACACACTATAAGACTCTCCATTGGGCACAAGCTCTGCTTCTTCGAAACATCCACTGCCTCTTCTTCTTCCCAACTTGTTGGCTTCTTATAGAGGGCAGCAATTCAATGGGAGCTCTAGTCTTATCCCTTGTAAGCTTCTTTGCCTGCTTAGAAGACATGGAGAGTCTTACAGTGTGTCTCTATTTTTCATTTTAATGACACAACCCATGGTATGCATCACAGAGGTATAACTGCTAATAACAATGACATGCGATGTTTGACTGGCCTGCTTATATTGAGATTCCCCAATCTAATGACAAGAACGAGAAAAAAGAACTTCAATAGGGCAGCATCAGAGATGTAAATGGAAAATGTTTCAGCCTCATTTTGCTCCTATTGAGAAGCATGTGCATACAATGTGAACCACTGAAAGGGCATTGTTGTTGTTCAGTCCCACAGTCGATTAAGACCCTTTGCGACCCCATGGACCATTGCCCTCCAGGCACCCTTGTCCTCCACCATCCTCCTCAACCCTCCCAGCTCTGTGCCCATTGTGTCTACAATACCATCCAGTCATCTCATTTTTGGCCACCCCCTATCTTCTTTTGCCCTGTGGCAAAAGTTTATAAAAATTGCCCCACCCTTAGTAAAAAAAGGGGGAGGACATAACTCTTGGACATGACACACATGTGAGTGTATGTGCATTTTCCTGCGCCCTTGGCTTACCTTTGAGGGAAAGGAACAAGGACAGTGCGTTTGACCCTTCCCTCCAAGAAGTCAAAAGATCTGTTGTGTTTTGTGGCTGAGCTGCAAAGAAGTTGGAAGACTTGTCATGACAAATAATTAAAAGTCCCTGTGGGAGAGACCATATCGGAGAGAGAAAACAGAGGCCTGACAGTGTAGGGAGCAGAGCACAGAGTCCCTGGGGGGAGATAGAGAAATATATCATGTTTCCTTGCTTGCGGTCTTAGATCTGGCAAGTGTAACTTTTCCTGAAAGATTGATAGATAGGTCAAATGGTAAATCAAGCTGAAATGGAGTTAGGCCTTCTACCTATTATATTGTTCAAACACAGCTCGTGGGGGAAGGCAGTCCTAGAGACGCCCTACAGTTGGCTTAACCACAATATGTGTGTCATTATTATATTGGAGTCCTCCCAGTGGTGGGCTCCAAAAAAAATTACTACCACACTTGGGCGCGGTATGGTGGATGTGGCCAGGGGGAAAGCCCTGCGTTGCGCCTGAATTAGGGCTACTTTATTTCAAAACTTGGATGGGCAGGCCCAGCTGGAATTTCTGCTACCGGTTCTGGTGAACTGGTGCAAACCTGCTGATGCCCACCACTGGGTCCTCCATGAGACATGTTACCAGTGAGACTTTCAGACCTTTTCCCAAGGACCTGAGCACAGTGTTGCATCCCAGCTGTTGTCTTTTGTATAAGATGCCATAAGATGCCATATCCCTCCCTTTTATCTAAGTATGAGTTTACTGGTTGCTTAAGGGTTGGGTGGGAATTTTTTCACTACCACTAATTGGCCCAGGTGGTATGGTTCCCCCCCCCCTTTAGATGTGGGAGATCAAGGCTTTGTATTGTGAACTGCAGCGGTAGCGTGGTAAATGACGATTGGAAATAATCTAAATTGGTTCATGGTGGGGGGGGGGGGGCATTCAGCAGCCAGAAGGACAAAAGTGCGAGGAGTGTCTACTGGCTGGCAAATGGACCCTAGGCCATTAAAATAGTGATAACCACAGTTTGACAGCTTGGTGTCACATGATTTGATTAGCTGAAATGGTTAATGGGTAAGGGGGGTGACTCTCCACATCGAATAACCAGTTATGGAGATATGGGTAGGCTTACCCATAATAACTTGCTATTGTACCCACTACTTTGCCCCAATGCAGGTCAAATAACAGTTTGTTATACAGTTTAATGTTTTGAATAAAGTGGCCCAATTGTTTTGCCAAAGAAAGGTTGCCTGTCTCATTTATAGGGATGGAGTGGCAAAATATCAACTAAACCCCAAACCAGCTCCCAATTTATTTCCATAGCATAGATAATCCATATCACCCATGAATGGATATTCGTTATGAATAGCTTATTTCCCTGTTCTAAAGCCCCTTTGTCCAAAGGGAAAAATGAAACACTTGCAATGCAATTCCATTCATATCTATTCAGACATTAGGGTCTCCTGGATTCAGTGGAGCTTTGTTCGAAGAAACGGGACAAAGGATACAAGACAAATATCGCGATAGAATTTGAATGCAGATATTATATTCAGTACAGTAAAACCTTGCATAAAGAGTGCCTCGCTTAGAGACTAACTCACTTAAAGAGCAGAATTTTCTCTTAACAACTAAAACCAACCAAAAACTCACTTAACAACTAAACAGGGTTTGCAGTCCCCCTCCGCCAGATGTCACAATTGGTTACTTACAAGGGTGTTTCGCTTGAAGAGCAAATTTGCTTAAAGAGCAATCCCGTGGAATACGTTATGCTCTTTAAGCAAGGTACCACTGTATTTGGTAAATATGTGGTAGAGAACCACATCCAAATCTTAAGAGGCTGAATTTAGGGAAGCAAATCCACTACAGTGGAACCTCGGTTAACGTAATTAATGCATTATCTGGGACATTTCTTACAGCGAAAATTACTTAAACTGAATTTCCCATCGGGATCAATTGAATGCAATTTCCCATCGGAAGGCATAGAAAACCAAAATACATAAACCAAAATGTGGCTTCTCATAGGAATGCATTGAAAACCAATTAATCTGCCCCCCCCCAAAAAAAAATCCATAAATTGAGGCACTATTTTCTATGGATTTCCTTTTGTTATGTGATTTTTATGCTAACTGAGCCATTTGTTAACTGAGGTTTCACTGTACAGTAATACCTCGGATAACGTTTACCTTGGATAACACTAAAATCACATAACGTTAAGTAATCTGGGGTGGAGAATTGCATTGAAAAACGTTAAGGTCTTATGGGATGCATCGGATAACAACTGCTAAAGCCTGTGCGGTTACAATGTATCTCTATGGAGCTTTAACGTTATCCGATCCTTCCCATAGGATTTTAAAATGCATTGGATAACACTAAAAATCGGATAACACCAAGACTTGTGGAACCAAGTTTTAGCATTATTCGAGGTTTTACTGTACATCTAAAGTAGACTGTATGGCTGGCGAATGCTTGAAGTCAGAAGGATAAGATTTGATAATTTCTATTCACATTGAAGCCATAGATTGCCACAATTACTTTAAACTGCTTTTCAGAGTAGGATCTGAGAAATATAGTCACTGTAAGATAATAACTCTCCTTTACAGAGCTTCTTTATTAAGAGAAGCTCAGAGTGAAATATCTTATAGTCCACTCAACAAGTTGCTTAGAATTTGGAATTTAATTTACCTAACAGTACTTCAACAGTGGGCACCCTTGAAGCCCCTGAGACATATAGATGGATAAGATTTCTTTGCCTGAGGACATGCACCATTGGAAGAGTGTTAAATATTTTAAAAGAGGTTTATTTAGAGTCCTTCTGAACTGACAGATTCTTAAATACAAGATGATATGACAAGAAGATTCAGCACCGTTCTTGTCAAAGGAGGAGTTTAAGTGTGGAATTGAGCCCAGTGTGAACAAATAGGCATGGAATAAAACCTCTCTTTAGCCTCACTGAAGCACTGAACTGTGGTATCTCTGGTGGCCTCTCTCCACAAGCAGATTTAAGAGAGGGAAAGTGGCAATTTAACACACATTTCCAACTATTTCAGAGGGTTCTCTCTATCAAGGTTTAGAAGGCATAGAAATCACAACAGCCTTTACAACAGCCAGGAGGCAAGGTAGTTGGAATTGGATGAATCAAATAAAAATCTGGGAACCACAAACAAGGGGCATTATGAAAAAAATTCTGAATTCAATTCAATTCAATTCAAATTTATTTTTATACCCCGCCTTGCTCAGGCGAACCTGACTCAAGGCGGCTTCCATGGAACATAAAACAACAGTATACAAACAACATAGAATAAAACAACACGGAGGGGCGCGGCGGCGGCGTTCCCGCGCTCAGCGGCTGCGGCGTCCTTCGGCCCCCTCGGCCAGGGGCTCCTTATCACCTCCCGGCCGGTGACGGTGGCCGGGAGGGGCGCGGCGGCGGCGGCGTTCCCGCGCTCAGCGGCTGCGGCGTCCTTCGGCCCCCTCGGCCAGGGGCTCCTTTTCACCTCCCGGCCGGTGACGGTGGCCGGGAGGGGCGCAGCGGCGGCGGCGGCGTTCCCGCGCTCAGCGGCCGCGGCGTCCTTCGGCCCTCTCGGCCAGGGGCTCCTTTTCACCTCCCGGCCGGTGACGGTGGCCGGGAGGGGCGCGGCGGCGGCGTTCCCGCGCTCAGCGGGAAATGTGATGGGGAATCTTTGGACTCTATAGGCACTTAGGTTGAAAGCCCATAGTCTCATACTATTGCCACTTTTGTGATCTTGCCACTATGCGTTTGGAAAGGAGGGGGGGATTATTTCCCCTTGGCAGGGAGAAAGAGGTGGGAGTGGCAATTGATACCAACACATCATTGTATGCCAGCTTTGGGGTCCAGGGTAATGGGCATTTTAAGCTGACCCTGCCCCAAAGCTGGCCCAAACTTTGCCTTGCTGAAAACTTAGACAACCTACAATGTCGAGTGAAAATTGATCATCTTAGGGGTTGGACAGGAATGTTGATGTTGGGTTCCCTGGTTGAAAAAAAAAAAGAAGGGTCCAGATGGTTTTTGCCTAGATCCCTTTGAACCCTACAGGACTCAAGGGGAAGATCCTGACACAGCTCAAAGTCGATTCAGAAGGATTCCATCGTTCTGAGGTCAGTAAAATGAATACCCACTGGGGCAAAATGCTACTTACTTACTTACCGGGGGGGGGGGGTGTCAGCAGGTCAGAAGTTCAAGACTCAAGTACTGCATGATGGACTGAACTTCCATCATCTGTCCCAGTTCCTGCCAACCTAGCTGTTCAAAAGCAAGAAACTGCAAGTAGATAAATAGGCATTACTTCGGGGGAAGGTAACAGAATTCCATGCACTCCAATGTCTAGTCATGCCTGCAACATGACCACAGAAATGTCGGCAAATGCAGACAGTGCTGCCTCTTTGACTGTAAACAGAATTTAGAACCATTCCTTAAGGTCAGACACAACTGGCTTTCGAGTAAGAGCAACCTTTACTGTGTTTCACCCCTTTATCTGTTGATTTAGTAAACAACGTCCATTATGACCAAGTCTCTTGTGAGCTCAAATCCAAAATATCTGGAGGAGAAAGAGTTTCCATTTATTTTTAAAAGTCTATTTAATATAGTGTTTAAAAACAGATCCCTGGACATACTGGCTGGAGGAATGTGAAACTCATAGTCCAGGAAAGGAAACGTTTCCATAATTTGCTTAGAATCCAGAGCTTTCCTTGCAGGGATTCTGGTGGATAATTTTTATACTGCAAAAACTAAAATCATTTTGCAACGTTATGCCAATTAGAGAATCTATCAGTTGAAAGAAAGCACACCAGGGAACAATTCATCTGATTGATCCTGGTGACCATAAACTGCAAATCAATGCCATCTTATGGGGAGCCCAGGTGGCAGTTTTGTAGTTAGCCTCTCAAGAGATATCTGGTAGCATAAAAAGGCTAGTTGGATGATCCACAACAAGTTCTTCAGGTATAAACTAAGGCTATGAATAACTTCCCTGATTCAGAGATCAAGTCAGGTCTTCTCAATAGTTCTCTACTAGGTCCAGAGAGTTTGTGCACCATATTTCAGTCACTCTCTCTAAGCCTTCAATTGACTAGAATTGGGTAACTGAATTGGCTGGGATTTTATCTTCTTCATTTTGCACTAATGTATAAGGAATCTGTGTATGTGATATAACACAAAGATCAGAATACCCCTGGAATATTTCAGACTACCAGCTTCAAAGATTTGTCTTTCTCCTCTTTCTCCATATGCCTCTCAAAGTCCAAACCCAAGTCTATGTTACGAGAGGTAGTAACATGTCTGATTAAGGGATTGCTAGGCAGTGGTGGGCTCAAATTTTTTACTACCACACTGTGGGTGTGGTATGGTGGGTGTGGCCAGGGGAAAGCCCTGTGTTGCACCCAAATTAGGACTACTTTATTCAAAACTTGGATGGATGGGGCCAGCCAGAGTTTCTGCTAATTGTTCTACCGAACCGGTGTGAACCGGCTGATGCCCACCACTGTTGCTAGGTCTGGGTGAAGTATGGTGTGGCCATACAGTAGCAATGAAGGCCGTACTGGCTTACTCCAAGACGACCTGGCCAAAGGGGCTCTGGCAAGTCAGTAACAGATAACCCGATGTGAAAAAGAGCTGTAAAATGGAAGATTATGGTAAGGAATTTTGAACTGTTTCAGCTGCATTGGATGGTGTCAATGGGTCGAAGGAGAATCCATGGAAATGGGCCCAGAATCTGGTTAAAGACAAGACAGTGAACTCCAAAGGCAGCTGAGACTGGGTGGTGATGGGTAAACAGGCTTTAAAACCAACTTATACAAACAAACCCAACATTTGCCAATTCTTTAACCTCTTGCTCTGAGATCTGTCTTACCACCTGGAAAACCAGGGGAAGTATAGCAATTTCCAAGGGTGATCATTCACCATCCTGAGACCCAGTAGCCCTGTTACATATTTCCTGTAAAGGAATGGAAGCATCCAAGTCACTTTTTTTTCTGGATTCTGAGTCCCAGAGGTCTAAAAATGCATCAGAATGTACTTAAAGATCTTTGGTTGTCTTGGAAAAGGCTAGCCATTTTAATGTTATAACCGAGAGCTGCAGAGTCGACATTTGTGCTGTCGAGGGAGTCTCCCTTTGGAAGGTCAGTGGGGAAGTGTAATCAGTTTAGCACTGACTGTTGTAACTTACTTGAATGAAAGATTTTTCTAAAGGTGACATTAAGATGAAATATTTAAGATAAACTGAAAGATTTGACTGGAAATTCACAGTGTCCCTCTGAAACGGTCTGTGCTGATTTACTGATCTTCCATTTTCAATTTATGAGCGGAGACCTGTGTATACCACTAGAGGATGAGAATAGAGTAGTCGTATTAGAGCGAGCTCATATATCCTAAGGACAGACTTGAGAAGAATTAGAAAGTATAATAAAGTGTTGGTCTCTTTAAGTCTGAGAATGGCTTGCTGCCAATTTAGAACCTGGAGCATTAGATATTTTTAAAGCCCTTAAAAATGTCATTTTTCGGGGGAGTGGAAATTGTGTGTGTGTGTGTGTGTGTGTGTGTGTGTGTGTGTGTGTGTGTGTGTGTGTTATCAAGAGAGAAAGAGAGACATCCTTGCATCATCTCTCTATCATTTTGTCAACTGACTTTTGTTGGTTGAGTAATCTCCTCGAAGGGTAAAGAAACTACATAAGGATTTTCTTTTTCTGGTGGATGCACTCTCACAAAACTGATCATACAACCAGTTGCACAACCAGATTTGCAATTGTGCCCGCATGGGCATGTTGTGAGGACCCTGCCAAAGCAAGAAAAGGCTTTTATAATTGCTTTTCTGCAATAGAGTTGCCATAATTCTCTCCCACAAAACCGGGACAGAAGTCTACTTGACAAAAATGGGTGGGTTATCTATAAAATAGCCCTTTTAAAAACAAACATAATATAATGACAGGTATAAAACACTTTCACATTAAATATATCAATACATAAATGATTTTAGTTACAACAGTTAATTCTTACTGTAAAATGATCTGTTGTACTTCTGAGAAGTCACATCGTGGTCAACTCTTAACATCCTCAGTTCCAGGAAACACATTGGCCACGCCTATCAGGTGGTGGTGTGAGGCGAGGATGTTAAGATTTGTCTCCAAGTATATTCCAACTCCAGTGTGGCAGGAAATCGCTCATTTGATGGTGAGAGTTCGAATTTATTTTAATGGTGTGTTACAATACACAATCAGTAGGTTTTAAAAACACAGGACTTTAAGATGATTTTTATTGAACTGGCCAGGACAATTTTTCCAACATTGAATCCGGGACAATCCCGGTTTTCTGGGACATATGGCAACCCTATTCTGCAATCACACAATGCAAGAGGATACTATTTTGGATTGGATGTAAGACTACTTCATCTTCTGGATTTTTTTGGTTGCCTACCCTCCTATTGGGGCCTTGGTGGCTTACTGGTTAAGACCTGAGCGGTACCCACCAAAGCAGTACCTATTTATCTACCTGTAATTTCTTGCTGCTAGGTTGGCAGGAGCTGGGACAGACTACAGGAGCTCACTCCATCATACAGCATTTGGGTCTTGAACTGCCGACCTACTGACCTTCTATTTATCAAGCTCAGTGTCTTAATTACTAAGCCACTGCAGCCCTCACTACTAAACATACTGGTGTAATTACATCAGCATGTAAGTAATTGTACCATTTGGCTGTGTGTAGATGCTTCTGGAAGACACATTTTAATATAGAATGTAAAAAATCAATGAGGTTCCAGTTCCTTTTTGACTGAACTTTCTTGATATAGTCTAATTAAGAGGATATAAATGCCTTACATCATGCTTTCTATCTGTAGCTGTTTCCTTTTGGGGAAGTCATGAATGTAATCTTACTTTTGAACTCCAGTTTCATGTGTTTTAAACATAGTGGGATCTCTATTTGATTATGTTACTTTGACTTGGGCAAAGTTATTTTTGAGGGTTTTGAGGGGAAAGACTCTCAGGATTGCAAGAGATTAAGTGTAACTTCTATATCTCATCTATTGTGCCAAAGGGAATATGCCGTATCCCCATCCTCTGAATATTGTCTTCCTGAAGATTACGAGATAATGCATCTGGAACAACATTAGATCATCCAGGTCTCTTTCTCCCCCCCCCTTTCTTTCTGAAAATCGAAACTCTGTAATCTCATTCTCCATCTGTCTGAACATATTTTTGCATAAAAGGTCATTACTGGCCATTGCATAGGAGTGAGCTGTTCAGAAGTGTTTCTAGGCACTAGCAGGAAATTTCTGTCCACCAAAATGAGACATATTTCATTCAGAATTCTTTTATGGTATATTTTCTTTCAGCAACTAAACAAGTTAGTCCAGCCTAAAACAACAAAATGTTCTCCAGTTCTGTTTACTTGGCAGATGCTTCACCTCAGATCTAATCCCATCTGTTCAACATCCTGCTCTGCGTTAGGAGAGCCACATGTTTTCTTTTAGGATAGATAGTTCTTTTGACCAGTCTCCTTTGCCAGATAATTCTCTTTTTGAAGGTGCTGTTCACTTGATGTGCCATCCAGTCTAAATTGGATTTAAAGACCGGTAACCTCAAGGAGGGAGATGAGGATGAGGAACCATGAAATCATTTATGCCCAGGCAATAGTACCTGGACAGCAGTTTCAGCAGCAGGTAACGTCACCTGATTACCTCCTTCTACCTCTCAAGAGAAATTCATTTTAATTTCATATAAATTAGTGAAAACATTATTTTTTATGTAACTTGATGCAAACCCATAGGAAAAATATTTTTTTATGTAAATTGAATCAAACCCATAGGAAAAATGAATTTTTTATGTAACTCGAAGCAAACCCATAGGAAAAATATTTTTTAATGTAACTTGAAGCAAACCCATAGGAAAAATAATTTTTTATGTAACTCGAAGCAAACCCATAGGAAATCATGTTATGTTTTTTCCGAAATCATGTTATGTTTTTTCCAAAAAACTTGCATCGTTATCCGATTCTAGCGTTATCCGATGCAATCGTTATCCGGGGTATTACTGTAGTTCCCTGTAAGGGGGAAAAGTTTTTATTGCACACCATTTCCTTCTTTCAGGGAAGAGCTTATTCTCCCTGAGTGTTCCCCACAGGCAGTCTGAATATTTGTGAATGTTCCATCACATCACCTGCTCCGTAAATGGAGCGAGACAGGCATTGGAAATCATTCTGTATGCTTTAACAGATTTAGTAGATGGAATTAATAAAGCCCATTGCTGTTCTAAAGATCATCAGCTTTAGCAGAAGGGAAAGGGAATACGGTACCTGCCTTCTCTTAAGTTTTGCTTCTTTTCCAAGTGATTTGAAAAAGCAACAACAACAGAAAAGTAGCGGGTATTCCGAGTATGGCAGGGATAAGATAAGTGGAGTGAATCAGAGAAATGTCAGAGAGAGAGAGAGAGAGAGAGAGGGATAAGAGAAAATAGGAGAGCAAGTTGCTGATTATTGCCAGGCGAGTTGAGGTGCAGTTTCATATCTTTGAAAGTCATACCAAATCCCAAAGGTCAATGGAGCATAGAAACCCTTCCCATCACAGGGCTGAGGAGGTGATTTGCCTCTATAAAAATGTCGACAAATTTATGTGAAGTGTAGTCATTCAAGTCGAAGGGCTAACGCACAGCAGGCTTTCACGAGCGCATGGGCCCAGGTGACGTCATGTGGGTTTGAGCATGAGGCCACTTTTCACTCTGGGACATGCCAGCCAATTTCATTCTTTGTCAGGTGATTGTGTCATCCTGAATAGCGTAAATCAGGATTCCCCTGGAGCTAGGGAAAGGACCACGTGTCCTAGGAAACATATCATTTTTAGAAAGCAAGGAATTGCAAGTTTGCAAGAAATTGTCGTGAGGATGTTTTATATTTGAATGTTTTTTATGGTGATTGTGATCTGTCCGGAGTCGCTTTGGTGAGGGGGTGGCAATAGAAATCCAAATAAATAAATAAATAAATAAATAAATAAATAAATGTACATAGGTTATTTTTGAGTGGGGGTGGATTAGAGGAAGGGAGAAAGCAGAAATCAAATACATCCATCTGTTAGACACCCATCGTAAGGGACTAAATATTAGCGAAGGGTTTCTGGGACATTATCACATTTGATACACAAATTTGATATATGATTTTATATATTATATTATAACTCTTCTGCCAATTCTCTTTAGCAAATCAGAAAGTGACCAGGTACAGTGTTTTTGTTTGTTTTCTGACATGCAGGTCAAAAGTTGATCAGAGACCTTAGTGGGCTTTCTCAGCAACCTTGAGACTGAAAGGGAGTCATTTAGAGCTAATCTGAATAATCTCTTGTTGCTAATGGCTGTGTGAAGCTGTGATGTTGTGCTTGCATGTCTGTCATCTTGCTTGCCCACACCCCTTCTCCCTTTGACCCCCTGAATTTGGTGTATAAAAACCATGCCTGTAAGTTTCACTCTTTGTCTGAAGAAGTGGAATTGATCCACGAAAGCTAACATTGAAAATAAAGCAGTTAGTATTTAAAGTGCTACAGTGTTTTTTTATTTTTATTTTATTTTATTTTGTTTTCTGATATGCCAGGAAGGGTAAAGAAATTCTTGGTAATGCAGTGACTCTTTCGCCTCTTCTTTTCATTTCATCTCTTACCCAAGCAGTTTGTTGGGGAAAATTACATTTCAGCCAGCCTTTTAATGAAATAAAGATTCAATCCCAATCACCCGTTCATTCGCTCACTAACTCTCCCACAAATTACCTGCCGCTAGGCATTTCTACTTGCCATTAAAGCCATGGCATGGGCATTCTTTAGGACTCTGGGGAACTTCTGAGCTCCAGTGGAATCCAGCAAATGCCTTGTAAATTAAGAGTCCCTAATGAAAACACGCTGGTGTCCAAGCACAGCAATCATCTGGTTAAAATCAGGCAGTAATTCCACTAATTTTACTGCCCTTCTCCCAGCCCTCAACGCCTCATTTAGGAAAAAATGTTTATGTTCCCTTCGAAACACCTGCATGTTTTAACTCAGGGGGTTCCCGAAGCAATTATTTTTATTTTATTTTATTTTCATTTTTTAAAAAGGCTCTATGTTGGGAAATACACTGACATCTCTCTCTTTTTTTCCTGAACCAAAACTCATAGTTATCCAGGTTTTGCATTGATTCAGACATGCTTAAATAAGATTGGATTTTCCCCTCCTCCTATTTGGGCACTTCAAGAGCCTATATAATTCTCTTCTTGCAAGTACTTGCCACAAATGTTTAAGGGGTATTTACACCCTCTCTTAATCTATTTTTTTTTTAAAAAATCCGCAATAAAATGCAAAATAGATGGCATAAACAAAGCCATAGTCTTCTTAACACTTACTGAAGAGTACTGTATATACTCGAGTATAAGCCTAGTTTTTAGTTCCAAAAATGAGCCCCCAAAAGGGGAAATGGTTTATACTCAGGTCACTGACCACGAGGATCCCAAGACCATGTCGGATTGAGACACACCAACAATTTAATTAATTATACCATATTTCCATGTACTGTATTTTGATTATTGAAACTAACTAGCTGCTGCTGCATTTCCCACTCTCAGCTTATATTCGGGTCAATCTATTTTCCTTGATTTCCAGGTCAAAATTTGGTACTTTGGCTTATATTCGGGTCAGTTTATATTTGAGTATATACGGTAAGTCTTAGGATCATTAATACGACTTGTTTCCAACAAAACATACATTTTGGTTCATGGATGAAAAGAGTTGATACTTAGCATAAATGAAAATAGATAGGCCATAAAAAGGTTATATAAATATTCTACCTACCTACCTATCTGAAGCCAAGGACTGACTGACTGACTGACTGACTATCTATCTATCTATCTATCTATCTATCTATCTATCTATCTATCTATCTATCTATCTATCTTGTTAGTTTGGGAACCACCTAGATCAATAATACTGGAAGAAATGAAAGAATATTTGACTCAGTGTATGAGTCATAAAATATCCTAAAAATCATGAAACACAGGGAATGAAGTTACATCAGGCACAACCAATCAGATTTGGGCTATGTTACTATTGCTGTGTGCTAACGAGGTAAATGAATGAATCAATAACTCAATCCATCAATAAAATGAATAAGTAAGTGAATTTACAGGATGTGCCAAAAGTAACTGGAAAAGGGAAGGCAATTTTTTGACACTGCCAAAAATGTTAATAAAACCACATAGCGTTATTTCATTCCCCCCCCCCCCGTTAGCACAACAAATTAGTTGATAGAAAGCAACAGAATAGCATTAATTTGTCTATTTGCAGTGCTGTTGCCAGGTACGGTCAAACACCCTGCTTCACTGTTTTTTCCTTCTCAACCTTGCTTATAAAGTATATTGCCTAAGTGGAAAAATATTTCCACTTTGCAGCTTGCTCTTCCTCCTCATTTCAAACATCTGCAGGCATAACAGAAGTCAGAGCTGACCACAAATGAGATCAGGGACTGAAAAATTCAACTTGGTAATGTGAACCCCAGGCTTCTAAAAAGTCAAGTAATGGGGTTGTTGATTGGAAGGTGCATCAATTTCTGGCTCCTTCTGCTTCTTTGAAACAGTAAAGCAGCCCCCACCCTCTTTTTGTTTTGTATTATAGCATCCTTGTGGCCTCCACAACTGGTAAGAAACCCCACTGCTACTAGTTACCTTAACCCTTTTAGCAGTGGCAGTAGCATAACTTCTTTCCTTTCCTTTCCTTTCCTTTCCTTTCCTCTCCCTTCCTTCCTTCCTTCCTTCCTTTCTTTCTTTCTTTCTTTTCTTTTCTTTCTTTCTTTCTTTCTTTCTTTCTTTCTTTCTTTTGGAGGTCCACCTCTGAAACTTACAGACATCACTGAGTTCTCAGGTTGCTTACCATGGAGCATTGTGAAGAGGCAGAAGTTGTGGTACCTCCATGCTCAAGACAGGTGCATCCACACACCCACACTCTTGTGCTGGAGACTCTTTGGGGCAGATTCTGGAAAGTAGGTTTTCTTTTTCTTGGGAATGGTTGTGAAGTGAAAAACACACAGAAGAAAACCCTCTCATATAAAAAAGTATTCTGTAAAACGGTATCTGAGCTCTAAAATTTATATCACAAAATATCTCGTTCTCGTTCTTCTCCTTCTCCTTTATTTATTTATTTAATGCAATTTGTACAGCCACCCCAATCCACATGCAACTCTGGGAGTGTACAGCATTCAATTCAGATACATAAAATCCCCAATGCCTAAGCATATAGAAACCCTTAAAATTCCTAAAATTCCTCCCACCTGCACCAATTAAAATTCTAGTTTAAAAAATTATTAAAAGCATGAGTGATCCTCCTGTAAATGAACCAGTGTGTGTGGGGGGGAGTGCTCTGTCCCCACCTCCCCACACCTGCCTTGCCAGCCAGGTTTTCAGCTCTTTTCTGAAGGGCAGCAGCTCTGTCTGGAGACACAGTTCAGCTAGCAGGAGGTTCCATAGGGCCAGAGCAGGTACCAAAAAGATTCTTCTTCTAGTGCTAGAGAGGCGAGCAGATGGTACTTTTAAAGAGCCCTTCCAGTCCATGCCGCCACCATGTCGTCGTCGTCGTCGTCGTCGTCGTCTTCTTCTTCTTCTTCTTCTTCTTCTTCTTCTTCTTCTTCTTCTTCTTCTTCTTCTTCTTCTTCTTCTTCTTCTTCTTCTTCTTCTTCTTCTTCTTCTTCTTCTTCTTCTTCTTCTTCTTCTTCTTATTATTATTATTATTATTATTATTATTATTATTATTATTATTATTATTATTATTATTATTATTATTATTATTATTATTTATTGCATTTGTTACCCCGCCCCAATCAGGAGAACCTGACTCTGAGCGGCTTACATCAAAATAAGAAATAAAAACATAGAACAATCTATATCAATAAAAATCATCAAAAGTTAAAAGTCATCAAAAGTTAAAAACAATACAGAAACAACACACAAATCCCACATTCAGATCCAGGGGAGGCAATCCATTAAATAAGCCACCTAGTATGAGAACCCACGTTCCCGGGTCCCCAAACCTGTCCTGCCAGCCAGGTTTTCACGCCCTTCCGGAAGGGTAATAGCTCTGTCTGAAGGCGCAGCTCGGTGGGCAGGAGGTTCCAGAGGGTCGGGGCGGACACGGAGAAGGCTCTCCTCCTAGTGCAGGCGAGGTGCGCCTCTCTCGCCGAAGGAATAACAAGGGAGCCTCTCCGATCCGCCCTGGTGGGACGGACAAATGTTCTTGGGGTGACGCAGTCTCTTAGGTATCCTGGCCCACTACCATATAGGGCTTTAAAGGTAATAACCAGCACCTTGAATTGCACCCGGAGGCATACTGGCAACCAATGCAGCTCTTCTTCTTCTTCTTCTTCTTCTTCTTCTTCTTCTTCTTCTTCTTCTTCTTCTTCTTCTTCTTCTTCTTCTTCTTCTTCTTCTTCTTCTTCTTCTTCTTCTTCTTCTTCTTCTTCTTCTTCTTCTTCTTCTTCTTCTTCTTCTTCTTCTTCTTCTTCTTCTTCTTCTTCTTCTTCATCATCATCATCATCATCATCATCATCATCATCATCATCATCATCATCATCATCATCATCATCATCAAGGGTTGTATCCTTCCAAATACTGACTGTCATCATGGTAATAGCATTCTTGTTCTTACCTCCTCCGGACAGTTCTTCTGAGGACATTCCACACCAGACTCTCAGGTTCTTCAGCCATGAGGTCTGGCCTGTGTCCAGGGCTTCTCTTCCTAAGGATCTTCCTTTGCTTGACGAGTTGGAGTATTCTACACTTAATGTCTTTCCTTTGGGAGGGAGGTAACAACATATCGTGCACTCCGGCATCTAGTCATGTTTGCCACATGACCATGGAAACATCTGCAGATGCAAATAGCACTGGCTCTTTGGCTGTAAACAGAGATGCACACCAACCCCTAGAAGCAGATATGACTGCCTGTGAAGGAAGAAAGACCTTTACCATTACCCGCATGCGTGTATCTGAGGCTAAGAACAAAACCAAGAAACTGACCCTAAAGGGCCATGGCAAACACTGTCTCCAAGGATTCTGTGAAGCTATGAATTTATAACAAGAACAAGTCAGGATTAGAAGCCTGTGATATGTAAGGGGTGGATAAGGAGATAAAGCAGAGATTGTCAACCTTTGGCCCATGGGCTGTGGCCCCCCACTGCCTCCACCACACCCGGAAGTGCCATGTGGTGTAGGAAGGGCAAAATGGCAGTCTGATCCCCAAAGGTGTCTGAGGGAGCATGATCCAGCCCCTGCCATGAAAAGGTTGAGAACTCCCGAGGTAAATTTATGCTGATATAACATCTTTATCCAGAAACTAATCAAATACTAATCAAAAGAAGGAGAAGGATGTTCTTTTAGCTACACAAAGAGAAAGAGAGAAGTATCCCATGCCTTCTTTTGCTTATGATAATTACTAACAGAAATCCATTTTACCCAGCTACAAGTATAAAAGAAAGGCAGGGAGTATTACTTCTACTTCTGAGTTTGCTTCTTATTTTGAATGTTTTTAAAGAAAGACTCTTCTTCAATTTCCTCGTGGAATAAAATTTCATATATCCTGCAGAATCTTGATCCCAGCAGTGCTGTATCTGTAGCATCAGTTTCTAAAGACAGATGTAAATGTAAGAAGACCATATGGATATAT
Organism: Furcifer pardalis; assembly: GCA_030440675.1. NCBI lineage: Eukaryota > Metazoa > Chordata > Lepidosauria > Squamata > Chamaeleonidae > Furcifer > Furcifer pardalis. Next base: position 3,194,440 of record CP126891.1, on the reverse strand, counting down.
AAAAGGCACAGAAGTTTGGAGAGATAAGAAATCTAAAACTGTGTTCTTCTTAAAACTCAGATATTCTTACCATTGCCCAAATTATATGAAGTCATGGAATCTGTCCTCCCAGCGCAGGTGCAAAGAGAAATGAAAGATCAAGCTACAGGTTACAGATAACACATCATTAGAAGCTGACCCCTGTTAGTGCTCAGGAATCATGATTCAGTAAACTCTTGAAGATGTTGTGTACCTTCTGGTGCTCAGTCTTAAACTAAAGCTAATTTGCAGACCAGTTTACAATCACACGAGAGGCCACAGTGGCTTACTGGTTAAGACGCTGAACTTGGTGACTGGATGTTTGGCATGTAAGCAGTTTGAAATGCAAGTGTTGAGTTTTAACCGTCATTGATTTTCAGCTGCCTTGCAGCTCTGGCCAAGTTATCCTGCTATGGTAATAGAGTAGACCATACTTAACACTGACCATCAGGTGGTGGTTAACTAACCTGACAACCCTGAGGACTAGCGGCCTTGGCCAAGTCCACAGGGAAGGGGGATGGTCCCCAAATGGATTAAATCCCACTTGAATCCATCTTGATGGAAGGCAGCAACTTCATCAATGCTGGCCTGGGGCTGAGAAGGACTTTGCGCATCAAAAGGGCTCAGGACCAGAAAGGTGTCTAGTTATGGCTGCCACATGACCACAAAAAAATGTCTGCAGAAGCAGACAGCGCTGGCTGTTTGGCTTTGAAACAGAGATGAGCACTGAACCCTAGAGTTATATAGGACTCACTTTCAAGCAAGGGAAATCTTTAGCTTTACCTAAGATACTTGCTGAAATTGACTATAATCCACAAAATGTAGGCAAAGGTAAAGGTAGAGGGCTCCCTTGCTCAAAAGACAAAAAGCCAGCATCTGCAGACATTTCCATGGTTATGTGGCAGGCATCACTGGACCGAACACTGTTACCTTTCCTGCCAAAACAGTACCTATTTCTCTTGCAATTTCTTGTTTTAGAACTATTTGGTTAGCCAGAGCTGGGACAGGCACTCACTCCATTGCGCAGAACTCAAGTCTCAATTTACTGACCTGCTGACCTTCTGGTTATCAAGCTCAGGGGCTTAGCCCCTAAACCATTACAGCCCTTCCACAAAAAGTACACTTAAAATTAATGTTTTGGAATAGTAGCCGTGTTAGTCTGTGGTTTCTGATATGCCTTTAATAAATGTGTAAGTGTTTAAATTGTCAGAGGAATTCTTATCATTTGCAGTTGTTTTTAAAATGGCCTCTCTCTCTCTCTCTCTGTTTCTCTCCATCACTCAATTGGTGCCACAAAATATCCTCCACTTTTAAGACACCAGAGCACAATTGCCAATAGAAATTGAGAGGTGGAGGGACTTTAAGGCAGGACTAGAGGAAGATGAGGAAACAGCTTGGGACTTAATAAACTCCGTAGCCCGAAGCTCTAAGCTTTTATTCATGAGGATGTTTATCTTCTCTTCCACTCTCAATGTACTCGCCTTGGCTGCTTTACTGCGCAGCCTTAAATTACCCTCGCAAAGGTTATATGTTTATTTACAAAAAGCTGCCTCCAAATGGTGATCCTTAAGGCAGAAAGGGTGTCTCACGCTAATAAACATCACTTGCTCTCTTAAACGCGGAGGCCAGATGAATGAGCCGATGTTTAGTGCTGCGGACATATCACAGTTTATGGCTTCATTAACTACCTGACCTGTATTATGTGAAAATTTCATCAAAGTGCAATGCATATTTATTCCCTGAGGTGGGCCGGCAGTTGATGCTTGATTCTTAAAGGAAAAAGAGCAGGTAATTACTTATAATTAGAGTAGTAGGGAAGTGAGGGCATTTGGGGAGGTAAGGCAATTTTCCTGGCCTTGCAGTGGCACTTAGCAAAGTGAATGCTTGCCACACTGAATTTCCACACTTGTTTGAACATAAAGGGGGAGGAAAGTATTGGAGCAGATTCTGTGAAATGCTCAAGAATGTGAAATCCATGGTCAAGGGAAAGCCATCTTCAGGGGAGGGTCTACCAGAATCAGCTCTATAGAGTGTCATCATCAATCCATTTTCCTTAAATTAAGAAATGTTCCTCTGGTAAGAATCCATCCATAAGTAATTACTAAAAAGGGTCCCTTGAATCACGCTCCCTCAGACAGCTTCAGGGGCCGGACAGCCAGTAGCGTAGTGTGGGCTTCAGCCACCTGGGGCGTAAATCAAATTTGCTGCTCCCTGGGTAGGTCCTAGGATGATGGCACCCACTCCCACCCTCCCAGGGGGCCCCACACTACGTTACTGTGGACGGCCATTTTACCCTTCCTATACCACATGGCACTTCCTGGTTTGGTGGAAGCAGGGGGGGGGGACCACGTGAAATGGCCCCATGGGCCACATCTGGCCAAGGGCCACAGGTTGAGAATCCACGGTTTAGGTATTTGACTGCAGAGCCAGAGGTTGGGAGTTCAATTCCTCACTGTGTCTCTTATGAGTAGAGCAAGTCTGTTTGGCCTTAGGCAAGTTGAACAGCCCCAGGAGAAGAACCCCTTTTGAATATTTTCTACCTAAAAGGGTCACCATAACTCAGAACTGACTTGATGGCAAATGAAATGGAGCATTCAACCACACGAGGCTCCACTTATAGACAAGTAAATAATCAGTTCACTGAGAATGGATCCATAGTCTTTGGATACTTTCCTGTTGATGGATTCCTTTCTCCACCAGCCTCTATTTCACAGGCTTAGACAAGGAAGTGAGAACGTCAGAACCCCTGTATAAATCCTATCCTTTATGCATGGTCACTGTGTAAATTTGCTGCAGTGTCTCTTGGCAGGGAAGGTTAATTTTCATAGACACAGAGGTGAAGAAAACTTTCCTCTAGGCTGCAAGATCATTAAAACCCCAGCGGCTGAAATGTTAAGGCTGGTTGTGTGACCTTCTCGAATAGGAATGGCCTGGCTGTTTGCCAACACTTAGTACACCCCCAACCTGCTAAAGCTCTTTCTGAAAATAAACTGTAATTCTCCCCTTTCAAGTTTTTCAACCTTTCACCCATCAGGTTCCTGGCCCTTCACCTTTGACCCACTGCTGTGTTTGCTTAGCATTGTGCCAATCCAGTTCAGAAATGTGAAAACCATTATTATTTGGTGCACAGGAAGGAGAAGCATTCAGAAAGCAGCACTCTCACTCTCGCCTGCTTTCCTTTTCAAGTATGTGCAATTACCATTAATCTCAAAAGATCATTCATTGGATGGAAAGATAGTATTGCTTCAAGAGCATTTGTAAGCTACCTCCTAACAAAACACTATTGGCATGACCGGTCATCTGGCATTCGCCAAAATGCTGGAAGGAGCATGATGACGCTCAAAAGCATGGTGTTCCACCATCCGTTGAACACCGAAGCAAGAGACAAGACATGTGTGAAAATGAACTACTTAAAAGATCATTAGCAACACCTCTGGTGGCTCAAATTCTCCCAGTGCTTGAGACAGGAATAAAGGCACCACAAATCCCCTCCTGCTGCTTTAGTGGACTATAGAACAGTGGTTCAAATGGATAAGATGCTGACTGGAAGGCAGCAGGTCAGCTGTTCGATACCCAAATACTGCACGATGGAATGAGCTCCCCTCTTTGTCACAGCTCCTGCCAATGTCGCAGTTCGAAAGCAAGAAATTGCAAGTACAGTTATACCTTGCTTAAAGAGCATACTGCGTTCCATAGGATTGCTCTTTAAACGAGTTTGCTCTTTAAGCAAAACGCCATTGTAAGTGAGCAATTGGGGGGGGGATCGTGAACCCTGATTTATTTGTTAAGCGAGTTTTGGGTTGGTTTTATTTGTTAAGCGAAGCAAACATTCAGAGAAAATTCTGCTCTTTGAGCGAGTTACTCTTTAAGCGAGACACTCTTTATGCGAGGTTTGACTGTACAATAGAACCCCGCTTCACTATGCGTTTCCCCCCACTATGTGGATCAAATGGGAGATACCCCGTATGATTGGGGTGTGTGTGTGTGTTCATTATATGGGGTTTCATTAGGTGAGTTATATCCCGCTTTACGAAAACACCATATAACATTTTTTTTCATTATGCGGAGTATCGTGCAGAGCACATGAACTCTTCATTGAACAAATTTTTCATTATATGAAGCGTTTGTTATGTGGGGTTCCTTGATAAATAGGGACCACTTTGGTGGGAAGGTAAACAATGCTCCATGCGTGTCTAATCATGGCTGTCACATGGCCATGGAAATGTTTGCAGAAGCAGACAGCTCTGTCTCTTTGGCTATGATACAGAGATGAGCACTGAACCCTAGAGTCAGATATGACGATGACTACTACTTCCCCTTCATGTGTTGAGGAAGATACATGGCTTGTAGCTCATGAATTCTGAAACATGTATGCCATCATCGTCAGTACCATCACCAGGAGAAATAAACAGAGAGTGCCGTGGCCCTGTGAAGAGCTGCCTGTTCACAAAGAATAACTTACACTGCTCTCTACAGATCTGTCTATGGTGAAATGCCTGGCTTTGAGGGGCTCTTCAGAATACCAGTGCAAGCCTTCTGGAGGAGGCAGAATGGCACCATACTAATGTCCACATTTGAATTTCTTTTTAATAGGACAGAAAGAAATCCCTGAAAGAAATCCCAAACATCAAAATATGACCAGTGTGGGAGCCATTTATTACTCTAAATCAGTGTTCGACAACCTTCTGGACATGGAGGGCCTCGTTAGAGTGCCCAATGACTAAACAGAGCTGCATAGATCAACATACCGACTAAGCTCATAAGAAAACATTCAGAGGTCAATGAAGAAATGTTAAATTATGGGTACCTGAGGTCTTCTGGTTAGCAAAACACCCAGAATGGCCAAACCGCTATGATGGAGGACAAGACCAAGAGACGCCTAACAGAAGGAACCATGGAGACTCCCAGAGACAGGGTTCCTATTGTGTCTTTTGTAAGGAAGTGACAGGAAAAACAACAGTTGATGTTATTGAAATAACAGCAGAAAGAACAGTGTGAATGTGAGGGAAATTACCTTGAAGATGATAGTAGCAAGCAAGCAGGTTGGAGACCCTTACACTAAACTCAAGATAACTGGACATCCCTAGACCTGCCGTCAGATCAATATGAATTATGGAGTAGTCTCACATCTTCTTGGTGCTCCAACTAATCTTCAGGAGGGATTTTACCTTCCACTTCTCAAAACTTCAAAAATGTGGCTGAATCCCACAACCTTAGTAGGGAGGGACGGTGGTGGCCTACTGGTTAAGATGCTGAAATTGATGACTAGAAGGTCAGCAGGTCAGCAGTTCAAGACCCACGTGCAGAATGATGGGGTGAACTCCTGTCTCTGTCCCAGCTCCTGCCAACCTAGGAGTTCAAAAGCAACACATTGCAAGTAGAGAAATAGGTACCCACTGCGGCAGGAAAAATAACAGCATTCCGTGTGGTCCAGTGTCTAGTCATGCCTGCTACAGGGCCATGGGAATGTCTGCAGTCCTCCCCAAGACTGAACTCTGTCTAAATGCATACACAAAGCTACATGCAATGCCGTGTTTTTCTTGTGGTTGTGTCTTTTCTGAAGAAATGGCAGCCCCACCAAAGCATTTTACTTCAAAAAAAAAAATGAGAAAAGCTGGGTCCTTTAAGCATGTCACCAGCCCGGCTGCTGCATTCTGGACCTGCTGTAACCTCCGCATCAAACACAAGGGCAGCCCCATGTTACAGTAGTCAATCCGCGAGATTTGCTAACGAATGAGTCAGGGTTGTCCAAGTTGGAGCAAAGCTGCTCAATCTGCCAGAGCTGGAAAAATGCTATTTGTTGTTCAAGTCAGAGCAGATTCATTCTGACAAACCAAACAACAGATCCAGTTTGATTTTTCTGGGGTTTCTTTTTTAAAAATTCCATACAACAAAGCAAAAGTTGTTACAACTCTGAACTTTTTTTAAAAAAAATCCAACCTTTTTAACCCTACAAATGGCAGCACAAACTTTAGTGATTTACAGGGCTGCATAAATCAACCTCAGGGCACCTTGGGGATTCTTGAACTGACCTGGAGCTGATCTGGAAACATACCAATACAGTATCTCTGCTCTCCCCTGTCCGTACTCTTTACACATCCTTAGTTAGCACAGGGAGAACTGAATGAATTAGGCTCAGTGATTCAGTGATAAGCTGGTAGACTGTGATTAATTCCATTATTTTCTCCTGCTGCCGATTTGTATCATATCATTTCTGTCACACTGCATTCACAAATTACCACTGGGTTTGGTGTTGGTGGTGTTGGTGGTGTTGATTTTTAACATGGTTTATCATAATGTTGCATGTTGATTATTACATTATGTAATGTGTAACATGTCAACAGCTCCTCTTTAATTTAAGATGATGGAATCCACTCCTGCAGTGATACTATTATACAGGGACTGTTGTGGCTTAGTGGTTAAAATGCTGAACTTGACGACTGGAAGGTTGCCAGGTCAGCAGTTTGAGACCCAAGTACTGCATGACAGAGTGAGCTCCCGTTTCTGTCCCAGCTTCTGCAAACCTAGCCGTTCGAAAGCAAGAAATTGCAAGTCGATAAATATGTACCACTTCAGTGGGAAGGTAACAGCGTTCCATATAATGCATGCCTCATGACCAGTAATGTTAGTAATGCCTGCCCCATGACCAGACACAGATAGCACTGGATCTTTGGCTATTAACTGAGATGAGCACCATACCTTAAAGTCAGATACAACTGGCTTTTGAGCAAGGGCAGCCTTTACTGTTACTAGGTATGTAACAAAAGCAAGAGTCATGCCCTGATTCCAGTAAGAAATGTTAGGACAATGTCTTTCAAACTTTTTGGCACCGTTAACTTACACCATGTAACTATGGATGGCTTAAAGAGTACAGTGGAACCTGGGTTAACATAATTAATGCATTCTCCGGGATGTTTATTATAGACAAAATGTACTTTAACTGAATGTCCCATAGGAATGGATTGAATGCAATTTCCCGTAGGAATGCATTGAAAAGCACAATACATTAACTGAAACGCTGTTTCCCATAGGAATGCATTAAAAACCAATTAATTTGTTCCAAAAATTTTTTTTGTAAACCAAGCCACTATTTTCTATCGATTTCCTTTTGTTATGTGATATTTATGTTAACTGAGCTGTTTGTTAACCAAGGTTCCAATGTACAGTCAAACCTCACATAAAGAGCACCTCGCTTAGAGACTAACTCGCTTAAACAGCAGAATTTTCTCTGAATGGTTGCCTCGCTTAACAACTAAAACCAACCAAAAACTCACTTAACAACTAAATCGGGGTTCACAAATCCCCCCCAACCAGAAGTCACAATTGGTCACTTACAATGGTGTTTTGCTTAAAGAGCGAACTTGCTTAAAGTTTTGGTACTGATAGAGGATAATATGTTTACTGGATTGTTCGTTGTTTTATCGTTTGAATTTATTTATTGGGATTTATTGTGCTTTTGATAATTTGTGATGTTCTGCGATACCATGTTAGCCGTCCTGAGTCATGCTGCTAGTAGGGTGGCATGCAAGCTGTGATGGTTCGCCTGAACCGGTAGCACCCCATCAGAAGGGGTCATGGGGGGGTGGTAAAACCCCGGGCGACCTGTTTGGTCGCCTCTCCAACCCCCTCCAGAAATGTATTTCCAGCCAGCCAAAATTGCTGCCCGGAACTGTGCATGCATCAAACCTCTGTTTGACACAAGTGCAGATCTGTTTTTTAGTGTGCATGTGTCAAATATAGGTTTGATGCATGCACACTAAAAAAAAGAACTGCCCATGCATCAAATGGTGTTTTGATGGATGCACAGACAATTATTTATTTATTTATTTATTTTGCTCCACCCATGACGTCATGCCCGCAACGTCCATGACATCATGGTGGGGTAGCGGGAATTTTAACAACCCGTCACTGCATACAAGTGTGAATAAATAAATAAATAAATAAATAAATAAATAAATAAATCACGTGGAACGCATTATGCTCTTTAAGTGAGGTACCACTGCACATGGGTTTTTTAAGCAGGGAAACAAGGCAGAACAAAGTGTCAAGATCCACTCACAATCTGCAGTGGCAACCTCCATTGATTCCTTGCTTTACATTTCACATTTGTGGGACTTAACATCTTAAAATATGATTCAATTACATGCAGGGAAAGGAAAAGAGAAATTAAGGGAGATGTTCTGTTGTTACCAGTGGAAGGGGAAACCAATCTCTTTATTCCAGAATGGAATCTTCCTTGACTTTCCTGCTACAAAATCATTAATCAAATTTTCAATATCTATCAAGCAACATGAAACAGATCAATTTAGTTCTGTCTTTTCTCAGAAGAAAAACTGTATATATAATGGACATTCACAAGAGAGTCTGCCCATTCTGGTACAACGCATTACATCTATTGTAGCACACAGAGACACATGCATATTTTCGTGTATCTCTATGTGTGTGTGAGTTTGTCCATGCACACACACACACATATGTTCAGAAAAGTTAGGGTGGCCAGATGTCCTCCTTTAGCGAGGCTGGTCCTTCTTTTGAAGCCTGTTCTCCTCTATGGTAACATACATCCTTCTCTTTGGTGAGGTATACATGGCACCTCTACTTTCCAAGTGAACATCTCTGACTGAGCAGAAATATAGACTCATTTTTGAAGGGAAATGTTTTGGTGGGGCTGTCATTTCTTCAGAAAAGACACAGCCCAGCCACACTGATACAACCACAAGAACAATACAGCATTGCATGTAGTTTTCTGTATGAATTTAGACAAGAGTTCAGTTCTGGGGAGGACATTACAAAATTCTTGTTCAGACCATTCCTCGGAAATAACTGATAGTTGCCTACCTGGATATTTCAACAAAACAACAGTGACTGTCATTAATTTTCTTTCCATATCCATTCATTTTTAGTCCTGTGCAAAAAACCCATTTCACAGGGCATTTCAGGGAATTAATAAGCCCTATGCCTTATTTACTCATTCTCTATGTATCCCATTCTTCACCTAGTGCTAAAACCCAAACTGGTAATCTAATCACAACGTTGGACAGTACGGAAAACAGTACTTTATTTCCACTTAAATTATAATAGTAATGTCTTAACTGTGCAGAGATTTGCATATACAAGTTTAAATTAGCATATGTAATGTTAAAATGTGTGAAGAATGCCTTCCCTTTTTGTTGAAATTTCTGAAGCGGTAAAGCTGTGTTAGTCTGTGAAAGCATATCGGAAAGTAACCAAAAGTAAAATGCCAAAAAACATTGTGGCATCTTGAAGACTAACTACTGTATTTTAATCTGTTTATTTTGCATCCCTCTACTAACTATTTACAATTTCACAGGACCAATTGAGTACCCAGGATGGAATGAACGCCTGTCTTTCTCCTGTCTCCTGCCAACGTAGCATTTTGAAAGCAAGAAATTGCAAGTAGATAAATAGGAACCACTTTGGTGGGATGGTAAACAGAGTTCCATATCTAGTCATGCCTGCCCACATGACCATGGAAAGGTCTACAGAAACAGACAGTGCTGGCTCTTTAGCTTAGAAACAGAGATAAGCACTGAACCCTAGAGTCGGATATGACTGGCTTTTGAGCAAGGGAAACCTTTACCTTTACAGAAGCAGACACAAAAGTGCTTTCTGGGGTGAAAGGATTTTTGCTGGAGGAACTCCGCTCAGGGGATGCCTGAATGAGGCTCCTTTCATGTCCTCGTGATCTTTTCCCGCTGAAGTGGTCCCTATTTATCTACTTGCAATTTCTTCCTTTCAAACTGCTAGTTTGGCAGGAGCTGGGAGAGAGATGGTCACTCATTCTGTCATGTAGTACTCGGGTCTTGAACTGCTGACTTGCCGACCTTCCAGCTAACAAGGTGAGCTTCTTAACCACTGAGCCACCGCAGAGTCCCTTCAATTCTGGGAATTGAAGTCCAAAAACCAAAGGTTGAGAAACCCCGCTATTGAGGCTAAATCCATCCATTTCACATCGCCAACAATGTATCTCTCTATAGACAGATACAGATATTTTGCTGTTCTCTCTATAGAGAGATACAGATATTTTGTGTGAAATTGCTCCGACATTAAGACTTTGGTGACTGTCTGGTCAGCAAGGACCTTCCAGTATCTCCACCTTTCAGTTCCCTTCACTGCCTTTGCTTTCTCTTTTGTTCTGGTCCTTCCCAGAAAGGAAAGTGAGTTTCAATGTGTCAGGGCAGTGTAAAATTCTGATATATAGGCTGCTGTTGTTCGGGTGGCCTTTTGAGAGGCAACGCTCCTCCCTTCCTCTCTGTTCCCTTCAAGTTGGGAATGATTCATCAGCTGGCCTTTCGCAAGAGAAAGAGGCCTGCCTTTGGGTTGAAGGCCTTTGACCTCCGTGAAGAGAAGGGTCAGACAAGGAGCAACTGCAGTAGCGCCAGGGCTGTAGCTACAGGCCTTGGAAACAGAAGGGAGAGGCGGCCGAAAGAATGGGGTGGGACGGTGGGAAAAAGTGGGAATTTCTACAAGTTAAGAGTATATTTCTAAGAGTCTCGGTGGATCAGCTGACAAGGAAGGTCAGAGGTCATATTTATGGTTGATTCCTTGAGTATGTTACAGTAACATCTGCTTGCTAAGGGTCTCCTGAGACCCAATGTTCCGTGACCCCTTCCTTAAAAATAAAAAGAAGAAAGAAAAAAAGAAAAGAAGAAGAAGAGAAGGTCAAAGGTCGAGATCAAATTTTCATATTAACTTTTTGTTGTTGTTGGTGGTGGTGGTGAGAGCTTAAGGTTAGGGTTCTTCTGAAGCTGTTCTGGTAGGGTCAGTCAATTCCTTTAAAAAAATCATTGTTTATGTTTTGTCAACAAGTTCATCAGTGATCATCAAAAGTCATGCATTATTGACAAAAATGTCTACTGGGGGACGGGGGACTATCTGCATTCTATCAAACTGTTCTAAAAAGCCCCAGATTTCACAACAAACCGGAAGTAGTATGTGAAATATGCTATATAGCCTGTTGTCATTGTTGTTACCCTGCATTCCTAAAACTAAGCCTTCAAAGAAAAGAAAAGTCATCCTTGGCACATGACCACAGAAATGTCTGCATATGCACTGGCTGTTTGGCTGTAGACAGAGGTGAGCATCACCCCTTAGAGTTGGACACAAATTGCTTTTGAGCAAGAAAGACCTTTACCTTTACATACACATCATACACACAAAATGAATAAGAGAGACTTTGGGTCTTGAGTACAATCTTCTACTCCAATGTATATGTATACAGTAAAACCTCGCATAAAGAGTGCCTCGCTTAGAGACTAACTTGCTTAAAGAGCAGAATTTTCTCTGAATGGTCGCCTCGCTTCACAACTAAAACCAACCAAAACCTCGCTTAACAACTAAATCAGGGTCCGCAATTCCCCCCCCCCCCGCCAGAAGTCACAATCGGTCACTTACAATGGTGTTTCGCTTAAAGAGCAAACTTGCTTAAAGAGCAATCCTATGGAACGCATTATGCTATTTAAGCAAGGCAGCACTGAAGATGCAAACGTAGATTGTTTTTTTAAAAAATTATTTAAACAGAATTGTAGTCTAACTTTGCTTAAAAGATTTAATTAATTTAATTTAATGCATGTGTACTACAAAAAATGGTAAAGCGAATTTCCCATAGGAATGCATTGAATGCCATTTCACATAGGAATGCATTGAAAACCAAAATTTGTTAACTGAAACACAGTTTCCCTTAGGAATGCATTGAAAACCAATTAATCTGTTCTAGGGGAAAAATTGTTAACCGAGCCACTATTTTCTATGGATTTCCTTTTATTATGCAATTTTTGTCTTAACTGAGCCGTTTGTTAAACAAGGTACAGTGTATATCAGCCAAGGAGAAAATAGCCAGGTCATCTTTCTGTTTGTGTATGTGCTATGTGCATGGTAGTTATGAATGGATAATTTGAGATCCCTAATCAGCTTCGTTATTTTTTTTTTGTCTTTAAACCTGGACTGGATAAGAACTTCTCAAAAGAGGACATACAACCAACCCTTCTGTTCCATAAGGTGCCTAGGTTCTACACAACTCCTTCTGATAAATATTTACTCAGACAAGCAATAAATAAATAAATCTCAATTTGTATTTGTATCTGTATGCCACTCAATCTTAGAAGAAATCAACCCTGACTGCTCCTTAGATGGGCAAATAGTAAAGATGAAGCTAAAGTACTTTGGACATCAAATGAGAAGAGAGGATTCGCTTGAGAAAGCCTTGATGTTTGGAAACCTCGAGGGCAAAAGAGGAAGGGGGCAGCCTAGAATAAGATGGCTAGATGGTATTGTGGACACAATGGGCACGAAGCTGAGTGAGATGAGGAGGATGGTGGAGGACAGTGCCTGGCGGGCAGTGGTCCATGTGGTTGCAGAGGTTCGGAATCGACTATGCGACTGAACAACAAACTATTCATCAAAGCTACTCAGAGTGGCTAACAGCATAAATAATAAAATACAGTATCACATGACAAAACATATTAAGGTATTACATATCAAATTGTCACATAACACACACATATATAAAAAAAAATCCCCCATCACAATTACAAAATCAAGAAATTATTAAAACATTTCAGCAACACTTCAAATGATTAAAAAACATATCAAAAATCCCCAATCCTTTATCTTGCCAATAAGCATGCCTGATGACTACACAGACAGGGTCTACCCAATCTGAAGTCATCAATATTCAGCCAAGCACAGGGCATAAAATGTAGGTATCTATCTCTTTAGCAGCCCATGGTGGACTTTGTCCAACATGGTCTTCACCAAGCTGTGGACAGCTGAATCTGTTGAATTTGGCCACTTCCGATGAGTGAGAATTTTATTTGGTTGATTTTCTTTTTTGCTACAAGTGTGTCCACATTTGCAAATGTCTGCATAAACACAGAGGAATAAATGAAAAACATAACTAAACAAGCTAGAAATCACATCCATTCCCAAAACACACAGAGAATAGAGAAGGGGGAATGATTTATCTCTCTTCAGACTGGACCAAACAACAACCACAATGTGTTCTTCCGGAAATAGAACTGAAAAAAAAATGTTGGAAATATTATCCTTAGCGTGAAAGGGGGCAGAGAGGCACAAGGGGAAAACCAAGTTGGATGACTGCATTAATGTAGACCCTATTTATTTACACCTCCTTTCCCCAAGGACGACAACTATGGTTGAACCTGTCGTAGGGTAAGGGCAGGAACTGGTACGTTCAAATGCCAGGCCTTTTGTACTATCTACTACTTTATGAGCCTGATGATGATGATGAGGCCTCGTACTCAATGAAGCTTTTGTCCTAGGTGTATCAGACAGGAGAGTGGAAAAACACTCCTGCCTTATATCCCAGGCTCATCCATCTTCAGCTCGCCTGGGTCCTCCATTTTCTTAAACCTCCCCCTCGCCCGGAGAGCAAGGATTCTCCCATCCTGGGTTAATGCACTGGAAAATTGCTCTGCATGTTTATGAGGGGGTCACTTCTAAATAAAAGGGAAGCAAGGCAAAATATATAGAAGAGGACAAAGTGTCTGCATATGAGTTGGTGTAAAGGGTAAAGGGGGAGAAGTTTAAAGTTAGGAAGGCAGATTTCGCCCCCTCTCCCTCTCCACACTGAACTCATAGGGCAGGCCTTGGCCTATGGGTTCTGACCCTGATTAAGAGAAGGTGAATGGCTTTTTCGGAGGTTATTGTGCATTATGGCAGAGTGCGCTTCTGAACTATCCATATTTTTAATCGCAGGGGTGGTTCTCAGTGCCCAACATTTCATAACCCTTGCTCTAAAGACCCCACCTTTAAACAAAACACTTCACTCATGGGTTTATCTTGGGTGCTACCGTCCCCCCCCCCCTTTCCAGGGCATCTCAGAGAATGTAGCAGCTGCTTTTGCTGGTCCATCAGCTCAAGTGAAAACAACCAGCCCTACTTCCATGTAGAAATAGTTGTGTCTTTTGAAGAAGCCCTAGTTCAGTGGTGACAAACCTATGGCACACATTCCAGAGGGGGAACTCAGAGCCACCACAGAGTTCACCCTGCCCCTCTGTCCAGCGGCTCAATGGGAGAACTGTGGCATGGATGGCAGCTTGCAGAGTTTGGGCACGTAGTCTCTAAAAAGTTCACCATCACTGCCCTAGTTATTTTCAGTGGGAATATTAGCACTCATTTTCTTATTTATTTATTTATTTCATTTGTACCCCGCCCTCCTCCAAAGACTCAGGGCAGCTTAACAACTAAAACAATTAAAAATTAAAATTCAGTTTAAAAACACAGAGGAGAGAGGTGGAATATTTAAAAGAGCCAGGTGACTGAGTTGGCTGTCTGGCCCACTCCCCACACATGCCCCACCAGCCAGGACTTCACTCCTTTCCTAAAGGGCAGCAACTCTGTCTGGAGATGTAACTCCATTGGCAGGAGGTTCCATAGGGCCGGAGCGGACAGAGAAAATGCCCTCCTTCTTGTGCTAGAGAGATGAGCCTCTCTAGCTGAAGGTATGACCAGAGAGCCTCTCCGGACAGATGTTCCCAGGGTGACGCAGTCTCTTAAGTATCCTGGTCCACTACCATGTAGGGCTTTAAAAGTAATAAGCAGCACCTTGAATTGCACCTGGAGGCACACTGGGAGCCATTGCAGCTTCTGGATAAGTGGTGAGGCATGAGCATAACGTCTGCACCAGAGGCGTAGCTACCGCCGTATCAGCCGTATCAATTATACGGGGCCCCCGGGCTACGGGGGCCACCAACGGCAAAAAAAAGAAAAAAACAAAAGAAAAAAAGAGCAAAAATTTACTGCGCATGCGCAGAAACTCAATCTGATGCATTGCGCATGCGTCAGATTGAGTTTCTGCGCATGCGCACTTTATTGGAGCCATTTTTGGCTCCAATATTAAAAAATAAAATTTTGGAGTCGGAGCCGCAGCTTCTCAGAGCGGCTCCGATGATGGCCCTCAGAGGAGGGCACCTCCCCTGGGGCCGCCCAGCTCCCACGGGCAGGTTGAGGCCTGCCCGGGCTGTCCGCTGCTGCCAAACCCCCATGGCCTGGGGACGCCTGGCAGAGTGCGACACCGCCTCCTCCGGGTCCGGCGGTGGTGATGGCGGTGGCGACAGTTGCGCCTGCCTGCCTGCCTGCCACCGCCCCCGCCAGGCTGACGTCTGAGACTTGCAGGAGGGCATGCGCGCGGGGTGTGTGTGTGCGGGGCAAGCGGCTCTGGAAGAGGAGGAGGAGGAGGCTGGAGTCGGGGGCAGCACGCCTTGCCATGCAGCCCCAGGAGGGTAAGTGAGGGTTTTGTGTTTCAGGTGGGTGGGTGGTTTATGTGTGTGTTGGATGGGTGGGTGGATTTTTATTAATTTTTTGTTTTATTTCTTTATTTATTTTAATTATTTAAGTTATTTACGGGTTTGTGTTGTGGTTGTTTGGATGGGTGGGTGGGTTGAGGTGTGTGTGTGTTTGTTTGTTTTAATTCTATTCTATTTTATTTATTTATTTATTTATTTTTATTTTTGGCCCCGCCCACGACGTCATGACATCATCATGTTGGCTCCCCCCACGACATCATGATGTCATGACGTTAGCTCCGCCCCGCATATAAAGGGCACCCAAACAATTTTTATACGGGGCCCCGCCAAAGTAAGCTACGCTTCTGGTATGCACCCCATCACAACTTGAACAGCTTCATTCTGGACCAGCTGAAGCCTCCGAATGGTCGCTAAGGGCAGCCCCATGTAGAGCGCATTAAAATAATCGAGTCTGGAGGTGACCAAGGCATGTGTGATCATGAGCAAGGAGTCCCGATCCAGGAGCGGACATAACTGGTCCACAACACGAAGTTCTGCAAAAGCCCTCCTAGCCACTACTGCCACCTTCTCTTCGAGCAGTAGTCGCGAGTCCAGGAGGACCCCCAGATTACGCACCGGGTCTGTTTGGAGCAAAACTGTCCCATCCAAAACCAAAGATGGTAGCTCCTGGGTTAGTGTGGGACCCCTGACTTACAACCACTCAGTCTTGCCAGGATTCAGTTGTAGCCTGTTGTCCGCCATCCAGACTCTAACAGCCTCCAGGCATCACTAAAGTCTTCTTGATATAACCCAGAGTATTGGGGCAATGGCAGAGTAGACCTGCTTCTTGTTGGCATGGGCTTCTTCCACTTCTTTCACTTCCAGATTAAACTTTCAACTGTCAAAATGAAGCCAAACCTTCATTGGCCAAAATTAAATCATCACTGGTACATGTTTCTGGTAGCAGTTGACCATCCATCAGGTGATCTTGATTCTGTGTCTCTTCACATGGGATCAGACCACAACATGATGCTAGGTATGGTCTGTATGGCTCTTCTCTTTGCCATTGTATTCTTCTAAACACCCTCTGTATTATTGTTGTTGTTGTTGTTGTTGTTGTTGTGGTTGTTGTTGTTGTTGTAAGGAGGAGGAGGAGGAGGAGGAGGAAGACATGGATACTCAGGTGGCCATGGTTAAAATACTGAGCTTGATGACCAGAAGGTCAGCAGGTCAGCAGTTTGAGACTTGAGTGCTGTGGAATGGACAGACCCCATTAACTGCCCCAGCTCCTACCACGCTAGCAGTAAAGAGGTACTGCTTCAGAGGGAAAGGCAACAGGGTTCCATGTTCTTTGGCATCCAGTCATGTCTGCCACATGACCATGGAAACATCTTTGGCTGTAAATGGAGATGAGCACTGCCCTCTAGAGTCAGATATGACTGGCCTTTGAGCCAGAGAGACCTTTACCTTTACTTTATGGATATTCATGGTGACTGTTTCCATAGCCAGCTAAGCCAGAAACACCTCTGGCACTGCTCCATGGCATGACGGGGTACGCCTGCGGTTTTGGCCATGTAACTTCACCGACTAGGATGTTGCTGAGCTGGCACCATCCCATTTTGCTCTGGTGGTTATTCCCCCACCCCCAGTCAACAGAATGTAGCAGTTGATTTAGGCATTTCATTCTTGCTCCACTCTTTGTCACCATACTCTAAATGGCTTCTGCACAGGAACCCACTCTATCAAAGGAGAGTCATTTTCTCCCTGATTTGTGTCTGAAACATGAAAACAACGTAACAGCTGCATGCTGCATTGAATAAAGAACATACACATGCATTTAAATCACTTATATCTTACTTTTTTATGATGCAATTGTGAATTATGTTCTTTTTGCATCTGTAATTAGAGGGCAGAACAGATGGTGGAGCCTTAGTTTAAAGTGATGTGTCCATTAAAATAACCTATGCTGCCAAATGATTGTCGACTATAACGGGGCGTTCATTCAATACAGCAGGCAGTTGGTTGGGCTGAAACCCATTTGCAAAAAGGAAAAGAAAAGGCCCCTGGACTTTAACACACCGCTTGTTATTTTTAGAGCTTTTCCTATAAAAGGGATCTGCAGCAACCGGGTTAGCCTCATAACCTCAGAACATATGTTTTACCATAGCATTATAATTTTAAATATGACCTTGTGTGTAATGATAAGCATTTATGGTGGTAAATAATAGGTTGTGTTTGAGATGACAACATGGAATTCTCTTCCTTAAAAAAACAAAAAACAAAACAAAAAGGAAGACAATTGTCTCTTCTATGGAAAGTGAGTAAGTAAAGTGTTTGGTGATCTCAGCTAATCTCCAGTGTCCATTTGTATGCAATATGCAACACAAAACAATGAGCAGACTTCCCTCCCTCCCTCTCCCTTTCTCCTGTCTCTCTCTCTCTCTGGGAGTAATCGATCCAAAGGGTGAGACAAAAGAAGTGTTGCTGGGATGGATGGAGGTAGCTTTGCCAAAAAGTCTGCAGAGCTTTCAAACCATACCTTATGTAGACAGATGGTGGTTT
Source organism: Furcifer pardalis (assembly GCA_030440675.1). Taxonomy (NCBI): domain Eukaryota; kingdom Metazoa; phylum Chordata; class Lepidosauria; order Squamata; family Chamaeleonidae; genus Furcifer; species Furcifer pardalis. The sequence goes on along the minus strand of CP126891.1, from coordinate 3,176,594 downwards.
TATAAGCACAAGCATTCCTTAGTAAACTTTCAATAACATTCCTTCCTTCCGTCCGTCCGTTCTTCCGTCCGTCCGTCCGTTCGTCCGTCCATCCATCCTTCCTTCCTTCCTTCCTTCCTTCCTTCCGTCCATCCTTCCATCCTTCACAATATTTAATGCACTCTCTGGGTGGTTCACAAGTTAATTAGAACCCACCCACACACACACACACACATGCTGGGTATTCGTTTTACCAACCTTGGAAGGATGGAAGGCTAAGTCAACTTTGATCCCCGATCAGGATCGAACTCACATCATTTGGCTGCTGCCCAGCAGTTTAACCACTCTGCCACCAGGGCTCTATTCCTTCCTTCCTTTTTCAGGTTAAAAAAAAAAGGATTTGGGCAATGATGTGATGAGTTAGTATCACACCCAACTGAACTGTGCATGGCTTCTTGACTTTGGAGTGTTGACTGCATTGTTGTATATTTGTGGTACAAATGTAGGCAGGTTAAAATGGCCCTATACCATGAACTGTGAGGCTGGTGAAGAGTTCTGCCCTCACCTGCAGGATGAGGGCGTTTTTGTCAAAGATCTTTTCTGTGAATTTAAATTTGCTTTCTCGTAAGGAGCAAGGTCCAGCTCATGAGTGATGCGGACTTTTGGTGGATGGCCTGGAAGAGAACAGATGTTTGGGGAACTGATGAAGAAAGTTGCCCAAGAGTGACAGGAGCCCATGCAACAGTTTTGGTCTGAACCTATGTGTGGAGCAGCTCAGGATAAGGACCAAGCTGCATTCTAGGAAAAGATGGCTATGGCCGGCCCTATCATTAGACAGAATGGCTGCCCCTCATGGCAAATGTTGAGAAGTGGATGTGAGTAACAATTCTTTTAATCTTATCATGTCACTGCCCCCCGCCACCAGAAAAAAAGCCCTAATGAGAAAGAAGAAAGGGAATATACACCCAGCATGGCAAAATCTCCTCAACCCCCACAGCTCGAAATTATTATGAAACAACTGCGAGATGCATGTATGATCTCTGCAGAATCGCTCCTTGCTATATTTGGACTGGTCATGCTACCAGCCTTTTATGTTACCTAATCCAACCATGGCTAGATCATAGCAAAGATGAAGTATGCAATCCTGCCCCCTCCAAAAAATCTCTGTAAGGTACCCTCATGGGAAGTGTTTATTAAGAGGAAGAGCAATTTTATAGCTGGATTTCAGTGCATGCATGGAATTAGCCCTCTGTTTTTGTATGTCATGGAGGAGCGGCAGGAAAAAATCAACTGCAAGTTAGTTTCTGATTTATAGATGGATATGTAAAAGAAAAGAGTCATTATGATTGAGTGGAATAAAACCAGGAGCTGGAAGTTCAAAAAAAGGAAAAAAAAGAAAAAAAGAAATGAAACTCTAGTGATGAACCTTCATGATATATGTGCTTGCCTCCATCTTGCTTAAACCTGCCCTGATATATTTGTTTGAGATATATACTCTATCTACTCGACTATAAGTCATCCCAAATATAAGTCGAGGTACCTAATTTGGACCTCTGGACTAGGAAAATAGATTGACCCAAGTATAAGTCGGGGATGGAAAATGCAGCAGCTGCTAGTGAGTTTCAATAATTAAAATATATGAAAATAAGGTAAAATTAATTTATGCAGACATTTGTGTGGGTATGTTTTTCAGCTTTTATGGCAGTGTTAGTGCTTTTTAAAAATGTATGTTTGAATTTGCACCACCGCAGTTTTGGGACCCTCAGGGTTATTGACCCAAGTATAAGTCAAGTCCCTTTTTTGTATCTCTTTTTTTTTTTTTTGGGGGGGGGGGGGGCTAAAAAACTAGACTTATACTTGAGTATTTATTTATTTATTCGTATTTATATACCACCCTCCTCACCAGGGCAACTCAGAGTGGTTTAGATATCATAAAACATAATAACATAGAAATCAAAACCATCCCTAAAACTTCAGATTTAAAGCTATAAAAGATTATAAAAAAATAAATTAAAGAAAAGATCAGCGAATTACAGTAATAATTCAAAAATTAAAAGCTGAATATATACAATTTATGCTATGCACATACAGTAATACCTCGGATAACACTAAAACATGGTTCCACAAGTCTTGGTGTTCTTCGATTTTTAGTGTTATCCGATACATGTTAAAATCCTATGGGATGGATCGGATAACGTTAAAGCTCCATAGAGATACATTGTAACCGCACAGGCTTTAGCGGTTGTTATCCGATCCGTCCCATAGGACCTTAATGTTATTCTATCCAATTCTTCTCCCCAGTTTATTGAACGTCATGCGATTTTAGTGTTATCCGAGGTAAACGTTAGAGGTATTACTGTAGATAGATAGATAGATAGATAGAGAGAGAGAGAGAGAGAGAGATTTCTGCCCTCAGAACCTTAGTCAATGTTGGGAAGAATCAGAGGTCTTATGTATTAATAATATCTCAAGTACTTTTGTCATTCGATCCAATTCTCCTCCCCAGATTACTTAATGTTGTGTGATTTTAGCGTTATCTGAGGTAGACGTTATCTGAGATTATTACTGTATATAGAAAAGGTCTGAAATTTACAAAAGCAAGCACTTTCTTGTACTTTATTACTTAGATTTCCCATCGTGTGGAATTTGCATGCATTTAACATAGATTAAACAACCTTGATTATGTGAGGATGAGATGCAGAAAAAAAGGGAAGGGGAGATATACTAAGTTAAAGATCATAAAGGACAGGAAAATGTAGACTCAGGTGTTGATTGCTGGCATTATTGAAGTCTCTCCATTGTATTCAGGGCCATTCCACCGCATATATGTTTCACTCTATTAAAGAGCTTTATCTCCTTGCCCACCCAGGTAAGGTTTTTTTTTTAAATATACAAACACGTTAGATGAGACCTTCAGCATTGTTCAGTCAGACTATACAAAGAGGTGATGAGTGACATGTTTTTTACTGAGGACAGTTTTCAGGTCTTGAAGAGACCTGTTGGAATAAACACACGAGAGATAATAGCATTGAGACAGGACAAAAGCGACATCGGTGTAGAAACATCACCACCCTGAAACATTCTGATGGGCTAGCCAACAAACAATAGCCACAAACTGTCTAATGTGTTGTGTAAAGATAGCAATAAACCTTAATGGCAACTGTAAAATGGAGCTTTATGTTTGCCTGCAGAAAAGAAAATGCAAATTGATTCTCCTTCTCTCCCTCCTTCTCTCCCTCTTTCATTTCCTTCCTTAAGTGGTTATCAAGGTTAGTAGGTAGGGCAGCCCTGTCAGACCAGAATAATATGATTATATTCATGTAGAAGGTTTCTTTTCTTGTTCTGTTCCTCACCTTGTTATTTTCCTCCTCCTCCGCCCTTCCCCTTTGGGATTGCTTTCAAGGCCATGGAGACGGAGTGTTAAAAAGCGGTTCTTCTCATCCCCCCTGCCGATGAACCTTGAAGCCAAGATGGTAGACAAAATGGCTGTCATAGAAACTGTGTAAATATATCTTCTTAATCATCTTTCAGAAATGAGATATATGTAGGATCTTACTCAGAAGGCATCAAGAGTCTTTAATTGTTTTGACAGCTCGCGGAATGTCTCTGTTAATTTGTATAAAGCAGAACTGCCAAATTTACTTTAACATTCTCATTATATTAAATATATTGACCACGTAGGAATGCACAAAACTGATGCCCACTGAAGAAATTACCCTTGTCTTATCACTGTTGTTTCTGGTTCCTTCAAAATTCTGTATTTATTTCAACAAAAACAGCCTCAGGCTCAGAATATAGGTTATGTTGGAGAGGTTATTCCAAAACAGGTATCCATTTTCATAAGTGGTAAGAAGGCATTTTTTAAAAAAGAAATGGGAGATTGCATTTTAAGGAATAAATAAAATAATTGAGATAAAAGTAGATTCCAGTCCCCAAAAAAGTTAATTTATCAATACAGTATTTGACGAGTAATGGGATTAGATGGGAATACCAGAACACCTTATATGCCTCATGAGAAATCTGTAACATGTCAAGAAGCAATAATTAGGACAGGATGGGGGATGACAGAGAAGTTTGGAAAAGAAAAAAGGAGTAAGACAAGGCTGCATTTTGTCACCCTGCTTATTTAACATATATGGAGAGCACATAATGCACAATGCAGGCCTGGATAAATCACAAGTTGGAATTAACATCGCTGGGTGAAACATCAACAATTTGAGATATGCAGATGATACAACCCTAATGGCAGAAAGTGAGGAAGACATAAAGAAGCCCTTGCTTAGGATGAAAGAAGAGCATGCAAAAGCTGGTTTGAGGCTCAACATCAAGAAAAGCAAGATAATGGCAACAGGCCCTATCATTCCCTGGAAAATCCATGGGGAAGAAGTGACAGACTTTACCTTCTTAGGATCCAAGATCACTGCAGATGGTGACTGTGGCCATGAAATAAAAAAAAAACCCTGACTGATTCTTGGGAGACAAGCTATGAGAAACCTGGAGATCATAGTTAAAAGTAGAGACATCACCTTGCAAACAAAAGTCTGCATAGTCAAAGCAATGGTATTTCTGGTATGAATGTATGGTTGTGAGAACTAGGCCATAAAGAAAGATGAGTGGTGTTGGAGGAGAATTTTGAGAGTATTTGGTCAGCAAAGATAACAAATAGGTCAATTTTAAAAGAAATCAACCCTGAATGCTCCTTGGAAGGTCAGATATTGAAAATGAAGCTAAAGTACTTTGGACATCAAATGAGAAGAGAGGGTTCACTTGAGAAGGCCTTGATGCTGGGAAAGGTGGAGGGCAAAAGGAGAATGGCCGGCAGAGAATGAGATGGCTACATGGTATTGCTGATGCAATGGGCACAGAGCTGGTCGGGTTGAGGATGATGATGGAGGAGACAGGTGCCTGGCGTGTGATGGTCAGACTTGACTATACGACTAAACAACAACAAAATGGAATGAGACAAAAATAATTAATTTCAATTTTTAAGTTTTTAACAATAATCCTAGATTATCGATTGCAAGGAACTGGGAAATACAATATGACTTCCAATTAAAGGAATAGTATAAAGAAAATTGGGATATAGCTATTAATGACAAACTAAATTGTAATATTAGTTTAAAGAAGAATTTGACAAACAAGAATATTTTATAGCTATCAAGAATCAATTTATTGAATATGTATAAATTATGGGGTAGGGTTATTCACCTGTGTAGAAACAAGAACATTTTGGAAGAGAAGAAAAATGATTTTATTTCAAAATGGTCCTAGCCTGTGTGTGTGTGTGTGTGCATGTGTGATTTTGCATATTTATTTTATGTTAATTGATGTCTATGTTTTTTTTTTTTTAAAAAAAAATACATTTATTTTATTTATTTATTTTAAATATAGGTTTTGTAGTCCGGTAGAACTGAACCCTAGAGTTGGATATGACTGGCTTTTGAGCAAGGTTGACCTTGACCTTGACCTTAATGAAAATAATGTCACAGTCTTGTCAACTTATGCCTATGCTTGGTGAAGATTAAATCATGAAATTAGCACATTATAATTGAAAAAATACCTGCAGTATATTTATTGGGTGAATTTCCCCCCCATCAGAATTGGCCACTGTTGGGAATCCAGAGCTTGTGATAAAAGTAGCTTTCCAAGCAGTGAGGAAATATTTAAGTTTTACAGCTTTGAATCTGAGTTGCAGTCACGTTTCTTGGGAAGCATAATTTCAAGGTAACCATCTTGAAATATCCAAAATACTCTAAGATGAACTGGGTACATTCCTGTCTACTGCCTTTCAATGGAGTTTCTAGGGTAGTATAACCTACAGTCATATGTTTCCATATCCTGTTCCCATGCTGGTGTGGACAGGAGTCCCACAAATCAAATATATCATAGGATTCTTTCTCATATTCTCACTCCCTTGGAGCAATTACTAGATGGACAGGAAAAAAAGAAGCCCTGTAGTTTGGGTTTCTTCAAGGCAATGGACAGACCTCCAGATGCTCTAGCCTAGCTTTTACCCACAGAGGGAAAAGAGACTGGAAATGAATAATTCAGGGAGAAGAAATTGTGAATGAATAATTCACAGATCCTACCATCTCAAACTTGCTCTGAAACCCGTCTGTCTTCAAGACCAATGGTCATTGCTTGGCCAGTTTGTTTTGCTTGCTTTGTCTTACACTTCTCTTCTTCTCCAATCTCCAATGTTTATTTCATTTAACCCTGAGGAAGAATTATTGAGATCTTAAAAACTTCCAATATTTGTAAGATTTTAGTAAATTCAACTTAGAATTTTTCTTTCTTTTCATGAATCACACAGTCCTTTTTTTTCTCTACATACAATCTGAGTGATCCACATTGGTTAACAGATTTCTACTCATGGATCAGTCAACTACCAATTTAGGTATTCACCTGATTAACTAATTTATTATCATGAGTCGCACGCCTATTTATTTTCTGCTCCCAATTTGGGTATTCTGTATGGTTGACACATTTTGTTTGCCACCTGTGAGAAAGGATTTATGTTCAGTTCTGTTAACTTGTGATATTAGCTTTAAGTCACATCTCTTTTGCTGATGTCTTGAATGTTGAGAGCAGAACAGAACAGTTAAAGACGAATTTTCAGGTTCCTTTTCTCCACTTGAAATCTGCCACACAACTGCTCTCCTCGGCAGAACTGTGTCCTAAATGATAAGCATGATTCGTGTACATGCCAGTATTGATGAAGATAGCTGATATGCATTGTTTCATAAGCAGATACAAAATGTTACCTGTCATTCTCCTAGCACATTAAGAAATCAGATAAAGTAAAGATCTACTGAAATGTAGCCAGCTAAATAGATATATTGCCTTTAGAAAATGTCTGCCGTCATTTTCTGAGTGTGGTGAATAAACTCGCTGGTAGAGGAGAAACATAAAGGAACTTTAATGAAAGTCTCATTGATCTATAATTAACATTTTCTTCTCTTGGTTTTGCCAATGACAGTTGAATGAATTCTGAATGTTCTTGAGAAGTACTGAAAGTTATTTTCATAACTATAAAATTCATTTATAGTTATGAAAATAACTTTCATTACTTCTCAAAAACATACAGATTTTGTTCAACTGTGATTGACAAAGCAAAGAAAATTATAAAATTCATTTATTAAAAATGATATCGCTTTCAGCATACAGTGGTTGCTTTCTAGTTTCTGGGGAGAAGATCAGGAGATTATGGGCATCTAAATTCAGAAGGTAAGCAAAGAATGAGAATGGATATTTCAAGAGGACTGTTTCATGTGGATGCAAATTGATAGTCTCCTTAAGGCTCTTTTGTACACCTGGACATATCAGAAATTTTATACAGACGTATGAAAATGACAATTGAATCACCCAGGGTGATTCTCAACAGATCACTGATCGAACTTCTTTTGCTGTATGCTATATAGAGAATTGGAATAGAATAGATGGATAATTGTTACAGATGGATAGATGGATAAAAACATGTTCTGCAGTTTCAGCTTCTCCTGTGTTACAGGAACACAATCTCAGTCACAGTCACTGAGTGGTGGCTCAGTGGTTAATAAGTTTACCTTGTTAATTGGAAGGCTGGCAAGTTCGAGACCCAGGTACTGCAGGACAGATTGAGCACCTGTCTCTGTCCCAGCTCTTGGGGACATGAAAGGAGCCTCATTTGGGCTTTCCCTGAGTGAAGTTTTTTCTGCAAAGATCCTTTCAACCCAGAATAATTTCTGACATGAAATTATTATAGTCTCTCTGGCATAGACATGCTTTGAAACCTTCCCTCCAATATTGCCGAAGGAAGGGCATGGCATTTTATTTATGAGTGTTCTTCACTGACAGTAACAGATGTTATTTTAGATTTTTTTTAAAAAAATATATTACCCATGTAGGATAATAAAAATGGAATACATCATTCCTCAGATAACAAAAGACATTTCACTGTAGTTATATTTTACTCTGTAACTGTAAGATACTTAAGCTCTGCAAATTATGTCAATGAAGGAGGCAAAAAGGCATCATCTAACGACAGCTGAGCGAGTGGTCGCCTAAGCTAAGTTCTCCCTCCTTACTTTCTCTCTCTGTTTTGTTCAGTAACAAAAGGGCCAGTCAGCATGACTTCTCCTGCAAGTGAAAAGCCACACCTTTTCTGGAAACAAACCCCCGTTTCACAAAGTGTCCTTTTAATGAGTGTTGCGTCTCTATGTAGGAAAAAGGATGCACAGTTGGCAGGTATGGCGTTGTAAGGAGATAGTTTGAACATGCTGATAAAACGTCTAGTTTTACTGCCAGACATGACTTTATCATTTACTGACGGGTATTGCTAGTGTGAAGATGATAGCCATCTGCTGACTGGACGGAGGTAAAGAAATGTATATGAAGAAATGTCTGTTGTGAAGAATTCTACACTGTTTTGCAAGGGGTGATTCCAGAACTGGAGAATCATACTACTTTCTGGAATGAGATAAACAGAGAAGGCTATGAGGAAGAACTATAACTACTTGCTTTAAGGGGATTTAAAAGTAGACATTGAGGAGGGGGGTGTTTAAAATCATGAGGGAATGGTGTTTGCATTTCACAGTGGGGAGGTGGGGATGTGAAGATGAAAGGTGAATGCAAGGAGAACTAACTTAACTGTTTTGTTAACACAAAATAGCATGCTGTAGTCCAGGGGATCCCAAACGTTTTACGCCACAGGCTTGACCGCGCCTCCTGGACACCTGAGTGGGCCAGAAGTACATGTGTCCACTTCTGTGTTTACTACAGCTGTGGGCTCATTTACAGCTGATGTAACCATGTTTGTGCATGTTCAGGTATTGTATTATTATGTTAATTAATAAAGTGTCCCATGTTTTTCACCAAAGAAATGGTTGCACACTTCCTCCTTGGGGGGGGGGATTGGGTGGCAAATATGTTCGCTTCTCCTCACTTTATCCTCAGAGCAACCATGTGAGATAATTCAGCATGACGGTTTGCCATTGGCCTAAAGTCTCCAGATGAATTTTCATAGCGCAAATAGGACTAGAACCTAGAATTCCCGAGGCCGTGTCCATAATCCTGACTACTATATTGGACTGGCTCTAGTCAACCTATTTATGTAGATTTAAAATGTGGGGAGGGGGCTTTCACTGACCCTACCCTCTCCATCCATCCTTATGTGATATGGCTCTGAAGTAGAGATTTCCCACTGTTCATAGAGGTTTATATGAGTTTCAAGCCCTAGAAGATTAGGTCTTCTGGATGAAATCCTTGTCTGCCATCTTGCTGCTACTGCTGCTTCACCACTATTATTTATTTATTTATTTATTTATATTTGTTTATCACCCTCCTCCCCGAAGGGACCCAGGGCGATTTCCAACAATTTTAAAAATACTTTAAAATTTAAAAACTTTAATCAAATAATCATCATGGATTCTAGTGGACCAATGTTAAGCACGATCGTTATGCCATGTCTATTGCTTTGAAGAGCATGTGTGCCAATAGAAGTAACAGAACACACTCCTACAGCCGCTAAACATAATGAGAAATTTACCACAAACTTGCTAAAGAACCAAACTGTTTAGGGAAGCCACAGAGTTGCAAGCCTTGCCAAGTCTGGATAGAATCTTGTAATGCACAATATATTAAAATGGTTCAAGAAATGGAAGAAGATGATGGGGAAAAAAATCACCGTCTTTTCTTTGGCCTGTGGACTATCTAGAGTTTGGCTGAACTGGAGTCTGCAAGATTGTCAGCAAATACTAATGGATGAGTTGCATCCATTTTCCTTGTGAAAACAGCATAAATTGGAAATTCTCCACTGCTGGGAAGACATTTAATATTTAAAGGTAATTTGACCTGAACATGTGTGTGTCATGAATCTTTTATGTGACCTACAGCAAATGTATTTATATAGCATTATTCCATGGCTACTTATCTCTTATTCATTTTCTGGGATATTATTTTTCTTTCTTTGACTAATGTACAGAAGGCCTTCTCATTTCTTCACTCCAATAGAATCAAAGCAATCCTCTTATTTACCCTTATTCCCCATTCTCAAGGTCTGGTAACTAACAGTAGAGCTGCTGGACCCCTTTCATTGCTAAAATTATGCAGAAGCTATATCACACCCATTATCACGATGGGTCTTTCCATTTTCTCTTGGTAAACATTTCACTTATTTTCAAATGAGGTTATTTAAGGAAGTTTAATGCTTTCTGGCCAGTCTCTGAGAGGTTCTGATAACATACCATGCTTTTCTTCTTCTTTCGTGTCTAGGTCAGACTTTAAACTTCCCAAATGAAGCCAAAACAAGGGTGCCATTGCCTGAGATACGCCCGATTGTGGTTCAAAAATACCACAATATTCGAGGAGACCCTTTCTGTGTACCACATTAGAGAGTTTTAAGGAGTTAACTCTTTTGCAAACTTGGTTTCATCCAGTCACCTAGCTGGCTAATGAAGTCGGTTGTCACTATTTCAAATTTGCCAATGGAGAACATGGTCTGTCAACTATAGGGCATCAGTCCTGTTTTAAGACAGCCACCAATGAAAATTCAAATTCTCCCACATTTATGTATTTCAAAGATAGGGCACTACTGCCCCTTTGTCAACCCCCACTCACATCCAAATCCATTTGCCAAAATTGTGCCCAAAATCATGTCTTGCAGCTCGGCTGATTAAATATCCTATTTCTCTTTTTTAGGATGTACAAGGTTTACATACAATAATACAAAGTCACATGCACCTCAGGATTTGAGGCAGCTCCCATATTTACTCAGATATGAGTAGCAGCCTCCTCCTCCTCAAACCACACTGAACACAAATGCTGAATTAACATGATTTAAAAACTCAACAAGAAGAGGTGTAATGCCTCTCTTTTTCATCAGTGGATCCTTGGCCAAGAGTTTGTCTCGATTTTCTTTAATACGTGTGCATTTTCCTTCTTTGAGAGCTGCATTTCCAAATCTGTAGAAGGGCAATTATCAGAGGATGACGGTATTCTAATTTGCTTGTTGGTTAGGAATGTGCACATATAGGAAGTTTGTATTAAAGGTAAAACTGAAGAAAATTCTTTATATCACAATTGTATGAAATAGGGTCAAGTTTAATCTTTCAGGTCTAATTTACATTTTGCTCTGGACTGCAACTATTCCTCGGAAGTAATGATTAGTCTATGTATGTGTGTCTTATGCACACATGCACACAATGTGGAGTACACACCCCACAGGAGGGCTTCAATTCTCAGAAGCCTAAGTCAGTACATTGGCTGATCAGTGCTTTGGAGAATTGACGTAGGCTTATGGGAATTGAAGTCCAAAAACCAAAGTTTGGGAAACACTGATCTAGCCAATCAAGGGATCACAGAGCAAACTGGGTGAGTTCATGAATCTATAGGACAACTACCAAAGCTTAGATCCAGGCAGGACACTCCAAACTGAAAAACCTGATAGTTTTCATAAGAAGGGAATGCTTCTTCCATGGTTCTCAGTTCTGCAGAAAATATTGGTCCCATGATAATTAAGTTTTTTTTGCTCAGCTTTGTTATTTCACATGGCCTTTCCCAAAAAAGCATTCAACAATGACCTATAGTCAACTGCTAGCCTCAGGTAGAGTAGGTTGTTTGAATCATCATAAATGCACATGCAATCACTTTACTATAGAGCATTTGAGTCATTGGGTTAGCTGAGATTAGGATATAGCCCAGTTTACTTAGTTGCCAAGTGACACAGCTTGCATGGCCAAATCTGTTTAGTTTTAGGAATAGATATGCTGTTTCTGGCTTCACAGTCATTCTGATCATGAAACTTTCCACTCTTTCCAACCCAAACTGCTCTAATATGTTCCGAATCATGACAGGGGGAAGGTTCCCAATGGTTTTGAGCATTTGTGGCTCCCACAATGTGGGAAACTAATTACATTTTGTAATACTGGTATATCATTCCAGCTAATTGGCATGCCTGACTCTTGAGTATTTCTGATTTTCCCATACTTTTGTCTGCTTAGATTCTGAGAAACAGGAAATGCTGGGAAAACCCATGGGTGTATTTTAATGAGGGAATCAAACCAAATTTGGCAAAGGCTCCAGAGGGAGGCTAACCCTTTTGATGAACTATTGAATCAAAACAAATTTCATTTTGCTCCAAGAACATCAATGATGATAACCTATGTTACCAAACACAAGGTACTGACACCAAGAAATCTATTTCAGTACTGGGATACATCCTCTAGTTTTACTCAGCAGGAGATGTTAGACCCAGGAGTGGATCATTCATTCTCTGTGTGAAACCCAGGACTGTTCCTACCAGCAAGTGTAAAGAAGACCAAGATAGCTTTCATATTTTGTCTCACTAGTAGACAGAAATTCTCTCAAGACAGCAAACAAAGTGCATTAAAAATACAAGGAAAAACGTGTTTCAATAAAAGAGATAAAACAGCATGGGAGGACAATAAAAGCAGAGATGCAACTTAAAATCACATTAGCCAAGTGATTTTAGGCTCATTTTTTAAAATTTTGAACAAAAGTATCCACCTACCACCAGAAGTAACTATAGTGAATGCCAAGAAATGATCTTGGGGAGAGGATTCTGAAGATGATGTGACACATCTGAGTTGAGCATCCTTCTCCAGATGTACAAGACTATTGTTTTTTTATTCTGCTCTAAAAACACACACAAACACATTGACAGATTGGTAAAAGAAAACAATGCACAAGTGGAAGTCTTGATGGAAATGTTGTTATATTAATGTCCTCAGTGAGGTACAAAAAGATGCCTCCTTGAAGATTGTGAATACAATTGGGCATGCCCTGAGGGGCAGCCTTGTCAGCTAATCTTTCTAACACCGGATCAAACCAAAGGAAACAAGAGAATGACCCTCCAAGACCTCTGAATGGATATGAGCCTCAAATCCACCGGCTCAGATCCAGGAAGAGCTTTATGGCAGGAACAAACATTCTTGAGTGTACACAAGAGCAAAACCAAATTAGAAGATGGAGCAAGTTGCTCACGGGACAAGAAACAACATTAAACGAGGATATAGCTGAGGAACTCAACCTCCTCTCTGCCATTTGGAGGACCTTGAATAAGATGAGGGTTGGAGTGCCTAAATGTAAGACCAACAGGCTCAAGTGGGATCTGTTAGTGGATAACAACACAGTGTATGAATGTGGAGAGATACAGAATTCGGCTCATTTTCTAGTCTGTCGATTACTGCCAGAAACATGCATTGATGAAGACTTAAGTTTGGACAACAACAAAGTGAAGAAAGTGGCTTCATTTTGGTAGTCCAGGATTTGATTGGGAGACAAAAGAATGCCCCCAGTGTGTTACATGCTCTCTAGTTGGAACTAACAAACAGTTGGAAGTAGTTTATGTGCTTAACCAGAAAAATGTGCACCTACCCATCAGCATTTTGTTTTTGGTACCTTCTTTATTTTGGTGTCCCAAGTCAAAGTCCCATTGCCTACCCTAGTCACTGCTCTGGAACTACCCGAAGTCTAAGTTAGTGCTAACATTGTGTGTGATTTGGATGGATGAAGCTCTGATCTCGTGACTCTCTGATCTGGTGCCCTGCTGACCTTCCAGTCATCAAGTTCAGGATCTTAACCACTAAGCCTATGTCTACCCCTCCACAATAACTACATCTTTGTGTTACTACAGTGGTATTAGCCCTTTGGTAAATCTCCCTATGAGGATATTTACTTCCTAGAAAATCAGAAGAAGAAAGAGAGAATAACTGGCAGATCAATTCTCCTGATATTGAACCATTGAATAGTTTGTACTTTCTTCACTGCATAAATCTACTCCAACACAAGCATTTATAAGCTCAGTTCTATGGGGGAGCAGGGGGAGCATGTCAAGTGAGACTTCTGATAAATTTGGCATCTTCTAAGTTGCTCGCTACCTTTCTTCTTTGCTTCCAGCCCATGGACGGAAAAGCTTTATTGTAAAACAGAAGATAAGTATATCAGCATGCCTTGGGTGCTAGCAGAGGAGAACACAAGCAATGAGAAGATAAGGGAATTTGGTCAAACACACATATTCTCAAAACCATGGAACTTTAACCCTTCCCCATCAGATAAAGCCTGAAGTGAGTTTCCATTAACATGTAATAAATAAGAAACCTGCACTTAGAGATTTTTTTTGTTATTATTCTTTAGTTCTTCAGAAGTGTAACAAGTCTGCTTCTAAGAGATTGTTCTCCCATTTATTCCTGAAAGAAGAAAGCTTCAACCTGTGATAAATGCTCTGCAACATTTTTTCAGGGGTTTTCATTAAATTTAGATATCAAAACAATGTACATGTTTCTGTCATAGTTCTATTTTCCCTAGATGCCACTTTCACCCTTGTATAGATCAACATTTTTCCATTGTTCCATTTTCATTCTCCACTCAAGGATACCTCCAGTAGCAACGAGCTTGACTCCCTCCTATGTCTGGCTTCTCTCATGGTCCCAAGGGCATTTAGAGGTACAGGAGGCTGAACCCCTGGGTGAAGCCACCACAGGTCAAGAATCAGCTGAGTCTCCTTGTCTACCAAGGAGCAACAGTCAGTAAATGCAAGACCCTGTGTGAAAGCTACAAAGAAAAGTGTACAGTGAAACCTCACTTAACAAATTTATTGTGTTCTCCGGGACTGTTTGTACTATGAAAAATTTGTAAAGCTAATTTCCCATCGGAATGCATCGAATGCAATCATCCATAGGAATGTATTGTGAAAACCAAAATTTGTGAACCAAAACATGGTTTCCCATAGGAATGCATTGAAAAACAATTACAGTTGTACCTCATACATCAATTTTAATCCATTCCACAGGGCTTGTTGTTGTACGAAACAATTGCTATACGATACATGCATCGTATAGCAATGTTCCCTATGGGATATATTGTACAACGGTTTGTTTGTTTTTTTGCTAAGTGGTTTTTCCCATTGAAAAATTGTTGTACGATTTTTTTCCATAGGAAAAATTGTTATGAGAGTCGCCATTTCCCCCCAAAACCTAATTGTTTTGTGATTTCGTTGCTATCCTGGGTCATTATTGTATGAGTTTCCACTGTAATCCGTCCTGGAAAGAGATTGTTCACTGAGCCACTATTTTCTATGGATTTCCTTTTATAAGTGATTTTTGTGTTAACTGAGCCATTTGTTAAGCGAGGTTCCCACTGTATTGCCAAAATCATCTAGCATGGCAGGTAGGGGAAGGTGGACAATCCCTCCTCCCCCCAAAAAAGAAACATTTAGACGTCTAGCTCTGGCCTTAGATATCGTCTTCCTTGAACTCTAGTGCTCATTTACTGATCATCACAGGCAAAAGCCTCCTCTTTGCTGATTCTTGGCAGGCTGAGAAGATGGGGTGCCTGTTTCACCAACGGATCAAGCACCGCATTCTCAAGCAATTTTCAGAACAGTATCTCTGGGAAGAAAATTCTCGGAAACTGCTTTTCTGAGAATGTTTCACTTGGTTAATAATGAATATAACCTTACTTTCATTTCAGAGTAATGGGTGACGGCATCTATGAGCTAAGAGGTCAGGATGGGATGAGGAAGTAGCTTCTTTTGATGGCACTGATACGTTCATAGTTAGACCCACAGTTGCAGGGGTTAAAATGAAATGCAGGGATATTTCATCAAATATTCTCCAGGGAGACAGTATAATAATTCCCATGAAACTCTCTGACATCACTATGCTTCCTTTTGATTAGGTCTCAGGTACCAGAAGACTAGGGCTTTGCTTTAAAAATGGGATTCAATACTTAGACTATGTGCTGCCAATTCAAAGGTTTTCTTGACCTGTGGGTGAGTGGGTTTGTTTAAGGTCAGTTTCTTCCGGATTATATCTTGCATTGCATACACAACAAATGATATCCAAATCAAACTGAAAATGCTTATTTTTCTGATGCAAGTCTGTGTGTCATTTTGAGTTGTTTACCAAACATAGTCTCATTTTCTAATGGGTAGGAGAACTGGTGGGTCTGATCTCTTGGAGTGGCAGCATAAAGCCTAAAAATAGCTCTAGTAATTGGATGGAAAACACAGAATGTGCAAGTGTCTCACTAGAAACAATGTGAAAAACAGAACAAATGAGAATAGCAAAAACGAATGGCATGTTAAAGAAACAAGCATTAACTGGGAAATAAATAATCAAGATGGGGACTGCGGTGGCTTGGTGGTTAAGACACTGAACTTGATGACTGGAAAGTCAGCAGGTAAGCAATTCAAGACCCGAGTGCTGCATGATGGAGGGAGCTCTCATCTCTGTCCCAGCTCCTGCCAACGTAGCAGTTCAAAAGCAAGAAATTGCAAGTAGATAAATAGGTACCACTTTGATAGAAAGGTAATGGTGTTCATTTTTTTTAGCACTCTTCATCACAAAGGTTTCCAGGGCAATGTACAAAAAGTATGAATGAATGCATTCACAAATATATACAAAAACAGATAAGCACAGCAAAATACAGCTTCAAGATATGCATAATACATAAAGCCAATTATTTCCATTTTGAGTATCAACTCAATTGCAAGTCTTGGTAAAGCTGAAATGAAATGACCAATCTTCATATGAGGGCCTGTATTTAAAAGTACCTCTTCTTACTGGCAAGAACCAAGAGTTTGAATCAATGCTACTTTTGTGTTGGCAAGCTCACAAATTGTATAGGTATGAGAAATAGTTTCTTTCACTTTCTCCCAATTATTAAATCTTCTAGCCTATTTTTGAAATGTTCTCAGTAAAACGTAAGTCACACCAAATGGCATCCTTATGCAACTGAGCAAGAGCAAGAGCAAGAGCAAGAGCAAGAGCAAGAGCAAGAGCAAGAAATGCATACTGCCTTCCTGGCCAAAAGACCACCTAGCATGGAGAAGACAATGTTGTATATGTAGTTATTAATGACAAGGAACTTGAAAAGAAATACAATACAGAAAAAAATTCCACAAATAGCAGTTCAACATTCCAATATTCAGTCAAACCTCACATAAAGAGCGCCTCGCTTAAAGAGTAATTCGCTTAAAGAGCAGAATTTTCTCTGAATGTTCGCTTCGCTTAACATATAAAATCAACCAAAAACTTGCTTAACAACTAAATCAATGTTCGCAATCCCCCCCCCCCCCAGAAGTCACAATTGGTCACTTACAATGGTGTTTCGCTTAACGAGCAAACTCACTTAAAGAGCAATCCTGTGTAACACATTCTTTGGAATTACTTGAAAAAAATAACACAGAGAGAAAATAGTTGTGTTTCTGTGACATTGCTTTATGCCAAGATGTTTCTCTCCCAAACTTTTGCTCCATTTCTTCTGGCCGTGTTTGCATGCCATTTCACACGGTGGCTTGGGAGACCTGGTGGTGGAATTTGCCCATCAGCCTGCATCAACCATGTATTTGAAATCTCAACAAATGTTTCTGAGCATTGCATGTGATTCTAATCCCTAAACTGGGTTGCCATCCATATTATGCTATGGGGAAATGGTCAGGGTTTGAGGATCGAATATCCTGTACCGGGGATTAGACTCACAAATAAATGGCTGTGGAGACAACGCTAGAGCTTCCGCTTAGACTTTAGCCAAACAACACATTTCTAAAGAAGGGGAGGTGGGAAGCTTAGGGACAACTTCGTTCGGTTTCAAAGGCATCTTCCCTTGCTCTGTGTCCCGTTGTGAAAACTGTGCATGGCAGTGACCCCTTCTGGCAGGATCCAAAAAAAAAGGGGGGGAGAGATAAGAAATTTCTGGTTGTGATATTTCCAAGGGGATATTTTGTTCTACACTTAAAGCTCGAGTACAACAAAGGAGCTGAAATTCTGGTGTCATTACCTTTGCTGCCACAAACGATAAAGTAATATGTGACTAATGCACAGAGGTACCTCGCTTAAAGAGCATAATGCGTCCCATGGGATTGCTCTTTAAGCGAGTTTGCTCTTTAAGCAAAACACCATTGTAAGTGACCAATTGTGACTTCTGGGAGAGGGATGGCGAACCTTGATTTAGTTGTTTAGAGAGTTTTTGGTTTGTTTTAGTTGTTAAGCGAGGCGGCCATTGAGAGAAAACTCTGCTCTTTAAGTGAGTTAGTCTCTAAGTGAGGCACTCTTTACGCGAGGCTTTACTGTACAAGGAAAACTCCAGAATAACTTGAATGGTGTGTGTGTGTGTGTGTGTGTGTGTGTGTGAAAGCAACATTACTGGTCTAAGGGAGTCAAGGACTGTTTCTCCTATTTTATTTTGTTTCTTTCCCTTTGCCTACAAACTTTGTGATAAGACCCATATGTCAGGTATGCTTAAGAGACACATTAAAAGATGCCTGGCCAAGTGTCCCTCTCCCCCCCCCCCAAGTTCCAGCAAGATAGGTTACACCATATTGACTTCGTAATTAAGTTGGAAAGAAAAGGGGGCGGGGGCGGAGAGGAGAGTATACACTTCAACAGTTGTGTGGCATTCTTGTCGACTTCAGTTTCCAGCTTCTTCATTCCTTCGGCCCTGTAATCCTTTAAGTCACTCGAAGCAGAGTGAGTGAGCATAATATCTCTTCCTGTCTTCTGAGTGGGTTCTCAGGCCATAATGGAACCCAAGCTGTTGTACTGAAGGCGTCCAGTTTTTATTTCTCCTTTTTAAATTTCCTGACTTTCTTTGATTCCTTTCAGAACAAAAAAAAATTTGAGATGAAGAATGAGAAATATTTTATCTGAAGCTAGATACTGCTACATTATCCCATTGGAGTCATTATCCTGACTAGAGTTTGGCTGCAGAACTGAGGAAATAGGAGTGCTAACGCAGGTTTTTTTTTGTCACAGATAGAGTTGTTGTCGATTCTGCCCCTTTGCGATCCTATGGACCACTGCCCGCCAGGCACCTCTGTCCTCCACCATCCTCCTCAGCCCACCCAGCTCTGATCCCATTGTGTCTACAATACCCTCTAGCCATCCCATCTTGGGCCGTCCCCTTCTTCTTTTGCCCTCCACCTTTCCCAGCATCAAGGCCTTCTCAAGCGAATCCTCTCTTCTCATTTGATGTCCAAAGTACTTCAGCTTCATCATTGCAAGTATTTGACGTTCTAGGGAGCAGTCATGGTTGATTTCTTCTAAGATCGACCTATTTGTTCTCCTTGCCGTCCAACTTGTTAAAATCAATCAGATCTAGATGTCTGATAATGAAAGACATCTCCTCTTCCTCCTCCTCCTCCTCCTGTATCCCAATCAAAACCTGGATGGCCAAAATGAAGTCACTTTCTTCACTTTGTCACTGCCCAAACCCAAATTCTTATTGGTGCATGCCTCTGGCAGCAATTGGCAGACCAGTAAATGAGCCTGACTCTGTATCTCTCCACATTCACACCATGCGTTGTTGTCCACCAGCAGCCCACACTTGAGCATGTTGGTCTTGCATTTAGGGATTCCAACCCTCAGCCTATTCAGGTTCCTCCAAGTGATGTAGCATTGTACCCATGCATCCGGTCCTTTTGTAATGTACAGTAAAACCTCACATAAAGAGCACCTCGCTCAGAGACTAACTCATTTAAAGAGCAGAATTTTCTCTGAATGGTTGCCTCGCTTAACAACTAAAACCAACCAAAAACTCGCTTAACAACTAAATCGGGGTTCGTAATCCCTCCCAGCCAGAAGTGACAATTGGACACTTACAATGGTGTTTTGTTTAAAGAGCAAACTCACTTATAGAGCAATCCCATGTAGCACATCATGCTCTTTAAGCAAGGTACCACTGTAGAGGGAAATACTTAGAGATATGAGGAGAAATAGCTGGTGAATGGATACCCAGCTGTTTCCAGCATTTGCCACCTGTGGAAGATACCTCATGCTGTCTAATGGTAGGACTGCCTGGGTGGCCCATAAGTCCCTACCTGGCCACAAAGAGAGTAGGGCTCTGCTGGGGGAGGGAGGAAGCACTCCCATTGGGCTGCTGGGCAGAGAGGTGGGGCAAACTCTGTGGTCGGAGGAGGGAGGAAGCGCTCCCATTGGACAGCTGGGCAGAGGGGCGGGGCAAACTCTGTGGTGGGAGGAAGGAGGAAGCATTCCCATTGGACTGTTGGGCAGAGGGGTGGGGTGCGTGCCCACCGAGTGGACAGGTAGGGACTTTCGGGCTGGGTATGGACTTATGGGCCATCCTGCATTGTTACAGCTGAAACTATTTAGAATTATAAGTGCCAAATATCTGTTTGAGATCTACCATCTGTTAGAAACTGAAAGATAGAGGGCAACGGGTATTGTTAAATTGCATTTTAGGGGTTTTTTTTTTTGGGGGGGGGGAATATTTTAAAAATAAAAAATGGACAAAGCTGTCTGTGGCTTGATCTCCCATCTTCTCAGGAGTAGGAAACATCATGGCAGACAGGCAGAAATGAAGAAGAGTTTATTAAGTTGACTTTAGCAAATGACTTGGGGATCCGCATGAAGCTTCTTGAGCTATGTCAACATTTTCTTGAAAGATATCAGAGATTATTTGATGTTTACTTTTTTAAGTACGGTATTTGTAAGTTTTTTTTTTAAAAAGGAAAAAATGCCAAGGAGCATTTTATTACATTTTAAAATGCAATTCCTGATCCCAAGGTGCTGTCTATATAAATCTCAACAAACCTACAAAATCGCTATCTATATTAGATCAGCAAATCCTCTTAGACCTGGTGCTGGGCAATGTGCTAAGAATAAGAGGCAGTAAGTGAAATTCCTTGGTAATAAAACTTCTGAACCTTGACAAGTGTAAGGGAATGCCATTTCATGCAATGACGCTTGGAATTTCATATCTCACTGTTCTTTATTCCATCTATTCTGTTCTTCCTCCCCTTAACCTCGGCTTCTTAACTGCACAGCACACCAAGATGTTGGAGAAGGGAGGAAAAGGTGATATTTAGCTTTAAAGGTTGGTTGATGCTGATTATGAGCACAAACATTTAATTCATACTGTAGGCTGCAATTGATAATCAGGGCAGATTATCCTGCTATGGTAATAGAGTAGACCATGCTACCAGTGACTCAACACCATTAGTCAAGTGGCAGTTAACAGCCTAACAGCCCTGAGGATTTGCCTTCTGATCACAGCCCTTGGGTGGTGAAGTCCACCGAGAAGGGTGATGGTCTGCAAGTGGATTAAATCCCACTTGAATCCATCTTGATGGAGGGCAGCAGCTTCATCAATCCTGGCCTGGGGGCCGATGAGGACTTTGTGTGCCAAAAGGGCTCAGGACCAGAAGGTGACTTGTGGAACTGGATCAGTGGTAGTATGGGTGTCACGCTGCGATGCGGAAGGCAAATGGAAGGCCACTGCATTATATTGTTCCCAGGATAATCTTCCTGGCTGATCGCCATGATGATAACCAATATTCGGAATCAGATACAGTAAAACATCGGATAACGCTAAAAACTTGGTTCCACAAGTCTTGGTGTTATCTGATTTTTAGTGTTATCCGATCCATGTTAAAATCCTATGGGATGGATCGGATAACGTTAAAGCTCCATAGAGATACATTGTAACCGCACAGGCTTTAGCGGTTGTTATCCGATCCATCCCATAGGACCTTAACGTTATTCGATCCAATTCTCCTCCCCAGATTACTTAACGTTATACGATTTTAGCATTATCCAATCCAATCGTTATCCGGCATTTTACTGTACAGCATTTGAGGAAGAAGATGTTGCAATTGTGTATGTGATTGTGTGTCAAAAATCAGATGGACATTGCCATGAACACGAGGAGAATGGCAATCGTAGAGAATACCATTATAAATAGCTCAAACTATATTTCCCCTCTTTTCCAGAAATCAGATTTTAATGGCTGTTCACAGGTTCTCCAGTTTGGTTTGGAGGCTACAATGGAGTTTCAGAATGGGTCACAGTTCAGCCCAGGGTGGCTTCTACTCTCTCACATTTGATTGGCGCTTCGGACCCTCACTATTCTGTGAATTCACATTGCTGACCTCTGAATGCCTTATACAAGATAACCAAAGTGTCTGTAGATTTTTTAACCCATTTTTGCACGGATATACTTGAAATGTGAGGGTCACCATGACCTAGTGGTTAAGGCACTGAGCTTGATGACTGGAATGCCAGCAGGTCAGTGGTTTGAAACCCGAGTGCTGTGTGACAGAGTGAACACCTGTCATCTGTCCCAGTTCCTGCCAACCTAGCAGTTCAAAAGCAAGACATTGTAAGTAGACAAATAGGCACCACTGAGGCAGAAAAAGGGCCAGCATTCCCTGTGCTCTGGCATCTAGTCATGCTTGCCACATGAGCACAAAAATGCCTGCAGACACAGACAGCATGCCTTTGGCTGTGAATGGAGAGGAGAACAGCTTCTAGAGTCGGACATGACAAGGGAGAACTTTACCTTACATCAATGTGGCAAGGTGTTAGATGCCATCAAGAATTGATTACTACAATGCTCTTCATGAGGAGCTTTCCTTAAAGATGGTATGGAAACTACCTGTGGCGGAGGGCCACATCTTCCTGATCATGGCCCGCTTGCCTGTTTGCCTCCAGGCCCAATCAATGTTTTGGTACTAACATGGCTTGGGATCATGGTACCTGAGAGAACATGTTCATATCAGCTGTGATGTACTTTCTCCTCTGTGGGTGCAAAATGGACAAGGGATGGAAACAGTATGGGGAAGGTATGACTGGATGTTGATGGTGGGATGAGAATGATAGAAGATTTCTTACGGTGTGGAAGATAAAATCAGGAAGATCTGGATTGCATTTAAGTTAAATCAGATATAGAAGCTTGAGATGAGTGAGTCTGGATTTATGGGGGAAAGGAAATATTCTTCCAACTGGCCTCAGTTTGGAATGTATACAAACTGTACACCTTAGCCCTATGTTTACTCTGACTGGCATCCCCTTCCTAGGGTTCTGGGCATGATTTTCTCCCATTCCTATATAGATATAGCATTGATTGAACCTGTGTTTTCAACAACACACACCACAAAGAGATAAGCCACCAAAATGCTGAACCTGAGTGGGTATCAGTTTGGTGGTGTGACACAACGAATGTCAGATATGAAGAACTCTGAACGTTGATCAATGCAAAAAAGTAGGCTGAAGCAAAATCCTCACTCATCCTTTCTCCAAAAATTGTGGCGGGCTCATGATCAAGACACTTTTAGTAGGTTCCTTCAATTGGGAGAAGAAGTTTTGAGTAGATAGGTGTAGGTGTAGCAACCAAGCAGCATGCAAGCAAGGAACTGCAAGTGGATAAATAGGTACCGCTTCGGCAGGAAAAGTAACAGCATTCCATGCACTCTGGTGTCTAGTCCTGCAGAAGCATCTGCAGAAACAGACAGCACTGGCTCTTTGGCTGTAAACAGAAATGAGATAAGCACTGCTCCTTGAGAGTTGGATGCAACTTGCTTTCAGACCTTTACCTTATAGATACAGTATAGATATCTTTGCCAGTATAACAGTGGTACCTTTTCGGGTGATGGGGCTCCAGGAAAGAGCCAGCCTCCCTACCCTTGGGGTTTTCTTCCACAGAACGGTCAAAACAAATTTGGTTTGCAATGCCTCAAACTTCTTAATTGTGAACACGTTGAGAAATGCCTCTTGTTTTCTGTGGCTGCCTCTTTTTCAAGCCGGTGACCTTAGCAAAGCAGCAACACGTGTTTATTGTTAGAGAAAGGCAGGGGAGAGAAGAGAAGGATCATCTATCGTTTGGATGAAAGACGGAGACAAAATCTCCAATCTGTAATGCAGATTTATTAACAGTCATTCACTGGTTTTCACAGAAATACTCTTCACATAACCTTGACTTTATTAAGTAGTCCTTAAGGTGCATTTTGAAGACAGATAATGAGTTTGGGGAATAGGCTTATCTACATCAAGCTAATCTTTAACAGCTTGGAAAGGAACGTGGGGGAACTTCTTCCACTTCAAATGGAACTGTAGCCATTTTATTTATATATAAATATAAATATAAAGTTCTATCTTTTTTAAAATAATAATAATAGCAAAGCAACAAAAAGCCATGACAACAGAATGCCAGTATCTTCTAATGGTAAAGGTAACGTTTTCTCTGCTTCTGCAGACGTTTCATGTGGCAGGCATGATTAGACACCGGAGCGCACAGAACACTGTTTACCTTCCCACCAAAGTGGTCCCTATTTATCTACTTGCACTTTTTTGCTTTCAAACTGCTAGGTTGACAGGAGCTGGGGAACAAGACGGGAGCTCATTCCGTCCTGCAGGACTCGGGATTCGAACTGCTGACTTCCCGCTTTCCAGTCAGCATCTTAGCCACTTGAGCCACTGCAGTCCCTTATAATAATAAGAGTTTATTGCCAACACAGTTCTTTAGATGTTGATAGGGAAAAGTGAGGGCGAGAAAGTAAGGAAAGGAAAAGAAATCCAATTTCATGCGTGTTAAATGTCCCGGAATTGCAGTGATAGAAAGGTTATTTCAGTAAAGCAAAGTGTAGAAGTAACTAGTTACAGATAACTGTCTATATGATTTTAATAGTAAAGAAGGTATAACTGACATACATTGTGACTGTAGTTCAATGAAGGGTACTTTTGAAAGCAATAATTTGCAAGTAGATTAATAGATACTTCTTTGGTAGGAAAGGTAACAGCATTCTGTGCACTCTGGTGACTAGTCATGACCACAGAAACATCTGCAGACGCAGACAGCGCTGGCTCTTTGGCCATTAACAGAGATGAAGACCATACCCTAGAGTTGAATACAACTGGCTTTCGTATCCAACTCTACCTTTACTTTTACCCAGTGCTGCTTTTAAATTGCTACATGGAGTCAGGGAAAGGAGCTAAACGCTCTTTGGTACAATCATTGCATCCAAATAGCATTTTTCTCCAAAGGAGCAAAACCAGTCCGCAGCATCAGTAGCAGCCTGGTTCTAGCTGATACCTGGTTCTGAGTGTTCATCAGTCATTTGGGTCCTATTATGAATGCCCCTTTTCTGTATTTCTGTCAGTGCCAATGAGTTTGTGCACTTCCAAATTTATTTATTTGTTTGTTTGTTCAGATTTATATTGCCGCCCACTCACCGTAGTGACTCAGGGCGGCTTACAATCAAAACAACAACAGTACTGTAACAATCGTAAAATATCGTAAAATCAAACAAATCTTGAAAGTTTTCCTATTAAGGCCCTATTAAGAAAATGATATTAGGTTTGAGAAACAGGGTTTAACAGACATGTTATCTATTTCTTTGAACAATAGGGGGAGAATTAGATTAATAAGCAGCCAGAACATTTTGCTAGGAAAAGACTGGGGTATTTTGTGAATTCCAGGCTAACCGGCTTTTGAATGGATGTGTCATCTCAAGGAAAATTCTCCCTTGGTCTGGTGAGTTTGCCCTGGTTTTGAACACCAGCTGCTGTTGTCACATGGCTGCCATACAAAACCATAAATTGGCTTGGGTTTGCTTGAACGACTCCTGAACTTTTCTCGGGGTGGGGGAAAAAAAAAACCTTTTGATGAACCTGCTCTGGATTTGGGATGGGGGAAGGAGGTTTGTTCAGAAGGCAGTCATGAAAGCTAACACCAAAGTAAGGTTCAGTCACGGTGAGCCACTTTCATAAGCTATGGAGAAAAGTAAAGGGTGGTGGTGGGGGTGGGGGTGGATATATTTCTAATTTGAAAGCAGGGTCTAAAATGAAAAGACATTAACAAGCCACGGCTATTGACGGGCCAGCAGTAAAATTCAGCATTGATTTAGGTCAATGTTTCTTAAAATAATTTAGCACAGAGGTCTGTTTAAAATGTAGATTTCAGAGATGAAAAGAGGGAATGAAAGGATTTTTTTATGTCTTTTCATGACTCTTTGTAATCTGCCCTGAGTCGCCTATGTGAGTAGGGTGGAATAGAAATTTCAACAAACAAACAAACTAAATAAATAAATAAATAAGGGCTTAAGACTTAAAAAAGAAAAAAACCCAGCTCATTTGTGAGGCTGAAGGAAAGGATAAAGTTAAAGATAAAGTTTTCCCTTGCTCGAAAGCCAGTCATATCCGACTCTAGGGTTCAGTGCTCCTCCCTGTTTCAAAACCAAAGACCTAGCACTGTCTGCTTCTGTAGGCGTTTCTGTGGTCATGTGGCAGGGATGACTAGACACCAAAGTGCACGGAATCCTGTTTGCCTTTCCACCGAAGTGGTCCCTATTTATCTACTTGCAATTTCTTGCTTTCAAACTGCTCGGTTGGCAGGAGACGGGAGAAAGACGGGAGCTCATTTTGTCCAGCAGTACTCAGGAATTGAACCGCTGACCTCCCGCTTTCCAGCCAAGCCACTTGAGCTAAGAAGAAAGGAAGCTTCTAAGCCAGGATTCTCAACCTGGCCGGATCACGCTCCCTCAGACAGCTTCGGGGGCTGGATGGCCATTTTGTCCTTCCTCCACCACACGGCACTTCCTGGTGTGGTGGAGACAGTGGAGACCACATGAAATGATGCCACGGGCCAAATCTGGCCCACAGGCACAGGTTGGGAATCCTGGTTCTCAGCAATGCCATTTTGATTTAACTTTATTGTTCCAGAGAAGAAGGATCGTATCTGCAAACACACCTTCCTCTCCTCCTTTTGTGTCAATAGCACAGTTGTTTTGCTAATGGTTATCTGCTGGCAAGTCCTTGACCTGCTTGTAAACACTTTTTTCCTTCTTCAGGAAAACCTCAGGCCTTTGCGTCAATAACAAGAGATAAAGTTGACCACAACTTAACCTGCTCTGGCCTGGAGTGCCCTCTGGTGCCCCCTTAACCAAGCAACTTTCTAATCTGTGTACTTCAGAAAGAAGTGAAGAACCTGCAAGGGTGAGCGAGAACCTGGAGAGAGGAAAAAGACATTAGCTAGGAGGAGATATAACTTTCCTTTTGAAATCTTTCCCGCTTCCTCACAATAGGAAGAACTTAACTTGCGTTGACTGTGTTGAGTCTGCTTTGCGTGTTATGAAACAAAACTTCTAAAAATCTCAACCTTGCATTTTAGGCCCTTTTTATTCCATTTTTATCCTGTGTTTAAAAATGACAGGCTATTGTGAGATTTATTGGCAGGGATGAGACAAAGTATTCTCCCTCTGAATTTTCTCTCTCTTGATTTGCCTACAATTTGCACAGAATACGTCCGTGCAAAACGTCCCTATTTTAAGGGAAGTGGTTCATTTTGTCCTCTCTTTTGATGATGTACGCTAGTTTACCATCACCTTCCCTACCTATTTTCACTGCATCCAAATGCAACGATTGTAGTAAAGTGACATAGTGCTTCAGCACTGGATCGTCTGACAGATTTCACCAATATTTTCTAATAGAATCCTTTTATGCTATCAGCATGCTGTATCATTGCTAAATGCAATTCTGTGTTGGTGCCTGTAGAGAGAATAAGCATTAAAACATTTGTAAACATCAAGAAGAAACATGTGTGCAAAATTCAGAAGCAGGAGAGCATTATGAGTTCGGAAGGACCACCTGTAATATTCTGCCTTTTTAACCCATCAATTTGATGCTGCAGAAGAAAGAAAAATTGCCATTATAATTCCATTGTACCTAGGATTGCATTGCATTGCTTAGGAAATGAACAGGAATTGATGGGGGGAATTGAAAGATGTGCACAAGCCGGCTTCTCAATGTCATCATCCAATTCATACATCACAGGACTGTAACCTCTAATAATAATGCCCATTGTTGATTGATTTAACCATTTACTCTGATTACATATTGGATTATTTAGCAGTGTGGCAAAATATAGGCAGCTCTACACTTTTCAATAAGCTGCAGGATAGAAGTAAAAAGCGGACTTTAATAGAAAAATGATGGAGGGGTGTGCCCTTGCGTGTTCATATCTGCATATGCATGTATGGCCATGTGCATTGATCATCAAGGTTTCCTAGGTAGAGAATAGTTACAAGTGGTTTATCATTCATTTCTTCTGGGCAGTTCGAGGGACTATGCAGCTTGTCTATGACTACACTAGCTGTCTTTTTTCCTTGGACACATGGCAGGGATTCGAACTCCCTACCTCTGGCTCTGGAGCCAGATACATTGAGAAACCCCTCAGCTGTAGAAACTTATTTACAGTCAAACCTCACATAACGAGCATTTCGCTTAATGAAAAACTCGCATAACGAGCAAATTTTTTGCTAAGCGGTCTGACTCGCATAACGAATTTTTGGCTATGTGAGTCGGACTTTTCCCTATGGAAAAACTCACATAACGAGCATTTCTATGGGGAAAACTTGCATAACGAATTTTTCGCTATGTGAGTTTTCCCCATAGAAACGCTCGTTATGCAAGTTTTTCCATAGGGAAAGTCCAACTCACATACCCAAAAATTTGTTATGCGAGTCAGACTCACATAGGGAATTTTTCGCATAGCGAACAACCTTGCAGAACGAATTAAATTCGTTATGCAAGGTATGACTGTACCATGAAACAATGAGTTCTAAAAACTTGCATGTTACCTTGAGAGGCGACACATTTTGCTTCTGTTGACACTCGAACACCAGGTAGAATTGGCCTTATAAACATTGGCAATACAGATTTTTGCAACTCCACACAAATGTGCCTAATTCCATGGTGTGATCTTAATTGTAAGTAGCAGGAACAATACATAGGAAGAAGTGTGGCATCTAAGAGGCTTCTGGGCTGGAAACAAATAAAAGATGTTCCACAGGGACTCTAACCAGATTCCCTGGGCATCTTCAAGTATTGAAGCATATTTCACCATGATATTCATCTTGTCAATAACGGGACCTTTCCACAGAAAATGGGGACTCTTTCTGTAAACATAATAATATTTGGATGGCCAAAAAAAAACATTTAAAAATACAGTGAATGTTAGAGTGGGAGGGGGGGATTAAATTGTCTCAGCATATTCTCTGGTCAGCAAAAACTACCCATTATTTTTCCCCCCATCAGTTTGCTGAATCAGTCATTTTGTAGTATTTTTTTTAAAGCAATGACTTTTGAGATTCATGAGGGTAGAGAAGGTAATCTTCATATTTATAAGGACAAGCTGTCAAATTGTTTTCCATAATTTATAACCTTCTTTTAAAAAAACCCCTCCTTCCCTGCTGTAGTGATCCTAGAAATGGTTGGTTCTCTCGACAGGAGAGAACTTGGCACTTCAAAGTCTCATTAATGCCACAGGAATGGTTATTCAGACCCCTCCTGTAGAGAAAAATGCAACGTGGAAAAAGGGTTTTCCATTGGATGGGTCATACCCTTGTTTTCTGGTTATGATCACCTTGCTTTGAATTTGTTTCAAAATTCAGATCTTGTTTTTCTGAAACCTTCTCTACAACATGTAATGTTTACAAAAGACCGCAATGAATGCTTTTTTTCATTTAGAAATTTCAGAACAATCAAGGAAAAGTGAAATTTTGGGAAAGTTGGACAGCAGCAGGAAATGAGGATGGCCAAACACAAGATGGACTGATTCTTTAAGGGAAGCCACGGTCTTTCACTTCCTGGGGTTGACAAAATCTACAGGCCTCCCTTGCCTGAAAGCCAGTCACGTCCGAGTCTAAGGAGTTGGTGATCATCTCAGTGCTGTCTGTGTCTGCAGACATGTCCGTGGTCATGTGGCAAGCAGGATTAGATGCCAGAATGCACAGAATGCTGTTACCTTTCCTACCAAAGCAGTACCTATTTATCTTCTTGCAATTTCTTGCTTTCAAACTGCTAGATTGGGAGGAGCTGGGACAGACAACAGGAACTCACTCCATCACTCAGCACTCAGGTCTCAAACAGATGAGCTTCCAATTTTAACCTCTAAGCTGCCACTCCATAGGATACTTTCACAGGAAAGCAAAACTCCATAGGATACTTTCACAGGAAAGCAAAACTGCCGTCCCGTGAAAGCATCATTTGAAGACCCTTCCAACAAGTAATACCACTGAAATTTGATATAAGACCACTCTAGTGGTGGCTTAGTTCTGGATTTCAAACATTGCTTCATAAAATATGTAATCTGGACATCTTAAAATATAAATGGGGTTTCCCAAGTGTATTCTAGGCTTCTAAAAATCAATTCAGAACAGGTCATCCTGGGATACGATTGCCATTCCCAGGTGTTTGCAGGTTTAAGATTCTTCAGGTATCCAAGAATACAAAGAAGTGGTCGGAACAGAATCTGGTTTAATTACAATTTTCAGCATCAAACAAGTATTTAGCAAGATCTAAATTTAGATCTTCAAACAATTTTTAAGGTTTCTTTTTTTGGGTCTAGATCATCAAAAGGAGAGCACATAAGTCGCCCAAGCTGATAATACCAATTTGCACTTGCTTACTGATAATTTTCACCCTTGCTTAAAAGCCAGTCGTATCAGATGCTAGGGTTCAGTGCTCATCTTTGTTTCATCGCTGAAGAGCCAGTGCTGTCTGCTTCTGCAGATGTTTCCATGGTCATGTGGCAGGCATGACTAGACACCAGAGCACACGGAATGCTGTTTACCTTCCCACCAAAGTGGTCCCTATTTACCTACTTGCAATTCCTTGCTTTCAAACTGTACAACAGTACAAATGGGATGTTTTCTTTTCTTTTTCTAGAATTTAAATGGAGTTAGAAAAATCTAATCAGAATAGAGATGACTGTGCATAGGTAAACTCTGGCTATGTTGAAACTACAGTTATACCTTGCTTAAAGAGCACAATGTGTTCCGCAGGATTGCTCTTTAAACGAGTTTGCTCTTTAAGCGAAACACCATTGGAAGTGACCAATTGTGACTTCTGGGGGGGGGATTGTGAACCCCAATTTATTTGTTAAGTGAGTTTTGGGTTGGTTTTATTTGTTAAGCGAAGCGAATATTCAGAGAAAATTCTGTTCTTTAAGCAAGTTACTCTTTAAGCGAGGCGCTCTTTGTGCGAGGTTTGACTGTACTGTGTCGGTATTATTAATGACAACTTCAATGTCTACTATTTCCATCCTTAAGATTCTTGATCTTTAAATATAATATGGTCTAGTCAATCCTTGGAAGGAAGGTCCCTTTCAAAAAGAGGACTGTTCTCCAACAATCCTCCAAATCAAGAGAGGATATGTGACCAATCGAGTCTTTGGAGCATGTGCATAGAGACAGATCATGCTTACTTAATAAAACCTACTACACTAGAACTGTTTGAAAAGCAGGAAGCAGAGTATCAAATATTAAATCTACCGCTTAAGTATTATATTACTCTGCTAGGTAGTAATAAGATGCCAGACTTCCAACTTTGTTAAACCCCTCTTTAAAAAAAAAATTGTCAAGGAGGAAATTTGAGGTTTTAGCATAAGTAAGCCTGGACAGGAATGAATCCTCTTTTGCAAAGAAGCAGCGTTACCTGTGTCTGCAGATGTTTCTGTGATCATGTGGCAGGCATGACTCAATGCCAAAGTGCACAGAAACAGTGGTGGGATGTCAAAATTTTTACTACCACACCGTGGGCAGAGCCTAATTTGTGGGCGGAACCAACAATGTGGGTGGATCCTACTTTATGGGTGGAGCCAATGTTGTGGCGGAGACAACGTAAAAAACTCATTAAAATAAGTACACATAAAAATACAAATTACATAGACATAAAAATACATAAAAATACACATAAAACACATATAATACACATTAAAATAAATACATATTAAATAGACATAAAAACACATACAAATACAAATTAAATACACATAATACACATAAAAATACACATTAAAAATAAACACACATTGAATAGACATAAAAACACATAAAATACAAATTAAATACACATAAAACACATAAAAATACACATTAAAAATAAATACACATTAAATACACATTAAAATACACACCCACACCCCACACCCAAAGGTGAGTCACTTACCCTGGGGAGCAGGCTGTAGGAGCTTCAGGCTAGCAGCTTCTCTTCCTCCTCCCCACTTGGGAAGACAGCAAGGAAGCCGTGCATGCGCGCCAAGTGCTGTAGGCATGCATGCACACCAAGCGCTTGGCGTGCATGCAGAGTGGGGGAGCCGGCAAAAAGGTAAGCCCCCAAGGTGGTTCCCTCCAAAAGCATCTACCGGTTCTCTGGCACACTGGGAAAAGTTACTAGTGGTTCTGGCGAACTGGTGTGAACTTGTAACATCCCATCACTGCACAGACACTGTTACCTTTCACATTGAAGCGGTATCTATTTATATGCTTGTAATTTCTTTTGCAATTCAGCTGCTAAATTTGCAGGAGCTGAGGCAGATTACGGGCTCTTGGATCTCAAACTGGGCTCTCGGATCACAAACTGCTGACTTTCTGACCTACCAGTTGTATTTAGAATTTTCTTTTTTATGTGTCACCAAAATTTGACAGATTCTAAAGAGTCACGAGTCTTAAGGTATTTACCACTTCAGTTGAATCATCATACTGTATATGTATTGTATGAATTTTATTACTGTATTCTCTCCTGTTTATATTCTTTTGGAATTAGTCTATTGTATGAATTTTATTACTGTATTCTCTCCTGTTTATATTTCTTTTGGAAATATTGTATTGTATTTATTATAATTATTTTGCTAATTTACCTGGCGCCCCAGGTAGTGGTGGGGTGTGGGCATTATGCTCATGCTTCACCGCTGCTCCGGGAGTTGCATTGGTTGCCAGTATGTCTCCGGGTGCAATTCAAGGTGCTGGTTATTACCTTTAAAGCCCTATATGGTAGTGGGCCAGGATACCTAAGAGACCGCGTCACCCCAAGGACATCTGTCCGTCCCACCAGGGCAGATCGGAGAGGCTCCCTTGTTGTTCCTTTGGCGAGAGAGGCGCATCTCTCTAGCACCAGGAGGAGGGCCTTCTCCGTGTCCGCCCCGGCCCTCTGGAACCTCCTGCCCACCGAGCTGTGCCTTGAGACAGAGCTCCTGCCCTTCCGGAAGGGCTTAAAAACCTGGCTGGCAGGACAAGTGTGGGGACCTGGGAATGCGAGTTCACTTACCAGGTGGCTTATTTAAAGGATTGCCACCCTGGGTCTGGAAGTGGGACTGTGTATTGTTTTTAATTTTTGTGGTAAAATTTTGATGACCTTTTAACTTTGATGCTTTTATTGGTGTAAATTGTTTTTTATGTTTTTACTTTTATTTTTAGTGTCTTGTAAGCCGCTCAGAGTCGGGTTCTCCCGATTGGGGCGGGGTAACAAATGCAATAAATAATAATAATTATTATAATTTCTAAGGTCGCAAGACTAATCAACTAATCCACTAATCAACTAATCAACTAATCAACTACCACCATCACCACTCTAGTGTGGGTGTTTTTAAAAAGTGCTTATTTAATATTATGAACAAACATATTCCATGAATCTAATGGTTATTTTGAGTATTCTGAATCTATCACCTTATTCTGGATGACTTCTTTTAAATTTCCAGTGGATAAAAGTTGAACCACAGGCTTTGCTTCAGAACAAATGACTCTTCTCTTACACTCCTACTATGTGCTGCATGCAAAACCCATAATGAAAATAAACTTAGCTTTCCTTCCTGCAACCTCTATTTACATCCTTTCTTTTATTGGCACATATTTTTTTAACCACCAAACAAACACCCGACATAATTAACTCAATCCCTTTGGGATGGCAAGAGAAATATAGAACGGTGTGGCATTTGGAATCTCACGTAAAACGTATTGTTAAACCCTCCTGAAGCAGAGAGAAGGCTGAACCTGCACGATTTGTTCATTTAAGGATATTTGCTAAGGATGGACACAAAATTCAATGAAAATTAAACAATTGTAATTGATTTGAACGGAAGACAATTAAGCTTATGTTATTTCTTATACTTACAGAAATATGACCGAAGGGGCTTCCACTTTGCTGTACTTTTGTCACTTTTAGTGTGCTTCTTTTGAGCAGTGGCCGGGCTTTATCAGTTATAAAAGTAATAATCTTATTATAATAAAGATGCAGCAATGCAAATAATGTTTGTATAACAAAGATGAATTTATCCGGTGCTGATGTTCCACTCATACAAGAGAGATAGTCCAATCCCTTTTTCACAACCCTCCAAAAACACCTCAAAAACTTCTCTAAGGAGCTACCATACCTTTGGAGATTATTTTTTTCTGCCACTCAAAGATCTTTGGTTGGGAAATGGCAGGGAAAAATATCAAACCAAAAGTTAACTTGCCAAAGGGAAAATGTGAAAGAGGAGAAGACTATCGAGGTGATACCTATGTGGTCAGAAAATTGAATGAGACTGCTCCCTCATTCATACATAAAAGGCAATCAATGAACATTCTTGAGGGTACACAAGAGCAAAACCAAATTAGAAGATGGAGGAAGGAGCTCACTGGACAAGGAGTAATATTAAAGGAAGGTATAGCTGAAGAACTCAACCTCTCCTATGTCACTTGTAGGACCCTGAATAGGCTGAGAGTTGGAGTCCCTAAATGTAAGACCAACATGCTCAAGCAGTGGCTGATGACAGACATCACGTAGTGTGAATGTGGAGAGATACAGAATCCGGCTCATTTACTGGTCTGCCGATTACTGACAGAAACATGCACCAATTACGACTTCAGTTTGGCCAATGACAAAGTCAAGAAAGTGGCTTCATTTTGGCACTCCAGGGTTTGATCAGGACACAAAAGAAGATCAAAACATGTTCTTTGGGCATCTAGGACATCATCCTCTATTACTCCTGTTTATTTTAAATGTTCTGAGCTTTTTCATGTACACCCGTAGTAATGGATGCAAATGAGTATTGCCCCTGACCATCAGTATTGCCATGTTCGTGTTACTATGATGACATCCAACCTCTGATAGAAGAGTCAGAAAAATCAGGTTGCTCAACATTTTATTAAACACTCACTTCCACTGAACTGATTTGATTCTGATGTTTCCATTCTGAAGTTTAAAGCTGCATAAATTCAATTGTGTCCCAGGCCAATAATGGTATGCTTCTTACCACGGATTCACCATGAAACAGGACGGCGTGTATGAACATCAGAAATTCAAAGTGTAAAATGTGTAAAGCTATATTTCTATAATTGGTCCCAGGGCAAGGGGTTGATCTCACATATAAAAGCTTCCAGATATACTCCTGGACAACTTCTAATTAGAGAACGAAAAAGGAATTGAACTTTGGAAACTACGATGAAACCCTGCATTTTTATAAAAAGAGATCGAAATAAAGAAAGACAGAAAGAAAGAAAGAGGACATAATCATATTGACCTTGAACTCCACAAGACCCAGAAATCAACTGATTTTTTACTCTCTAAGCTCCTTAACAAGCATGGGGATTAAAGATGAGCTCTGTAGAATGACTCGTATTAGATATAAATGATAGCGGACAATAGAAAATTTATCCAAGATACCAGAAGCAGACATTCAGTGCAAATTCCGTTTCCCAAGATGTAATGATACAGCATTACAAGGGAACACATAACCATTGATAGCAATATGACTGAATCCATTGGAAAGCTCTCAGCAGAAAAGAAAGCATTAAACACACACTCACACACTCACACACAAGTAAAAAAGAGCCACAACTTGTTATTTCCTCTATCATGAAGAATATCACAAGGATAACCAAGGCATTTCAGATATAATTCGTAAATATAACATTTGGAAAAGTTACTTCATGGACTAAAATTCCCCAGAGTCCTTCAGCACTTCTAAAATTGCCTTGACCATCTGACCCACTTATTTTTTCCTTCTAGGCCTGTCATAAAGATTACAAATAAAATATAACTCCTTTGCAAAATATGATATATATTTGTTTACTTCATTTGTTATTTAACTTTAGATCATCCATGTCCTTCATGTAGAACAGGGGTACCCAACCTGAGGCCCATGGGCTAGATCCAGCTCATGGCACCTTTTCATGTGCCTCCCACCCCTCCAAGGGCATTTGAGAAACCAAATGGCCACCCCTTTGAAGCTGTTGGGACAAAATGGTCACCCCCATCGTGCAGGCAGGGCAAAATGGCCATCTGGTCCCCGAAGTTGACTGAGAGAGCGTGACCCAGTCCCTGGCTTGAAAAGGTTGATGTAGAAGTTCAAGGCAGTCTACGCTGTGGTCTTCCTTCACATGTTTGGCATAGATCTAGTGAGGAAATTGTCCCAATTGGAGTAGTCCTATTCAATCAGAGGGGTTTAGCCATATTTTGAGTCAACCCCAATTGGGGTTATGTCTGTCTGTTCCCTGCAACTCTGTGATGTACATCAGACTGTGAAGGAATGTACAATGTTGATCCATTTTCTTGTCAAGCATTGTGAGTAAAATTTATTTTGCAAATCTCTTTATGTCTAACACTATTCTTTTTCCACAGGTAGCACAGATTTCCTCCCTCTGTGTATGCCAATCCTTTCTTAAAATGGGATTTATTTTTGGATTGGTAGTGACGGTGGTGGTAATCCTACGTCTTTGGGGCAAGTGGAAGATTCCTACCACTGTAAATGATTAAGCGGAAGAAGGAAACAGAGTCTACGAGAATGATAGCCAGTCAGGGAAGTGTTAATTTCCCAAGCAGCCATGTGGACACATTATTTTACCTTGCCAAGTTACTTTAAATTCTTCTACCTGGATCTGATTTCCCCCCCTCCCTTTCCCCAAGCACATAAAAGAAAGCTATCAAGTTACTCGATCAATGTTAGTTTATTATTGCTTACCCAAGTGTTTAATAAACCTGTCCCTACCTTGGACACAGCTTTAAATACTTCATTGACTGTAACAAAGCAGCTTTTTTTCCACCCAGACCAAAGTGGGCTGTATAAACTATAATTAAATACTCACTACAAGCTCTGCCGGTCAGATAACAGAAGGAGAAGGTCCATTATATGACTGGCAGAACCATCATTTAAAGGAGGATTATTGTTGTTAGAAAATGGCTCAAAAACAAACAAAGAAAAGGGGTAATTAAATAGAGGGGGCTGCAGTTTAGTAAGGTATATTTTGCTCTGTTTGGGAGTCTGGTGTTCCTACCACTGTAAATGATTATACAGAAGGGGGAAACAGAGTCTACAAGAATGATAGTTAGGAAAACACCTTTGCATTCAGCTAGCCGATTGACGATCATCATCTCAACAGAATTAGGGAATTTATGAAAGGAGTGAGGATAAGAAAGAATCAACATTCAATGTTGTCTGTGTCAGATTCTTCTTCTTTCATATCCAAAACTGCCAAAATGAGGCCACCTTCTTGGCTTTGTCATTGGTCAAACTTAAGTACAGATTGGTACATGTTTATGGTAGTAATCGGCAGACCAGCAAATGAGCCGGATTCTGTTATCTCTCCACATTCACACTCCGTGTTGTTATCCACCAGCAGTCCCCACTTCAAGCATGTTGGTCTTACATTTAGGGACGCTGATCCTCAGCCTGTTCAGGTTCCTGCAAGAGACACATAGAGGAAGCCAAGTTCCTCAGCTACATCCTCATTCAATGTTATTTCTTGCCCAGTGAGCTCCTTCCTCCATCTCCTAATTTGATTTCGCTCAAGATTGTTTGTTCTTTCCATAAAGCTCTTCCTGGATCTGAGTTAGCAGTCATGAGGCTCATGTCAATTCAGAGGATGTCAAAGGTCATTCTCTTGCTTAGTTCTCTTGGCATCAAACTGTACTAGAGATACACCCTAGGTCACAAATACACAGAGTCACTTTCAGCACACTGTGATAGAGGTAAAGGTAAAGGTCGCCCTTGTTTGAAAGCCAGTCGTATCCAACTCTAGGGTTCAGTGCTCATCTCAGTTTATAGCCAAAGAGCCAGCACTGTCTGCATCTGCAGACGTTTCTGTGGACATGTGGCAGGCATGCCTCAACACCGAAGTGCACGGAATGCTGTTTACCTTCCCATTGAAGTGGTCCCTATTTATCTACTTGCAATTTCTTGCTTTCAAACTGCCAAGTTGGCAGGAGCTGGGACAGAGACAGGAGCTCACTCCATCATGCAGGACCCAGGAATCAAACTCCAACCTTCCATTCAGTGAGTTCAGCATCTTAACCACTTGAGCCACCACAGTCACACTGGGATAGAAAGGACCTACAAAAAGACAGACATGTCAGTGGCAAAAATCTGTTCAGATAAACAGAAATCATTTAGTGGGCACTAATGAGATTCCATCCAACCTTCATTTTGTAAACTAAATGGAAGCTGCCTTCCCAAGGTGTACTACCGTCATCTGTTAATATTGTCCTCACATGGGTACATCTGATATTTGCTTGCTCTACTTAATATTCCTCTATCCTATCAATGCATTAAAACATATAAAGTCTATTTCTTTTATTATTAACCATCATAGCTAATAGGCATTGATGGATCCATTCACCACTAATTTATTTAATCCATGTTTAAAGCCAATATCCTGCATTCATGTGTTAGACAAGATTTGTACAAATGAGAGAATTGTGTTTTTGTTTGTCCTGAAGCTACTGACAGTGTGTGCATAGGTGTGTTTGTGTGTGAGAGAGATATTTATTATGTTACTGCTTTCAAAATCTTGGTTAATAGTTTGCTATGATTAAATGCATTTTCTAGTTGGATGCAGATGATTTACATCCTATATGAAAAGGTATTGTTTATTTGGCTTTTTTTGGTTACAGACTGATTATTTCTTTCACTTCAATTGAACAGCATTCTCTTACTCAGTCACTTAACTGAAACCATTCTTTTGGACTAATTTATCATGTGCTTGGATTCCAACATCTGAAATGATTTGCCATCTTCCTCCTCACATTGACTCCAAGTGGTTTACAGATAAATAAAATTGGGTTAGTTCCCTTCAACCAAAAGTCCTTGAATAACATAATTCCACTTTTGTCTATGGCAAAATATATTGGTTAATCATCCAAATGAGTCTCAATTTATATTCCACTTCAGTGGCTTAGTGGTTAAGATGCTGAATTTGACAACTGGCAGGCTGGCAGGTCAGCAGTTCAAAACCTGAGTACTGCATGACGGAATGCGCACCAGTCTCTGTCCCAGCTCCTGCCAGTCTAGTAGTTTGAAAGCAAGACATTGCAAGTACAGTCATACCTTGCATAACGAATTTAATTCATTCGGCAAGGTTGCTCACTATGCGAAAAATTCGCTATGTGAGTCTGACTCGCATAATGAATTTTTCGCTATGCGAGTCGGACTTTCTCTATGGAAAAACTCCCATAACGAGCGTTTCTATGGGGCAAACTCGCATAGCGAAAAAATTCATTATGCGAGTTTTCCCCATAGAAACACTCGTTATGCGAGTTTTTCCATAGGAAAAAGTCCGACTCACATAGCAAAAAATTTGTAATGCGAGTCAGCCTGCTTAGCAAAAAATTTGCTCGTTATGCAAGTTTTTCGCTAAGCGAAACGCTCGTTATGCGAGGTTTGACTGTAGATCAATAGGTACCACTTTGGAAAGGCAAACAGCATTCTGTGCACTCTGGTGTCTAGTGATGCATGTCACATGACCACAGAAACGTCTGCAGACTCAGACCGCTGTGGCTCTTTGGCTGTAAAGGGAGATGAGAACTGAATCCTAGAGTTGGATATGATTGGCTTTTGAGCAAGGGCGACCTTTAACTTTATGAAACCAGGCGTGTTTTGTATCCCCCTTTAATCTCAACAAGGTAGAGTTAAGTGAGTGAAGAAAATCTGAAAAAAAATACAAGGCTACCAATCTAGCCCAGTTCTCTTTGCTTTGCTCTACAACAGACCAAGGTCAAGACAAATAGCCTTGGTTTTATATGTGTTTCAGGATCCAGTTTAAGACTCTGCTTTCATAGTTGAGCAGCTGACCGACTTACATTTATTTTCTCATTTACTTCTTTCTTCTCCACCTCTTTATTTCACAGCCATTCTCTCATGTAGAGTAAGGAAAGATGGCCTTGAACGTTTGATTTTGCTAAAGAAGTGGTCTTGTTCTTGAAGTGGGGCAAAGCTCCATTGACCTTATAGATAAATCTCTACTGCATTTAAACTAGGTTGGAGGTTGTGTGGTAATCCTACAACGTATGTTGTAGAAAGGACAGGGTAACCCTGAAATTAGAGAGGTAGTGTTTGCAACACAGTAGATCAGAGGAAGGAAATGGACTTATACAAGCCAACCCCTGTCACAATCAGTAAAGTCATCCCATAGGTCTGTCTTCTCATAAATGTGCATCGATATATCCTTTCCCTTTGGTGCATAGAAAAGGATTGGCTTACGTTTTGTTGGCTCTCAGCCTGAAGAAAAGACATATTTAACAGTTTATAACTGTCCCAATGACAGTGTGTTCTAATTTAGAACTCCTGTGTTATACTTGTTGGGAAGTTTTAATTTCCAAAGGGCAGCCAAGGTCCTCCATGAGAAATTTCTCGACAGTGAAAGAAACTAATCCTTTTTAGTGATGTTTGGCTTTGCCACAGCAGCAGGAGCTGATCTCTGATTTCATATTTCATACCCTTGGTTTTTCTTAATGAAATTTTCTCCTTTAAAGGCTAACAGGGTGTATAAAGAAGAGGACAAAAAAAAAAGGAAATCCTTTGTCAGGAATCTTTGAGGTGAAATTCAAGTAGCAAGCCCGAGGCTCACAGCATGAGAAAGTCAACTACCAAAAGTTTCAACAGAGGTATTAATCCATTTTTCCCCTTCTAGAAAAGTGTTTCCCCTTTGCTTTTTAGAATTCAATTCCCAGAAGCCCTAAGCCAATTCCCCAAAAGCACGGATCAGCTTTGTACTGACTTAGGCTGCTGGGAACTGAAGTCTCCCTGTCAGGTGTGAGGGCCACGTTGGAAACCACTGTTCTAGAAGGACCATTGCTATATTGAATTACAGTAATACCTTGGGTAACGTCTACCTCGTATAACGCTAAAATCGCATAACGTTAAGTAATCGCGTGGAGAATTGGATCAAATAACGTTAAGGTCCTATGGGATGGATCGGATAACAACCGCTAAAGCCTGTGTGTTTACAATGTATCTCTATGGAGCTTTAACGTTATCCGACCGATCCCATAGGATTTTAACATGCATCGGATAACACTAAAAATCGGATAACACCAAGACTTGTGGAACCAAGTCTTAGCGTTATCTGAGGTATTACTGTATATGGTTTGGAAGAATCGGTCAACTTGCAGTTTGTATCTTTTGAGAAAGTCTTAATGTATTCAGCTGTGTCCAGGATCCATGTGCCACTTGCCATCCTTAAGGTCTTTAACTCTCATCTGTGTGCTGTATTTCTTTGCATGAGTCTCCCTTAAAAGGGTGGAAAGAAGCTTGTATATTAAGTTTTCTTTTTCTTTCGTGTCCAGATCAAACTTTAAAGTTCCAAAATGAAGTCACATTCTTGGCTTTGTTGTTAGTCAAAACTGAATCATCTTTCGTACATGTTTCTGGTAGTTTTCAAGAGACCAGCAGCTGAACCAGATTCTGTAACCCTCCACATTCACACAGTGTGTTATAATCTGCCTGTAAGCATATTGGTCTTAGACACTCCAACCCTCAGCCTATTCGGGGTTCTCCCAGTGATATATGGGAGGTCGCATTTCCTCAACCATATGTTCCTTTAATGTTATTCCTTGTTCAGTGAGCTCCTCCCTCCTCTTCTAATTTGTTTTTACTCTTCCATACCCTCAAGAATGTTTGTTCTTGCCATTAACCTCTTCCTGGATCTGAGTTGGTGGACTTGAGGCACATATCCATTTAGATGATGGTGAGGGTCATTCTCTTACTCAGTTCTCTCAGTGTCTGCTGCTCCTTCTCTCCTTATCTTGGGTGGAGTGATATCTACAAGAGGATAACCCTGAGGATAAGCTAATGAGGAATTAGATTTGGAATGGCCCATTCCAGTTTGACATCTTTCTACATGTGCTAGCCGAACTTCTGTAGCTGGTGGTGGCATTGTAGCTTGAAACCACATAACTGGAGCACATATTGGAGAAAGCTTGCCTACACGACTCTAGCCACCAAAAGCTGACTATCAGAGTCTCTGGGACAGGTCATTGGAAGAAGAGGACCACCTGCTTTAATTAAGTTTTCTCCAACTGTAAGGTCTTCCTGAACTTCTGAATGTTTTTTTATCCTTTGATGGGTTTTTGCTGCTACCCCTGGTTACCTTTTAATTCAGATTTGGTCTTTTTGTCTGAAGCCAGAATTGCCTCAGAGCTTCTGTTTCTGGTTCCTTCCAGACTGCTGCCAATGGCTACATTTAAAAGACTTTTAAGGTCAGGAGATCTAATTCTCACACTGTGTTCGTTGGCTGTCAGCTAGTGTAACTGGGACTTGGACCTCCCAACAAGATATTGAATTCCAGGATTGAAGAGACTGACTTCCTATTTTTTTAAAAAAAAATGTTATGAGAACCTTTCAAAGGAATCGACATCATGGTGTATGTGAGCACTAATGAAAAAAAGTCCCATGAAATAGAAGGTACATCAAGCAATGGAAGATAGATGCTCCATCTAGGCCTGGAGCATACTAGGAAAACACACAGAGACACACACACACACAAACACAGACACACACACACAAACACAATTGATGCCAGTTACTTTTTGGTGATCATATTAATAATAATTTTGTGTTAGAGATCACTCTGGGTTGAAAGGATCTTGCTGGAGAATCTCCACTCAGGGGATGCTTGAATGAGGCTCCTTTTGTGTCCCCACTTGCAGCTCTTGGGAATCAAAACCCAACTTTCCAGTTTCCAGCTCAACGTCTTAACCACTACGTTACCAGGGGAACTGCTGGTAATCATATTCAGCACATCTAAATGTGGCAAACATGAGAGAGAAGCATGTAGTGTGTCCTTCTGATATAAGTTGCATACATTATTTCCTGTTAGCTTTTCAAATAAGCTGGTTCTTAAAAAATAATAACTGCATGCCCATTTTTATATCAGAGAGTAAACAAAACAAAATAAAGACATTGTGGCACCTTAAAAACTATCATACTTGATTCACAAAAGCTAACATTAAAATACAGGTGTTAGTCTTTAAGGTGCCACAAGATTGTCTTTGCTTGTTTTGTTTATTCTCTGATATGTTTGCAGAGACTAACACATCAAATTTTTCTACCCATTTTTTTTTGTTATCTTCAGTTATTCAAAGCTGTTTACAAATTGGTTGCAGGGAAGTTA
Source organism: Furcifer pardalis (assembly GCA_030440675.1). Classification (NCBI taxonomy): domain Eukaryota; kingdom Metazoa; phylum Chordata; class Lepidosauria; order Squamata; family Chamaeleonidae; genus Furcifer; species Furcifer pardalis. The sequence goes on along the minus strand of CP126891.1, from coordinate 3,133,681 downwards.
AGCCAAGGAAAAGTTATAATGACAAGGTTAGATTCCTTAAGGAAAGTTTGTGAAGAAGAGAAAAATAAAGAATTCTAACTGGGTTTATGGCTGCTGTAAACGCATTTATGAGAGCCGCAGACTCATTTATGGCAGCCATAAATGAGTCTGTGGCTCATTCCGGCGGTGATGGTGCTAGGGCGCAGCTGGAACAATGGTGTGTGCCAGTTTATTTGGCACCATGGGCCAGATCCATCCCACGGGCCTTAGGTTGCTGACCCCTGAATTAGATGGTTCTAACATTAGTTTCCTTCCAGTAAAATATTGTACAGTTTATAAAAATCGTGCAAATCTTCCTAACCACATTACGATATGGCCAGATTAGGGGATGTCATATTACTGTATATACTCAAGTATAAGCCTAGTTTTTCAGTCCCAAGATTGATCCCCAAAAGGGGAAATGGCTTATACTCGGGTCAATGACCACAAGGGTCTCAAGACCATGTCGATTGAGACGCTCCAAAAATTTAATTAATGTTGCCATATTTTCATGCATTTTGTTATTGAAACTCACTTGCAGCTGTTGCATTTCCCATCCTCGGCTTATACTTGGGTCAATCTATTTTTCTGGATTTTCAGGTCAAAATTAGGTACCTTGGCTTATATTAGGGTTGGCTTATACTCAAGTATGTACGGTAATAGTTTAAAAGGATGTATAGAATAGAAAGGAATCTGGCAACCAGTATCATATGCACACCTTGTTGTATGCCAGAGGTCCCAAGAGGTGGGGAGACACAGCCTAGGTTAAATGGTGTGGCACAATGTGTCACCATTAGTCTGTGAAGAACAGCTTCACAAATGCAAGGGCTCTTCTGATTAGAAGTCACTGATTAGTGGGAATTTAGCAAATTGATTTCGATGGATGCAACCAAAGGCTTAATGTGATATGTTCAGAAATGACACTTGGTGGCAGGGGAGATGATAATAGCACAGAAACATTTCCTATTTATTACTTGGCACTTATTTCCTCCTCGGCCCTCAGTTTCTTCAAGATGCAAAATTCTGTTTTGCAGATCTTTTCCATCCCAAGGGTTAAAGAGCCCCATGCGACCCCCAATGATTCACACAGATAATCGACCAAGTAAAGGAACGTGGTCTTTCTTAACCACAGAGGCATCTTATGAGAAGTCAAGTGAGAAGAATCTCTATTAGACACAAAACTGCATTATACAAGTCAGAATAGTTCTGGTAAAACTGACCAGTTGCAGCTCTCCATGATTTCAGAAAGAACTTTGTTTCAAGTCTTATGTGCAGGTGCCTGGAAATTTAAGTGAGCCTTTCTGCATTGAAATCACATACTGAGCAACACAGAGTAGGTAGGCTAGCACCTGTAATATCCTTCTGCTTGGCAGTGACTATTTGCCGTTCATAGATAAATATTATTCCATATCTTATTGAATAAAATATATTTTATCAAAGCTGATGGAGACATATTGGCTCAATAAATTCTGATACTCTATTCAGAGAGAAAGTGGCAATAAAAATGCTGATGATGAGACACGGCAAGAATATTGAATACCATTAACATGTTATTTCTTCTGTTCTGATATGGCTGTCATGTTCTTCCCCTTGTTCTAATCTCTTCATCGGGAGTCCCCCCCCCCCTTCTCGGCTTGTTTGAATGAGAAAAATAGTGGGTCATTTTTTTAAAAAAAAAATGGCTTAAATAACCAGCCGCTGGAGGAATAATTATAGATAAGTAATACAGCAAATCACCAAAATTAAGTGAAGGGTCGAGCTTTAATGGACCAACAAGCCTTTGGCTGGAGTGTAAATGGAGTGTATTAAAATGCTCCCTGCATTCAGTTAGGCTTTTGGCTAGGGAATCCCAACTAATCAAGCAGCTTTGGATTAGCAGCTGCCGTTTCATGATCAATCAATTAGACATTGCATAACACTCAAATGTATTGGGAGTGCTTTTCATTGCGGGTGAGTTATTTATTTGGATTATTGGTTATCCTTTGTTTTTGGAGATAAATTGCCATTGAACTTTCTTCTTCTTCTTCTTCTTCTTCTTCTTCTTCTTCTTCTTCTTCTTCTTCTTCTTCTTCTTCTTCTTCTTCTTCTTCTTCTTCTTCTTCTTCTTCTTCTTCTTCTTCTTCTTCTTCTTCTTCTTCTTCTTCTTCTTCTTCTTCTTCTTCTTCTTCTTCTTCTTCTTCTTCTTCTTCTTCTTCTTCTTCTTCTTCTTCTTCTTCTTCTTCTTCTTCTTCTTCTTCTTCTTCTTCTTCTTCTTCTTCCTCGCATATCTGATTCCAAATATTGGCTCTCCTCATGGTGGTCAGCCATGAAGATTGTCCTGGGAGCAATATAATGCAGTGACCTTCCATTTGCTTTCCACATCACAGCATGACACCAGTACCACTGATCCAGTTGTGCAAGTGACTTTCTGGTCCTGAGCCCTTTGGGCATACAAGGTCCTCATCAGTCAGTATTGATGAAGCTGCTGCCCTCCATCAAAATGAATTCAAGTGATATTTAATCCCCTTGGGGACCCTCACCCTTCCCTCTGGCCTTTGCCACCCAAGGCTGTTAGTCCTCAGGGTTGTCAGGTTAGTTAACTGCTGCCTGATAATTGACGAATTGCTGGCAGTATGGTCTACTCTGTTACCATAATCTTGGCAGATAAGTTACCTGTCTGGCCAGATAACCTGTTTTGGTTTTTTCATCCTCAATTTTAATTTAATTTAAGAGATTTATATACCACCATATCCAATGGACTCTGAACAGTGTACACAAGCTAAAAACAATTAAAAAAAACCTTAAAAACATAGCAATATTACCACACACACACACACTGCTGTGCCATTTACTATCTAAAAACTATATAAAATTGAAAATAGTCTGGAATAATAAAACATATGAAAACCAAAATAATAACAATCATTCATAAACTTTGATTCCACCTGTCCATGTGGTCCTTTTTTAATTTGTGGGGATGATAATCAGTGAGCTAATCAATGATAACAGCACTTAATTCTAGCTAGATAGGATCAAACAGTTCCCTTTTGATTCATGGATACTGTATATATATATATACAGTATATATATTTACATCCATCACTCTTTTTTAAAAATTGCAACCCTAAAGATCCACAATTCAGACTTAATCTCCACCATCAGATTCTATATGGCTGGGAGAGGGTGGAAAACTTTCTCTCTCCTCTCTCCCCCCCCCCCCGCCCCTATGGCGCTTGGTCCCAGCTGCATGACACCGTTCATGAATATGCATGAAATCAGATATGACATTGCCCCGCTCCCATTAATAATCTTGTCATCTGACTTGTGCAGCAGAAAAAACACAGCCTGTGGCATTTCAGAGAAAGAAGGCAGCCTGGAGGAACGTCGAGGAGTGGAGAGGTTGGTGGTGGAACAGAAGTCTCTCCCCGCTCTCCCCCCCCCCCTCATTGAAAGAAATAAATGAACAAATAAATTGGGATTAAGTACTTGGGGAAAAAAATTTGGCAGCCGAATGGAAGAGGGAGGGTGCAGGCAAGAGATGGCAAGAGAAGGGAAAGCACAGGGAGATTCTCAGTGAATGCAGTGGCTTGTTAGAAGCCCCCAAGCGGGTGGGTGTAGTGGAATGTAAGCTGACCTTGACTGGAACCATAGTGAGTAACCCTGGTCTCTCTCCCCCCCCCCTTCCCACTCTTTTTTCGTCAAAGCTGCATTTGCAGCCGAGGTTTGGATTTCGGGCTTTCCAGTCATCAATCATCTTAGCCTATTCTTTTCTCTGACAGCTCGGTACAAGCTCTGACATTTGACATAGGAGACCTCAGGCCTTACACACATGGTCCAGGCACAAGCCCCGAGGGGAGAGGTCCAGGCAGGACTGGGGTGTGACAAATACTGGATGGAAGAAAGAAAGAGAGAGAGAGAAAGAAAGAGAGAGAGAGAAAGAAAGAAAGAAAGAGAAAGAAAGGAAGGAAGGAAGAGAGAGAGAGAGAGAAAGGAAGGAAGGAAGAGAGAGAGAGAAAGGAAGGGAAGGAAGGAAGGAAGAGAGAGAGAGAAAGGAAGAGAGAGAGAAAGGAAGGAAGGAAGGAAGGAAGAGAGAGAGGAAGGAAGGAAGGAAGATAGGAAGGAAGGAAGGAAGGAAGGAAGAAAGGAAGAAAGAAAGAAAGAAAGAAAGAAAGAAAGAAAGAAAGAAAGAAAGAAAGAAAGAAAGAAAGAAAGAAAGAAAGAAAGAAAGAAAGAAAGAAATTGTAACTCTAATAGGAACTGATCTTTTGTGAGGACAGTACATCAGGTCTTGATTCCTTCAGCCCTGAGGGAAGAGCTCCAGGCAGTACTGGGGTGTGACAAGTATTGGAAGGACGGACGGACGGATGGATGGACAATTGTAACTCTTAATAGGAACTGATCTTTTGAGAGGACAGTACATCAGGTCTTGATTCTTTCAGCATTTCAGGGCAATAGAGGGTGTCTTGAAGAAAGAGTTGCACTTAAAAGGTAGTAAGAGGAGAAGATAATGGACCACCCAAAATCACACACTCTGCAGGATAATAGTATGATTTTTAATGACATACTTATTCTCCCTTTCTTCCGGACTTGGATCTAAAAGAGCTCAATTATTATAGTGAAGAATGTTGTCACATAAAATGAAAAGCGAGAGTAAAATTATGTTTCTGTGATGCTAATGCTGGTGGTGATGGTGGTGGTTGGACAACAGGAAAAACTATATATCAGAAATATCACTACACATATGAAAGATTATAGATTATCTCTGTCTAGATCCCTTGTGGTATATTGGATCAGCTGCAGCAAAACGGTAGATGTTATGAGTTTGATTCTGATGGGGCTCATGGTTGACTCAGCCTTCCATCCTTCCGGGGTTGGTGAAATAAGTACCCACTATGTTGGGGGCAAAACTACTAATTACCTTGTGAGGTGCCCAAAGAGTGTGCTAAGAGCAATGGGGCGGTATATAAGTGTAATTGCTCATTGCTAATTTTCAGTGTCTGGAATCAACATACATGGATACATTATTTATTTATTTATTTATTTAACAAGTAGGTTTTACAGAGTAGGGCTGTATACAAATCAAATGAATGAATAAATAAATGAATGACTTTAAATAGATGGGACAGTATATGTGTTATTGATATTGCTATAGCTATGGTTGATGTGATGTCTTTTCGCTGTTGTCTTCCGCCCATACAAATAAATGATGAAGAAAATGATTCCCCCCCCCCCCAACTTTTTTGGAAAACTTAAAAAATAAATCATTGTTTCCATTTCTACCTTTTAAGTCCACTATCTTCTGAAAGTTTGAAGCCCCCTCCCCAAAGTAGAATGATGATTAAATTGGCTATATTGTGGATTTTCTAATCTTCACCATCAAAAAATTCAAAGGGTTAAAGCTTCAAAGCTTTATTATCATTTCTACTGTTTAAAAAGTCATATTTAACTAGTTGTTTGCATAGTCCTGGTTTTGGGGAAAGGTGGCATTATAAATAAATACATAAATATTAAGTCATCTCAGAGTTTTAAAAAAATACTTTATTGGACTGCAATGTCCCAAATCTCCTAGCCATTATGGTCATTTATTATATTGACTGTGGAAGCTGTAATCCATTGCATCTGGAATGTCTTAACATTACAGATGTAACACCATATTATCTGGAGCTGGGGACTGCAGTGGCTCAAGTGGCTAAGACAATGATTGGAAGACGGGAGGTCAGAAGTTCGAGACCTGAATACTGCAGGATGGAATGAGCTCCCGTCTCTGTCCCAGCTCCTGCCAACCTAGCAGTTCGAAAGCAAGAAATTGCAAGTAGATCAATAGGGACCACTTCAGTGGGAAGGTAAGCAGCGTTCCGTGTAGTCCGGTATCTAGTCATGCCTGACACATGATTACAGAAACATTTGCAGAAGCAGACAATGCTGGCTCTTTGGCTTTGAAACAGAGATGAGCACTGAACCCTAGAGCCAGACACGACTGGCTTTCAAACAAAGGTGACCTTTACCTTTACCTAGCTGGAGCTGTGTAAGGGTGAATGGAATCCATTATAGGGGAAAATTTAGCTGCCCTCAACATTGATTTATCTGAGATAAAGCAGGGTAACTATTTTTTTAAAAAAAATATAGTTTCATGTATGCTACCAATTAAGGAAGACGGAACCATGAGACTTCAAGACCAGGGATACTAGATATATTTGTTCAATCTTTGGTTCAGAATTAAATATCCTTTAATTGATATATAATTCACATATGAATGAATGAATGAATAAATAAATAAGATATTTGCCAGATTAATATCCACTTGGGTTCTATTAACTTAGCACATCAACAAATTCTGCCAGTTCAGCAGCCCACAGCACCATTTCATGTGGGCCCCCCACCGCTTCCACCACACCAGGAAGCGCTATGTGGGGGAGAGAGAGCAAGATGGCCATCCAGCCCCCAAAGCTGGCTGAGGAAGTGTGACCTGCCCCATGGCTTAAAAAGGTTGAGAAGGAAGTGATTTTTTATTTTTGCATTGCAATTCGTTTTATGTTATGTACAGATGATATTAATGTATTTGTTGCTATTCTGCTGCTTTGTAATTGTAATTATCTGCCCGGAGGGAAGTTATTGTTTGTAATTGTTTCTATGATATACACTGATAATATTGATGTATTTGTCGTTATTTTCCTGTTTTGTTGTGTTGTATCTTATTGCATTTTCTATTAGATTTAATTTCAAATTTACTGTGATATATTGTGATTATGTAACATATTGTTGATTATAGCGGTGAATGTTATATTTGTGAATTTTGTGAGCCACCCTGAGTCGGTTGCACTGAGTAGGGTGGCATATAAATTGTGTTATTATTAACGATAACGATAACGATAACGATAATGATGACGAGGATGATGATGAGGACGAGGACGAGGACGAGACGAGGACGAGAACGAGAACGACTACGACTACGACTACGACTACGACTCCTGGTTTAGGGTTCATTTTCTAGATCTCAGGTTGTGTTGCTTAAAATCTCAAGGCCAAGGATGACGTTAATGTAGCTCTTATGTTCTCTTTCGAGGGTGTCTCCTACAACAGATTTGTCAGAGATCTTACAACAGATCCAGGTTTACTCTTGTAAAGTCATAATTTTCCACTCTTTGCATTCTAACCTGCTTCCTGAAATAGATTCTTTTAGTCAGGGTTTGCAGCCTGAAGGTTACAACATATTTGGTTGGAGTAATCTATTGCCCTTTAAATTCACCATTGCATCTTCATGTGGGTTCTCTGTCTTCCTCACACAGTATGTTGTGATTGTCGCTGAAGTGCATGCCCTGCAGGTCTCAGTACCAGCCCTGAAAGGGAATGAGATGCAGTGACATGGTAACCCTTGGCCTTAAAGCACATCGGGGCAATTCTTTAACCAGGCAATTGGCAGCCTTAAATGTTATAGCAGGTTTCTACAGCCATCCCTCCCAAACGGGTCTCTAAAGGGCAAGATTGTGTCTGTTTTCAAGCCACCGAGAAAGCCGTGGTCAGACAAATTGTTTGTACATTTGGAGTGCAATGATAGTGTGACATTGCATTTCATGAAGCCCAGAGAAGAGTTGCAGGAGAATAAAATGGTGGTAAACAACGTCAAAGCGAATTAGCTTTGTTGTAGATGCACAAATACATCTCCGTCCCCATCTGTGCCCCCATTTGGAGTGAACATTCAACACATATAAATATTTCTTATGGGTTTTTAAAAATCTCCACTTACATGCATAGGGATTAGAGAAGGCAATAAATAAATGACATCAAAGCATGTTCTCGTACCAGCTAATGGCCCGAAGGCACCTAAGAACATTTCTGTCCTCTTTCCCCCATGTGAGTGGGTGCATTGTGGGTAACGTAGGTTGCCTTCCATTGGCATGTCAGGGCTTTCGCCATTGCTGAAGGCAAGAACCAAACGTGACGAACCAATGGTCTGATTCGGACTGGCAATTCTTCTCCATGTAGTTTCAAACTTCTCATGCGCGCAAAATTTAATAAACCTTGGTCTGCATATGTTAGAGGTTTCGCCTCCTGTGAAAATGAGATCTGCATATTTTAAAAGCTGGAAATTAGTCAACATACCTTGCCTCATGTATATTAAATAAACACACACACACATGCACACACTCTGTATGTGTGTGTCTCGCAGACTTTTACACACACACAGGTTCGGAAGGGCAACCTTGTGTTTTTTGCCTCCACAATTAGGTCACTTCATTTATGCGGCTTCTGGTGCTCCCCCCCCATGCCGCTGCCTCTTATGGGCAGTCAGGCTAAAAGGGGAAGGTTAGAGGGTAAACATCTGTGTTGGTGCTTTCCTCCCCCCCCCCTTATCTCCATCCCTTGGTTTAATAAGGGCCTTAGAAAATCCAACCCTGGAGCAGCTTCCATATCAAAACTGATGCTGCTAAAAGGTTCTTCTTTTTTTAAAGAAAGAAGTAAACTAACTACCATAATAATATCCACAACAGATGAGAAATACCCAGTGGTGGACTCCAAAAGAAATTACTACCACACTGTGGGTGTGATATGGTTGGCATGTTATCCGCCCAGAGTGGGAAAATCTCCCAGATGGGTGGGGTACAAGTGGAAGAAACAAACAAACAAACAAACAAGGTAAAGGTAAAGGTTTCCCTTGTGCGAAAGCCAGTAATATCCAACCCCAGGGTTCAGTGCTTATCTTTGTTTCAAAGCTGAAGAGCTAGCCCTGTCTGCTTCTGCAGACATTTCTGTGGTCATTTGGCAGGCATGACTAGATAGATAGATAGATAGATAGATAGATAGATAGATAGATAGATAGATAGATAGATAGATAGATAGATAGATAGATAGATAGATAGATAGATAAAACTCCCAAAAAATCACCTTTGGCACTGTTGGCCAAGATTTCTGGGAGCCATAGTTAAAGCATATCTTGGGCCCCAAGTTTGAGCTAGAACTTGACTTGTCATTTTTACGAGTCACATTATTCCTTAATATCTTTGTTGTTGATTCCTGCTTCGGTGTCATTCTTCTCTACATGTTGTATTTGAACTATATCCACCGTGGGAAGTTGTCATAGTCAGTTTCTAACACGTTTTTCCCTTTTATTTTTGCATTTTTGTGACCTTGTTTGAGTGTTTTTTTGTAAAACACTTCATTGTTTTTTTCCCCTGAAGTCAAATTTCAAATGTAATAGTGTCACCACAAAGGTTATTTTTTCTTCTTTCAAACTCACTTCGGCTGTGTGGTTTGGTCGCTGGGCCACCGAAACTGACACACACACATCCCCCGGTGAAGATTGCATTTTTTCAAGGCAACTTTCGGAAACATTGACGTAATCGCTTTGTATTTTTGGCCAATGGCTCTTTATATTTCTGAAAGCCGCCAAGATGAGCTTTCACTCGATGTAACCATTATTTTCGTGGGTGCTTTAGTTTTGTGGTGCAGCTCATCGAAAGTACATTATTTTCATTACATCGCAAAAGCTGCCAGACCACCCAACCAAAATGTAAGATATTCATCAAATCCACGTCAAAAATAAGGGAGAGAACCTGTAAACTTGTTTTTGTATTGCTGGCAATGTTTTCAATAGTTTTGATTCATTCATAGCTATACAGGTATACTTATACAGTACTTTGACCATGTAAACACACAAAGTTCAATTTATGTAAGCAAGCATGGATGATGTGTTTCTTATCATACTAGGTAACATCTTATTCCTTTATATTTGTTCCTCCCGGCATGGATGGAGGTGGAGCGAAAAACAGCTCTCTTTTCTCAGAGAAGGCTAGTTAAGATGTATCTTGCTGTTTTGCCATATCTTTAGTATGCAGGGAGCAGAGAGATGGTGATAAAAGGAGGAATGTCTATCTTTGAGTTCTCGGCAATACAGAATAAGTTATCAACCTACTAACATGCATGTCTGAAGAGAGTCCTTTGGCAGCCGGGAGATGTTATCTCTCCTGACATGTGAATTCTTCCCTCATGTCAATCCATGAAAGTACTAAAGAATAAATTCTCTCGTAAAATGAATGTGGCACACCACTGGGATTTAGAGAGCAACATATTTTCTCTCAGCTTCATCTTTCTTCTCCTACTTTAAAAATGCTCCAGCCAAACCTTTGATATCCATATAAATTAGTTGCTTGGAAAATCCATTGCACTAGTCTCAAAGGTTCATGGAAAGGGTGGCGGATTCCTCTGAGGGTTGTATTTGTCATGGCCTCTGACAACATTCCCCTGGTCCTCACATTCCCCTCGCTCCCTTCCACTAGTCAATGTGCCTTTTATGCCAACCTCCACAGCCTGAAAGCTGTGTAGCTGAGCCAGTGTGTGGACAAGATACCCACTACCACCTCACCGTTTGGAGCCCCCAGGTGTCAACTCTGGAGCTGTCGAAAACAACAATCACAAATGAGTTCTGTGGGGCAAACACAAAGTGCACACAATGTTGAGGAAGGTGCCATTCAGAGGTAGGGACTCAAGGATGACAGGACAGGACAGGCAGTTGTGTTTGGTTCAGTTTATCATTCCTGTGTTTCCCTTCTGTGTGGAAATTCCCTCCACCAGAAATACTGTGCCCCTTTACTTGGGGGGATGACACCAACGGAGTTGCGCCTCCAGACAGAGCTGCTGCCCTTCAGGAAGGGTGTAAAAACATGGCTGGTGGGGCAGGTATGGGGCTCTGGTCATACGATGACCCCAGCCTGTTGGCTGACTTGAGCCCCCCCCCCATCTTAATCTTTTAATTTGGATCTTTTTAACTTGTTGATGTTTTTAATTCTTTTTAAATTCTTTTAACCTAAATTTTATGGTGTTATGGCCAATGATGAATTTTACTGTGGGACTTTTCTTTTAATGTCCTTTTACTACAGCGGCGGCGGCGGCGGCGGCGACTACCTTGCTTTTCTAGAAAAGACTTTCCTACTCTGGGCAGCTAACAGCATAAAACTCAACAATACAGACACAAATTTTAAAATTTTCATATAAATACATCAAAATACAGAAACCCTGAAGGGAAAACCTATTTGTGATGTGGAGAGATAGAATAAAATGCCTAACGATCAGCCTTTGGTAAAATATTCCCAAAGGCCTCTTTAAAAAGAGATGTTTTAAATTGTTTTTTAATACATATGAGAGATGGTCCCTGGTGCAACTCCACAGGGAGGGACTTCCACAACATTGGTGCCACCAGCAAGAAGGCTCTCCTCCTAGTCAGGCTCTCTTTCCAAGATAATCTTGTGGTCAGCATCCGGAGCTGCGTCGTCAGGGAGGAGTGAGTGATTTTTTAAAAAAAATACAAATCAAGCAAAAACTTGTGCAAATCGCTTGTTAATGCAAATGTTGCAAATTGCACAAAAGGATGGAGATTACCGTTTCCTTGCATGGACTTTAAAAGACCAGCAATTTTGGAGAGGTTGTTTATCTCTTTTTAAAGAACCAGCCACTTCTTCTCTGCTTTCTGTGTGTATGTGTTTATGTGTACACACTCTTGTTTTTCAAAAGAAATAGTCTGCACAAATTACAGAGGCCTTGATGAGGAAGGACATTAGTCCTTGTCTTGGTCTTTCCCAGAAGTTGGGAATTTTATTGAATCAACTTGCCTTGTCAAGACAGCCTAAATCAATGAGCTATATACATATTATTGACCCTCATGCTCATGATGGTTTCTTCAACATCTCAAGGAAATAGTGGCTGCTCTCCACTGATGAGTGTCCCAAAGAAATTAACAGAAACCCGTAGAAACATCCCAAAGTAGGCAACACCCGAGGATATATGTCAGGGTTGGAGGGTAGGCAGCTCATTTACACCAGCTGTTGGCTTAATAGTAAAGCAGGTTGAGAAAGATCCAGCAAGCCAACCAAAGTTTCCTAGTTCATTACATTTAATTTCATTGGATCAACTTTTGCTTCTTGGAGTGGATGTGATTCTACAGTCTCAAAGGCAAGGTCCCATATATTCTGCAGCTGTACACAAGTGTGTGTGTGTGTGTGTGTGTGTGTGTGTGTGTGTGACATGCGCCTTCATTTCTACAGATGTGGAGTAGGGAAAATCAGGCCTTCAAAGTTATCCAGCATGAGTTATGCTCTCGGTTTGGTCAAGACTGTACTTTATGGGAAGCCACGGGCATATTCCTCTGCTCTCTCTTGCAGGAGCCTGTTAGAGTGAGGAGAAAGAGAGGAAAATCAGCCTAAAAGTTAAATGCTTTTTTATAGGGTGGCTTAAAAACTTCCAAAAATATAAATCTAAAATATTTATATATGGGGTTCAAATGGACAGACGTTATGACCTCATATGTGCATAGAGGATATCAGGGGTTCCCCTCCCTCCCTTCCCTTTTCAGTTCCACCTGGGATGACTTTAGCTTTTCAGCTTGCCTTCATTCTGTCCCCAGGTTAGCTTCTCTTTTGACTTATGACTCCATCAATCTGTGCAAGTATGTGCAGCTTTCCATCCAGGGAAATAGTTCATCTTGTATATGACTGTGGTTCCACTTTTTCTAAAGTTGGGGAGGGGAAAAAAAGCATCAAGCGACTTGCCTGTTCAAACCAGTTTATACTAAGAGATGCCCCCCTCCACTTTTGGGGTGACTTTGGTGGCAGCACCAGATGTGAATCCAGCATTTAAAAAATCTGGCGCTTTCTTTTGTTCACCTAATTGGAAGTAGATCAAAGCCAACAGGAAGTTGCTTTAGGTTGAGTTTTAAGGATCTGGAAGATTGAAAACAATGCTGTTAGGCAAAACTATGGGTTCATTCTTTCCTACACATTAGGAAACGTGGAATGTCCATGGGGCCATGTTGGCTTAGTGATTAAGATTCTGTGCTCGATGACTGGAAGGTTAGCAGTTCAGCAGTTCACGATCCAGGTGCCACATGACAGAATTAGCATGCGTTGTCTGCCCTAGCCCCGGCCAACCTAGCAGTTCAAAAGCAAGAAAATTCAAGTTTTTGCACTCTGTATCTAGTCATGCCTGCCACATGACCATGGAAATGTCTGCAGATGTAGACAGCACTGGCTCTTTGGCTGTAAATGGAGATGAGCACCACCCCTAGAGTCGGACACGACTGGCTTTTGAGCAAGGGGGACAGCATAATTAGTGGTGGTGGTGCCGGCGCTGTGGTAAGTGATGTTTTTGGACTTCTGGTGGTGGCAGTGGTAGCTTCTGGAGGTGCTGGGGTGGCCACGGTGGGCCGTATTAATGTGCTTCATGGGGCGGATTAGGCCCACAGGCTGTTGGTTGGGAACTCTTGCCTTAAACACTAGTAAATATAAGAATGGCATAGGCTTCCCTTGGCCACAGAGTTAAAGGCAGCAATTTTTCCTCCTGAGTTTTGCTGCTGTGGACAAACATGACTCACTCTCTCAGAAACTGATCTCACTCCTTCCATGGTCATGCCATATGTCCTTCAACTTGACTGATTTGGGAGCTGTGAGCTTCTTCCCTCCTGCTGCTGCTCTTCTGTGTCACTTCCAAGGTTGTAACTCCATTAAGTTTGCCCCTCCTTTACATTTAATCTCTCCATTTCTTTCATTAAAAAAAAGTGACACCAAGCCAACTGCAGTTTTATCAATGTGAGCCTTCCCTCTCAGACAAGCTCAATGGATCGTTCACTGCCAGAGTCCTGAATACATGGCCTACAAACTCATGCCGTATGGTTAATTTTTAAGCCAACTGATCAAGGGTTTTAATAAAGCAAAGGAGGGGGGCGGAAAGAGACATATGAACTGTCTCACTATGACAACAGCTCAATCTCTCTTTAACCTTTCATATGCTGATGATGGCCAAACTAGTCACAAAAATGAATAGATGGAACGAGGGTGGGATTGAAAACCTGTTTATGTGTGTGTTTACTACAGACACCAAGGTATAATCCCCATTTGCTCTACCACAAGATAGTTAAATGGATGCATTATCTGATCATGTTTGAATATCCATTGCCTGAATTATTTTTATTTGTTGATTCAGTGGCTAAGATGCTGACTGGGAGGCAGAAGGTCAGCAGTTCGATTCCCGAGTACTGCAAGACGGAATGAGCTCCCGTCTTTATCCCAGCTCCTGCCAACCTAGCAGTTCAAAAGCAAGAAATTTCAAGTAGATAAATAGGGACCACTTCGGTGGTCCTATACTGTTTAAACAAATGTTTGTTAGAATCTAAGGATGAATTCTAGGTTCTAATCTTTAGAAAAGGATATATCAAATGTGAAGACCTCGCTGGCTGGTATCACAAGATCGATGTCTTCATGACCATCATGTTGTATACAAAATCTGAGTCTTTATTTATACACTTCATATACTGTTCTACACCAAAGTTTTCAGAAGAAGGGAAGTGAAATTTAGTTGGAAAGGGTATCCCGCAAGAGGAGGTTATGAGCATCATTCATGAACATCATTCATGAATAGGAACATCCATGGTTTGGATCTCTGTGAGGGGGTCACATCAATTGCAGGTTCAAAACAATTATATTCCTGGTCATGAATAATGTTCGTCATTATGCTAATACCAGATATTAGTTGTTTACAAATACCTGTAAACAGATGCCTGTAATACATATTATTGACCCTTATGCTCATGTTTTATGAAGTTAATATATATATTTTTCATTTGTTCAAAACTATGTCAGCTGCCCACATATAACTGTGCCCTTAAATCTTATGTTGTGGTGGTTTAAGTGTACTAAATCAACTTGTAAACAAAGAGAGCATACTAGCTTAACTCCATCTAGTTCTGTCATCCTCTAAAGGTGAAGATAGATGGATTTTAAGAGAGAAGCCCCTCCTATGTATGAGTTTGAAGTCTTTAAAATCAGAGTTATAATTCATGTAGAGTTTCTACAGGTTTTTTTGATGCAGCAGCAGTCATTGGGAGTAAAGAGTCAGTACTAATTTAAAGGAGACATGCAAGATGACATCTTCCTGAGAAATCTGGAACAAGCAATCAATTATTTGGTACTTATGCCTAAAGAGATAAAAAAACTTCTAAACGTTGGAGGGCTTTTTCAGCTGTGGTACCCACACTTTTGAGTTCCTTCTTCTTCTGTTATATCTGAATCCGAATATAGGCAATCATCATGATGATCAGATATGATGACTGTCCTGAGAATATAATGCAGTGGCCTTTCATCTACTTCCCACATTGCAGCATGACATCTGTACCACTGATCCAGTTCCATGAGCCATGTTCTGGTTCTGAACCCTTGTGGCACTTAAAGTCCTCATCAGCCCCAGGATGCTGCCCTCCATCAAGATGGATTCAAGTGGGATTTAATCCAGTTGGGGACCATCATCTTTCCCTGTGGACTTAGGCACCCAAGCCGTTAGTCCTCAGGGTTGTCTGGTTAGTTAACTGCCACCTGACACTCAGCGTTGAGTCGCTGGCAGTATGGTCTATTCTATTACCATAGCAGGATAACCTGGCCATTCCTTACCTACAGAAATTCGAAAAGGCCCCTCTTTATTGGCTTTTAGGAAAATTCAAAAAACATTTTTATTTAGAGAGACTTTTCCAAATTAGATCTTCCTATAAGTATATCTTGGACAACCATGTACTACTTGACTCTTTTCTTGTTTTATCATTATTTGGGGGATTAATTTGTTATGGATTGGTGCCATCTAGGTTTTATTATATTGATGTCTGGTTATTATTCTGTTGATTGGTTTAATTGATTTTATATTGTTTACTGTCTTGGTTCTATTTACTGTATTGTATTGTTTCTTCTTTTTGTAAGCCACCCAGCATATTGTTCACACTGATTGAGTGGAGTATTAATTAATTAAATATATATATAAAAACAATTTACTCTTCCACCATGTATGTTGATTCCAGACACAGAAAACACCAGTAAGTGAGGATTTGATCTGTAACTTGGCTTTAATAAAAGACTTTTTCCTGAGTACAAATCAGAAATGAATGTCCTCACAAATAGGTTCATAAATAGGTTAAGACAAGCATTTTTTCAAAAGCACACAGAGCTTGTGTGAGCACATACACTGTGTTCCATATGAACACATGAACAGGATGTCATGACCATGTTGAATCATCGAAATATCTTCTTTTGATGGCCTTGAAGACTGTAAAGGTCAAAGAGAGGAGAGATGTGTCTTCAGCTGCTCTCATCCAAACTAGTTGATAGTTTTATACACCAGGACTGGAAGCCAAAACCTGACATAATCATAAATAAGAAAACCTGCACAGTTTTCATGAGATATGGTGTGAAAGCAGCCTGTTCGTTGAATAGTTGTTAAGAGTCACCCAACAGTTATCTCTGAATCCAAGGTCTCTGAAGAGCCTAACACAGTTCTTGGTCTCTCTGAAGGATCTTGCTTTGTGTTCTTGTATTCCTTGAGGGAAATGAGTCTTATCATCCAGTGAGACCAAGGAGGAAATTGTATTACAGCAGGAGAGCAGAATCTTAAAGTGTGAGTTTTGTGAGTAAAATAATAAATATTTGGATTAGGAAGGGGCAAAGACCAGGCTTGTGAGCATTCTCTTTCAGCGATTTCCGCTACAGCTTCAAAGCTGCCAAAATATGTCCAGGATAACACAATAATAAACATTTTAGGAACTTCAAGTTCAAGCCTGAAGTTCAAGAGCTTGTCTATCAAGTCTAGCATTAACTAATCTTTTTATTTTTACTTTAAACATCTCAGAAATCTGTCTGCGGGGATATCGTTGGCTGTTTTCCTTTGTATAGCATTATTTCCATAGTAACAGTTCTTTTCATAAGATATTTTTCTCTCCCAAATGCATGACAGCAATTAACACCACTTGAGGATTCCGCTCTACTGGAAATTGGAGGATTAGTGGCTGTTTGCACCAGGCAGACATATACATGTTGTACTTCTCTGTGACCTAGTGAAAAGTTTGCTCAACTCTTTCATCCCATCTACAACCCTCACCCCCACCCTCAAAGGGTGGGGATAAGCAACATGGTGACACTAAGGCTAACTTGGGTTGTTAAGCCCTAGAACAAGGGTGGCCAACCATGTTGCTCGAGGTGTTCTTAAACTTCTATTCCCAGAAGCCTTGATCAGCTGGTGTACTTCATAGGTAGAGATCCTGGAAATGACCCAGCCTCCATCACTGGCTGGGTTGAAAAGAGCCTCCATGTCATGGTGGGAGGCAGGAAACACCGCCGTTGACCCAGCCCGCATCACTGGCTGGGTTGAAAAGCTCATCCATGGTCCGTCGGATGGCAGGACATGCCGCCGTTGACCCTGCCCTCCCCCCCAGCTGGGTTGAAAAGAGCCTCTGTGGCACATCAGGAGTCAAGGACATGCCACTGTTAACCCAGATCCCACCAACAGCAGGGGAGATGAGGAGCCACCAAGGTTACCAACAGTTTTGGTGTGGGCCGTGATACGATCTACATTATGATTATTATGTATGCTGATACGGACTTTTTATTGAATCATTTTCTTTTTGCTATGTTTTTGATGTTTTATGGTGATTGTAACTCTGATGTGGTAATTTATTCTTGGGAGCCGTCCTGAGTCACTTGGCTAATTGGGCAGCATACAAATGTAAATAAGAAATGAAATGAAAATCTGTAGTTGGTTCCAGTAAAGGTGCTGGTTCTGATCTCTTTTCTACTGGTATAAGCACAGGTCTTACTATCCATGTAACTGAGCTGACTTTAAAAAATGTAATAAAGGAGGACCTTTGGATTGGAGAAACACCAGTATCCCATAGCTGCTCACCACTGAAGTTTCCAGGGCAGAGAGAGGCAAGGACAGTATCTCCCACATTGGTCAGGCCCTCGTCACTCCGGGAAGTGGAAGTAAAACAAGCCTGTATGGACAGACACATTTACCTTCTGCTTCTGGGAGCGACGAGGACAGCACATGCTGGATGAATTGGTGTCAGGGGCTGGATCTGGCCTGCAGGCTATAGTTTGGGTGCCCCTGGTTTAAGCAGGGAAAATGGCATCTTAAAATCTATCTCATCCTGTTGCAAAACAGGTTGCAAGGTGCATTTTACTTCCACTTCCGGTGGGAGGAACCATGTGACCAGCCTGCTGAATCACGTGACCGCCCATGACCCAAAAAGTTTGAACAACACTGCAATAGAATATTCCCCTAATCTTAATGTCATTGCAATTCATAATCTCAACCTTTCTAAATTTCCATGGGCTCATAAAGTACATCTGAAGTCACTCTATTATGTTGTTTCATTGTACAGTAATACCTCGGATAACGTTTACCTCAGATAATGCTAAAATCGCATAACGTTAAGTAATCTGGGGAGGAGAATTGGATCGAATAATGTTAAGGTCCAATGGGATGTATCGGATAACAACCGCTAAAGCCTGTGCGGTTACAATGTATCTCTATGGAGTTTTAACGTTATCCGATCCATCCCATAGGATTTTAACATGCATCGGATAACATTAAAAATCGGATAACACCAAGACTTGTGGAACCAAGTCTTAGCGTTATCCGAGGTATTACTGTATTCTTTAAATTATCTGCTTGGTAGAAGGCAAATAGTGGATTAAAAAAAACTTTGCTATGCTTTGAAACCTGCAATTTGTTAGATAACATTTATATAATGAGTCAAGGTAAATACTGTAATGTCTGGTGAGCAGGAGTACCCAAGACAGTTTATTGTTGTTCTAAGGGTTGTTAAACCCTTTAAATGTGAAGAGCAAAACAAATCCAGGTGAATGTGTCTGTAGAGTCTGTATATTGTGTTTTATAAAATTATTTGGCCTCTGAGCCTTTGTCCATTCTGCTGTGGCCTGATACTGCAAGGCAAACATATGGTGTTTACAGTGATGACTGACAACTTTCTGGTTTTTGTCTCTCCTCAGGAGAATCCGTTCCTGCCAACTCAATTTGCAAGGCCTTGGATCTTTCTGTGGACCTTTGGTCTGCGTCCAGAATATTCCTTCATAATGCATTGGCAAAGCTCGACAAAGGCAACCTGTGTTTTTCCCTCTACCTAATTAACAGTCCGCTGAGAGTGAGACTCCATCCAACGCATCGCCACAGCCAGGTTGTATATTTGCCTTTTGTACTCTAGTCACGGATGGGGAGAGAAGTAAGGAGATATGAGGAATGGAGAGGGGCTTCTCAAAGTTTAGGTCCAAGATTGTACCTCGTGTGTTCATCACGGCAGTCACGAGACGAAGTCTGCTTCAATTGCCTGCTGAGATCCAGGGATGCTAATTTGGCTCAAGTCAGAAGACAGCCACTGGCAAACCTCTATTAAATTATGGCAACGGGTGTAAAGGGGTGCCAAAAATGAACGAGCTAGAATCTGCTTCAGTTTATGAACATCCAGTCCAGTTTGGCTGCCAAGACATGCAGCAAAATGACCAAAAGTGCCTCCATTGAGAGTATAGGAAGCAGAATTAAACAGGCAAAAGAATGCAAAGTTTTCTGAACCTCAAATTCTTCTGCCATTTTGCCCCTTGTGCAGATTTAAACCTGGTTTTGTTACCAAATATTCAGCCAACAGAGATTTGCAAACAATCTTGCAACCCTGAAGTGTGTGTCTTCTCTATTTTGTATTTTAAACACCTTAGATCAGGGATCCTCAACCTACAGCCCATTTGCCAGATCTGGCCCATGCCACCAAAACATCTAGCCCGCACCCTTGCTCCAGCCACCACTTCCGCAGATGCCACTGCCACCAGAAATGCCCCCGTGGCCAATTCTGCTTCCAGCACTATCTCCTCCTCTATCCTTGTATCCTCCGCTTGGCTTGGTAGTGACATTAGGGACACACCAAGCCAAGTGAAGGATACAAGGAGGTGATGGAAGCAGAAGCAGCCATGGGAACATTTCCGGTGGCTGCAGGTGCATTCCATCACACAGTCAACACAGCTCCTCCAGGCCGGTAAGCAGGGAAGTGGTGGGTTTTTTTTTTTTTTTTGGGGGGGAATGTTGTGGGCTTGGGTGGTGGTGGTGGAACCGCAGTCTGGCCCCTCAGCAGTCGGAGGGAGCATGACTCAGCCCCTGGCTTAAAAAGTTTGAAGACCCCTGCCTTAGATGCACAGATTTGGTCATGTTCCTGCACACATTCTCCTGTTACAAGTTTCAGAGGTGGCAAAGTTGCTTTTGAAAAGCAATTCATCCCAGTCACTCATTACAACAGATGGGAAGAACAAGACCGTCATTGCTAAATGCCTTGTTGAAAAAAATAACTCACAGCATTCCTGCCCGGGTTGTGATGGGGTGTGGGCGGTATGCACATGCCTCGCCTCTGCTTCGGGAGCTGCACTGGTTGCCGGTTTGCCTCTGGGTGCAATTCAAGGTGCTGGTTATTACCTTTAAAGCCCTATATGGTAGTGGGCCAGGATACTTAAGAGACCGCATCACCCCAAGAACATATGTCCGTCCCACCAGAGCGGACAGGAGAGGCTCCCTAGTTGTTCCATCGGCCAGGGAGGCACATCTCTCTGGCACCAGAAGGAGGGCCTTCTCTGTGTCTGCTCCGGCCCTGTGGAACCTCCTGCCAATGGAGCGACGTCTCCAGACAGAGCTGCCGCCCTTTAGGAAGAATCTAAAAACATGGCTGGTGGGACAGATATAGGGTGCAGAAGGTATAATGACCCCAGCACACTGGATGATCTGAGCCCCTCTCTTTCTCTACTTTTAAATTAGTAGTTGTAGCATCTGGTGTGTTTTTAATCTGTTTTTAATCTTTCTCAGTTTTTAATTTTAAATTTTTAAAAAGTTTTAAGGTTTTTAGATGGAAGCTCCCACTTCCTAATCCTAGGCCCTGCCTGCCCAGGGAAGGAAAAGACTAACATCCTCTGGCCGGAAGGAGGAATGAATTTTAGCTGTTTGTGTTGTGTGTGTGTGTGTGTGTGTTGTTGTTGTTGTTGTTTTGTTTTTGGTTTTTTCCTGATTGTAAACCGCCCTGAGTCGCCACAGCGAGTGGGCGGTGATATAAATCTAAATAAATAAAATAATAAATAAATAAATAAATAAATAAATAAATAAATAGCTTCTTAAAGCAAAATGGTAGATTAAAATTGAATAGAAATCAGTGTTGTTCTGGATGTAAAGAACTCATGGAATAGATGCCATAACAGTGCTTGATATGGCTAGAATCAGCCAGAAAGTTTAGAGACTGCAGAAAAGTGTACAATGATCCAAACTAAAGGTCACTTTATGCAAATATAATTACAAACCAAATATCACACCAACTTCTTTGGCAAGGTAGACCAATCAGTGTATAATAAAAATAAAACATCAAAGGGATATTTGAAGCAAATTCAATGAACTTTCTTCTGGCTTCATATTGGTGGAACTATAGGAGGGAATAAGAAGATGTAAGAATGGCAAAGGAGCTGGACTCAAGGATGTGCCAATCAAGGACATAAAATATGTTAAGCAAAACACAAAATAATGGCTCTTTCAACTCTTTAATAACTGTTGGCCAAGCAAACGAATCCCAAGAATATGGTGTAAGACTAATGTAA
Source organism: Furcifer pardalis (assembly GCA_030440675.1). NCBI lineage: Eukaryota > Metazoa > Chordata > Lepidosauria > Squamata > Chamaeleonidae > Furcifer > Furcifer pardalis. The sequence continues at coordinate 3,112,250 of CP126891.1, read as the reverse complement.
CTGCTGTACTGAAACCAGGCAAAGATCCATCAGATCCCAAAAGCTACAGACCATTCTCACTACTTGGCTATTTATATATTAAAAAAGTCTGAACAAAGGGTGTTAAATAATTTAACCTCTAAAATTAATATTCTTCCAATTCTAGGACAGACAAGTTTTAGACCTGGCAAAAGCTCAAATGTCAAATTTAACCCTGATATAGAAGATGGTTTTGAAACACATAAAATAAATGGAGCAGGATTTGTGCACCTTACTGAGGCATATGATACTGTCCACTACCAATTGCTGCTAAAAAGATCTACTGCGAAACAGTCACTGTTCTACTTCAAAACTGAAGAGACTTCGTTGAATTCCAAGAGAGGCACAGTCACGGGAGAAATCAAAGAATCCATCTCGTACAAAGGTGCATCCTGACAGTATTACCTTTTAATGATCAACCAACATTCCCATAATGTAGGAGTTCCATCTACCATATATACTCGAGTATAAGCTGACCCAAATATAAGCCGAGGTACCTAATTTTTCACCGAGAAAAACTAGGAAAATAGACTGACTTGAGTATAAACCAAGGGTGGAAAATTCAGCAGCTGCTAGTGAGTTTCAATAATCTAAATAAAATAAAATAATTGTTTCATAGCAATTGTTTCATACAACAATGAGCCCAGTGGAATGGATTAAAATTGTTGTATGGGGTACCACTGCATATATGTTCCATTTCTGCTATTACTTTACTTTTTCTTTTACTTTTTTTTTTTTAAAAAAAGTCATACTCATTTTTGTACTCATGTCCCCTAATGTACACATAACCCAAACAATTGCTAGTAGCTTAAAATGCAAACCATTTCTCTAGCGTAATAAGATTTGCCTGTTATTTTTCCCCCTAGTATGCACATCTTTTTGAGAGCACTATTAGATCAAACATACACTTTCCCTTTCATTTTGGTTTCAGAACTGCACTGGAAGATCTTGGAAAGTGTGAATAAGAAAGCATTATTGTGTGATAGTTTGTAGTTTGATTTGGGAAATGAGTATCTGGCAAGTTCTTAACCAAACATAAACTGAATGAAATTTACTCTTGTTCCTAACAGGCACAGCTCAATAAGGTGAAAGAAAATAATACTGCATCAAGCAGATGTTTAATTGAAAATGGAACATGATGGGTTATTTCTAATGGCTGGCATTGGAAGAAAAAACAATTCTTACTTGCAAATTCCTCATACAGTAATTCAATTCTTTCTGGATTCCTGTGTCTAAGAATAACTTTTCATATAAATGATATTCATGTTGGGGAGTGAAGGGGTAGGAAGAAAGATGAAAAATGAAAATAAATGAAAAGGACACAAGTGTTTACTTATACAGTAATACCTTGGATAACGTTTACCTCGGATAACGCTAAAATCGCATAACGTTAAGTAATCTAGGGAGGAAAATTGGATCGAATAACGTTAAGGTCCTATGGGATGGATCGGATAACAACCGCTAAAGCCTGTGCGGTTACAATGTATCTCTATGGAGCTTTAACGTTATCTGATCCACCCCATAGGATTTTAACATGGATCGGATAACACTAAAAATCGGATAACACCAAGACTTCTGGAACCAGGTCTTAGCGTTATCCGAGGTATTACTGTATATATGTTACTTATGATGTTGTGGCAGATCAGGTTCCACTTACATTTATTGGTTTTTTACTGAATAGACAAACATTGGGGGTAGGTGTCTTCCCTCTCTGATAATTATACACACTTTTCCTAATGCACATTCATTTTCTGCATTTTACATAGCATTCACATGTACGTGTGCACTGCGTCTCATTTACACATCCCTCCCATCGAGGAAGGCATGCTTCTGGACTGTATATGTATATGGCTGAACACAATTCAGCAGCTGACCTTATAAAATGTGTCAATTGCGCAAAATAACCTTGAAGCGTCACCAAAAGTCCCAGTTCTTGCGGCAAAGAAGGGTTCCCCTTCTCATCAGTTGCCAAAAGGCCGCTTGAGTTGAGCTCTAGTCTGATCGGACCATCTTCCTCCTCGTCCAAATTTCATATATTTGGGGTATCCCCAGCTTTTGTGGCCACCAGGCAAGCAATATTTTTTTAAAAAAAAATTGGCTCTGTTATTATCTTTTCTTCTTCTTCTTCTCCCCTCCTGCTGTTCTTGTAAGCAGCACGTTCTAGCAAGAGACAAAAGGGGACACTTCGGTTTCTAGTACTGGGGGCTGAGGAGAAAAGCAGAGAAGAGCGTGATTGATGGAGTTCTGCTTGGCTTATAAAGGGCAGCCGGGAGAGCAAGGAAATAATCAGGGAAAAGGGCGTCCCATACTGGCTCTCTTAGAGGGAAGAGATGAATCCTGAGCCTTTGCATTATTAAGTTGTCAGGCGGCCTGATGATGAAAATCTGAAGGTCAGGAATAACAAGAAGCACCTTATGGAGGGATCGTGACCTTTGTAGGAGTGCTACACTCATATTTATCCACACCTAACCCTTACCCACAATTCTTCATTTGATAAGAACGCAGTGGGAGGGGTGGGGAGAAACAAAGAGAAAGAGAGGGATGATGGGAGGGCTTCAGTTGTGTTGCAGGATAGTGTTCATTGCCGGGGGATAAAATCATCATCTCCTCTCTAAGCAGTGGCTGACAATTAAGCTCCCCACAGAAGTGGCCGTGGATGCCGAAGTCATAGGGAAAGATAATAAACCCAAAGGACACACGAGGGATGCCGGTAGGAATTGTTTGCTACAGCGGAACTCAATAAAGAGAACAGCGCTTCTCCTAAATGACAAATTTGGTACAGTGGTGCTAAAATCAGGATTCCCCTTGGTGCCATGGCAGCCATTTCACCTCAGTTCTGCCCCATTTTAATTTGCTTTACAAGTCCAAGAATAATATCCCCAAGAAAGGATGCTTTCTCCCAACTCGACTTGCCCTCCCCTTTTAATAGAAAAAGGCCCTTCTTATTTATTTTTTCGTGTCCAGATCAAACTTCAAACTGCCAAAATAAAGTCACCTTCTTGAATTAATTAATTAATTAATTAATTAATTTAAATCTGTTTATCGCCCTTCTGCCAAAAGGGACCCAGGGCGATTTACAACAATCATAAAATCACTTTAAAAAGTTAAAAACTCTAATAACTTAAAAAAAACAACCCTTGGTATTAAAAGCCTAAAATTACAACACAGGCATACTGGGGTCAAACTTGGCCCCAGTATGTCACTGGCCAAAATTAAATCCTCATCTGTACATGTTTTTTGGTAATAATTGGCAAACCAGAAAATGATCTGGATTCTGTATCTCTCCACATTCACACAGTGTGTTGTTATCCGCCAGTAGTCCCCAGTTGAGCATGTTGGTCTTGCCTTTAAGGGACTCAACCTTCAGCCTATTCAGGTCCTCCAAGTGACGTAGGGGAGGTTAAGTTCCTCAACCACATCCTCCTTTAATGTTATTCCTTGTCCATTTGTTCCTTGTCCACCTTCTAATTGAATTTTGTTCTTATGTACCTTCAGAAATATTTGTTCTTGGCATAAAGCTCTTCCTGGATGTGAGCCGGCAGACTTGAGCCACATATCCGTTCAGAGGATGTCAAGGGTCATTCTCTTGCTTCTCTCCTTATCATAGGTGGAGCAATACTAAGAGGATAAATTTTCTCAACTGGTGTAGGTTTCAGGCATCCTGTCACTATACACATTAACAGCAAGTCAACATGTTTGGCATGTGTGGATGTGCTCCATACTGGTCCTAATCCATAGATATCGACTTTTTAAGAAATCTGTATCTATATCTTTGGTGGTGCACTGAATGCCAAAACATTAACCAAATTTAGTGCAATGGAACAAGGCAGATCCCAGGGTGTTATGAGGTAGGACAGCATCTTCTATACTTTTTTCCTAGTGATATCAGGGATAAAAGTGTTAAAATAACAAGAATGATGACAAAAGCAACATGTTTACAGCAAGGCTGAAAAACCTGGTAGTATCTATACCTTGTAAGGAAGATGCTAAGACAGTAGTAAAGCAAACTGGCAGTCTTACCCCTCAATGAAATGCAAGACCAGTTCCTGAGGCAATAGAGAGAGTCGCTGAATGAGGCCACCAGGCTATAGTTGTTCTTTTTTTGTTGTCCAGTCGCACAGTCGATTCCAACCCTTTGCGATGACCCCATGGACCACTGTCCGCCAGGCACTCCTGTCCTCCACCATCCCCCTCAACTCGCTCAGCTCTGTGATCTTTGTGTCCACAATACCATCTATCCATCTCATTTTTGGCCGGCCCCTTCTTCTTTACTTGTTCTTTACTTATTTTTTATTTTATTTTTATTTTAGCTGCAGTGTGAAGTGAAGGACCTCTTACAGTAGAGAATATTCTGTTACATGGTCTTTCCTCCCCAACTCCCCATTACTTCTTTTGAAGAACCTTGTTACTTCACTATGATTGCATGTACGTTCTTATTACCAATTAAGGCATTCACTTTAGGACAAAGTTCATAAAACTTGGTCCCTGCTTCTCCTTTTCTTATGTTCTCCAGGCTGGAGATGAGGAACTAGTTTTGTCAAGAACAGTTTGGATAGCACTGCGTAACTCTCACTCCATTCAAAGACTCAGATCTGGATGAAAATCAAGTTTGGGAAGAATATGAAGGCAGGATTGACAGAAACACAGAAAGAGCAACACCAAGAGTAAATATGACCCTAGTAAATGTCCTCCCCTCCCTCCAAGACCATCTGAAGATTCCACAAACAAAACTGACCATCCCTCACTTGTCTCATAGTGTTAAAACAAGCTAATAGGATTTAAAGATTGCTATTCTGAAACAGCTAGTTACATGGAGTTCTCAACTAATCTAATAGTTGCTGTTTTAGCAGGGTCAGTCCTTGTAAGCATAGCCAATAGTGAGAATGACAACTATAGACTAGTAGCTTCTGAATGTTTGCAGTTGTCTGCTCTTTCCCTATAACTCAAACTTTTAAAAACCATTTAGCCAGTGTTGTTAAAGGATGTATTCTTCATGGGAAAGGGAAGGTTCTATCCAGAGGTGGGATTCAGTATTTTTTACTACCTACTCTGTGGGCGTGGTATGGTGGGCATAGTTAGGGGCATAGTCGACTAAAAGTCATCCTGAATATAAATTGAGGTACCTAATTTGGACCTCTAAAACTAGGAAAATAGATTGACCTGAGTATAAGTTGGGGCTGGAAAATGCAGCAGCTGATAGTGAGTTTCACTAATTAAAATACATGAAAATACGGTAAAATTAATTAATTTAGACATTTGTGTGGTTATTTTTTTGAATGTTTATGTTGACCCGAGTATAAGCCGAGTCCCATTTTTGGACCTAATTTTGGGGCCTAAAAAACTAGACTTATACAGTACTTTATTTCAAAACTTGGATGGGTGGAGCCAGCTAGAATTTCTGCTACTGGTTCTGGGCCGAACCTGCTGAATCCCACCACTGATGCTATCCATGCCATCTGCCATTGTCATTTTGAACATGCAAATGTAACTTTCTAGGGAAGGGGAAGCTGCAGTATCAATGTATAGTTGATACTATACTGAATATGGATTAATTTTTTTATATTTAACTTGAGCTAGGATTCTGTGTTATGACCTAATGCAGTGGTTTTCAATGTGGGGACCAGGCCCCACTGGGGGACTTCAATTCCCAGAAGCCTAAGTCAGTACATTGGCTGATCAGTGCTTTGGGGAATTGACTTAGGCTTCTGAGAATTGAACTCCAACAACCAAAGGTTGTGAAATACTGATCTAATGTATACCTCTGTTTGTATAGAGAGGATTTACTTTATTAGAGAGTCATCACACCAATGGTTAGATCAATAGTGTGGTCTTCCAATCAAATGATGCCATTCAGCTATGGACTCCATCTATGTGTCACTTCCCAGTTCCTATGAACTTAAAATGGGTGTGAGGCGTTGAAGTAGACATAAATAAATACCTCCACTTTCCATAACGTCTTTTTTATTTTGGCTGAATAGATGTCAAAGGGTTTATTGCAGACTCTTTATAGTAAACTAATTGTATAATTAGCAATACATTTGTCATTCTGCCACCAAAAAGAAAAACTTAAACACGTACAGCTTTTGTGTAAAGTCTGACAGTCAAATGTTTTTCCCCCTCCCCTCCTCCTTTCCCCCAAAGAATTATATCATTATATCATAAAAGTGTCAAAGCTTCAGTTTACTGTTCAGACTAATATTCTCAAATATTCTCTTAGGCTGACGTCTCTGTCAATTAAAATTAAACAAAATTACATTGTGCCATATACACTTCAAATGGGAAGCTTTCAAGTTTATGGCTGTTCTTTCAATTGATTTTTAAGATGGCATCTGTAAAACCTGCCTCATACAAGATGAGGTGAAGGGGAGGGGGGGATGTAGTTAAGGTTGAGTCAATTTTAAAAATGGTTTCAAGATCATAAAGCAACAACTGGAAGTGATGGGAAATCCTCAGAATGAAAGAATGAGAGACATGAACACAAAAATGTATTTGGCTGTGTGTTTTTTTTATTTATCAAGCATTCATGTCATGTTTAATTTTTATCCTGGGTGGATTACAGAGATCAGAAGAAACAAGTTACAAGCAATGTAGGTTTTAAAAGTGGCTGAAATCCAGTCAGTGCAACTTTATGCCATATGGTGAAGTTGTCACCATCAGCGGAGAACAGAAATTCGAAATGCAATAATATTTAAAACTTGCTCTCTCCTCGGAAAGGGATTACAGTGGCTCAAATGACTACCCAAGTAATAGAGAGTGTTGTTTTCTACTTATTTGAATAATTGTGTTTATGGTCCAATTGAGGGAAATTTTGCATAAAATTTCTATTTTCCTCTAGTCCCCACCTTCCAGAGTCTGAAAAAGTCCCATTTTGAACTACAGTTTCCAACTAGCTAATATGGTCAGTTCTACAGTGATGGGTGATTCTATTAACTGTAACCCTAAAACTAATCTATGTCAAATACTGTTGTTCTAAAATACAGTAAAGAAAAAGATTCTGAAGCAAATAATGAGCAACGTAAGTTGTAGAACAAGTCCTGTTAATAGTAATGAATTACCTTATGGGGCGTCGTGACATGTTGCATAATAAATTACTCATAAAAATGTAATTTCCCAAAGTTTCATTTTTATCCCCTCACTTTATCTCTTGTTTGCCTCCTCTCCCGCAACAAGGAGTAATAAAATCATGAGAACAGAACTTCTCGCGTTGGTTTCGAGTTGTTCAGTCTCACAGGACTTGATGTTCTTCCCCTCCTGTTGGTTTCCCACAGAAACACATGGGCTTTCTCACGGGACTGTGGGCTTCGCATGGAAAATAATAGGTTTGTCAGCAGTCGTAGTCTTCCAGCTATGACATCCTGCCAATAAAAGAGTTGGGATGGGTGGGGAGAGATTACTTTCAATGAAATGAAACTATATGTCTTTAAGGGAACTCTTATGCTAATTGCAATGAATCAAGATTATGCTCCCAGAAAAGCATCATCACAAACATTACAAAATGTGATCATATAGGATGGAATCCAACCAGCCTGTGCTTTATCTATGGACTCAGTTGCAGTCCAGGAGTTTATTTTCTCTTGGCCAGGACCCATCACTTTATGTTTCCTTTCAACAGCAATAGCAATTACACTTATATACTCTACTGCCCCATAGTGCTTAGAGCACGGTCTCCGTCGTTCACAATGTAATTAACAATTTTTTCCTCAACATGCTGGGTGCTCCTCAGAACCATGGAAGGCTGAGACGACTAGGCGCTCATTGGGATTGAACTGACAAAGTGAGCAGATTTTGGCTGCAGTACTACAGTTTAACTATTCCACCAGCAGGGATTACTGCAATTTGGCCAGACATACACCAAGCAAGGGACTGCAGTGGTTCAAGTGACTAAGACGCTGACTGGAAGGCAGGAGGTCAGTAGGTCAATTCCTGAGTACTACGGGATGGAATGAGCTCCCATCTCTGTCCCAGCTCCTGCCAACCTGGCAGTTAGAAAGCAAGAAATTGCAAGTACAGTAATACCTCGGATAACGCTAAGACTTGGCTCAACAAGTCTTGGTGTTATCCGATTTTTAGTGTTATCTGATGCATGTTAAAATCCTATGGGATGGATTGGATAACGTTGAAGCTCCATAGAGACACATTGTAACCGCACAGGCTTTAGCGGTTGATATCCGATTCATCCCATAGGACCTTAACGTTATTTGATCCAATTCTCCTCGCCAGATTACTTAACGTTATGCGATTTTAGCGTTATCCAAGGTAAATGTTATCCGAGGTATTACTGTACTGTATATACTCAATTATAAGCCTAGTTTTTTAGTCCTAAAAATGAGGTCAAAAAAGTGGACTCAGCTTATACAGCCACCCCTCCCTCCCTCTTTTAAACTTTTTAAATCTTTTTAAACTTTTTAACCTTTTAAAATCTTTTAAATCTTTGTAAATTCATGGTTTAATTCTTTTTAAATTGATTTTAAGTAATTTTGAACCTCAAGGTTTTAATTTCTGAATTTTCTGTAAGCCGCCTAGAGTCAGGTTCGCCTGATTGGGGCGGGATAATAAATCTAAATAAATAAATACTCTGGTCACTGAGTGTGATGGGAAAAGGCAGTGGTGGCTAGTAGACTTCACCACTCACTTCTCCCATCTTGTCGTCAGCGCAACTCAATCAGCATGGAGAAAACGCCTTTCTGCTGCATCTTATTTTAATGTACCGTATTTTGATTATTGAAACTCATTAACCAGCTGCTGCATTTGTCACCCTCGGCTTATATTTGGGTCAAAATATTTTCTTGGTTTCTCAGGTCAAAATTAGGTACTTTGGCTTATATTTGGGTCGGCTTATGGCAAATGCAGTAGCTGCTAATGAGTTTCAATAATCAAAATACAGTACTGTACATGAAAATAAGATGCAGCAGAAAGGCAGGATGGGAGAAGTGGGTGTGAAGTCTATTAGCTGTTGCCGCCTTTTTCCATTGCACTCAGTCAGTGACCTGAGTATAAGCCGAGTGCACTTTTTTGACCTCATGTTTAGGAGTGAAAAACTAGGCTTATGCTCGAGAATATACAGTAGGTGGCATTTTGGTGGGAGTGGTAACAGCATTCCATGCAATCCAGCATCTAGTCATGCCTGCCACAGGACTACAGAAACGTCTGCAGGCACAGCGAACACTGGCTCTTTGGTTGTAAACGGAGATGAACACCACTCCCTAGAATTGGACACAACTGGCTTTCAAGCAAGAGACCTTCATCTTTACCTTTATTAATCATCACCACCTGGAGAGAACATGTTCAGACATTAGCTTTCCCTTAAAAACTATACTAAATAGGATGAGAAGACTGGGCAAAAGGAGCCAGCTTCAAAGCCATGTTCCAACAAATGGTAGAGCTCTAAGTTTAAAACAAATATATATATATTCCCTGTCTAGATCACTAAGCATAATTCAGAACATGATCGATTATGAACCATGACAGTGAAATCAGATAATCTCTAGTTTCTTAACTAAACATTTTCTGAAATAGCAAGTTGTTCCCCAAATGAGTCTATACACTTCACCGTGCAGGTGTTAGCCATTTATGAGCTCAGGTCAAGAGAAATATTTGACTAGGGTCCCCGGAGAGGAAAGACAAAATTAAGGATAAGAAGGTCTATAGTATTCTTTTAGGGACCAGTTTGTCAGGGGAAAGAACCGAGATAGAAAACTCCTTAATTCATCCATTTAGAGCTTGATGGATGTTTTCTTTGGTCAACTTCAAAGTGGATTCTAACTGGCAGCTTTTAACAACACTGGTCATGGTTACAGTCGGGGCCATTTTTTCATAATTGATTTTTGTTTCCTGATAAAAATTCCTGAGGCTTTTCTTCAGTTTCTCTCTCTCCCCCCCCTCCCCTTGTAGTTGTGGAGCAGGAATTACATTGTCTACTTTGCTGAGACAGCTGAAGCTATCACTACTTGGAGCAGCAGAAAAGAAGAAAAGAGGCAGAGGACAGAAAGACAGGGAGGAAAATTCCTTAGGGGTCTATTGTTCAAACTGAGAGTATATGCCTAGTCCCCTCGTGTTGAAGAAGGAAGCCCCAGTCATTTATGTTTCTGGTAAAAAAATATATATAAAAAAATGCTTTATTTTAGTAAACATTATAAAAGGCTTGGATACAGATTAACACAACATAAAGTAGAGGGGATCATACCATTTTATTTCTCTTGGAAGAGTAGGCATCCAATAGTTTGGGGAACAGTCAGATGGTTAGTGAGACACATGAATACAGAGGTAAGACAGCAACTCCAAACAAAAATATAATGTTGATCATCCAAGGAGGTTATTCCATCTACTACTGTACGTGGTTGGAACATGCCTCTAAATCCAGGCACAGATTAAATCCTATATCTCCTACGTCTATCACAACTGTCTAACCCAGGGGTTTCCAACTTTGCATTCCCAGATGTTATTCTAGTAACACTCCCAGAAGCCTTCACTTTGGTTGTCCTGGTCAAGGTTTCTAGAAGCTATAGATCAGTGGTTCTCAACATGGAGCACACACTCCACAGGGAGACTTCAATTCCCACAAGCCTAAATTAGTACATTGGCTGATCAGTGCTTTGGAGAATTGACTTAGGCTCCTGGGAACTGAAATCTCAAAACCAAACATTGCTGTAGACCAATAACATCTGGTTTGGAACCACTGCTTTTGACTCTACATCACATTGATCCTTCTCTTTGGTTGAATTGTAATGAGGAATGAGGGAGTTTCTGTCTTCATGCCACTTCTCCATCCCTCTTTTTCCTCCTGTAAGAATGATTGTTTGCTTTCCTCTAGCTGTGCATGAATGTCTGTCTGTGTAACATATGCATGCACCATGCCTTCCACCTCACCAAGCACAAAGGGACCAGCCACTGGAGATCCTTGTTATCTTGCAATGGTCATCAGCCCTTGAAGCATTGCCAATGGTGGGGTAAAAGAGGATGGGTAGTCCAGAAACTGTGAGGACTGCAGTGGCTTAGTGGTTAAGATACTGAACTTGACAACTGGAAGGTCAGCAGGTCAGCTGTTCGGGACGTGATGGAGTGAGCTTCTGTCTCTGTCCCAGCTCCTGCCAACCTAGCAGTTTGAAAGTAAGAAATTGCAAGTAGATAAATAGGGACCACTTCATTGGGAAGGTAACAACATGCTGTGCACTCTGGTGTCTAATCATGCATGCCACATGTCCAGGGAAACATCTGCAGATGCAGACATCACTGGCTCTTTGGCTATAAATGGAGGTGAGCATCAAACCTTAGAGTCGGATATGACTTGCTTTTGAGCATTATCGACCATTACCTAGTCCAGGAACAGCTGCTGAGCCATATGCCTCCCTATGGTCTGTCACATCTTTCTTTTGGGCTGGCTCAAGAACAGTCCACAATCATGCTGAAAAATTAGTGTTGAAAGAAAAAAAATGGGGGTGGGAGAGAGCGAGAGACTCATAAATTGTGCTCTAATTTGTAGCAACAGAAAGTTGTAAGAACCCTAACCTTTCACTTTTTTAACTGCACCTGGTTTGCCTGGGGGTAAATTTCCCTGTTCTCTCCCTGAACGCCAGCAGCTGGGCCTTACTCTGTGGCTTTATTGTCGTCAGCACATGGTCAAGGTGCGGAGAACTTTTCATTGGGGAAGTGCCGCTCACAATCCCTTGACACAGTTTCAAACAAATACTCATTTTATTTACTCGTATTCATCTCTTCCAGAAGAAGGAAGGAGGAGATGGGCGGAGGAGGGTGGAGAGAGAAAATAGCTCACTTAATCCCAGTGCTAACACACTATTGATTTACATTCATGCTTACTATTTATTGACGTGCGTTGCATACAGTGGAGGTTCTCAATTAGGCGTCTCTTTTCAAGGGAAAGGGGCAATCATATTAGACAAGCAACGGAGCCAACGGTTTAAAAGGGTCTAATTTTATGTAAAGCAAACTGTCCAAACGCCAAGAGCACGAAATGCATAATTTGGCAAATCAAAATATTATTCCTAAAACCCTGCCACCTTCCCCCTCCCCAAAACAAATGAGATTTACCTCTAAACCTAATTATCCTAGCTTAATATCTGTCCGCAGTTACATCACAGGAGTTGACTTTTCGTTTGGTGCGTCGAGTCCTTGTGTGTTCTGCTAAGCAGCATTCAATGTATTTACCTAATAGCTTAGCACAAGATTTGTTTTACTGTGTTGAAATCACGTTTATGGAATTTTTGCAGGTGGCGTGGAAACTTTGGCCCCCTCGCTTTGAAAACTGGGGCGCATTGTGCAAGCGCATATTAAAGATCAGCAAAGAGGTGAGCCGTTCTGGCAAGCAAGGAAGCATTGAAGGCATCTGCATGGCTCGGCTCAAAAATATTATACAATGTTAAAAATCCACCGCCACTCTCGCCTTCCTATATATATATATTTGCCCCTTGCAGGTTTTTATTTCCTGGTCACAGCTGGATTTACACTGTATTTAATAAAACATTAGTAGCCACAAGGGACCGAAATATGTAACATAAGTCTTTTTCAGTAAAATAATTCCATAAATCTACATGCAAAGCTATTTTTTGAGTGCTGCGTATAACTGTAATTTAATTATAAATGTGGGTCATGGTTATCCCCCCCTTTCTTGGAATTTAATGGAAAGGAAACCTGTTTATAGTTGATTGTTGACGTACACATGCGTTTTGGATGCTGCCTCTCTTCCTTTCTTCATTGCCAGGTACCAGAGAGACATGGAACTGGAAGGGATGTACATTTTGGATTTTTTTTTTTGGGGGGGGGACACATATCCCATAATGCTCCTTTATGGATCAAAACATGGGGCTTAAATGCATCAACATGGTATATAAGCACATCTAGTGCTGATCTCTAACCCACCCCCAACAAAAAAGGAAAGAAATACCAACCAACAAATCTTAATAGCAAACCTTATGACAGCCACTTTCCAAACAGGAAATCTGGCCTATCCAAGGCATGAAAACTGTGCACTGGTTCTTTTCTTTAAGTGAGCATGGCTTTGGGGCCATGGTGGCTTCATGGTTAAGGCAGTGAGCTTGAGGACTGGAAGGTCATCAGGTCAGCAGTTCGAGGCCCGTGTGCTGTGTAATAGAGTGAGCTCCCATCACCTGTCCTTCCACCTCCCAACCTTGCAGTTCGAAAGCAAGAAATTACAAGTAGATAAATAGGTACCACAGGAAAGGTAACAGTGTTCCGTGTGCTTTGGCATCTATTCATGCCTGCCACATGGCCACAGAACCATCTGCATCTGCAGACAGCACTGGCTCTTGGACTGTAAACAGAGATGAGCACCACTCCCTACAGTCAGATATGACTGGCTTTCAAGCAAAGGAGACATTTACCTTTACCTAAGGTCTGGCTATCACAAAACTCCTAAAAATGAAAATTATGGGGTTCTGGAGTCTGAAGAACTCAAATTCCCTCAGTATCTTAACCACTAAGCTGCCTCAGTCACTTAAAGGATGGTAGTTTACAGTTAATAATACTGTATTGACATTGGTATCCAGTGTGGTGTAGCATAGGCAGTGATGGGATTTAGGAAACTTGGGCTTGGATTCCTCTTGGGTCTTGGAAACTCACTGAGCGGAGGGGATGGTACTGTTAAAACTACCTCTTAAATATCTCAATTACCATAGCAGTTAAAGGGACATCAATTTTGACATAATGGCATTGTGCTAATTCACCTTGAGTCTATAGAGAAGGGGAGGAGGAGGAGGCAAAAAGAGAGAAAGCAGAAAGTGAGATTTTTAGTAGCGGATTTCAGTTTATGCTGTTTTGTCGTCATGACCCCTATGATGTGGTATATGGAAAGATCCCACCAGGTTTCTACTCTCAGCTTTTACTTACACCGAGTTAAAGGTAAAGGTAAAGGATTCCCTTGCTCAAAAGCTCTAGGATTCATTGCTTATCTCTGTTTCATAGCCAGCAGTGTCTGCTTCTTCAGACGTTTCCATGGTCATGTGGCAGGCATGACTAGACACCAGAGTGAACGGAACGCTGTTTACCTTCCCACCGAAGTGGTCCCTATTTATCTCCTTGCAATTTCTTGCTTTCAAACTACTAGGTTGGCAGAAACTGGGACAGAGATGGGATCTCATTCAGTCCTGCGGTACTTGGGACTTGAACTGCTGGCCTGCCGTCTTCATGTTTCCCCAATTTCTTCCCCATTTTTGCGGGAGGAGGTTGTTCCCAAGAGGCTTCATCAGGATTTGGATGGCTTTCTATTTATTTAGCCTGCCATTGGCTTTTATTGTTTTTAGATTGTATTTTATGAGATTTTACTGGCATTTCTCTCATCATTTTTTATAGTCTTGGGATGTTGTTTTTTGTACATTCCCCCAACCCCAACCCCTTCCGCATGCTTGCATATAAAGTACCTAAAAATGCATCTTTAAACAACTGAATAAACAGAAGGAGACCTAGGCCATCTGGGAAGTGAGGTTATTTCAAATTAGCCCTAACTGGGGAAGGGGGGTGGGAAGAGGAACATTCTAGAACATGGCTAGTCAGGTTGATTCCTAAGACGGTTCATGTGCTCATTTTTTTTAAAAAAATAGCTGTGTGTATTATTTGGTTGTAAGTATGTGTTGATTTTCTACACAAATGCATGCAGCCCTTTGTTTTTTCAACTGGAACCTAGTACGTGGCTGGAATTATTTAATTACTTTTGCAAGCCAGTTTGAGGAGAAACCTATCCGGATCGCACTGCATGGCCTAAAATAAGATTATTTACAATCCAATCTAGGGAGTGCTGACTGGGGGGGTGTTGGCAGCTAAAGCTGCCTCAGCATTTAAATTCCCACTTTTTCTGGGCAAAAAACCAGCAGGCTGATTCAATTAAACTCTTTATGTTATATATTACCCAGAAGTTCACCATCTGAACCAATTCACAGAGACTGAAGCCGTGCTTTTATGACTGCAATTTGGTAGCAAGACAATTTTTTCCCAGGGACTTTTTTTATTTATTTTTTTAAAATATATTTTATTATTATGTTTTAGTTGAACGGCAAGGGAAATGACAGGCAGTAGCTACTTACATTTCTGTGGTGGGCTCTGTGAGCGACACATGCGAAACCTCCTCCTTTTTAAACAACAGCACATGTGTTGTCTCCATCAGCAAGCATTTCTCAAAGGGCTCTGCTGGAAACAATAGAATTACAGTATGAGAATCTAACTTATACTGATTCACATCATTCCACTGTGTTGAGCAGCCGGATCGATAACGCCTCCACTGATTGGAATATCATGGTCAATTTCCAGCTCTTTCCCAGTCTGGTCTGGAGATGTCAACACAAAAAGCTAAGCAAAGAAATTCCACTTATCTATATGCCCCATAGCACTTAGTGGACTCTCTGGTCAGTTCACAATTAGCGTTTTGCCCCCAACAAAACTTCAGAAGGATAGAAGTCTGAGTCAATCTTGAGTCCCGGACAGGACTGAACTCAGAACCTTTCGGTGGCTGTACAGCGCTACCAGTGGTTAAAACTTAAAGAGTTTTTAAGACATGTATTTCTATATGAACAAATAATGGAGTATACACAACAGTATTTTACTCAAATATTTGGATAACCCATTGAAGTGAATCAAGAAGGGGGGATTATATGAGATTATTTTAGTCAATAAGCATTTGAAATGTGGCAGCGTTGCGTACTCATCATGATTACTTGGGCTAGAAAGATCGTGGGTCAGCAACCTTTTTAAGTCGGGGGCCAGGTCACACTCACTCAGATAGTTTAGGGGGCCAGACTGGTGGTCCCCCCATCATAAATGCTGCCGTAAACATGTCTGCAGTGGCCATAAATGCCTCCACGTAAACACATCTGCATCCACCCTAAACATGTCTTTGACTGCCATTGACTTGATTCTACTTGACCATGTTCTACTTGAGTTCTTGATTTCAAAGAGAGTAGAAACAGACACAATGGGCACAGAGCTGAGCGAGTTGAGGAGGATAGTGGAAGACAGAGGTGTCTGGCAGACAGTGGTCCATGGGGTCGCAAAGGGTCGGAATTGACTGTCCTTGCTCTGCAAGGGAAGATCCCTAGGGGAAAAAGAGATCTTATGGGATGCATCAGATAACAACCGCTAAAGCCTGTGCAGTTACAATGTATCTCTATGGAGCTTTAACATTATCCGATCCACCCCATAGGATTTTAACATGCATTGGATAACACTAAAAATCGGATAACACCAAGACTTGTGGAACCAAGTTTTAGCGTTATCCGAGGGTTTACTGTACTTCAACTTGCTTTGCAAGGGAAGATCCCTGGGGAAAAAGAGGACTTCATGGCTGAAGAACCTGAGAGACAGGTGTGGCATGTCCTCGGAAGAACTGTCCCAAGGAGTTAAGAACAGGAAGACTATTGCCATGATGATAGTCAATATCTGGAATGGATATGCCACCTGAAGAAGAAAATAATACAGTTCCCCATTGATCTTTTATCATACATAATCTATGTTTAAATTTCCCTTTGATTTCTTGGGTCTTCCAGAAGAGATCTGTTGATCTCTAACTGCTGTCCCCAAAGTCAAGATGTCAGTGGTGATGCCCAGGCTCTTCTTAGATAACACAACAAGAAAATATCAATCCGTATTTTGTTTGGTTTCCAAACTGATTTTTTCCCACTGCAATCTTCAGTAATATCTTAACATATCTCCTCAAACATTATTGTGTCAGCTTTAATGGGAAGAAAAGACTTTGATAGATGCTCCATAAATTAATAAGCAAAACCCTCACCTTCTTACTTATGCATAGTAACTGCACAAAGGTAACTGCATCCAGGCCTTTCTTCCAACCATCTTACTTCCGCAGTCTTTCGCAATGTGCTCCCACCGTCTCAACTCCACGTTCTAATCCAGGCTGGGTTTTAAAACAAAGCAAGCGAATGACATGAAAACCACACAAGGACCCCTGGTGAACCTTTCCTGTCAGTCGGCGGCTGCCCTCATGTTTCGATGACTTTCTTTACTTTCTGCAGATTGTTTTAATCAAGTTTTCAAAGCCAGCCTTCCATGCTTCACTGCAACAGCCCAAAGACAATGAACGGCATGTTGCTTAGACATGAACATCTGACTGACTTTAATAGATTTTACGAGCCAATGTAGCACTTTCACATTAGATGCCGTTTTACATCAGAGAGATATCCTGGGTATTTAATCTGTACAAACGGTGCAGATATAAGGGCGGGCGAGAGATGATGGTGAACCCTGACGACCTCCCTAAGAGATGCATTTCATTTTAATAAGGAGCACAGTGGTCATTTAATTTTTTTCCTCTAGCAGTGCCCCCGGGAAGCTGCGCTTAGAATATAATGTAGTTCACTTTACATTCACTTTATCTATGACTCTTTTCCCATTGCCATATTGCTACAATCATCCTGTGCAATAATTTATGTATCTTTTAGCGTTCTTCTTTTTTGGGAACTTGTTTTAAATTAGGTGAAAGCGCCTTTTTTAAGGGAGGAAACGTTGCCTTTTGGGCTTTAAAATAAACATACATATCCAGTTTCAAAGTTCTTATTGGCCTGAAATGACAACAGCAAGGTAAAACAAAGCAAAATAAAAAGGGATCCCAAATGCATTTTAAATCTATATGGTTTGATCCAGATTCTTCTTCTATTTTCATGTCTAGGTCAGACTTCAAACTGCCAACATGAATCCACCTTCTTGGATTTGTCATTGGCCAAACTTCAGCCATCATTAGGACATGTTTCTGGTAGTAAATGGCAGACCAGCAGATGAGCTGGGTTCTGTATCTTTCCACATTCACACAATATGTTCTTGTCCTCCAGCAGCCCCCACTTGAGCTTGTTGGCCTTATATTTAGAGACTCCAATGCTCAGCCTATTCAGGGTCCTGCAAGTGATTTAGGGGAGGTTGCATTCTTCAGCCATATCTTCCTTTAAAGTGAACTCTTTCCTACATTTTCTAATTTGGTTTTGCTCTTGCGTATCCTCAAGAATGTTTGTTCTTGCCATAAAGCTCTTCCTGGATCTGAGCTGGTGGACTTGAGGCACTTATCCATTCATAGGATTTTGAGGGCCATTCTCTTGCTTAGTTCTCTTGGTGTCTGCTGCTACCTGTCACCTTATCTTAGGTGGAGCAACACCCACAAGAGGATATATTTTCTGATGATCCCGATTTTCTTCTATCCATTGAAATCCATGGGAATTAGGTAAGTATAAAGTCAGGTGAGCATAATGGAGTTATCTAGATGTCCCTTGTGAGAATACTGGGCTACATAAGCCTTTGTTCTCACTTTGCACAGCTATGCTTAATGTTCCTTAAATAGTTATGGGCACAGGCCCCTGCCCACTTAATGCAGAGGCAGAATTTTCCACCCGTGACTGTGGTAAGCTAAGGATTGTCTGAATTGTGATCCAACAATACAGTGATGGGATGTCAAAAATTCTACTACCACGCCATGACGTCACGGACGTCATGGGCGTGGCCAATGTCATGATGTCATGACGTCATGGGCGGAGCCAACGTCATGACGTCATGACGTTGTGGGCAAGGCCAAAAATAAAAAATAAATAAATAAACATGCACACAGACCCGTATATAACTTAAAGAAATAAAATAAAGAAATAAATAAAATAAAATTTAAATTAAAGTACAACCACCCACCGAAAACACAAATAAATCACCCACCCACCCTAAATATAAAAGCCTCACTTACCTTCCTTGGCACTGACGAACCTTCATGTGGCCCGGGGCCACCCGGCAAGGCACGCTGCCCCTGACTGCCACGGCCGCCACAGCCGCCTGCAGCCCCTGCCTGGCCACCGAACTCCCACGGGCACGTTGGTGCCTGCCCGCGCCGTCCGCCCACGCTGCGCCGTCCTAGGGACTTGGGCCGGACAAACCCCCATGCCCTGGGTAAGCGCGGCGGGGCTCGCCACCGCCGCATCATCTTCCGCCGGCCGCCGGCAGCTTCCTCGGGCATGGGGGTTTCTCGGGCCCAAGTCCCTAGGACGGCGCGGGCGGGCGGCGCGGCACAGGCGGACGGCACGGGCGGCGCGGCGCAGGCGGACGGCACGGGCGGCGCGGCGCAGGCGGACGGCGCGGCCAGGCACCAACGTCCCCGTGGGAGCTCGGTGGCCGGCTAGGGGAGGTGCCCTTCTCTTAGGGCTGCCGCCGCTGCTGCCGGAGCCACTCTAAAAAGAGGCGGCTCCAGCTTCGGAAGATTTTTTTTTTTTAAATTGGATCCATTTGGCTCCAATTGACTGCGCATGTCCAGAAACTCAATTTGACGCATGCGCAATGCGTCAGATTGAGTTTCTGGACATGCGCAGTCAATTGGAGCCATTTTATCTCTGATTTTAATTTTTTTTTTTCCTTTCGGTCAGGCGTCCGGAACCGGACGCCCCAAAAGTGGACTTCCCCTCACGGAGAACCCTCCGGGATTCATCTTACCGGTTCCAGAGATCCGTCTGGAACCGGTGACATCCCATCACTGCAACAATATCTGAAATGGAACCTGAGGATTTCATTGATTTCTTTTCTTGATAGGAGTCAGTCTTGATACTATTCAAAACCTGGAAAGTTTTACAACTCAAAACTTGTTCGAGAATTATCCTCTTTATCCTATCCATTGTCCTGGAAAATTCTCATCAAGGCAAGCTCTCATATCTCAGTGGAAATGATGTGGGGTCCCAGCGTGTTGGAAATAAAATTGATCATTCCCAAAAAAGTGTACAAATTGCAGGTAAAATGAGTGAGCATAGCATGTCTTTCTTCGAAAAAAGTAAGAAATGTACTGTATAACATTTCTTAAAATGTGCATACATTCTTTGCACCCTCTGTATATGTCACCTTCTCTTCTTCTGTTCTTTTACACTCTTGAAAATAGTGAGAAACCGTTTAAAAAGTCAGGAAATTTCTGGTATAACCATATTTCTCTGTAGCCTAATCCTCTCTTGTTATTATTGTTGCTGTTATTGTTTTTTTGAAGCATCATATGGATTTTAATGTCCCCTACTCTTTCCTGTGTGGCTTTGTGGTTAAGATGCTGATCTTGATGACTGGAAGGTCGGAAGGTCAACAATTCGATTCCCAAGTACTGCGGGACAGAATGAGCTTCTGTCTCTGTTCCAGGTCCTGCCAACCTAGCAGTTTGAAAGCAAGAAATTGCAAGTAGATAAATAGGTACCACTTTGGTGGGAAGATAGCAGTGTTCTGTGCATTACAGTGTCTAGTCATGTTTACCACATGTCCACAGAAATGTCTACAGACACCGTAGCACTGGCTCTTAAGATATAAATGGAGATGAGCACTGAACCCTATAGTTTGATACAACTGGCTTTTGAGCAAGGGCGACCTTTACCTTTACCTACTCTTTCCAAAACACAACAGCAACAATGAACCAAACAAAAAAACAGTGGAGAGAGGGAACACAATCTTGACTTTCTTATATTCTTCTTCTTCATGGCTTCCTCTTTTATCCCATCAGTTGTGGAGGGATTTCTTATATTGCAGGTAGCAATTCCTGATCTGGTGATCTCCTAAGTCTGTTACAAAAAAAAATTGTGATGTCTAATTTATTGCTTCATTTGTGGCTGCTGCTACAGCAAGGTAAATTTATTCTGATTTGCACAACCAAACTCCCTTCTGTGACAGTGACTAATTATTACCTCAGTTAAAATAATGAAAGTGTCGGAAAGTGTCCGAATGCAATTTGTTAGGAAAACATGTGGCTTGCTGGGTTACCCCAGCTCTGGAAAAAAAAGTCCTAAGTGATCAGAAAGCATGGCAAATTAAGATATTGTTCCCTCCAAAGGTTATAAATCGATGAGGAGAATTTCAGAGAATCTAAAGGCCATGAAAAGGAATTCAGGAGCATGGCAATTGCATAGGTGATTTTTTCCCTCCTTTAGTGAACAAATCATGTATGGAGGTGTTTAAATGGACATTTCAATAATGAGGACCTCCAAATAACTTCTTGGTCATGCTGTTATGCAACACCATACAGAAATGCAACTTTTTGGGTCTCCTGGTAGATTCTATATATATATCAAGACTTGGGTTGGGAATTTTGAGATACTGACGGAACAGATACTAAGTTCATTTTTTCTTCTCTTACATTTCTCCCCCAAAGAGAGATTCAAAGAACTTCAGACATGATTGCCTAAATGTACACACACCATAGCCTACAACCAACGGTAGACTGGCGGTTGTGACACGATACACAGTTTCCCTCTTTAGAGCCCTCCCAGCTCCAACAAAGCACCTCAGTTGGGTTTTGTGGCTTTGGGGGCTGTGGTGCAAATGTAAAGTAGAGCATGCTTTACATAGGATTCTGCTCACTTGTGAACCTAATCTGGCACTGTATAGAGCTCAACAATATTAAATCAGAATTACTGAGCTTGACGATTGGAAGATTGGCATGTGAGCAGTGTCAAGTCCTGAGCGTTGGATGATGGAGTGAGCACTCATCATCTAGCCCAGCTCCTGCCAACCATAGCAGTTTGAAAGCAAGAAATTGCACATTGATAAATAGGTACTGCTCTGGCAGGAAAGGTAACAGTGTTCCATGTGTTTTGGCATATATTATTGCCACATGACTGTAGAAACATTTGTGGATGCAGATAGCACAGACCCTTTGGATCTTTCTAGCAGCAGTGCCAGCAATCTCAACTGAAGGGAGACAAGATGCAAACTTTATTATTTCATTTACACACACATACACGCACAATGTACAAGTGTATCTTGTTTCAATTGTATTTGGATTTTTACTGCATGCTTTTTAATTTTACTAATGCTGCTTTTAAAGTTTATTTTATGTTATGGCTTTTGCCTTGTGACTTGGTGTGCATTTGCAGGCTGTCTTTTGTTTGTTCAGAAAAGGTTGTCCTACTTATCTGGAAAAGTGTGGTTTAGTAAATAGGGATGAAAGTTGGCTTTCTTGGGACACAACAGGCTCAGTCTAATAATTTGCAGGCTGGTTCCTCTTTTCTTCTTCTTTTTGTGCCGTATCCAATTCCGAATACTGGCAATCATTATGGAGTTAGGCTATGAAGATTATCCTGAGACTATAATCCAGTGGCTTTCCATTTGCCTTCTGCGTTGCAGTGTGACACTCATACTACTGATCCAATTCTGTGAGTCACTTTCTGGTCCTGAGCCCTTTTGGAACACAAAGTCCTCCTCAGCTCCAGGCCAGAATCGATGAAGCTGCTACCCTCCATCAAGATGGATTCAACTGGGATTTAATCCACTTGTGGACCATCATCCTTCTCTGTTGACTTCACCACCCATGGGCTGTGATCAGAAGGCAAATCCTCAGTGCTGTTAGGCTGTTAACTGCCACTTGACAAATGGTGTTGAGTCACTGGTAGCATGGTCTACTCTATTACCATAGCAGGATAATCTGGCCTGACTATCAATTGCAGCCTACAGTATGAATTAAATGTTTGTGCTCATAATCAGCATCATGGACTTTGCTACTCAAGGCTGTTAGTCCTCAGGGCTGTCAGGTTAGTTAACCTCCACCTGACGATCGGTGTTGAGTCGCTGACAATATGGCCTACTCTATTATCATAGCAGGATAACCTGGCCAGACTGAAGGTTCCTCTTTTTCACAACTGAAAATTTGGTTTTCCAAAGACATTCTTACATAAGTTGCTGCAACTTTAGGAACTATGACCTTAATTTTAAGGATGTACCTCTCTGTTTCTACACTTCATTTCAAGCTGCTTTCCCAATTAAGGATGTAACAAATAAATTTGTAACTGGCAAATTTTCTCCATGATCAAATTCCTAACTTGAGCAAATCCTGGTGAATGTTCTCATTCTTGATTTTAAAAATGTTTGTCTTGACAAGTTGGAGCTTCCCATGAATTGGTAGCTACTGTAATGTGTTGTTGGTCTTTTGCATCTGTGCGGAAACCACAACAACAACAATCTGGTAGTTTTCTTCTTCAGCATCACATTAGAGGGAAGGAAGGAAGGAAGGAAGGAAGGAAGGAAGGAAGGAAGAACAATCAAAACAAAATCTGATTTCTGTGTTCTGCACAGAAAACTTTGTATTTTGGAGAAAATGAAGTTTTTCTGCACAAAACACAATTTAGTGTAAAACGCTTATGTTTGTAAAAGTTTAGTTTTAAAAAAAGGTCCAAAAATGCAAACAGTGCACAAAAACTCTTCATCTCAATGAGCTTCTGAAATTCTTAATTCTTATCTTCTGTAATGGAATAAACCATGATTTTGTAACCCATTCCTAATTCGCATGAATACATTTTGGAACTGAGCTGATACTGAGTACATTTTGATGTCAAAAATTAAACTTGAGGAATATAAGTTTTCTTTCTAAAGATTAATGTTGTGTAACATGTATACTGAATGACAGGCCCACCACACAGGATGGACCTGCTGATTGATGTATTGAAAAGCTCACAGAATAAGCCATATAATGGACTACTATTTTTCCCTTAAGTGATGTGATTGGAAATGACACAAGCCAGCTGCACATTGTAGGTAAAGTATGAAATTCCAGACTTCCTCACTTATAAGCCCAGAAACAGGCATTCCAAGGATTTAATATATTTTAAAAATTCTATAATAAAAAGTGTCCATTACAGTAATCCTGATTTCTCTTGGTCAAAGAAAGTAAAGAATCTACAAGTTGCACTGGTTTGCAAGATGTGAATGAACAATTGATTTTTAAGGGGGTTTCTGGGTGGGTACTCCTTGGAAATAGTGGGAGGTTTAGTCCAACGACATCTACTCAACACAATCCAGTTTACATGGCCAAATCCTAGGGAACCCTCTAAATTTAGCGGCAGAAGCAGAGAATGGGCCCCATAGACACCCAATGTTAAAATCCTAGAGGATTTTGGAAGAGGATTAATCCCCCTGATCACCTTCTTCCTTTTTAAAAAAATGTAAATCCAATGTTAAAACTTGGCTCATTTCTGTTGTTACATCCTTGACCACATTAGCACTCAGTCTGCTAGTTGGTATGTATCAGTCTCCTAGGCAATTTTGCTATATTTAATAAGTTTCAGAATACAGCATAAGACTGGTTTGAACACAACAATATCTATTCACCGAAACCTTAGGGAACAAGGCCTTATTATTAGATTACACTATACAAGATTAGACTAGTCAGTCAGGGAGTTGTTATACACTGCCTGCCATTTGAAATACCTGGTTGTTGATGCAGGTTTTGTCTTCCACGCTCAATTCCTTCAGGGCCACCTTTGTAGAAGCTTTAGTTAAATATGTCCACAGATCATAAAACTGACAAGCAATTCTGCAGCATGGTTTCCATGTCAGAGAAGCAGGGACTAGAGATAAGGTGATCTACCGTTGTGCCATGGCAAGCATGAATTAGAGATAAACAGAAGTTATTGACTCAAAAGTGCCTCGTGCTCTCATACATTTCAAATAACATCTCAAGTTACCTTGAGACCATGGGCTGATTCTGAAGTTACCTGAGCTAGAAATTCTCCTCTTTTAAAATACTTATTCTAAAGTAAACGTCTTGGACTAACCACTAAGAACCCAGCTGTCCCAGAGGTATTTCATTGATCAGAGAGAATCATGTCGCATTTCGCAGAAGTTTTAATATAGCAAAACATAGAATAAAACACATATTTTGAGTGAAAATGTGATGAGCTAGATGACTGGAAGATCAGCAGGTCAGCACTTCAAGACCCAAGTGCTGTGTGATGGAGTGAGAGCCTGTCATCTGTCCCAGCTCCTGCCAGCCTAGCA